>CM076575.1:1137045434-1137748262 GCA_034641835.2 Pinus albicaulis | reverse complement strand
AACAGGGGCAAGTGTTGTTCTGCAGTTATTTCATCTTCACCAGTAAATCTAGGGAGTAACTTGAGATACTCCTGAGGCAAATCATGCAGTGGTTGCGGTAGATTTAATGGTGCATATCTGTTCATCAAGAAATCAGGGGCTGCAGGGACTGCCATGTTTACGCCCGGGTTAACTGCTCCTTGAGCGGGGGTAAAATGAATACCAGTTGTGGGAAAAGATGAATGAGGTGAAACAACTAATATGGGAATTGGAATATGAACAATCGCAGAAGAGCTGGCAGCTGTATGTGGCTGAGTTTCTATAAAAGGAAAAGACACAAACTCCAAAGATTGCTCTTCTAATGTGGGTTCTTGAAAATGAATGGGTGATGGTGATGATTCTTCTTCCGAGAAAATGAGTTTCTTGGAAGCTTTCTTGGATGAGAAAATGTGTAAATTGCTTCCAAGTGCGAGCAGTGTAGTTTCAGGTGTATCTAATATTTTTGGTTTCTGGCCCTTCTTTGAAACAAGCTTCTCAGGATCTGACAAAACGGGAACTGTTTGCTGAGAGGTATCTGACCTCGTGTGAGGTTTCTTGGGAGCCAGAGCTATTTTCAAACAATCACAGCGTACTATTTCCTCCTCTCTGAACAACCAGAGGAAATGTAAAACAAAACCCAGGGAAGAACTTCGACTCTTCGTTCCCCGGCAACGGCGCCAATTAATTTTGTTCCTTGAGAAACAATTCCTTGCTGTGTACAGGAATCCATGCTCAAGACATTAAAGATTATGTCACAAAATGTATATCTGTCTTTGTTTATTAAACCTTCAAATATTAATAATATATTTCCCCAATATCAAATCTTTATAAGTTCTGCAATGCCATGTTCCCTTTATATTGAAGTGAGCGAATGGAAGATGAAGAAAGAAAAGGATTTTAATCTGTCATGCTGCTTTAAATAGAAACTACCATAATAAAATCCTGAAGAAGTGAATAACAAATAAGCTAAAGCAGAGGAGCGCTCATTAAGGACATTTAACTCTTAGATACATAAATATCAAGAGACCTGCAGCTCTAATCACTCTACTTTATTCACAGAGATGGAAATGAAATGAAAACCAAGAAAACTCTTCAACACAGATGGAATAATGGAAACTTGCAAAACTTTTTCATTCATTCGATATTGTTCAGTACAAAATTAGCCTTCAAGGTCCAAAACTCGGAACCTTCTTTCTTCTTCAAAATGTCTTTAAATACAATCTGAACCAAAATGGTTTCCAGTTATAAAACTGATTCCAACTAACTCTAACTGCTTAACTACTCTTTGTAGTGGAGGTACATGCCTCGGAAACATTTTATTACATTTACATGACTTCATTTAAAACATAATAAAAGATGATAACTCCTAATCTAAGGGAACTGATGTTCCTGAAATAGTGGCTGACTCAATCACTATTTGCGGCTGAACGACTACTTGTGGCTGTTTGGTTGGAAATCCCTTTTCTGTGTCAATAGAAAATTTCTTGCATTCTTTCCAGAGTTTATCTTGAGTTATCGGAGCATTCTTATAACGATGATATTCCAGTGTAAAGGCAACAACTTGACTGTGAGTAAGATTACTTGTGAACAATGTCTTCACCATCCATAGCAGGAGGAAATGCCTTTGTAAGAAATTGAATAATGTTTCTCCCTTCAATATCTGTGTCTTCTCATGTCGGCCATCTGCTCTGCTTTTTGCAAATATCAATTGATCCTCATAAAATTTCTAGGACATAATCTCTCCTCCCTCCTTCCAGCATGAGGGCAAACCTGTTCTCGTCAACTTGTCAAACGAAATATCAAATTTCTTAATTATCTCCTTAATTCCCTGTAACCGTTTCTCTGAGACCTTTAGAAGCTCATTTTTAATGATCATTTTGTTTACCTCTTCTGCGTAGAAGTATCTATCCTGTATTCCCATATCTCTCAACTCTTCATCTGTCTTGGCATTAATAAAATTTATGAATTTTCTGGCCCAATTTTATCTTTTAATAGCGGTCTGCTTCTCCGATAATAGCTCCTTTTCATGCTCTGAAATAACGTTTTTCTCTCTGGTGATTATATTCATGGAATCCCATTTTGACTGCATTTCTGAAATGATCTCATTCCAAATGAGATCCTTAGCTTTGATAAGGGAAATATTTCCCTTCAATTTCTCCTTGAGCTCTTTGATTTCTTCCTCAGCTTTTTGTAGCTTCTGCTCGTTCTCATTTGCCTTTCCTTCCCATCCTTGCATCATCTTGAGAACTATGGCCAATTCAGACTGGGCTTGTTTACAATCTCTCTCCGCCATCTTTAATTCTGTGTTTAGCTGAACAACTTGGGCTTGAGGATCAGCTCCACCTGCAGAAAAATCAAAAGTACAAGTATGGTTCTGGATTTGATTCTGTAAGGTTATAGCAGTCTGCTTTACCTTAGTGAGTTCTTCGTCCTTCTTCATCAGCTTCTGTCGCAATTCCTCCTTCTCCTTTTCAACCTCAGCTACTTCGGCTGCCAATGAGTGCTCTGTAGCTGGCGATTTCAACTTTTTCCTTAATGATGATATTTCCGCTTCTGCACTCTTCATTAGTTTTTGAACTGCGACTTTGTCATTTGGATCCACGCCGATTTTTATAATAATCTTCTTCAGCTCTTCATTCTGAGTTGTTAATGCCCTGGCGTTTGCTTTCTCCATTTTGCATTGTTTAATGACCTTTGCCAGCATATTTTCAGTCTTGACTGTTGTAGCATTGGTCTTGCTCAAATCGTTTACAATCAGCTGACCAGTCTGCATGTGCAGATTCATTTTTTCCCACAAGGGGATTTTTTTAACATCCATGACAATATTTAACTCCTTAAAGCTGCCTGAAGGTCCAAGGGACATTCCTGTCGGATGTGATAGAGCCATCTTAAACTGATCTTTCTCCAAATCCATCAGTGTCAGCAATCTGGTTTGGTCAGCAGGTATATTGTGCTCTGCTTGTGCTTCTATATTGGCCTTTATCCTTTGGTTCCTTTCCTCAATTTGTGTGAACACTTGCTTCATGGAGGAAGCCTTTTCCAAGTGAAGTTCCTGTCTACTAGGAGATGAAAAGCAATCTTGTTCTTCATTGACATGGAGAGAAAAACCAGGTGAATTGGAGGAATGGTCTTCTGCTAGTTTGGTCCTTTTTTCCTCTCGGGGCTCCTCATCATCGATATCAATAACATCCTCCCTACCTCTTTTTCTCATTCTTTCCAAAATTGCAGGTGTTTGAATACTGGTCTTTGACGAACTTGACCCTCCTGGAATAGCCAATTTCTCTATATCAGGTTTACTCACATGTGAAAAAGCAGCATACCCGTTCTCAACACTTCTTTGAGAAATTATCCCATGTGGATCATAGGGCCATTTCTCTCCCAACAACAACTGTGTTCCTTCCAATATTTTTGATACCTCTTCAAAAGCTTGTCTTGTATTGACAACAAAAGGGCCTACACTCATAGGCAACTTGTACATCAATCCTTTCTTCATGGGCAGAAAATGAACTTGATCTACATTAAGACTTTGCCTTATAAATTCCAAAGCAAAAATTCTCATGGGAACAAATGTTGGGAGCCTATAGGGCTCAATACTAACTCCATACAGTCTTATCTCAGAGTAATCTTCAAAAATAAACCAGTCTCCAAATTTACAATTGGGTCCTAGCTGTAAGAACTCCTGGGCCTTAGGCAGAAAGCATGGGGGAAGAGTTCCATTCAGAATTTTATAAGTAGTAGTCATGAAATGGTCAGTAAATTCAAACAACCCGGCTTCGTTCTCTTCTTTCCTAACCATATCGGTCCAAAACAGAACTGACTGCTTATTCTTATTACTATCCATTATATTTAAACCAACACTCATGAACTCTTCAACATTTTGATATAAAAATAATTAGACTACCAATGATGGAAATATGAAAAAACCTGTTAGAGGGAAGGCGATCAATTGGGAGTTTACTACTTCTTGCCAAAAATATGGGATGTCTAGCACCACACCTGGTTTCATCATCATGGTGAACATTCCCAAGACTGCTTTATCAATTTCGTGATCATCATCTCTCCCCAAAATTTCCGTAATGCAGCTAAGAACAGGTCTGTACTAAACATTGAACACCTCCAAACTGAACTTTCCTGCTTCAAATTGAGTTTTCTCGGGACTTGGTATCAAAAACGACATGCAGCGATTAAACTCTTCATTTGAAAGCTCCTCGAAATACTGAACCAATGAGTCTTCGGAGAACTGCAATGGAGACTCATCTTCTGGAAAACACAATGCTTGACGCATTAATTGTGTTGAAACCTGTAGGATATTTCCCCCCTGGGAATTCATAACGAAACACTTGCTTGGGTACATGGACGAAACTAACCAAGAAATGAATTCAGGGAAGAAATGAGTTTTTGGAACACAAGCAGACAACACACCTGAACTTTTCATAGCAGAGAACACAGGGGACTTGTCAGTGTTCAGGGTTACTTGGTAGTGCAAGAGAGGATGGTTGACAGATGACGCGATATCATGAACATCTTTCTCGCTATCTAGGAGGGGACTGAGAGTTGATAAACCAGACAATGATGCTCGCTTGGCCATGGCTGACAGGAATTTGAAAGCAATTCGCGAGGCAATGAGTAATGCAAAGGTGGCGGGACGCGGTTAATCAGGGCAAACAGACACAAATAAATCAAAACAGAACGGCAGAACTCCCTTTTATAGACTACGGAAACCATAATAAATGCAAGAGTGACGTGGAAAAATAGTTAACAGTGAATGACATCTTGTTTTCCACCTCGACAGATGACGTCATGCGGGGGGTCTGTGAGTACGGCGGAGAGTTCCTACCCATACCCCCCGTAATTAATCAGAACCGTCGATCACCAAATTTCTGAGATCTGACTGGTCAACTGCGGGGGGTCGAGATTTGATAACCGACGGGCTAATTGACCCCCCGCAATTGCATATCCATAAGCTTCTTCACGTGAATGTGACTTCCGCTCCGGAAGCTGCTCGGACTTTAACCTTAATACATATATATATCAACCTAAGGTTGACGCCCGCTTCATGTATATGAATAAAAATGGAAATACATTGCATTTCTCTTTTTTATGCTAAAGTATTAAAAACTTCATACTATAGCATATTTTCGAATTCTTATATATTTTTTTTAATTTTTCTTTTTCAAACTTCAAAATGAAAAATAAAAAGGATATGTAGATAATGATCCACAACACTATGCACGACGCATTGACATGTACATAAAATTCCTTCTTCCAACCTAGGAAGACGATAATAGGTGCAGTCACTATCTTTTATTTCAGTACATCGAGGCTCTTCTGAAAATCTTCGTCCCAGTAGAAGTTGACACCCTTCTTTAATAATTTCTCCATTGGTACAGTGATCTACGCGTACGTCTTAATGAACTTCATGTATTAACATTTATTTCTAAGCGTCGTGCATAGCTTATTTACACTTTTTTGGGGGTTCTAAATCGATAATCACAAAAATATTCATAGATTCTACCTTCAATCCGTATTTGCACGTAATATGTCCCAAAAAAATACTATATGGTACCCATAAAATGCACTTTTTCAGGTTTAAGGAGATTTGATACTTTCTATAGGTATCGAACATCAAGTGTAGACTAGAGACTTGCTTATTTAACATGCCAAAGAATGTCCAGTCATCAAAGTACACCTTTATGAATTTATGGATACATTCTCTAAAAGTTGTGACAACTACTCTGGAAAATATGGGTGGAGCATTATTTAATCCAAATGGCATGAAAATGTACTGAAATGACCCACATTCAGTAGCAAAGGTGGTCTTTCTCCTTTCTTCTTGTGCAATCTTAACCTGATGATACCCGGAGAGTCCATCAGTAAATGAGTAGGCTTCCTGCCCACCAACATTCTCCAATATTCATCTAGAAGGATCCTCTAATTGCTACAAGTTCAAATGTATCAGTTTTTCTTGAAAATAATGTCAAGCGGTAAAGCTCATTGTGTTGAATCCGACAGTACCTTCGGCTTCTCATTTGGCCTCTGGATGAAGGAGAAATTGACAATTGAAGTTTATGGTGAATAGGTGAAAAAGGGGCCTTGCTGGCCATGTGGCATTCACACAGGTCGACATGTGGCAATGGTCAAGTCAACAGGTCAAAGTTAAATTTAGGTGCATATCTTCAAGTTACATGGTGAGATTTTGGGTTATAAACTATATGTTAAAAACCTAATCACTATGGTGGCGCAATTTTACAAACCAAGGTGGTATGGTTTCTATGGTTTACAAACATGACTAGGTGGACGCAAAAGACGTATTTATACTATGGTGTTGTTGTCGCACAGAATGTCTAGGCACTGTGACAATGACTCAGATCGTGGGCTGTCACCCTGATCCCCAATGTCTTTATCTAAGTTGTCTCCTTCCAAACTAAGGGAGGTAGACCCTAACGAAAATGAAGAAGGAGAACTGGTTGAATAACCAACCAATTCAGGAGACACAGTTAAATGGCCAAGTACTTGTTAAAATTAACGAGATTTTATAGATTCAATTAGATTTGAAGTTAAAACTAGTGCCTTGTGGAGTCAAAAACATCCCGTTATGATTTTAAAGTCAAGTATTTTAAAGGTAACTGTTGCTATGAAAAATCAATCCACCACAATGATATTCAATAAAACACCCTCACAATTATGCATTAACAATGTTCGATAAAGACATGTAATTTATCATCACTTGAAATATTCCCAAAGTTGACTTAAACAATTAATTACCGATTTCAAGTAATTTAAAACCACAATTAAAGCTCATCAACCACAGCTAAGCATAAAAAATCTTTGAACCAACAATTTAAATTCGAAACAAAAATATTATCATGAGGGTACCATCAAATTTAAATGCTATGTATTTCCAATATTTCCGAATTTATGATATTCCAAATAATTCCAATTCAGAAATTTATCGCCAAACTCTAGATAAAGATAAATTTAAAGTTCACTTTTGAGTATGAGAAATTTTAGATCCAAAAACCACTTTATCAAAAAAAATTTGACCATTTTCTAATTTTTAAATTTTTTTTTTAAATTTTCCCTTTTTTAATCTAAAGTTAATAAAACTAAAAGCAAAAATATAGATACGACTAAAGCTAAAGTTCTAAAATGAAAAAGTTAAAAAAATTTGAATTTTTTTATTTTTTTATTTTTTATTTTTATTTTCCTTTTATATTTTTTATATTTTAAAAAATTTCAAAATCCTAAAACAAAATAAAATCAAATCCTAAAAATAAATCAAATATAACGCTAGCTAAACTAAACTAGCTAGAAATTAACGCTAAGACTAAAGGTTTTAATTTAAAAGGTCAAAAATCTAAATTTAATTAAAACTAAATCTAAAACTCTAAAGCTAAAGTAAAGTTAAAAAAAAAATCTAAAATCTAAATCTTAAAACTAAAACGAAAACTAACTAAAATAAAAAAAAAAAAAATCGGAAATATGAAATAAAAAAATAAAAAAAAACGTAGGTTGTAAGTCTGTGCAGGTAAAAAAAAATCGCAGCATGAGAAAGGTAAGGGAATAGGTAGCGGCAGCAAGGGTGGATGGTGTGAAGAGGGAAGAGAACCCACAACTATGGAGGGAGAATGAAAGAGAAGCTGACAGTGTAGAGGAAAAAGGGCTGCTGAGCGGACATCGGCTAGGGTAAAAGTAGAAGGCCGAGAAAGGAAGGTTGGATGGTGAGGGAATACGCTGTACGGACAGCGTACAGATAGTGATGAGGAGTTGCGGATAGAACTGGCAGTTTAGGAATGATATGTAGAGATGGGAGGACAGACAACGTATAGATGATGGGCAGTGGAAAGGAATGAGGGTTAATGCAGAAAGATGAAGGAAGAGCTAGGATGTACGGACAACGTGAGGAGGATAGTAGATCAGGAAAAAAAAATATCTGCAAGCACACTAGTTTCAAATAATTTTCTTCAACCAGCAACAAAATTTTACAAGTATAAGTCAGATTTTGAAAATATCAATTTAGATGCACCTGCGTTTTACATTTTTGCAGCAAAATTGTGCCTAGATCTGTAGCCCAAAAAGATCTTGAGGTCAGATCTTGCCCTCCAAGGCCTAGATCTGGCTCAGATCTAATAATTTTCCTCGAAAATCTCCCAATGTAACCTGCACAAAAACAGAAACCAACAAACCCAGAAAACAAGCATATACACAAAAAATAAAAATAAACACCCCAAACCTCGGCGAGTATAATAAAAATAAGAGGGATTTACAATGCTATATTACAGATCAAAGCCCTCATGGCTAGATTTAAAACCATTCAGAACAATTCAGAAAAGAATAAATTAAGAGAGAGGGACAAGCCCAATAAAGAACCCTGCAAAAAATAGAATTTAAGATAATCCCAAGGAATTATATTCGGAGGGCTCTTCAGATCCTATTTCCTTGGGAGTCAACTAGCCCAGACTAGGACTTCCCCAAATGCCTAATTCTAAATCCGGAAGATTTTTGCAAACTTAAAGTTAAACTGTCAAATTAATAGAGAAATAGTGATAAAACATAAAATTTTCAAAAGTTAGAGATAACTACTAACTCAATCCAATTAATATTCTTACCCTAAATCCTGTAATCTAATAAATATACCTGTGCAATAGATTACTCTTCAAGAGCCATTAATCAACAATCCATTAAAATAATCACCAGAAAAATATTAAGAACAATTTTACCATAAAATGCTAAAGAGGAACAACACCATCAAAATAAAACCCCAAGGTCTTCGTTTGTATTATTCTAGAAAATATTACAAAAGAGCTTCAAGAGCGAGTGCACGATCAAAAGATCAGAAGACTGAAAGACTGAAAAATACCTCTAATTTATAAGATAAAATCTCCAACGGCTAGCTTGGTTGATCCATGTCAGAGTAATCTTGACCATCGAAAATATTTAATCATCTTTTAATCTGGACCGTCGAAATTATAATTTTGAGGAAATTTGAATTTATCATTTAATTCCATTTTAATTAACTCAAAAATAATATTTTTGAGTTAATTACCTCAAAATTTTGACTTTGACTTAACCACCAAGGCCCAAGGGTCCAAAATTTCTTGAAATTCTCAATACTCCCTTGGCTTGGGACTTTTAAACATTTATTTTTTAAGGACCCGCGAATTTTGCCTTTGAATAATTTTAACTCACCTAGGACATAAAATTAATTAAATTTCTCGCTTAGGATTTTTAATTAATTTGGCCAGAAAATTTAATTAATTGACTGAGAGGGGATTTAATTATTTTTTCCAACCCTCTTTACATAAGATAAATACATTTAGACACATAAATGGGGAATACTCATTCATATAGACCCTCGAGTAGCTACCCAATTCTATGACTCAAAACATGATCTAGTAGACCAAGTAGCTTGTAATAAAATAATCTAGCCAATTAGCTAGGATTATTCCCAAACTACTTTTACAAATACTCGATAGAAAACACTAGGACTCACTTAGCATCTTGATGACAAAATCCACCCTATCTTTGGGGTGAAGCTAGAGGGGAAAACTCTGACGATCACTTGTGTCGAGAAACACAAATGAATCAGTGACACAAAAAACCTCCTAGGATAGAAATCATCACCAAAATACTAGGCTTACCTAGGTTGTTACATACATGGTGGTATTACTTAGATCATTTACATCATAAACATGCAGAATGGGTTTACATCATTTATGAAACTACCAACTGATTATGAAATTTGAATGGCGTGAACATGTTGAACATGATGAATCCCATTTGAAAAAATGGGGATGTACTGCTATGGAGTCGTTGGCAAAGTGTGGTCAACATCTGGCTCTACTTGGGGACACATTACTTCACCGGAGGAATGTGAGAATCCAGAATCTGTATCCAAGCAGCACACAAAATTACATAAGTAGCGTCCATTCAAATATCATCATATAACATTAAGCACATGAAAAATAGAAGCTCTTCTTTCATTTATTATTCTACTTAACATGAAAAGTAAATCTACTCTAATTACAAAATGAAATGCTGAAATAATAGTGTAAGGTTAGAGATACAATACAAAGGATGCCCTATGGCATTAGATACATTCAATATAGTGCATACTAAGCATTTTCCCGCTTTCAGGAAAGTCTGTAGGCTGTTTTTCAGATGTGCCATGGCTGATCTTGCATTTTGTAGGAGTATGTCTTATCCAAATATCGAGCTACTCTCAGCCGTTAGATGAATCAAACCACTTCCTTATTATTTTTCTTTTTTACTTCAGGCTCTTCTTCATGGAAGATTGTATTTTTGATGATGTGGAACATTTTTCTTGTGAACTTTCAGATGAAGTAAACAATATATGTGTGACACGCCTTTCTTCATTTTTCATCTTCTCTGTCAAGGGTGATGTATTAACTTGATCCCCCTCGGTTTTACTTTTATTTGAGTCGCCTTCAATCAACCACTTTTCAATGGAAGAAATGGTCTCCTCATAATAGGATGGAGCTTGCTTCAACAAACTGGGAGGTCTATGATCTGTTAAAAATTCTGACTTGGGTTGAATATTTTGTATATGTGATCTTTCAATTTTTTCCAACTTATTATGAGTAACAGTCATTTCCTGGGTGTGTCTTGATTCCATTACAATCATATGATTTTGAATAATGGACATCTGATTAGAATGATTAACTTCCATTATCTTTAACCTATTTTCCATGACATTTATTTCCTGTGCATGACTTTCTTCCATGGTATTTATCCTATTTTGAAGATTGATCTGGTTAGCTTCCATGTTTTGAATCATTTCCATATGATTGGGTTTCATATCCTTAATCATCTGAGCCGATTCCTTAACATGAATTTCATGATCTTCTATATGCATGTGATAATCCTTACCAACAACATAACTTGATGGCTCGACCCTTCCATTCTACTATCTATGATTCTTTTGACAACATGGAAAGTAACCTCTTCATGAAGAGCATTACAGGCTCTATAATTAGGCGGAGCTTCATCCACAAGATTTGCAGACTCAAGTTGATTTGGCGTTCTTTGCTCATTAGATAGGCCTCTCTTCTGCAAAGTATTATTATTTCTAGGTTGGAAATTTTTTTCTTGAGATCCTTCCATTTGGACCAACCTAGCCTGTAAGACACTTATTTGTTCAGAATGATAAGATATTAACTTTTTCTGATGAAGTTCCATGCTTTCAAGTTTTTGCATCAATTTATGCATAAGGTCTTCATCAAATTATTTAATTTTATTTCCCTTATATTCTGTCGAAAACCTATCAAAATATGGAGTTTTGGAAATTCTAGATGCTTTCTTATCCTTTTCAATCTCCTCGGCTAAAACCTGGGTAGCCTTATAATCATTAACTTTAGCTCTCCTCAACTCATAAGAAGTATCAACATAAAAGGCATCAATATAACAATAAAAAAGGAACCTGGCAAGAGGTCTATAATCTTGAGGTAATTCTTTAATAATACCATTAAACCTCTTATTAAATTGCTCTAGTGTTTCATTTTATTTTTTCTCTATGACACTGATATCTCTAACCAGATATTTTTCTTCTCTCTTGTCTCCATACTTGTCCTTAAAAGCATTAATAATCGATTGCAATGAATTAAAAAAATTATCAGGCTTTTCTATAAACCAATCCAAAGCATCTTCCTCTAAAGAAAGAAAAAAAGGGCTCATCTTCACATCCTCATGATTATAGTCAACACCTCTAGCATATTTAGCCAACCAAGAGCTAAATGCCCTTATATGATCCCTAGCATTAACCACATTATTTCCTTGGAAAGAAGGCAACAAGTCCATGCCATTGTTAGGAAGGTCATTTGGATAGCCTTAGATGTTAACACAGTTACAAGGGGAAAACAAGTCCATGATGTCTTTCTCAAAGGGATAACCAAATGTATGTTATAGAAATAAATCCTTGTTCAAGAAAATTCAAGAGATCCACAGGAAGCGAGCTTCTTAACAGAAATTCTTGTAAGAAATGAAAGAGTTGTAGTCGCCACTTGAACATGAATCTAATTCTAAAACTAAAAATTAGGCAATAGAAGAAGATGGATATCAGGGAGGGATTCTTGTGTGGGAGTAAAATAGATGAATAAGTGGAGTCGCTACCCGAACAAGAAGCCAACTGAAATGTCTAGGTGCTAAAGGTGAAAATGATTAAAGGAACAGTGGTATGACGAAAGATACTATGATGAAATGATGAAGGGATGAAAATATGAAATGACGCCAAAAAATTGTATGCCATGTGACGGGCTAATGAATGGCGAAAAAAGATTAGAAGACTAGAAAATGTCGTTAAGACCAAGGAAAAAAAACTCTATCCCCGGCAACGGTGCTAAAAAATGTTGTCGCACATAATGTCTAGGCACCGTGACAACAGCTCAGATCGGCGGCTGTCACCCTGATCTCCAATATCTCTATCTAAGTTGTCTCCTTGCAGACTAAGGGAGGTAGACCCTAACGAAAATGAAGAAGGAGAACTGGTTGAATAACCAACCAATTCAGGAGACACAGTTAAATGACCAAGTACTTGTTAAAATTAACGAGATTTTATAGATTCAATTAGAATTGAAGTTAAAATGAGTGCCTTGTGCAGTAAAAAATATCTCGTTATGAAATTAAAGTCAAGTATTTGATAGGTAACTGCTGCTATGAAAAATCAATCCACCACAATGATATTCAATAAAAAACCCTCACAATTATGCATTAACAATGTTCGATAAAGACATGCAATTTATCATCACTTGAAATATTCCCAAAGTTAACTTCAAAAATTAATTACTAATTTCAAGAAATTTAAAACCACAATTAAGCTCATCAACCACAACTAAGCATAAAAAATCTTTGAACCAACAATTTAAATTCGAAACAAAAATATTATCATCAGGGTACCATCAAATTTAAATGCCAAATATTTCCAATATTTCAAAATTTATGATATTAAAAATAATTCCAATTCAGAAATCTATAGCCAAACTATAGATAAAGAGAAATTTAAAGTTCACTTTTGACTATGAGAAATTTTAGAACCAAAAGCTCCCTTATCAAATTTTTTTGACCATTTTCTAATTTTTTAAGGTTTTTTTGTTTTTTTTTAATTTTTAATTTTTTATATTTTCTCTTTTTTAATCTAAAGTTAATAAAACTAAAAGGAAAAATATATATATGACTAAAGCTAAAGTTATAAAATGAAAAAGTTAAAAAAATTTGAATTTTTTTATTTTTTTATTTTTATTTTTATATTTTAAAAAATTTCAAAATCCTAAAAAAAAAAAAAAAAAGCAAAAAAAATCAAATCCTAAAAATAAATCAAATATAACGCTAGCTAAACAAAACTAATCAAAATCAAAAATTTAGAAATTAACACTAAGACTAAAGGTTTTAATTTAAAAGGTAAAAAATCTAAATTTAATTAAAACTAAATCTAAAACTCTAAAGCTAAAGTAAGGTTAAAAAAAAATCTAAAATCTAAATCTTAAAACTAAAACGAAAAATAACTAAATTTTTTTTTTTTAAAAAAAATCGGAAATATGAAATCAAAAAATAAAACAAGACGTGGGTTGTAAGTCTCTGCAGGTAAAAAAAAATCGCAGCATGAGGAAGGTAAGGGAATAAGCAACTGCAGCAAGGGTGGACAACGTGAAGAGGGAAGAGAACCCGTAGCTATGGAGGGAGAACGAAAGAGAAGCCGACAGCGTAGATGACAAAGGGATGCTAAGTGGACATCGGCTAGGGTAAAAGTAGAAGGCCGAGGAAGGAAGGCTGGACGGTGAGGGAATATGTTGTATGGACAATGTACGAATAGCGATGAGGAGTTGCAGACAGAACTGGCAGCGTAGGGATGAGATACAGAGATGGAAGGACGGACAGCGTATGAATGATGGGCAGCGGAAAGGAATGAGGGTTAACGCAGAAAGATGAAGGAAGAGCTAGGATGTACGGACAGCGTGAGTAGGATAGCAGATCAGGAAAAAAAGAAAAAAATCTATAAGCACACTAATTTCAAATAATTTTCTTCAACCAACAACAAAAGTCTACAAATATAAGTCAGATTTTGAAAATATTGATTTAGATGCACCTGCATTTTACATTTTTGCAGCAAAATTTTGCCCAGATCTGTAGCCCAAAAATATCCTGAGGTTAGATCTTGACCTCCAGGGCCTAGATCTGGCTCAGATCTAATAATTCTCCTCAAAAATCTCCCAATGTAACCTGCACAAATCCAGAAACCAGAAATCACAGAAAAAAAGCATATACACAAAAAATAAAAATAAATGCCCCAAACCTCGATGAGTAAAATAAAAATAAGCGAGATTGACAATGCTATATTACAAATCAAAGCCCTCATGGCTAGATTTAAAACCATTCAGCATAATTCAGAAAATAAAAAATTAAGAGAGAGGCACAAGCCCAATAAATAACCCTAAAAAAACGAAATTTAAGATAAGCTCGGGGAATTATATCCAGAGGGCTCTTTAGATCCTATTTCCTTGGGAGTCAGCTGGTCCAAACTAGGACTTCCCCAAACGCCCAATTCTAAATCTGGAAGATTTCTGCAAACTTAAAGTTAAACTGTCAAATTAATAGAGAAATAGTGATAAAACATAAAATTTTCAAAAGTTATAGATAACTGCTAACTCGATCCAATTAATATTCTTACCCTAAATCCAGTAACCTAGCAAGATACCTGTGTAATAGATTACTCTTCAAGAGCCATTAATCAAAAATCCATTAAAATAATCACCAGTAGAATATTATGAACAAGTTTACCATAAAATTCTAAAGAGGAACATCACCATCAAAATAAAACCCTAAAGTATTCGTTTGTATTATTCTAGAAAATATTACAAGAGAGCTTCAAGAGTGAGTGCATGATTAAGAGATCGGATGACTGAAAGACTGACAAATACCTCTAATTTATAAGATAAAATCTCCAACGACTAGCTTGGTTGATCCATGTCAAAGTAATCTCGACTGTCGAAAATATTTAATCATCTTTTAATCTGGACCGTCGAAATTATAATTTTGAGGAAATTCGAATTTATCATTTAATTCCATTTTAATTAACTCAAAAATAATATAATTGAGTTAATTACCTTAAAATTTTGACTTTGACTTAACCACCAAGGCCCAAGGGTCCAAAATTTCTTGAAGTTCTCAATATTCCCTTGGCCTAGGACTTTTAAAAATTTATTTTTTAAGGACCCGCGAATTTTGCCTTTGAAGAATTTTAACTCACCTGGGAGTTAAAATTAATTAAATTTCTGGCTTAGGATTTTTAATTAATGTGGCCAAAAAATTTAATTAATTAACTAAGAAGGGATTTAATTATTTTTTCCAACCCTCTTTACATAAGATAAATACATTTAGACACATAAAAGGGGAATACCTATTCGTATAGACCCTCGAGTAGCTACCCAATTCTGTGACTCAAAACATGATCTAGTAGACCAAGTAGCTTGTAATAAAATAATATAGCCAATTAGCTAGGATTATTCCCAAACTATTTTTACAAAGAATCGATAGAAAACACTAGGACTCAATTAGCATCTTGATGACAAAATCCACCCTAGCTTTGGGGTGAAGCTGGAGGGGAAAACTCTGCCGATCACTTGTGTCGAGAAACACAAATGAATCAGTGAGACAAAAAACCTCCTAGGATAGAAATCATCACCAAAATACTAGGCTTACCTAGGTTGCTACATACATGGTGGTCTTACTTAGATCATTTACATCACAAACATGCAGAATGGGTTTACATAATTTATGAAACTTCCGGCTGATGATGAAATCTAAATAGCGTGAACATTTTGAACATGATGAATCCCATTTGAAAAAATGGGGGTGTACTTCTATGGGGTCGTTGACAAAGTGTGGTCAATAGGTGTTAAGTCCAATAGAGCAAAGGTTTATTATGTTAAGAAAACATAAGATATGTATAACACCTATGGTGCAAAAACATAATAATGGCACATATATCAAACCATTTATTAAACATATAAACCATTGATAAAATAAAAATGTGTTTATAATGTTATATTAACCAAAGTCAAAGTAATAGATAGGTGGTAGGTGGAAGTCCAGCACAACAGATAGTCCAATGGAAGTTGGCAATCCAACACTGTGGGGAGATGATAGAGTCGGCATAATAGTTCATTGTTGGACAAGTCCAATCACCACCGGATCCATCAATCAACAATGCGGAGGTGGCATGGTTGCAGTACAATGAACTAAAGGTGTACCGAGTCCGCAGTGCCACAGGTCGTATAGCTTGCCCTGGGTTGCTAAGGTATTACACCGCTAGTGTTGAATTAAATATGATGGTAATGTTGCAATGGAGGTCTATCACATGTCACTAGTTAAGAACGTTTAACACACAGCCAAGGGTCGAAACTGTATGATATAGTTTCATACTATAAATATATATTATATTGTAAGCCATGGTTTTATTTCCAATCAAACACCTATGGTGTTAAAACTTTATAACAATTTGATGCACTATGCGTGAAAGTTAGAAATGTATTAAACTTTATGCGCCAAAGTAGATAGGGATTTATGTTATATGGTTTTATGTTGAATGTCTTAAGTTAATTTTGCACATGGGTGTTGTAATGCCATTGCACCTTTGTGAAAGTTGTTCACCTAACCAAAACTGTATTTATTTATAGCCCAAGAGGTTCGACCCTCGAACTTGCCCAAGGCATTATAAAAGGTTTTCCATTACACCAGAGTAGAGGGAGTTGAACAGAGAAATTCTGAAAAGTCTTTAGTGTATGCCTACAAATTCTCTTTTGAGTGTATCTTGGTCATCCTTGGGCCTTTTTTAGAATGGAGATAGGAGTTGGAAAGTTGATATAGAGGAATTATTTTTTAAAATAACCAACATTTCCTACGTGCACAGTTCTATTGGTGAAATTCCATGTAAAAAACCCTTTTGGAGCATTCCTAATATAACAGACGCCCACTTGGAAGCGGACCCGGAGACGTAGTCTGAGAGGGACGAACTTTGTAATCAATTTTTGTTGTGTTTACGTCCATTGTATTTGTTGTTTATGCTTATTTTATATTCTCAAGTTTATGTTTAAGGCATAATAATAACTCAGTTTCCTTCATTCATTCACATAAACACATCCTTAGTCAAATGGGAAAATAATCAATCCTGTAGATATCAGATCATATTTTGGTATCAGAGCGAGTTTAATCATGTATAGCATGATATTTTCCAATGAATATTGACTAGATCCAGGTCGTGACGTGGAGAAGGGAAAATTTAGGAGACAAATCCATAGATTGGAAAGAGGAAAGTCACTTAGAAGATGACAGGGCCAAATGAGGGATAATATCTTGAGCGTAATACCGATGAGAAATTTCCAAAAATGTTACTTAATATGCAACGGATGAGTGCAGAGATTTATGAAGACAAGAAGACTAGAGATGTAGCTTTTTCTTCTAAAGGAAAGAAGGAGAAAAAGGGCAAGGATAAAACTGATGGTAACAAATCTCCTCCTTCTCCACCTTCGTCTTCTAAAGGCATGAAAGAGAAAAAGGACAACAAGAAAAATGATGGTAATGAACCTCCTTATCCTCCATATTCATGTTCATCTTCTTCATCTTCCGATTATTCAAGTTCATATTCATAATAAAAGAAGAAACATAAGAAATCTCCTTTTATGAAGCTTGAGGTAAAGTTTGAATTACCTATATATGATTGTGAAATGAATCCTAAAAGGTTAGATAAATGGATTAAACAACTTGAAGTGTATTGTAGACTTCATAATATTGTTGATGATTCTACAAAAATTCAGTTAGCTACACTTAGAATGGGGGGTACAACCTTTATTTTGTGAGAGAGTAAAACTCAATCAGATTTATAACATAAAGGTAACATCATCTCCTCATGGTATACACTTATTAAAGCTCTTAGAAATAAATTATGTCCTTTAGGTTATATGCAATAGGTTGTAATAGATTGACAACATTTAAGGCAAGGTAAAGGACAAAGTGTGCAAGAGTTTACACAGGAATTTAGGAAGAAGGTATTATCACTTGATATTCCATTGAACACAGAGGAAACTTTGTTAAAGTATATTGGAAGTTTTCATTCTTATTTGCAACATACATTTCTTGTGTTTAATCCAACTGACTTTGGTGAAGTATGTGTGCAAGAGATTCATATTGAAGTAGGGAGTATATCGTTTCAGTAAAAAATTTCAAAGAAACCATTCAAGAATTCATTGAACAAGGATTCCAAAGAAGACAAGGGTAATAAATCAGCAACAGTTAAGAACAAAGGAGAAATTCCCACGTGCACTCACTATTAGAGGTTTTGACATGATGAATCGAAGTGTTGTAAGCTCCATCTGAAACTCAAGGCAAATAAGTTCCTTAAGAAGAAGTGTGAAATGAAGATTAATGCAGAAGTCCAACAAGATTTGGGATTTGACTCTAGTGATGAAAAGATGATAATCACTATGGGTCTGACAGGTAATCCTTCTGAAGCTAGTTCTAGTTCTACTTGTTCTACATATTCTTCAAAATCTAATAATGTGGTTGAAGATAATAATAGGATTGAATTGTTTCACATAAGGATAATATCCAAGCATACTAAAATTTACACATTATTTGACAATGGATCACAAGCAAACTTAATATCTGAGAAATTAGTAAGGAAATTGGAATTGGAAACTAAGAATCATCCAAAACCTTACCCTTTAGGACGGTTAAAGGAAAACACTTAGATGCATGTCACAAAACAATGTCGATAAAATTTTGCAATCACAACTAATTTTTTTGATGAAGTTGATTTATATGTGATTCCTTTGGACATATGTGGAGTTGTGTTGGGTAGTCCTTATCTTTATGATCTAGATGTCATATTCTATAGAAAGGAGCATAAGTATAATCTCTTTAATTAAGGAATTGAATACATTTTCAGGGCACATAGAAGTAAGAAAAACTTGGATTTAATCAATGTTGGTCAAATGAAAAGACTCATAAGTTCAAGTAAAAAGTATTTTCTCATGTTTTTTAAGAGCCAACCTAAAGATAAATATGATAAATTTCAAGGATGCGATTCTTATTTTAAGGAAAAACTGATTGAAATAGTAGATTCTTATGAAGAATTGTTTAAAGAACCAAAACGTCTCCTTCCAAAATGAGAAATATGACATGAGATTCAATTACTATCTGTTGCACCTTGTTGGTGCTCAAAGAGGTGGCTTTTTATTGACAACTCTTGTGCTTTCTCATTTAATTATCAACTCGGGGTAAGTATTCTTATTTCAAGAGTGTTGGCACAATATATGCGAGTTAGGTCGTCTAATAGTTATTCCTTGTCACGTATGAGGAAGAATTTTCTAACTTCCTAAGTTAGCTTATCCTACGAGGGGTGGCTTGGATTAGTTTTTAACCTAAGATTGAGCAACAAGATTTTGCAGCTATCTAATTTAATTAAACAACGGTCTAACTGAACCAAACAGAAATCTAGAGAAATCAAGAAGCAGTTGAATTGAATTAAACAACGATCTAAATAAACTTAGAAGCAATGGAATTGAATGGAACAAAGATCTAACTAAGCTGAACAGTAATAGAATTGAATTTAATCAACATTCTAGCTAACTGAGCAGTAATGGAACAACAGTATAACTAGCTGAGCAGTAATGGAACAAAAGTATAACCAACTGAGCAGTAATGGAACTTCAGTACAACTGAAGCGAATTAAATTAATCGTACAACAATTATTTAAGTAATTTTGCAATGGAATTATCTTTATGACTTAATTAATGGACATTGATCGACTGTTGAACACTTCGTTATGCTAAAATAAGAATGCAATTCATAAAGACAGATAACATTGAAATCATCTTATTCTACAATCTGTGACTCAAATGCAATGGTATTAAAAGAATTGGAACTATCTACTGATAATGAAATATTGCCGTAAGTCAAAAAATACAATTGCGATTGTCCTATTTCAAGAACATGATTTCTAACAATCCTGAAGAAAGAGAACTGTAACTTTATTGAATGGAAATATACTTTAAAACTGCATCAGACACTTAAGCATTGGTTCTATAACTACACAGAGTATGAAAAATTGTGTGAAACTTCCAGAGGTTGGGCCCAGACCACCAGAAGCCCTAGCGTAGTAAAAAATTCAAAATATTATTGTTCAAAGCTCTATATTACATCCAGTGATGTTACGAAAATAAAATTAGACAGACTGTTTCTGATGCATCGATTACAGAATGATTTCTTCTTGGTGTATTTACCCTGGGGGGCTCAATTTCGGTTCCTTTAGGGTTTACTTCAGGTTCCTGTGCCTCAGGGTTAACGAAATTATCTCAGGCTATCTGCTACATATCTAGCTCATGAATGATGATTAGTTTTATTAACCCCTGGTAACTAACCACTGCTTGGGTATCCTTGGCTTTCCTCAATCGAACAACATTATCATGCAATACGGAATTCAAAAAGGCAGGCATATTAATTGAAATTTTTTGTTTAAGTGCAGCTAAAAGTTTGAGTTGTGAAGGTTTTACCACATCCCAACATCCTTCGCATCTAATAAACTTTTGGATGAATGCCGCCAGCTCCTGCCATGGATGGTGTAAAGAGGGAGGGTTAATCCCTCTAGTTTTTTGTTCCAACAGTTCATATAGGTCCTGGTATGCTGTTACTACTTCTCTCAGGAGGATATGCTTCTCTGCCCATCTTTCTCCTTGTGCTAGTATTCCAGAAACTTCCGAGATAATTCCCTCTATAACTGGTATAGTTCGACCTTTGACTCTAGTTTTCCCTTCTTGCAGATTTTGCAGAAATTTGATTGCAATTCTCGTGTCAAATCCCTGTAGTCTGTGTACATATGTCAGCCACCCAGCTCTCTGGAGGATGGCACTCACTGCCTCTGAAATTGGAAAGTTTGCAGGCTCGCTTCGAAGGGTATTTCATCCCATAGCTGATATGCTCTTTTCCTCTGATTTTTTTTCTTCTTGGCTTTGTTGTTTCAACTGGATGTTGTATGACAATGAAAAATGGATCGTGGCTCTGTGTAGATAATCTTCATGTGTTAATTTTAGTGTTCGTATGGTCTTATCGATGCGTCTAATGATATTTGTGCAAGGATTTCACATGTTTTCCGAATTAAGACCAATTACACCCCCTCCCTCGAAGAAAGGGCGCCCACGACCTCAAGTACATGAGAGATTTGGTCGCTCATGAATGCAGACAGGGGAATGTCAGAATTTGGTAATGATAATATGCGTGTGAAGGAGCGGGCGCTTGAGTAATTACTAACATATGCGGTATAAAGGTCAGATTTAGAAGTTTTCATAATTGTAACTTGTGCGGAAGTGACCGGAAAGTGAGAGGAAATAGCATAGCCACTATTGCGATATGATGTCCTTGTACAACTTAAAATTTATGATGGAAGCAAGACTGAGTCAAGTAATGATTGGCATTTTCATCCCGAAGTTCAAAATATGTAAGCATATCTTTGTTAGTTATTCTTATGGCAGGTCATAATTATTACTAATTCAAGTAATAGCTTGTGGTTGAAGAATGGTAGACAAGGTGTATATAAAAGAAATTGGCTAATGAAGGAGCATGCTTTCATACCAAAAGCATAGCAACTGCTGCTAGCAGGCATTCATAGCCTCGATAGGGTTGCTATTTTAACCCGAAAAATGAGCCAGGATCCTTATGTAAGCATAGTTGTTTTGCTAATTTTATGGAGAGATCACCATGCTGGTATGGTGGACAGATAACCATGGTGCCACTCGCTAGAGTTGTATCAAAGTGATCAGGCCGACCCGTGATGAGACCTCCTATCCTTCAATTCATTAAGAGGGTCATTACCCTGGTGTGGTGGCCATAGTGGGCATGTCACTTGCTACACCCTTATGAACATGGTAGGCTGGTTCGTGATGAGCCCCCCTATCCTGTCTTAATATTTTCATGTAAATGTATTGATTCCTTTTGAATTGTAACATATTGATCTATAAGGAGGTCACTGTGCTGGTGTGGTAGCCAAATAGTCACAATGCCATTCACTAGAATTGTAACAGAGTGATCAGGCTGGCTCGTGTTGAGACCTCATGTCCTTCTAGTAGATGAGAAGGTCATTACCCTGGTGTGGTAGACATTTTGGGCATGTCACTTGTTAAATCCCTATGATCATGGTAGGCTGGCTGGTAATGAGACCCTCTATCCTCTTAAATATTTTCATGTACACATAATTATTGCTTTTTATACATAGAGGGAGGATCATTAACTCCTTAAGAGTGAGGGATGGTGAAAGAAGCGAAAAAAAATGCCAATACCATTAATACCCCTTGTTCCATTTCTTCATGATGTAGGGACATATTACTCTAATAGTGCAAAAAGATATATCATCATAAGGTCCTATATTGTATGATATCATATTTGAACTGTGGGTGACTTAGCCTTTCATTTCATGTGTGCATAATGTCAGCTTCATGTTAAAGAATTATAGTTCCAAAGGGCCATCATATTTGTAATTTTACCATTTTCCCTATCTCTTCCAACTTCCATTCCCTACTCAAGGTTACTCAATTACAAAAAGAATGGCTATTTAAGTTGGTCGGACAACAGCTGTTCAGAGATTGAACAACATTTGTTCAAAGATTTCTTGGCACAATTAAAAATGCTAAAAAATGGTTGTTCAATTCGAATGAACAATAATGGTTCAAATATCGAACAACAACTATTCCAGAATTGAACAAAAAAATTAAAAACATAGAAATGAACATTTGTTTAGTTTGATTGAACAACAACCATCCAAGAAGTGAATAGCAGCTATTCAAGAATTGAACAGAAAAATTAAAAACATGAAACAACTGTACAATTGTGGTTGAATCAGAAACTGTTCAAATACTGAACAACAATTGTCCACGAATTGAACAGCTGAAAATGACTATTCACGAATTGAACGCTGAAAATGGCTGTTCAATTCGACTGAGCAGTAGCCGTTCATAGATTGAACAACAACTGTTCAGGAATTAAACAAAAAAATTGAAAACACAGCAAATGGCTATTCAATTTGGTTGAACCACGATCGTTCAAAGATTGAACAACAGCTATTCTCGAATTGAACAGAAAAAATAAAAACACCAACGAACAACTGTTCAGTTCGACTGGACAATAGCCGTTCAAAGATTGAGCAACATCTATTCACAAATTGAACAAAAAAGTAAAAAAACGTAAAAACAACTATTCAATTTTGGTTGAATCAGCAACCATTCAAAGATTGAACAACAGTTGTTCACGAATTGAAAAACAAAAATAAAAACACCGCAAATGGTTGTTCAATTGAGCGGCAACTGTTCAGAGATTGAGCAACAGCTGTCTATGAATTGAATGGCAAAAAAAAAGGAAAACAAAGCCAATGGTTGTTTAATTCGACTAAACATCAATTGTTCAAATATTGAACAATAGTTGTCCATGAATCGAACAGCAAATAGACAGATGTTCAATTGAACAGCAACCCTTCAAAGATAGAACAACAGCTATTCTTGAATTGAATAGTAATAAAAACACAAGCTTACAAGGAAAATAAATTGCAAATGTGAAGAATGTACAACAAGACAAGAAAATTATATACATTATTTACAAGTGATGCTGGCAAACCTCTCATGTACTTGAATTTGTGGGGTTATCACCCCCTTGCACCACAACTTGGATGGTGGGATCGTTTCATACCTGCTGACAGAAATATTATTTCATGATAGGTTTGCGATAGAGGCATACTCTGTGTCTGTTAACTCGAAATGTTGATCCAGACCCATCTATGGTGGTCACTGTGAGGGTACCATTTCTATGTACTTCTTGAATCTCATATGGATCGAGCCACCTTGTTTGCAGTTTTCCTGGAAAGTATTGGAATCTGGAATCATAGAGAAGTGCCCAATATCCTTTTTGAAATACCTTCTTCTTTATTAGGTTGTCGTGCCACTTAGCTCCCTCTTGTTGAATGATCATTGTGCGTTGCAGGGCAAGTATTCGAATTTCATCCAGTTTATTTATTTGTCGGAGTCTCTTAGCTTGAGCTTCTGTTAAGTCCAATCCCACTTCCTGGGTTGTTCTCATAGTTTTAATTTTGGACTCAATAGGGAAGATAGGTTCTCTCCCAAATACTAGCTGATATGGTGAATATCTAGTGGTATTTCTCCAAGTTGTTCGACAAGCCCATAAGGCTTCTGGTAGTCTAGTGGTCCAGTCCCAGCGGTGTGCTGCTACTGTCTTGGTAAGGATTGCCTCTAAGACTTTATTGGTGCTTTTGACTTTCCCATTGGCCTGCGGGTGGTAAGGAGATGTAACTCTATGGATGATATGGTGATTTCTTAAGGTAGATGTGATCTTATTTCCTGTGAATTGTGCCCCCCCATTGGTTATCACTTCCCTTGGCAAGCCGTATCGCACGGATAGTTTAAAGATAAAATTAATTACTGCTTCTTTCGTGGCTCTTGACAAGGCCACTACTTCTACCCATTTGGTGACATAATCCGTGGCAACTAATATGTGGGCTTTCTGGTTTAATGGTGGGTTGAATGGTCCAACGAAGTCCAATGCCCACCGTTCAAATGGTTCCACCACCAATTGTGGTTGTAGCGGAATTTCATCAACTTGGCCTAGGCGGCCTATTCTTTGGCAGCTATCGCAAGCTTGGACATACTTCTTTGCATCTTTGAAAATCATAGGTCAATAATAGCCTAATTGCAACACTTTATTCCCTATATGTCATTCTGCGAAATGGACACCACATGGTTCATCATGACAGGCTCGTAAGATGTCATAAATTTCATCTTCCCTTATGCATCTGTGTATGTGCATATCATCCCCTATATGGAATAGGTATCCTCCAATCCAAGAGAATCTTGTGCTACGATGTACAATAAATTTTCATTCTCTCGCCGTTAAATGTCTGGGTAGCTTCCCAACTGCCAAATAATTTGCCACATCTACATACCATGGTGTTTTGACCGCTACAACAAATAGGTGTTCGTAAAGGAATTGATCATCAACTGTTAGTGTGTCGTCTGTCTTGGGGACTCTGGACAGGAAGTCTGCGACCATGTTTTCCTTCCTTGGACAGTCTTTGATCGTTATATCAAATTCCTGCAACAATAGTATCCAACGAGTTATTCTCCCATTCGTGATTGGTTTATTAACTAAATATCTAATAACATATTGGTTAGTATACAGGAACACTTGATATCCTGTTATATAGTGCCTGAATTTATTGATAGCATAAATGATAGAAAGGAATTCTTTTTTGGTCATTGTATAATTTAATTTTCTAGAAGTTTTTTGATGATATAATAAATAACATAAGGCTTTTGGTCTTATTCTTGGCCAAGGAATGCTCCTATTGTTGTATCAGATGCATCAAAAGAGATGTGAAAAGGCAGTTTCCAGTTAGGACCTCGCAGGATTGGTGCTGTTGAGAACAGCCTCTTTAAGTCTGTAAAAGCAGTGTCACATTTTTCAGTCCAATGGAATTCAACATTCCCAGTCAATGCATACAGAGGGGCAACTATCTGTGAGAATTTTTTTATAAATCTGCAATAATATCTTGCATATCCTAGAAAAATGTGCACCTATGTTTGTGTACAAGGTGTGGCCAAAAGAAGGATTACCTCAATTTTAGCCGGATCTACTTGTATTCTAGCTGCAGAAATGTAGTGACCTGGGATTACCCCCTCATTCATCATCATGTGGAATTTTTCATTGCTTAGACATAATCTAGTATCAGTACATAATTATAACACTCTTTCTAATAGTTATAGAGCTTGATCAAAGTCTTCCCCATAGGGTGTAAAATCATCCATATAGATTTCAAGTCCTTCATTTATTAAGTCAAAAAAAATTCTAATTATGGTTCTCCGAAATGTTGCTGGGGCATTACATAATCCAAACGGTAAAACTCTGTAACAAAAAGTGCCCCATGGGCAAGTAAAGGTTGTATTATCATGGTCTTTGGGAGCTATTTGGATTTGATTGTATCCGCTGAATCCATCAAGAAAGGAGAAAGATCGTTTCCCAACCAATGTATCAAGGACTTGGTCAATGAAGGGGAGGGGGAAATGGTCTTTCTGCGTTGCCTTATTTAATTCTCTGTAATCTACGCAGATTCTCCACTTCCCATTATTTTTAGGGACGACTACCAGAGGGGAGACCCATTTTTTGTCTGAAATAGGATAAATGAAATTTACATCTAATAGTTTTTGCATCTCCTCTTTTACAATCTCTTTTAAGTGTGGGTTTAATCTTCATTGGGGTTGTCTAATGAGGTGTGTTTCCCTATCAGTATAGATGTGGTGCGTGCATAGTTGTGGGTCCAAACCATTCATGACTTGGTAGTCCCACGCAAATGCACCTCGGTGCTTCCGGAGGACTTTTATGAGTTTCTGCTTTTGGTTGTCATCCAAGCTGCCATTAATATTCAAAACCTTTCCTGGCTTGATCTCAATAGGTATGTTGTTACGAACAACGGTTGTGGAGATATGTTGAATTTCAAAGTCTGTCACAGGATCCTCTTGATCTTCATGTTTGAGGACTGTTTTCAACATTTGGCATTTCATATTTTCAGGTGTGGGTGATTGATTCATAAAATTATTAATTACATCATCTTCAGTCTGATCCTTGAATTCGAGAGCTTCTACTAGTGTCAGAGGTGGATGGATGTTTTGCTCCCAATATTTATCTAGATGTTTGTGAATTTTTACCATGGGCAGGCTTGGTTTGGCAAGCGGATAAATAATGATATTTTTTATAGAATCTCCTCTAGTGATAGTCATGCTACCTACTCGACAGCCTATGTAAGCATCTGTTGTGGCCAGCCAAGGCCGCCCAAGAATCAATGGGTGCCCTTCCATCCTGTTTTTTGGATTAATGAATAGAAAATCAGCTGGGTATTCTCATGAGTCCACAGAGACCATGATGTCTTGCACTATACCTTCCGGTCTGATAACAGATCTGTCAGCTAGTTCCAGAAGTGTGGTTGTAGGTTCTAAAGCTGATATGCCCAGTTTTTCACAAGCTCCTATAGTTAGGATGTTAATGGTTTCCCCCAGGTCAACCAATGTGTTTGGAAATGAGTGACCAGAGATTTTCATGGTTACAATGGGGTTTCCTGGGTCTTCATATTTTACAGGTGATTCCCTACCTAACAACAAGTCAGTTAGCGTTCCTACCACATGAACGATGGGTGTAGCCTTTGTTTTCTTGATTTTTTTTTTCCACATAATTCTTTGATTGTCTTTTCATAGATGGGAATGTCTTGGATGGCCCAGAGAAGAGGAATTTTGATACAAAGGTTTCTTAATTCCCCCAAAATGTCAAAATCTAGAGTGATTATAGGCCTGGGTAGATTTAATGTTTCAGGAAATGGAGGCGAAGTCACCCTAAGTTCTTCAGGGCTTTGTTGATCAATTTTTTCCTTATCTCTACCTGTTTCTGTTATATTCATTAAGCTAGGCTCTGTTGAGGTTTCAACTTGGGATTGAGGTGGAGTTGTGGCCTCTATAGGTAATATGGTACATCTTGATCTTAACCTCAATTCGTTGCACTATTTCTATTCGACACTAGAATTTGGATTTTCTATGATTTGAATTAGTTGAACTGGTCTGTTATTGGGATTAGGATTGGGTTGGGTTTGAAATTGAGGGCATATGGTAGGCTACTAGTTATGTTGAACTGGGCAGGGAGATGGAAATGTAAGTTTATTTTGGGTCCCTACTCATATTGGCAGATTGGCCATTCCCATGGATCGTTGCCAATTCCAATTGGTGTTTTGAGTAGGGGGGTTTGGCCATTGGCTTTGATACGGGACATTCTGCCAATAAGGGGGAGAGAAAGGAAATTTTTTCCAATTACTCCCTGATGGAGGTTGTGTAGGCCAGGGTGGCATAAGAAACGTTTGGTTTGGCCAAGTTGGGAAGGGGTTTTGAGTCTGCCAAGTTGTTGCAGGGTTTTTCTGGCTAAACTGCGGAGACAGAAAGTATTGAGGTAGGTCTTGTGGTATTCCAGGTCGTGCTTGCCATTGCCAACGTTGATTCATTAAATAGACTGGATCTGTTTCTTATTCTGCTTCCTTTTAGATGGCTTTCAGTCCAAGAAGTGAAGGACACTGGTCCCTGGTATGATCCTTAGTGCAGATAACACAAGTCTGAACCATGTCTAAAGGACATTCCCTCTGGCTGTGCTTCTTCTGACATCTTGGGCAAAAGATGGCCAGGTTTTGTTCTGCTATAGCTTGTTTCTGTTTGTCTTGTAAAACATCAAGTTGTGTTGTCAAAGTACCCAAGATGTCAGTTTTGAAATTTTCTAACGAAATTCCAAATTCTGCTCTGGTTACATTGCCATTGGTATGCTTAAGATCTTTCTTCATAGAATCACACCCAATAGATCTATTTCATGAGCTACCCCGGGAGCATCTAATACATAAGGAAATAATCTCGTCATATTCTTCCTGGTAAATATCTCCCTTCCCCATTATGTTAAGCATCTCAACCCATTCTTCCTTCATCCCTTTAAGAATCGTGGCTTTTAAAATGTCCTTGGACAATGTGGTATATGGGTATCTTTGTAAATTGTATTGAAATATCTCTATGTATTCCTCTAATGTTTCATTATCTTTTGCGGACATGTTGAAGATTTCATCTTTTAGATCTCAGGTTCGACAATATTCTTGGTATTTGGTAAGAAAAATATTCTTCTTTTGGTCCCACTTGTTTATAGTTCCCCCTCCCAGTCCCATGAACCAACGGAGTGCAGTTCCTTTTAAGGTAGAGGGAAATAGTTTTAGTTTCCGGGGATCGGTGGTGTAGTCATATCCTCTGCATAAGACATCAAATTCAAATAGGAATGCATCAGGATATTCTGTGGTTAATCCATGAAAGGTGGGGATGTTGTGCAAGGGAATTGCTTTCATAGGGGCATTGGCAGCATGATCAACAATAGGGTATTCTAATGTTTATGTCTACTTATGATTCTAATTTTGATTATTTTCCATCTGATCAAAGAGGTGCCAGAAATCTTCAGGAACTTCTTGATCTGGAGGAGTGATTCTAATAGGCCTGGGAGGTGAATGTGGTGGGGGTTTTACATCACTTCCCTGATTTGGGATCCTAAGTACTTCTGTTTCGATCACTTCTTTAGGGGACTTAGGTTCTGATATTTCTATGTGAATTCCTCCACTAGTTTCTCCCCCTCCTTCTTGTAGGTTGCAAGAGCCTCCCTCTTTTGAAGGGTCAGTGCCTATATGAATGACAGTCTACAGGCTTTGCTCAGACCCCTCTATCTCGCAGTGAACCTTGGCGTAGGCTACAGATGGTGAGGCTGCCGCCTGAGGGAGTGTATTAGGAATTTGAATGGAAACAGTTATGGGTCCTATAGATGCCTGAGATTTAACTTTCTTAATGATTTCGTCCATATATGTTGTTCTTCCAAGGATCACCGGTCCTTTGGATTGTGAGGATGGTTGCTAATGATTTCGGATTGTTTTTATCTTTTTATTCCTAGACATAAAACAAGAGCACCTATCCTACGGTTCTTTGCACGACTTACTGGTAAGCGGGCTAGAGGGCAAGTGTGTTGATTTCCGGTATGCAGGTTCTTACCTCTCGTTTTCAATACCCAATTCTTCATAGCAATGGAGAAAGATGAATAAAGGAGATGAATCTTAACACTCTCCTCGAAAACGACGCCAAAATGTTGGTGCTCAAAGAGGTGGATTTTTATTGACAACTCTAGTGCTTTCTCATTTAATTATCAACCTGGGGTAAGTCTTCTTATTTCAAGAGTGTTGGCACAATATATGCGAGTCAGGTCATCTAATAGGTATTCCTTGTCACGTATGAGGAAGAATTTGCTAACTTCCTAAGTTGGCTTATCCTACGAGGGGTGGCTTGGATTGGTTTTTAACCTAAGATTGAGCAACAATATTTTGCAACTATCTAATTGAATTAAACAGCGATCTAACTAAACCGAACAGTAATCTAGAGAAATCAAGTAGCAGTTGAATTGAATTAAACAACGATCTAAATGAACTGAGCAACAATGGAATTGAATGGAACAACAGTCTAAATAAGTTGAACAGTAATGGAATTGAATTGAATCAGTAGTCTAGCTAACTGAGCAGTAATGGAACAACAATATAACTAGTTGAGCAGTAATGGAACAACAATATAACTAGCTAAGCAATAATGGAATAACAGTATAATTGAAGTGAATTAAATAAATCGTACAACAATTATTTAAGTAAATTTTCAATGGAATTATCTTTATGACTTAGTTAATCGACATTGATCGATGGTTGAATGCTTTGTTATGCTAAAAGAAGAATGCAATTCATAAAGACAAATAACATTGAAATAAGCTTATTCTACGATCTGTAACTCAAATGAAATGGTATTAAAAGAATTGGAACTATCTACTGATAATGAAATATTATCGTAAGTCGGAAAATACGATTGCGATTGTCTTAGTTCAAGAACGTGATTTCTAACAATCCTGAAGAAAGAGAACTATAACTTTATTGAATGGAAATATACTTTAAAACTGCATCAGATACTTAAGAATTGGTTCGACAACTACATAGAGTATGAAAACTTGCGTGGAACTTCCAGAGGTTGGGCCTAGACCACTAGAAGCCCTAGCGTAGTAAAAAATTCAAAAGATTATTGCTAAAAGCTCTATATTACATCCAGTGATGTTACAAAAATACAATTAAACAGATTTTTTCTGATGCGTCGATTATAGAATGAATTTCCTATCCTTTCTCCGACTTCCCTTCTCGTCCATCCTTCGCCCTTTTAAAGGTGATTTCAAAAATGCGAAAGTATTTCCCAAACGAAAGCCCATTGCGCGTGGCTGTCATTTGAGTTCTTGGACTCGAATTCGTCTTTCTACCTTCTGTCGGCCGCTAGGAGTTACCAGGATTTCATATCTTTGCGTTCGTTGGTTGGCTTCCGTTTCCTATTGGTCCAACGATTCTGCCTTCCTGCATGCGGAGATGAAAGAAGTCAATTTTCTGTTACAAAAACATCATTTTCATCATTAGTCTAATTGTTCTCGTTTTCATAATATTTTATTCTCTTTATTGTTAATGTGAAGATGAATTCCCCAAAAATTATAACATAATTTGAAGTACTTACAGGGTGAGAACATACCTTAATTTGGGCCCAACACACCTTTTCTGTATATTCGCATGTATCAGATATCAGTCATTAAACTAGATTTAAGAAATGGTTATCATCAAATGTGTATTTCAGAGAATGATGTTTGGAAAACTGCGTGTAAGACTAAACAAGGGATTTATGAATGGTTGGTTATGCCGTTTGGTTTATGCGATGCTCCAACAACTTTAATGAGAGCGATGAATGATGTGTTTCGTTCTTTTCTTGATAAGTTTGTCATAGTATATCTGGATGATATTCTTATTTTCAATTCAAGTTGGGAAGTTAGAAGTTTTGTGGGTGCAGATTAGTATTGGAGGAAATAGAACCACGTGGTAAAGCTCGTTGCGCTGAATCCAGTAGTACCTTCGATTTCTCATTTGGCCTCTAGATGGAGGAGAAATTTCTCGTTGAAGTTTATAGTGAACATGTGCAAAAGGGACCTTGCTGGCCATGTGGTGTTCACACAATTCGACACATGGAAATGGTCATGTCAACAAGTCAAAGTTCATTTTAGGTGCATATATTAAGGTTACATGGTGATATTTTGGGTTATAAACTATATGTTAAAAACCCAACCACTATGGTGGCGCAGTTTTACAAATTAAGGTGGTATGGTTTCTATGGTTTACAAATGTGATTAAGTGCAAAAAAAAGAAATATTTATACTATGCTGTCAAGTCCAATGGAGCAGAGGTTTAGTATGTTAAAAAAAATATGATATGTATAACACCTATGGTGAAAAAACATAATAATGGTGCATATATTAAACCATTTATTAAATATATAAACCATTGCTAAAATCTGAAGGTGGATATAATGTTATATTAACCAAAGTCAAAGGCATAGATAGGTGGCAAGTGACAATTCAAAATGGCAGATAATTCGATGGAATTTGGTAGTCTAACATTGTAGGGAGATGACACATTCGGTGGAATAGTTCATTATTGGACAGGTCCAGTCACCGTTAGAGCCATCGGTTAACAGTGCGAAGGTGGCAGGTTGAATTACAACGCGTCGTAGGTGTATCGAGTCAATAGTGCCACGAGTTGTATAGCTTGCCACGAGCTTCTAAGGTATTACACTGTCAGTGTTGAATAATGAGTTAAATATGATGATAATGTTGCAATGGAAATTTGTCACATGTCGCTGGTTTAGAAAGATTAGCACACTGTCGGGGGTCGAAACCGTACGATATGGTTTCATACTATAAATATATATTATACCATAAGCCATGGTTTTTGGCCCAATCAAACACCTATGGTGTTAAAAATTTATAAAATTTTGATTAACTATGCGCCAAAGTAGATAGGGATTTATATTATATGGTTTTATGTTGAATGCGCTAAGTTAAGTTTGCGCATGGGTGTTGTAATGTCATTGCACATTTGTAAAAGTTTTTCACCTAACCAAAAATTTATGCTATGTATAGCTCGAGAGGGTTTACCCTGGAACCTGCCCGAAGCATTATAAAAGGTTTGGCATCACACCAGAGCAGAGGGAGTTGAATAGAGAAATTATAAACAATATTTTGTGTATGCCTGCAAATTTTATTTTGAGCGTATCTTGGCCATCCTTGGGCCTTTTTGAGAATGGAGGAAGGTGTTGGAAAGCTGAGATAGAGGGATTATTTTTTATAGTAACCACCTGTGCTTGCGTGCATAGTTCAATTGGTGAAATTCCATGTAAAGAAAATTTTTGGATAATTCCTAATATAACATATGCCCACTTGGAAGCAAACCCGAAGATGTAATCCAGGAGGGACGAACTCCGTAATCAATGTTTGTTATGTTTGTGTCTATTATTTCTATTGTTTATGCCTATTTTTTTTCTCAAGTTTATGTTTAATGGATACTAATAACTCGGTTTCCTTCATTCATTCACATCAAGGAATCCTTAGTCAAATGTGAAAATAATCAATCCTGTAGATTTCCGATCAAATACGTCGTCTGTGAATGGTGTCGGAAACAGATCATGGACACATGCATCATTCAAATTGCAGAGATCAACAAAAATCTATATTTCTCCCTTAGACTTCTTTTCTTTTAACACCATGGGGCTAACCCACTCAGACTCCTCGACTGGTGCAATGATGCCAACGCTAAGCTTTTTGTCGAGTTCTTCCCTCACTTTCTTCTTGTACTTTGGGTTCAGCTGATATGGGCGCTGCTTGAACGACTTCGCATCAGGCTTCAAAGTGATGTGCATAACTCCTAGATCACCCACAATGCCTTTCAATTCCGAGATTTTTGTTGGGAACAGGTCCTGGTATTCATGCAGTAACTCAATGACCTTGCTTATAGTTTCATCATCCCAATAGTCTCGAATCTTCGTAAATTTGGGCTTCGCCTTTGAGAATTGCTACCGCAGGCCCTGTTACTTCGCATTGTCCCTTTGACTCCAGAATATTAACATCATGTCAATCCTCCTGACCTTCTTCTATGGTTAAATTGTAACATTCGTGGGCTTTTTCCAACTGCGCAACACAATAAGGTTGTACCAAGTCCTTGGCTCCTTAGTAAGTTGAAATACTCCCATTTTGACTTCTTAAAGAGCCTCATTAATGCACTCCCAATAATAAAAAAAGCTATAAGTTAACAAGAATCCTTCCATCATCTCTTCCCAATATGGCGCAACTCTATTTCAAGATACCACTACTGACTTATTGTATCGAACGAATGAAAGAACATGTGCACCCACTCTGGTTGAGGTTCTGGACCCCACGTTGCGGTCTAGTGAGATAAGTTCTCTCGAGGATATTTCTTACCATCATACTTCTCTGTGATCTTAGTGTCTACATGACTAAATGTCAGCCTTATAAATTTGAAAAACTCCTTCCATCCTCCTAAATTTTCTCTGTGCGCGCCCCACCATCAGGCTAGAGTGCACCTCAAATTATTCCAAAAACAAGACGACACTCCCCTTTCCATCATAAAAAGACAATTCATGCACTTCTATCCTGACACAAAGTAGATATTTGGTAAGTCTTTTACATCGCTTAGTAGTTACTTCATGCAAGAAGTTATGCCAATGCTCTAGCTCTTCATTGGAATTTGAAAAGCATGAACTATTGTGCTCCCAACATATTCTTCCATCCTCGGTGGGATTAATCCAGTCTTCATCCTGCACGGTAAGCTTATAGATCTGGTCAATATCATCATCCCCATACTCATGCTAGATAGGCTCTGTATAGCGCGCACCTTCGGAAGGATCTAATGGCACAACAACTCGGGTACCATTCTTTCCAAATACCATCTGCCTATTCTTCAGGTTTATTATAACATCCATGTTGTAAGCCCAATCAAATCCAAGAAATCTCTTATAAGGATTGTTATCATAGAAAATGTCAATGACTTCGAAGTCGAGTAACACACTTGCTCCATCAGTATCTACATTGATTCCCTGCAATCGCCCCATAGGAATGATATTCTACTAATTTTCTATCCTCAGCTGAATTGGTGACCATTGCAGCTTAGACCTTCCCATTCGCTCTCATGTATGTTTTAGCAGAATGTTGGCATATGATCCCAGATCTAGAATGACTTGATCCATCTCATAATATTTGGTTTGTGCCATCAAACTCATCTCCCGATCGGTTCTCTTCTTATTTTTATACACTTTATTTACCACGCAGTGTTCCAATTGTGGCTCTTCCTTGCCAGCCCAATTATCTATCAGCTCCTGTAACCCTTCTATGGCCTTCTGGTCCCTTTGGATGGATGGATCAGTTTCCTGCACATTAGTGTTCTCCTTAGGCTTATTCTTCAGCGGAAACAATTGTCTCTCCATGGTTGATGTCAATTATTTAGGGGTCATAAATGTCTTATTCTCTTCCATGAATGTCTCCTTCTTGCGGTATACATTAAACCTAACATTCTTATCTTCAGCCTTTTTGACCCATGTCTCCATCACATGCTTCTTTTCTTATGCACGGTCCTCTCTAGTATGCACACCGCTGCGCGTTACTATGTTAATGCTTGGATATTCCTGATGTGGTTCAACCCTCATCATTTGTATGTTCTAAGCCTTATGTTGGGTGTGCTTCTCCTGCATTTTAGCTAATAAAATGGGACAATATTCAATTTCATGACCAAATTCTTGACAATACTTACAGGAATCCACAATAGGATTCTGACAATCCCAGGAAAAATGTCCAACTTGTCCGTAGTTGTAACATATTATCTGCCCTCATCCATGACCAATGCCTCCTCCTCAGCCACACCCTCGGCCTTGGAATCCTCCTCACACTTTTGGTTGTGAAAGTTTCAAAACAAAAACCCTACTATAGTGTCTTGATCTACTTCGCCTACTTGTTTGATTAATTTAACAAGTCATTTAACTGAATTATTCAGAAATATTAAAGAAAATACAAACTGCAACCTACACATCTAAAAATAATTTACTGAACATCACACACATGAAAAATTACATAGATTTTTCAGACAAATGTCCCTAGAGAAACCTAGTGCGGGAAAATTGGTGCAACATCTCTAGAGGGTTTTATTATTATGCATAATCTGAATACAACAATATGGGAACCAGAAATGGTTTTCCCTACAGATAAATTACACGGTACTTGTATCTTATCACTTGGAGACAGAAAATATGGCTGATCCATCTATCTGCAGATAATTATGAATTCGAGCCTTTCTGGTCCACTAGAACCCTCAACATAACTCTTCCTACAACTGCGTCAACCCCTCTAGCCTAGCGTAGCCTCTACGCAACACACATTGCCCATGCTTCACTCAGAATTCCTTTGCGCTGCCTCTGTGTTACCTAGAAGGGTCCGTGTCACCCTCTGTGTGGCCTTTGTGTCAACTTGGCTGGGCTGCATCCCTCTTGCTGGCATATGCACTGCCCTGGTACGATGTTGCCTCTCTACTGCTTTATTCTTGGCCTCAGATTAGAGCATCCCTTGCCGATATCTGCCCCTCACTGCACTGAAAGCTCACTTCAAATTCCTTAGCAAACCCCGCCCCAAAAATTTGACTTAGCTTCAGCGCTCCACAATGTGTGTGTATTCTCCAACTGACTGCAAGCCCTTCTCTTATACTTTTCTCATTGGTAGACCAATGGTCGTGATCTAATATCTATTCAATGACTGAGATTAAAATAATGCCTTATCCACGTCACATAGAATATTTCATCACATGTGTAAATTAATTCACTTTAATTTTTTAATTTCCCTAAGTTATACTTAGGGTTCCCATTAACAAAATTAATTATTTGAATAACTATTACACCTAATGGAATTTATCCAAATGATTTCTGGGTCTTGGAGATTTCGCGTGTTCTATCCTTTCCACAAATTTTAGGAGATAGAGCACACCCGATGCTACCCTAAAATCACAACACTCCCTCTTAGTGAGGAGTGTGCTCTACCAATACTTCCACATTGAAGCATCACCCTAATATCGACATCAGTCTCCCTGATACTGATGCTTGTCTCACTGCCATCCATCCACTGCATTGTTACTTTCTATATTGTTTCCCATGTCACTGCCACATCTGTACTGTAGACCCCTCTCAAATTGCTGCATCATGCTACCTATAGCACTACCACTGCTAACTGTTGCACTACAACTCAGTTTCCGAGAAGTAAGAAACTGAAGGGCCATCACCCAAAGACTAACAGAAAAGCCAGTCGGGTTGCATGTCGTCCCTGAAACACCCTCTCTGCTGCTACTCTGCACTGTCTCTCTTAAGCACTGCATTGTCTTTTGCACTGCACTACGTAAGCATTGCCTCTGTGCTGCTGAAATTTCATCAACCTTTATGCTATTGTTGCCTCTCCTCTGCATTGCTTCAAAATTTAGCATCCCAACTCTGCCTCTGCTTCTCCATGATATTCTGCACCCGTTTCTCCAATCATCTTGCTACTGTCTTAAGGCTCCCATAGCTCGTATGTGATCCAAGAGTATGGGCACCTTAAGGATCCCGCCACATATGTAGCTTCTCTACAAATCAATATTGCCCCACTTCCTTGCTTAATGAGCACTCATGGCTATGTCATCGTCGTTGCCATCATCCCCTTTCCTTTTTGATGCCTTGGAATCAGATACTTCCTTGTCCTTCCGCTTAGGAGAAGTGTTGGCAGAGTGTTCAAGTTCACCACACCTGAAGCAACATACCTTGCAGAGGTACTTATTATCCTTTGCTTGCTGCCTCTGTCCCTTAGATGCAAGGGCTGCATCCTCCTCCTCCTCCTCTTTCTTTAATTTGACTCCACCATTGCTGCTTTGCTTCTTGGATATTCTCTTGATTTCCTCCTAGCAAAGGATTTCCCACATGTCCACCCAAGATGGTAGCGCTGCTCTACCAAATACGATTTGGAAAAATGTTTCCCATTCATTGGTGATTGCATTCAGGGCAGTCCTCACCATTAGCCCTTCATGCAGATTTGACCCCATGGAAATCAGTTGGCCCTAGATAGTCTAACATCTAAAGAGGAAGGGATCAATTTCCTCTCACTCCTAAATCTAGAACAACCACATATGATTCTCTAGAAGCATCTTCCTCTAGACAGATCTTCCCTAGTACACCGTGTTAAATTTTGGCCACATCTCCTTTGTCGTGTTCTTCCTGGGAATATGACAGACTACGTGATCCTTTACTCCATCCATGATCAAGCACTTAGCCCGCGCCTGATTCTCGTTGAATTTCTTCAGGGGATATACATCGGTTGGCATGGCTAGGACATTTTATGCATGGTATTTTATGTCATACTCATCGAGGACTATTAGGATTCTGACTCTCCAAATGAAAAAGTTGGATAGAACATCCAACCTATCCTGATCTCTCAGTCCATGAGAAACCATGTATGCTCAATCTATTGAATCAAAAACTCTTCTCCCTTCTCTTGCTGCTACACTCAGTAAAAAGACTAGATCTAGGCTTCTTGGCGAAAGAACTCTTTAGAGAATGTGCTCCCTCTGATAAATGATTTCCCTCTCGGAAATATTTCACCAAGTCTGATGAATCAGGCCTCTATGATCACTCCTCTTGATCAAACTCATATTCCTTGGCTAGAAAATATGTTGAGCGAATGTTATCCCCCCACTTTTGTCACATTTTCCAGGCACTTTTCTATACTGAAAAAACCTATGCCAAACCAGAAAATTCTGAATATCAGAAACTACACTTGTAGAATTGGCAAACAGCACAACAATTTTCCACTCGGACTGCGTCACCCTCCTGGTGTTGCGTCAGCCTCTACATGAGAAGACTGGCTCAACGTCCCTCTACTAGTGTTGTGTGATCCTTTGTGTGAGAAGATTGGATCTGCGTCACCTATCTAGAGCTTCGTCAGCCTCTGCGTGAGCAAACTGACTCTGCATCACCCTTCCAGGGTTTGCATCCCTCCCAGTGTTGTGTTTCCTTCTTCTGCATATTTAATGCTTCATTTTCCCTTTCTGTAGCAAATATCTTTAGCTACTTTGCTGATGGATTATCTTGATCTGCAATGCTCTGATACCATGTGAAAGTTTCAAAACAGAAAACCTACTGTGGTGTCTTGATCTACTTCGCCTACTTTTTTGATTAATTTAACAAGTTATTTAACTAAAGTATTTAGAAAAATATTAAATCAAACAAAAACTAAAACCTACACACCTACAGATCATTTATTGAACATCACACACATATGACAAAATTACACACAGATTTTTCGGACAAATGTCCCCAGAAAAACCTAATGCGGGAAAACTAGTGCAGCAGCTCTAGAGGGTTTTATTATCATGAAAAATCTAAATGCAACAATCTGGGCACCAAAAATAGTTTTCCCTATAGAGAAATTACACGGAAGTTATACCTTATCACTCAGAGACAGAAAATATGGCTGATCCAACCCTCTGCGGGGAATTACAAATTTGAGCCCTTTTTGGCTCACTTGAACCCTCAACACAACTCTTCCTACAACTGCATCAACCCCTCTATCCCAACACAGCCTCTGCACATCACATGTTTCCCCTGCGTCACTTTAAAGGCCTCCACGCTGCCTCTGCGTCACCCAGAAGGGTCCGTGTCACCCACTACATGGCCTCTGCGTTAGCTTGGATGGGTTGCATCACTTCTGCTAGTCTTCGCGCTTCCCTAGTACGATTTTGCCTCTCTGCTTCTATATTATCAGTCTTTGCACTTCCTTGTCGATCTCTACCTCTCACTGCACTGCAAACTCTCTTCAAATTCCTCAGCAAACCCCGCCCTATAAATTCAACTTAGCTTCAGTGCTTTGTAATGTGTGTGTGTATTCTCCAATTGACCCCAAGCCCTTCTCTTGTAATTTTCTCACTGGAAAACCAATGGCCGTGATATAATCTCTAATCAACGGCTGAGATTAAAAGAATGCTTGATCCACGTCACTTAGAAAATTTCATCACATGTGTAAATTAATTCACTTTAAATTTTTAATTTCCCTAAGTTAGACTGAAGTTCCCCATTAAAAAATTTAATTATTTGAATAAATATTACACCTGATATAATTTATCCAAATTATTTCTAGGTCTTGGAGATCTCGTGTGTTCCAGCCCCTCCACAAAGTTTCTAATCTAGAGCACACCCGATGATACGCCAAAATCTCAACATTGGCGAGTCCGAGGCTTTGCGCCCTTATACTTGCATTCTATATACACCAAGGCTATGTTGCAACATTAGGTCATAGATTTGACAATGTTTTCCATCATGTCCTATCGAACTGCAGTATTTACAGAATAACTACTTCAGTGATCTGACATATTTTTGCAGCAGATGACAATAATCCATGGAATGTTGGCTTGCCACTTCGCATATGATACAGTAGATATTAGGCCCTACACTTGTCCCAACACTCGATCCAAGCTTCAATGGGCTCGACATTGCAATGCCTAGATAGTCTCTATAAATAGGGCACTACTCTTTAGAGTGACCCTCCACTTTGCACTTGATACACCAAACTTTCAACCACATATCAGATCTTACCTACTTTCCCTTCTTTAGATCTTGGAGCTCCATATGCAAAGTTTCCAACTGAGTTTGAATATGTTGAACCCCTATTCTTTTATCGGCTATCGACGAAGCTTCAAGATTAATCGCTACCTCCAACACTTTAGCCTGGGTTGAAATATTATGTTATGACAACGACAATCTAAGGTGAGGCAACAACAAAGAAATGAACCATTCTTTATGTTGTTAATCTGAAATATTGAAGCTAATCTAGCTTAGAAATGTCTTAAATCTCTGGTCTACCTTTCACACAGTCTTAGTAACCAATTGCTTAATTTCTTTGATCTCTGTGATACACTGGGACTGCGACTTTGTTTTCTTCAATTCAACATTCAACGCAATTTTCATCTCAACCAATGTAGTATTCAAATTTCTCGTAGTGTATTTCATGCACCAAGATAATTCTCTATCTTGCAGTGCTATAACCAACTGCACTTTCTTCATATTTTTATCGGTAATGTTCTTCGAATTCCATATTGCCTCTACAACAAACCGGAATTGTTCAGGATCATCAGATACCTTGAATACATGCATCTTTGGTGGTTGGGCCATGGTGAATGGGGGAGGTGGAGGTGGCGATGGGTGCATAGTAAGGCGATGGGTGGTGACAGGGGTGGAAAGTTGGGGAATCTCCGCAATGCTCTGCTGACTTTCAGATCTTAGCGACACACTTCTCGGGGTAGCGGGGTCGCTTTCCCCTCCTTTCGATCCAAACATTAGACTATATTCATTTTCAACATAAGTACTCGAATTTGTTCTGAATCTTTTACTACTTCACGTAGCAACAGGTTCTCTTTCTCTAAACATCAATCTGAGCGCATTCGTAGTACACCCTTTTCACACAATATCATTTTAATCTACAACTTTAGTGAATTTAGGTACTTACCTTGTAGAGCTTTAAAACTTTTTCACTGTACTTCGCTATAGGATACCGAGGTATTGATCATGAACTCCATAATAAACCATCCAAGGATACTATCGATCCAATAATCAACATTTCTCATGATATCGTTATCATTATTCTTCAACTACTTAATTAGATTTGGAGTCCACACAGTATGATTATTATTGAAATGGATCGTCTGCACAACTATCCTTGATATCCACTCGTACAACTCGCTAGCAAACAACAAGAAAATTATCTCGTACTGATTTGTATAAATATACTTCTGTAACCAATGCTCAGTAGTGATGTGTGGATTTCTATTTTCTTGCACAACAAACTCATGTTATTTTATATTTACCCAATCTTCAATCTCTTTCTTGGATGGATGCCACATCTAGCTATCCCTCGGTTAGATCCTACTACCAGAAATGGAACCATTGGTTGGCTTGATGGGGCCTAGAATGAGGTTAAAATTTGGCTGCGCGAACCAACACAACCCATTATTACCGGCCCCTTCGTCAATGATCTTCTTGCACAAACTGAAGTCTCACACGAGGCAATATAGGGGGATGCTAGAACTATTTTTTTGCATCCATAGGAATAGTGGACTGTGCCTTTATGGTTTTTCTTCCTTGGTAGAGCTTCAAAAAACAAATCTATTAATTATACAAGCATTGTTCAACACATCTATTGAACTTACTAGCAGAATGCATGATATTACTTAATCATGAAATAAACATGGTAAACAACCATAAACAGAACTATGCTATGTAATTACAGATAGAAACCCTTGTTGAGATTCAACAAGATGATGAGCTTAGTGAAAATTAAGCACCTTCACTAAGTGGGGCTCGCAGCCTATTTTTAGGTGTATGTCTATTTTAGACATGGTGTCCAGCATATCCTATATGTTGCAGGATGCTATTTGTAGATGTTTGATCAAGTTGGAAAAATAAATGAAATTCTATTTTTAGAAGATTGGGAAAAGTCTATTTATAGATCGCTAATCTAAAAATAGATGCATGTCAATTATTATTAGCCTTTAATAATAATATGACAATAAATAGCAACTTATTCTCTTGGAGCACTTTATTTCAGTGAAAATATTTGGCAAATCAGTGGGCTGAAGGAATTATGCAATTCCTAGGGTGGTTGGTGACTCATACATGGAGGACTCAATTAGAACTGAAGTGGCAGAGTTGTGATAGAGTTGGAAGAGTAGTTATGGGAGTTGTTATTTAGTTTAACTCAGTTAAGTGAGTTAAACTCAGTTGTGCTAGTTGTATCTAGTTCTAACTGAAGATACACTAGTGAGATTTTATTGAATTAATTATTTAATTAATTCACAACTAGAGACTCACTTGCAATTGAACAAATACAAAAGTTAACTACTTGCATGTCAGTTCTAGTGGAGACCCGGTGGAGAGATAGGTGAAAGGGTGAGATGGACTATCTGTTGTGACTATAGTGATTCATTAAATGCGTCTGACACACATTGGAGATGCCAATGAGGATTGCGTAGTCAAGGCAAGGCCAATTCGAATTCATTCAGGGGTCTTCTTCAGCAGGGATTGCGCAGTGGAGGCAGGCTGTTAGGAGGCAAGAAATTGGTGCATAGATATGCAAATTTCTGCATGACAGTGTGTAATGGTTGTTGATTGTACTAAGAGCTTGATGTACTAAGATTTGTATGAGATTATTACATGATCCATCAATATACATAATATATGATAGTTGGGGTTTTTAGTTTTAATATTTCCCATTAAACAACTGTGTTTATGTGCGATTGATTTTTCTTCATATGTGTTTTGCAATTGGCGATTTAATTTCCACAAAGAATTAAGTGGAAGGATTTTGTATTTAACATAAGTTAATTTGTTAGATCAGGGGAGTCCAGTAATATACATGCATCTTGTATAATTTCAACATGGTATCGGAGCAGTGTTAATCAATGAATATTGCAATCTTGAAGCAGTGCTAAGTTTTGTGCTGGTAGACAATTTGAATTTGCTACAGAAATTTCTTGGTTCGATAGTTGATTATTCATTGAAATGGATTTCAATGGGTTGTGATTGGAGTATGCCCTTGAGGGTAGCTCGAAGTACATAGCCTGGAAGGACATGATGGAGGCGGTTCTTCAAGATAATGGTCTGAAGGAGTTCATCGATAGCGATGTTCCTAAGCCTACTTCTAGTGATGCTGCATTACTTGACGCATGGCAGAAGAAGGTAGTGAAGATAAGAAGAATTATGTTGGAAGGTGTGAAGGACCATATTGTGTTAAGCCTTCATGGGAAAGCTACTCCACTTTCAATGTAGAAGGCTTTGACAGATCTTTTCCAAAGTAGCAGTGACCATAAGAAGTTGGCACTGAAAGATAAGCTCAGAAAAATCGAAATGGAGAAGGGCGACAGTATTCCAAAATATCTCACGAAGTTTGTCCAATGTAGGGATGAGCTGGGGAGTGTGGGAATCACAGTTGCGGATGATGAATTGGTGAGATTGGATCTCCTTGGACTACCGAAGAGTTGGCACAGTTATCAGGACTCTGTCAATGGACGGGAGAAACTGCTGGATTGGGAGAGACTTTGGTCAGATCTAGTGCAGGAGGAGATAAGGCGAAGTACCAGGGATGGCTCTTCATCGAAGAATGATGATGAATAAAATTTATCTTTGGCTGCCAAAGCAAGGAAAGGGAAGGGGAAGAAATCCCATCCAAAATCCGAGGCTAAAGGCAAGAAGTTGGATTTGTCCAAAGTGAAGTGTTTTTGCTGTTACGAACATGGGCATCTTGCCACTAACTCCCCACAGAAAAAGAAGAACAAGAAGGTTGCTGGAGCTATAGCAGTTGGGGCCTTAGCCTCGCAATTTGAACTTGATTTCTCTTTGATCACATGCTTCATTTAAAGCGCAATGGGATCGGTGTGGTATCTTGATAGTGGTGCTTCCTTCCACATGACGAGAGGCAAGGAGTTGTTTGGTGACTTGGAGGAGAAAGATATCCAAATGCATATAGAGATGGGTGATGATGGTAGATATAGTGTGACCAACAATAGAACCATTACCTTTGAGAGGGATTCAGGTAAACCTTTTCTGTTGAAATATGTTATGCATGTTCCAAGTCTGAAGAAGAACTTTGTCTCGGTCGTGATGTTGGAGGATAAAGGTTATGCCCTTGTTTTCAGTGAGGGAAAAACTTTCCTGCAACAGAAAACAACGAGTCAAACCAAGAAGATAGGGATTTGAGTTAAGTATCTATACAATATGGAGGTAGATGGTTGTGCTTCAATGATGGGAAAAGTAGAAGAAGTGGTGAGCCAAGATGAGGGCGAATTAATGCACAGAAGATTGGGCCATCTTCACCATGGTGCCTTGAATATTTTGCAGTAGATTTTTATTGGACCTCCCAAGGGTACTCTTGCACAGTCAGATCAGTGCAAGGGATGTAATATGGGTAAGTTTGTGAATACCACCTTTCATGAGAAGGAGAATTATGCTTTGGTGATCCTAGAGAGAATATACAAAGACGTGTGTGGACCTTTCTCGGTTGCTTCAACAAAAAAACATAGGTATTATGTTATATTTTTTGATGACTATTATCATAGATGTTGGATCTTCTTCATGCAGAAGAAGAGCGAAACATTCTAAAAATTATGTAAGTTTAAAGCATTGGTGGAGGAGGAGTTGGGGAAGCAAGTGAAGGCTCTATGGAGTGATAATGGTGGTGAAAATATCTCGAACGAATTCAAAGACTTCTGTATCAAAGAAGGAATTCGAAGATAAATCATAGCGCCTCATAACCAACAACAAAATGGGGTCGCGAAGAGGAATAATAGAATGATTGTGGGTGCCGCATGAGCTATGCTGCATGACCAGGGCCTACCAATGCACTTGTGGGCGGAAGCATGCAACATTGTGGTTTATGTGAAAAATCGTTCTCCTCATAGAGTACTTGGCATGAGTACATCGGAAGAAGCTTTTACTAGTAAGAAGCCTGATATTTCTCATTTGAAGATTTTTGGCTCATCTATTTACATTCATGTGACAAAGGATGTCAGGAAGAAGCTGGAGCCGACTGTAGAAGTTTGGATCTTTTTGGGTACATATAAACAACCCATAATTATCGTGTGTATTTTCCAAATAGTCATATGACTGTGGTGCGACGAGATATAAATTTCAATGAGGAGAAAGCCATGAAGTTGTCTCTTGAGAGGGAACTACACTTGCATGGTGAGGAGGAAATTCTTGTTCCCAAAGATGAGCCTCAAGATGTGGATCAGCCACAGGAGGAGGATCATGGAGTGGAGGAGTCCACTCACGTAGAGCCAAACATCAGAATAGGCAGAAGGCATACCACAGAAGCTGAGAGACTGAAGCTTGATGCGACATAGAATGTAGGAGTCCCTACATCACAACGTAGATAGAGACAATCACCTGACCGATTCACTGCATACATGGCTCTCATGAGAAAGTGTATCATGACAGAGCCATATTCCTTTGAGGAAGCAGCACAGGAGCCCACATGGGTAGATGCCATGGTGGAGGAGTATGACTCCATTGTCAGAAAAAATGCGTGGGAGATTGTTCTAAGGCCGGTTGGTAAATCAGTGGTAGGTTAAAGATGGATCTACAAGGTAAAGCAAGTTGTTGATGGGAGCGTCGAGAAGTATAAGGCAAGATTTGTTGCTTGAGGCTTCTCATAGATCGAGGGGATTGATTATGAAGAAACCTTTACACCTGTTGCACGATATTCTTCCATAAGGACCATCCTTTCTCTGTCAGTGTAGATGGGTTGGCACATTCATCAGATGGATGTGAAGAATGTGTTCCTTAATGGGATAATTGAGGAAGAAGTGTACATTTAGCAGCCTGAAGGATTTGAGATCTTCAGCAGTGAGTCATATGTGTGCAGACTCAAAAGAGCATTGTATGGACTAAAGAAAGCACCCTGTTCTTGGTACATGCAGATCGATAGCTATTTCATTGGACTTGGCTTCATCTAGAGTGAGGCAGATGCAAACCTATACCAAATTGTGGTGGAGGGTAAGATTTTAATCATTGTTCTTTATGTTGATGATTTAATACTAACGGGTGATGAGCAGTTGATACACTCATGCAAGGAAGATCTTGCAAATGAGTTTGAGATGAAGGATTTGGGCCTCCTTCATTATCTCCTTGGATTGGAAATATGGTAGCGAGAAGGTGAATTATTTGTGTCTCAAGGAAAGTATGCTCGAGAGATACTTGGTAAGTTTCACATGCAGGATTGCAAGCCCATGGATACACCTCTTCCAGGAAATTGGAGGAAAGAGGATGCTACATCGGTAGAGGTAGTGGATGCTATTGTCTATCAACAGTTGGTGGTTTCACTCATGTATTTAGTTAATACAAGACCGAACATATGCTATGCGATGAACCAGCTTATTCAAGCGATAGTTAAGCCTAACAAGCTCTTTTGGAAGGCAGGCAAGCATGTCCTAAGATATCTCAAGGGCACATCTGAGTATGGCTTATGGTATAGATAGATGGATGAGGTGAAGTTGCATGGCTTCACTGATGCAGATTGGGCAGGTAGCCCAACTGACAGAAAGAGAACATCAGGAGGGCTTTTCAGTATCGGATCTACAATATTTTCTTGGTACAGCAGGAAACAAAGATCTGTGGCAGTTAGTTCAATGGAAGTGGAGTACATGGCAACAAGTCAAGGTGCATGTAAGACTATCTAGATGAGGAAGATCCTGGTTGGTTTGTTCGATTCTCATTTAGATCCCATAATGATCATTGTGATAATCAGATTTGCATTAAACTCTTGATTAATCATGTGTTTCATGATAGATATAAACATATAAATATCCGGTATCATCGTAGCAGCTATTGTGTGTAGCGGAAGATCATGTTGCTTCAATACATTCCTATGGAAGATCAGGATGGAGATATTCTGACGAAGGCACTCACCAAGAGAAAATTTTAATACCATAGAGGCAAGATTAGGGTGAAGGATAACCCCCATCTTGTTGAGAGGGAGTGTTAATATTCAACAATATGATGAGCTTAGTGAAAATTAAGCACCTTCACTAAGTGGGGCCTGTAGGTTATTTTTAGTTGAATGTCTATTTTTAGACATGGTGAGCATATTATATAAGTTGCAAGATGTTATTTGTAGATGGTTGATCAAGTTGGAAAAATAGATGAAATTCTATTTTTAGAAGATTGGGTGAAGTCTATTTATAGATCGCTAATCTAAAAATAGATGTATGTCGATTATTATTAGCCCTTAATAATAATCCGATAATAAATATCAACTTATTCTCTTGGAGCACTTTATTTCAGTGAAAAGATTTGGAAAATCAATGGGCTGAAGCAATTTCGCAATTCCTAGGGTGGTTGGTGACTCATGCATGGAGGACTCAGTCAAAACTGAAGTGGCAGAGTTGTGACAGAGTTGGAAGAGTAGTTATGGGAGTTGTTTTTTAGTTTAACTCAGTTAAGGGAGTTCAACTCAGTCGTGCTAGTTGTATCTAGTTCTAACTGAAGATACACTAGTGAGAGTTTACTGAATTAATTATTTAATTAATTCACAACTAGAGACTCACTTGCAACTGAAAAAATACAACAGTTAACAACTTGCATGTCAGTTCCAGTGGAGACCCAGTGGAGAGATAGGTGAAAGGGTGATATGGACTAGATCTGTTGTGACTATAGTGATGCATTCAATGCATCTGACACACATTGGAGATGCCAATGAGGATTGTGCTGTCAAGTTAAGGCCAATTCAAATTCATTTAGGGGTCTTCTTCAGCAGGGATTGCGCAGTGGAGGCAGGCTGTCAGGAGGCAAGAAATTGGTGCATAGATATGCAAATTTCTACATGACAGTGTGTAATGATTGTTGATTGTACTGAGAGCTTGATGTACTAATATTTGTATGATATTATTACATGATCCATTGATATACGTAATATATGATAGTTGGGGTTTTTAGCTTTAAGCTTTCCCCTTAAACAACTGTGTTTATGTGCGATTGATTTTGCTTCATATGTGTTTTGAAATTGGCGATTTAATTTCTGCAAAGAATTAAGTGGAAGGATTATGTATTTAACAGAAGTTAATTTGTTAGATCAGGGGAGTCTGGTAATATACATGCATCTTGTATAATTTCTACAACCCTTACTTAGCACAAATATTCATAGAAAACAAGTAAAGTAAAACACTTCAATGGAAACACAGATCTATCTGGACAGGTCTTTCATTAATGCTCAGATTCTTCTCATACATTCACTTCCACCATACGCACTCAGTTGTAGGGATCTACACACGTAGCTGAAAACTTCGTAAGGCCTCCGTGTACTCAGCTGCAAGAGCCTTTCCTCTAACCCAAAACCATAGACTCTGACTCAAAACAATCTTACATCCAAACACATTTCATCAATTCTATCTTTTTCTCTCTTCTGATTTTTATCTAGTCTTACATCCAAACACATTTTGCATTTACAATACCATGGTTCGAAAAACATGGGAAAATTTCAATGTTCACAAAATAATCTCATCCCATTACATAATAAGGGGATTTGACCCACCCCAAAGCCCCTAAGACGCAAATGGACTCTACGTTGTGCGCTCTGCTCCTTGATTTGTGGAGTCTTTTCTCTAACTTCTTTCATCGAGGGGTCCCATGTGCAACAATTACTGAAGAAAGATGCATTTTCTTGGACTCCAAAAGCAACTAAGTCCTTTGAACATCTTAAAGAGGCAATGTGCCAAGCACCGGTCTTAGCTACGGAAAACTTCACAAAAACATTTATTGTGGAATGTGATGCCTTAGGAAATGAAATTGGTGCAGTTTTAATGCAAGAAGAAGACCCATTTCTTTTGAAAGTCATCCAATCAAAGAAAAGTATTTATAGAAACCTATTTATGAGAAGGAAATTTTGGAAATACTACATGCACTAAAGAAATGGCGACCTTACCTAATGGGAAGACACTTGAAGGTAAAAAAATATCATGATAGTCTTAAATATTTTTTGGAACAAATATTATATCCAGAAGAGTAGCAAAAATGGGCCAGAAAGATGTTGGGTTATGACTTTGAAATCACCTACAAAAAATGGAAGAAATTTTTTTTTGCAGATGCACTCTCAAGAAAGGATGAGGATGTGGAAGCATTTCTTTGTGCCATTTCTATTATCCCACTTGAGTGGATAACTGAAGCAAGGGATGAATGGAAGAATGATGAAAAGATGTGGATGCTCATTCAAAAGTTGTAGAAATATCCAAGTACATATGAAACATTTAACTAGAAAAATGATTAATTATGGTACAAATATCACATATATATTTGTAATAATTCCCAACTCAAACAAACATTCTTTTGGAATTGCACACCTATCCCTTAGAAGGGCACTCATGATTTTAAAAACTTACCACAGGATCAAGAAGGAATTTTTTTGGAATGGCCTTAAATACAATATTCAAAAGTTTGTTGTAGAATGTTTGGTTTGCCAAAAAAATAAAGTTGAGACAATTAAGACCCTAGGTCTGTTACAACCTTTATCCATTCCATGTCAACATTGGGGGGAGGTATCAATGGATTTTATCACAGGTTTTCCCAAGTCTAAAGGAAAACTGTCATGATGGTGGTAGTTGATAGACTTACCAAGTATGCACACTTCTGTGCATTATATCATTCATTTAAAGCTAGTACAATTGCTACTGCATTTATGGAAACAATTCAAAAGCTACAAGGAAACCCAAATATTATTGTAAGCGATAGAGATCCCATTTTTACAGGATTTTTTTGGACAAAATTATTTTCTTGTTTGGATACGCAATTAGCTCATAGCTCATCATATAATCCTCAATCTGATGCGAAAACTGAGATACCGAACAAATGTTTGGAAGGATATCTTCGTTTCATTGTATATGATAAATAGAGAAAATGGGTCAAGTGGTTATCTCTCACTGAATGATGGTATAACACTTCCTTCCATACTGCAACAAAAATGACCCCATTTATGACACTTTATGGATATCATCCACCATCCATCACATCATCTTTAAGGGAAAATTCTAAGGTTCAAGCACTAGAAGATTACATTGAGCATCAACAACAAGTTCTCTAGAACTACTCAAGAGTTGAGGACAACACTTTTTTGAAGGAGAGGGGCATGCTAGGTCCTTATAATACTAGTGTATCTCCTTATTATTATTGTTATTTTAGCCACCTTATTTTTATTGTTGTGCCCATGTAGTCCCCATATTGTTATTATTGTGCCCCATAGAAGGCCACTATCGTTATTGTTGTGCCCTTACCTTGTTATTGTTATGTTGGCTAGGATTATATTGTGACCCCTCAGACTCCTATATATAGAAATGAGGTTTTTTTATTTGTATCATCCAAGAATTGTTCATTTATGTAATGTAAAGGTGGTTGTCCCCTCGAAGAGGCTGATTTCTAAATCTTTGATCTATCTTTTCTTCTATTTTGTGAGTTGGTTTCATAACATATTCTGTTAATGTGTTGTATGCATTCTCTTTTTCTCACCTCTATTTTATTTTTTTAATTTAGATGCCATATCGCTTAGTTTTCTTATTCAAATATCTGTTCATTTCTAATCATCATTTTACTTGAACCAACCACCCATTCCTCAATGCATGTTAAGAAAATGAAATCTTAGATATATCCAATATACCTGTTCATTGTCGTGTGTACCTCTCTCACACACACACACACACACACACACACACACATATATATGTTGTCCTTTTCAAATTATGATATTGGCCAAAATTTAAAAAAAAAAGGAATCAAACTAGCAAGGATCTAGTTAAGAGTTCCCATCATAATTAAAACTGATCATTTGGTCTTTACACACACACACACACACACACATATATATATATATGCTAAATTTCCCATGGAATTTAGCATGCATTTAATCTTATTCTCCTTATTATATCAAATTACCTCAAATATTTAGATATCATAACTACAATTATTAGTCATTTCAATTAATCAAAATTCTATTATTGTTTTCAATCATTCTTAGCCTTCCTATTGCAAGGCAGTTATCTAATAGACCATTTAGCGATTCTAGGATTAGTATTGTAATTCTGCAACTCACAAAATTCTTGACCCTTATGTGTTCACAAGTTACCGAAATTTTCAAAAACTATCTGGATTCCTTTCCCACGTTTAGGGCCATTTCACTCCTTAGTAAAGTTTCATGCTTTCAACTATGGTATTACTCACTTTACACTTGCTAAATTTTCTTGTAACTCACATATCTCTTATGGATATCAACAACGCTATAATGATGTGCTTCCATATCTATTTGGTTTTGGGAGGAACCTAGATACATTTACTACACCCCTTCCTACCTAATTTTTTTTCAATTATATTATTTACTTATTATTTACCAAGACTGATTTTCTTCCAACATATCTATCACAACCAATCTCCATTTTGCTGATATAATTCTCCATGTTGATGGTTTATGGTGATTGTTATACTAGGATAAACATTCTTTCTGCGACTCCCATTTTAAGAGACTTTTTAGTGCATAAGTTCATAAATTCTTTAACAATTTCGACTTTATTCCATGAAATTTATATTAGCTAGTATGCTTGCATTGGACTTATTTATACCTAAGGTATATTATTGACATATAGTTTTTTTTTTAATCTTGTAATTTCACCACTGTCAATATCTACCATGCCGACACCATTGACTCATATCTATACATATATTTTGGAATCATAAACATCTTATATCCTCATTCAAATTGGGCCAGATTTATCCTTAAGTATGCTCATTTACTTCTTAGGTGTATCAATATATCATATATTTATTGTATATATTACAAAGTTTTTTTTTTTTTTTTTTTGAAAGCATACAATGCATTTAACATGTTGATTGATTTTACGATGTTTCTATAACTTCTGTCCTTTTTCAACTTGTTTTCCCATTCTTGCATTAAAGTCAAAATTTATGTTATCATCAATGATATTCTTTAATCATTCTTTCAACAAGATTCTCTGTCAACATCTAGTATAGGTGCAATATGTTTGGCATTATAGTGAAATGTTACATACTTTGACGTCAATATATATTTTAACCCCCTTTTTATACATGTCTCCCTTCTTGATCACAATACTTATAAATGTCATTATCACTCTTAAAAACTATGTATTGAAATAATCCTTAGGTAAATCAGCAAAAAAAATCTCGTAACCACTAAAAAATAGTCGCCCTACAGATAAGCCCAAACGTCTGAGAATGATCTCACATACAACACCCATTTTCCTTCCCACTCATACCCATAGTATATGAAATGTCACTTTAATTAGTTTGTTTGGTATTCATCTTCTAATTTGTTGGTTCATAAGCTTCCTCATCATCGTAGATTCCTAATCTTGCTCATTATCCAACAATAAAAAACTATGATTTTTCTAAATATATTTTATTGTCATTTTTTTTTAACAAATTGTATGTTCTCCTAGACGATCAATAAAAGTGGTCTCAACAATAAATAGATTAATACTTAATAATTTGACTCATATAATGGAATTGCTTCAATACACTCATGATAAGAACTTTCACTTCTCTTTCCCTTATTTAAGCCACAACACTGAACCCTTCAACTCTATACCTCTTATAACATGCCCTTAAACATTCCCTAATTTTTTAACAATTACTATGATATGAATAACCACATCTACAATCCCACTTTGTTTGGTGTACTAAAAAATAATTTATTTTTCGGTGATATGAATAGTTTATTATAACGTACTTTGACTTGACTTACTTATGTCCCCCGTGAGCTGGAATGATTCATGATTCTTGGTGAATATATATATATAGTCTTGTCCATAGTAATATGGTTATAACACATTGTAAGTATATATGGAAGATCGTTGTCCATTGCATACCTTATTTCAAACATCCTATGCTCACATTTCTATTGATGTGGTCAGTGCCACTCCATTACAATTAATTAATCCAGGGTTACTTCATCAAAGCTATGAATGAAAGCGTGTTGTGTTTGGCTTAACTAATATATGTCTCTACATGGTTAGCATGACTTATCATTCATTTTTGGATCATTCTCCGAGGTGAGATTAAAGAAAACTGGGCGCAAAACAATACTAATACATCACAACTCCTTAGTGTCAAGAGACTTAGCGTTATACCTTTTTTGATGTAAGGATTTTTTTGAATTCTATCGAAGCTCGACCGTCCAACTTGGAACATAGGGTACTTGGGCTACCATCCTCACACCACATGTTAATGATATAATGATTGCATGACTCCGGTGGGAACCACAGGGTTCTGATGGAAGTTGGAGTTACCACGCTAACCACCTCGCTATCCCCTTAGTGTCGCCTCCAGACAATTTGTGGTTTTGCGTGTTAGAGGTTGGGTTTTGTAGTTCAGCTACTCTTTTATGCAATTTGTAGCCATGTTTCAGTTCTCGATGAGTCATTCCGAAAAATTATTACCACGGATTCCTACAACGATATTGTTTTCACACCTAATATTAATCGATTTCTGTAATTTTATAATTTGGACCACTAACCCTTGTCAAGTGGTCTTCACAATTTTTTTTTTCTTTTTTTTTCTTTTCAGTTGGGAACGCTGGTTCTGATGGTGTGCTTACATGGAGGTCTTACTAAATAGGTCCATCGACCCGATTTATGTCCACTTTTCAATTCCTTCAACGCACATGGTGTAACAGAGAAGGAGTTTTGTATCGTTTTCAGCTGGCTGATAGTTTTCTACGGTAAATTCTGTTGGACTCCATAAACCAAGGTCCGTTCAGGTATCATGCCGATGAGCCCTATTATTCTTAATTTTGTTTCCTTTGTCTCGACAATTGTAGTTTTGTCTAACCCTTTTCAACTTTCTGATACAAGTGCACTCTCAACCTCAAGTGCACTCTCTTTCTCAAACTTTCTCAATTTATTATGGCAAGCCACCTGATTTTTATAACCATTAGTTTTTCTATTGCCCCATAATATGCCACACCCCATTAAATAACATCGAAAAGCTTTATTTTTTTGAGCCATCCTCTATTAAATACAATGTGGCATATACTGACCACAGTTTAAATCTAACCGTGAACAATATATACTACACCCAAATATCCCAAGAAACAAGGCTCCCCATCAGGATTTTCAGGTCAACGCCTTCACGGCCAATCCTAACGAACTCCTCATAAATTCTATTTTCATTCGCTTGGGTTATAGTTCATTGATTTAATCTAGAATGAATTCTCCAAGGTTTTATGGCCCTAAGCTGAACCCCAAATCTGGTCCAAGAGATTGCTTGTGTAAAAAAAATACTTAACTCTCTGTCGAGAATAGGGTAGGAATGTCAGTAAAATTTTGCATATGATTATTTTTTCCGATGTCCGTGCAACACGAACCTTTTTATGTAATTACCTGTATGTTTTCCTTGAAGCGGGATAAAACCCTTGGTTAATTCTCTGCCTAAGTTTATCGAAGGCTTTGCTTGCATATTCATTTTACTGTATTCCCGGTAAATTCCATGTAGTGCATTCTTAAGAAATGTTATGAGCGTATTGTGAAGTATGGGCTATGCTTAACCTAAATATAGGTTTTCATAAATTTCCTATCGTTTGTTGTTAATATTTAATTCCAATAACGCCATGAATATAATATCTCATCAATGTATATCGTTAGTTACAACGGTCCCTGTAACCTAAATTTGTCCATATGTATTCTTACAACACAGATATTATGAGGTACTTTACTCAACCATGTTATTTAAATTTAGGTAGAGTAATTATTTTAGTTATTTACATTTTCATAAAATATATGATATTTTAATAGTTATGTTACTGAGTTTCCTCTTCTTTCCTATTATTAATTATGAGTTTGATATCCATGTTTATGAAATTTTTAGAAAATTATCTTTTTCTTTTTTAACCTTATTCTTTTCTTAAAAAAACCAATAATAGATTAATAAAGCATTGTTTTGGTCTTGCTGTCTAAGCAAGTTCTATCCTTAAACTTTCGTCATCCACAATTATCATTATATAACAGGAATTATTCCACCCAGCTAACGAGACTGAGAAATAACCCTAATACACACATCCACCAGAAGGAGAAATAACCCTAATACACAAATCCTTGTTTTAGTTAATGTCATTTTTCCCATTCCTCCATAGACATGGAAGTACTCACATTGCACAACTAAAGTCATAAAGAAGAGTCTCCACATAAATTGATTAATATTTCCAAATAGAAAGTTTGCTTATCTTCTTTGTTCTTTTCACTTAGTTTAACCAGTCACAACACTACAAATTCTTTTACAGGAAAACATATCCTTCCTTTATAACCACTATATAGAGACTTGCAGAAACTACACATTACACATTAAAGTAATTAAATTTTCACGAGACTTACACATAGCTTATTATAGCTTATTATAGTAAAAGTAAATTAAATATTTATTTTTTACTAAGAGATGTTGCATGGAGAAAGTAGCTCAAATATTATATATATATAAAATAAAGTGAAACACTATAAAATGTGGAATATATATAAAAAAGAGAATAGTGTTTATGGTAATAAAGAATAAAACTATAAAAAAAAAGGTATAGTAAGTATATATATTTTACTATAATAAGATAAGTTTTAAAAGAATAAATTGAAATTAAAAATAAAAATAAAAATTGATTTAGTGGATTACATATGTATAGAAAGAAGAAACCATATGCATAAATCAAAATCACACGTTTTTGTGAAGTCAATTAAAATGTTGAGATATTGAAGTGAATGTGAATAATTAATTTTATATCTAATTTATATGAAAATTAAAATAAATTAATCTCATTACAACTCTATTATTCTTCATATACACGTAATCAATAAAATGCTTTTAAAGTTGCAAATCTTAATAAATTTACATGTTTTGTTTTTGTTTGATATATAAATATAAATTGTGAGTAGCTAAAAATAATTATTCATGTCGTAAAACATAACAAGTATTTTAAGCTAAAACATGTTATAATTATATAATTAAAATTAATATTAGTGTGTGGAAAATTAAAATTAATAAATAAATTAATAAATAATGTTTGTATAGGAATTGAAAGAAGAATAAAATGTAGTCCAATCACAATATATAAAAGAAACATATAATTTATAAAAAATATTAATAATGTAAAAAATATATGAATAAAAATATATACACATAAAATAATAAAAAGGATAAATAGTAAAATATGAAGTAAAAATAATGAAGTAAAATGAAAAAAGAATGATAATAAGAAAAAAAATATAAATGTAAGATTAAAAAATATGATGCAAGCCCAATTTTGAACCTGCTACCCAGAATCCCAATTCTGTCTAAAAAAGCACTTCCTTCATCCCTACTATAACAAAAGTTATCGGGATCTAAATCCCTTGTAAAACTAAATTACAATGGGAGGAGCCGAAATGGTTTGTAAGATCCCTTTATTCTTGAATCTTTTCTAACACATGACCTCCGAGGTACTTTGTTTTTGTTGATCGGCCTTCACGACACGTCAAACCTACTCCCTGCCTTTGTGTGTTGGTCCCATATCTTGGCTTTCTCCCTTTTCTCTGTTAACAACAGTGCTTGTGCCCTTTTCCTTTATTCCAGGGTCCACACTCTTACACCTATGCCACTAGCCCCAAGCTCGACACTTCTATACGGTCTCTTGTGTTAATAAACAAACCTCAATTATTCCAGGTTATTAAGCTTACGGGTATGGCCCACATTTTGGCCTATCGTACGAAATTCCTCCATTGAGAACTTCTATTGTTCCACTCACGAATTTCTTCTCTCCACGCTCCCGTTGTGGTCCCTTTTATAACTTCTCTGGGCTTCCAATCTTTCGGGCGAGGCCCACTTGCCATGTTGGATTCCACCATGTCGCCCCATCTATATAGAATAGTAGTTCAATAGAAGCACATTGGGTTTGAAATCTATGATGGAACCACAAGCCACATAGGCCTACTTCACATAGCCTGCTCCATTTCAAGCTTGACACTATTTCTGAAACCCTTTAACAGGCCTACTATGGTAATAACTCTAGGCGGGACTCAATGAATCCTTCGCTTTAAAGCTTCCAACCCGTTATTTTTAGCCCGACTGAATGGGGAAAGCCCTTTATGAAGCCCATCGGGGCAAGACCTCTGCGCGGCACCCATAATTCCACATAAGCTTGGGTTCCTCTTCCTAGCTCCTTTCTTATGGAAGTTATGAAACCTTCAGGCCCAATTCCCTAGCTCGACGTTGTCAAGTGACGAAAAAACTTAGATTCTATTTCCCGATGCCATCAAGTTATGAAACCTTCAGGCCCAATTCCCTAGCTCGACGTTGTCAAGTGACGAAAAAACTTAGATTCTATTTCCCGATGCCATCAGACTCTCCCCAACGTCAAATACCCAATCCTTTGCAAAAATTCCACTTTAACTCCTGGGAATCCTCATTCCGAGAGGACACTATCATTTAATGTCTCCCAATGCTATTAAGTGACAAATTCTTGTCAACTCAAAACACCTAAGTATTCTATTGGTTCCTAATTATGTACTCATATGTTATTATGATACTTTTATAAAGGAATGGTACCAATTTCGGTTGCGCTTCTCTTTGTGCTTCTTTCCCGGTCTTGATAACATTCATGCTTCCACTACACTACTTTGATTTCATTCAAGGAATAATTCTATTCTTTTGACCTTTGTGACCTATGTATACTTTGTGATGGCCTTTTTTATACCTTTGTTACAGAACTCTATTACATAATAGACCTAGTCCTCCTTCGTTTGTTGCTCCAATCCCTCGTGAACTTTAATACCAGCAAACATCAAACAACTGCACACATATCTATATATAAAGGCTTACGAATGATAACAAAGGCTTGACATCCAACGATAAATAGGGACTCCCACTCCATTTTCACTCGAAAAGGAGTGATCTTATAGTATATACAATAATTAAAAATACCCTTGGCCTAAAAATGCATCATTTGACTTTATCAACCTTATGGCCACTCTCGGCCTTCAAGTACACTATATAATTCTCCTATTCCTCTCCACTCTCTAACATCTTTTCATTCTATTATTACATATTTTTATACAAATTAAGTACTGAAACCAATTTAGTTTCAGATCCAAAAATACTTCAACAAATCTCTATCTCTAGATATATAGACCCACAAAATCCTCTCATAAATCCAACTAATTCTAAAATCTCTCTACTTTTCCAAATACTCTCAATATATATCATTTAGAGAAGATCTAATTACATAAATCCTCATAAAAATCTTTCATGTACAATTATTCTAGGAAAATACATTAAATTAATCAATTTCACACATGTAGGGAACCAACTCTCTTGGTAAATGAAAGACTCCTATCCTAGTCAAAATACATTTTGTCTTGGAAGTGGAATGCTCCTGCATTGGCCTCCCAAGATGCAAAATATTCATGGTCTCCTGACCATGTGGTTTCATAATATGATGTAATCCTCCCGGATCCCAAACTTTGACTTGCAGTAAATTAGTGGCTCTGTCATGTTGTTGTTGTCCTACTTTTGTTTTCTGCTTCCTTCTTGGTTTCCATATCTTGTGTTGTAGACATCCTACTTCTATACTAATGTAGATTTTCTCAATTAACTACAACTTGTAGTCAAGTTTCCTTTTATTTGTAAAATACCTCCTTTCAATCACCTTCACCATCAAATTCCTCATCTCCTTTATTTCTATGTCTAATTGATCCTATGAATGGTACATACTTTGTGAATTTTTGTCTCTATCTTACTGCATTCTCCTGTCACTTTCATTCTACCTTGATTGTTCCTTAATTTCAAAAGGAATTTGTATGGTCACTATCATTCCCGACTCTTTATATTTATGTTCAACAAAACTATGTTTCCTCTATTGTGTATATTTAAGTTGCAATTTCAAATTGTTCACCTACTCCAACAACTTCATATTTTCCATTTTTTTTAAATGAAAAATTTTCCACAAATAAATCATACCTTTTTGAAAGGTTTTCTCCATAGTTTTGCATCATTATTCTGCTATCATTTCCTTTTGCGCAAGTTCCATGCTTTCTCTTTTATAATATTTCATTTCTTCTTCCAAAGTTCCTTGTACTTCTCCAACTGAAGTATCTTTAAGTCAGTACATCGTTTCCTATATATCCTCATTCTCCTGATAATTTGCACTATTTGTATCTGCACATTCTTCCAGTGTTGTATCTTTGACACAAAATTGAATCTTCATATCTTCCCACTCTTTATTACCTACAACCAAAAAAATTCATTAATTTTATAAACATGAGATTTTAGAGTCTCTATAGATGCCTCAGACATCTCCACCTCATGCAACTCTTCATTCCTCAGATCCCCATTTGCTTCTTCTAATGTAATGTTAGGTCCCAATAATACTAGTGTATCCCATTATTTTTATTGTTAGTATAACCCCATTATTATCATTGTTTTATCCATGTAGTCCCCATATTGTTATTATTGTGCCCCATAGAAACCCACTATTGTTATTGGTGTGTCCTTACATTGCTATTATTATGTCGACTAGGATTATATTGTGACCCATTGGTGTCCTGTATATAGAAAGGAGGTTTTGTCATTTGTATCATCCAAGGCTAATTATCTATGTAATGTAAAGGAGATTTCCTCCTCAAAGTGGCTTATTTCTAAGGCATTGATCTCTCTTTTCTTCTATTTTGGGAGCTAGTTTCATAACATTTGGTATCAGAGCTTTGGATTCTAGGGTTTCGCTGCTTCAAACAGGTCATCGTGATATTTTCTCTATAAAGTTTCTTATATGAAGGTTCAGATGCTAAAAAAAACCCATTTGCGAAGAGATCCTAAGGAACTTCATGTAAATATTTCAGATCTTGGTTCGCAATATGTTCGGAGATATGATCTGTGGAAGTTAGGGGTTTTGTAGGATCCTGAATTTCATCTAAAGAGGTGACCTTGAGAAAATCGTCATAACTCTCTCTCTCTGAGCATCGAATTGGAATTATGTAAAAAGTGGCCAAAATTAAAGGGATTGTAGTTTCCTATGTATTAATTTCATAGCCGAATGAGGAAACAATGACACATGGCATGTCGTACAATTTTTCTCTACTGAACCAATCCATAATTAGGTCATTGTGGGAGATTGGGCATAAATTTGCCTTGAAGAATCCAAGTGAGGTCTTACCTATGGCATTGGAAAGAGGAATCAAAGGGCTAATACAAGATAGAAATTAATATGTTGAAGATCCGAAATAAAATATATAAATTAGGTTCAATATAGACCTCCTAAAAGGTCTATATTTTTAAACAAGTTTGCATAACATTTGTTTGAAAATTCAGTTTGAAGTGATTCTAAGGGCATATTGAAGCATAGATATTATTATGGAGTTATATAATGTCTCCCAAAAAGAATTCCACACCCATTAATCCCTCAAAAATCTCTACTATGACACATGAAGAGGAAGAATTGCAATATGATATATCAAAATTATGGTACCAAGTGCAACAAATTTCGATCCTATAAAGAGCAAAAAAAGTTGACATAGATGGTTTAAAATCAAACATGAAGGCTAAGTTGGACGGTTTGAAGGATCAAATGAAAGATAATATGGATGATAAAGTAGTGGAATATCACATCGAGCATCAACAACAAGTTCTCCAACTCTCAAAGGATAACCTAACTTTGGTGCAAAATCAAATGAAACAACAGGAAGATCAACATCACAGTGAAAGAAGTTCTTAAGCAGTCATGAAAACAAGAACTTGAAAACTACGAAATCGATCAATTTTAGAGTATCTCAATAAGTGGAAGAACTTACCCGCTGAAGATTTCACATGGGAGGATGAGAATTTTATACAGAAGCATCGAGAAATAATCAAGCATTGAAGAAAACACTTGTTTGAATGAGAGGGACATGTTAGGTCCCTATAATACTAGTGTATTCCCTTATTTTTATTGTTAGTATAACCCTTTATTTTCATGTTTTTCCCATGTAGTCCCCATATTGTTAATATTGTGCCCCATAGAAGCCCACTCTTATTATTTTTGTTCCCTTACATTGTTATTGTTATGTCGGCTAGGATTATATTGTGACTCATTGGACTCCTATATATAGAAAGGAGGTTTAATCATTTTTATCATACAAGAATTGTTTATTTATGTAATGTAAAGAAGGTTTCCCCCTCGAAGTGCCTTATTTCTAAGGTGTTGATCTCTCTTTTCTTCTATTTTGGGAGTTGGTTTCATAACATGTAATAACTTTATCCTCAACATGGTTAATCCGAAAATATACATACGCAATTGAAACTTCATCAATCTAATCAAAAGATAAAAATTTATCTGTTTTAGGCATATTGTCAATAAATAAACATTTTTACTTCAAACTTCTCTTCCATAATGCACTTATCCACTGCTTGCAGTCTTCACCTTGATTTCCTTTAAAATAAAATATTGTCTTCCTTTCCTTCTTTGTAACAACTCTCAATAAATGTTCTTCATCCTTGCATTGAATAAAGCCAATGTTCTTTCCACCAACTACAAAACCTGCAATCATGCACCAATTATAAAATTTAAAATCAATAGGTCGTTTAGCCTCAATTGATGTCTTTATCTTCATATGTTGATCCTCACAAGACTTCTCCTAAGAATATTCTTCGTCTTCACTTCCTCCAATGATTGATCCCTACTCTGGTTCACGGTAGTGAGCTTCCTCTTTACACTCAACTGCTCTGAGTTCTTTATTCATCTTGGCACACATCTCCCTTCTCAATTTATTCTGCAATGAAGGCCATCTTACCTTATTCTTCTTCATTATCCATCCATATACCAGGTCTCATAATAATTGTCTCAAATGATTGGATCCTACCTTCAATTCAATCTCAGTCAATCATCTCTCTCTTGAATTCTTCATCACTCATCCTCCTCATTCCATCTGTCTTGACATTATCCTTTATCTGGTTGTGAATTCTCCTCGAAACCTATGCATAAATATCAATAGCAATTCCTTCTTCTTTTGTGAATACACCTTGTCCACTTGTGAGATAAAAAAAGTCTCCTTTCACTCTCTATCTGTATCTTTGTCTCTGTCTCTAGAAAATTCTACCCACAATCACTGTGGAATTGCATGCAAAAACATCTACCCAAATCTATATGTTGAAATTTTTCCTCTTCCTCTATTCCTTTGCAGTAGAACCACTTCCTCTTCTTTCTTTGAGCATGTCTACTCCTCAGCTTTCAAAAGCTGTTAGACTCCTGCATCTTCAACTTCTAACTTCCTCCTTTCAAAAATTCTTCTTGTTATATGGCTACTACCTTCCCTTGGCATGCTACCTGCAAACATAACTCATAATAATTTCATACATGTGCCAAGATATCCTTTAATCAGTTCTATAAATATATTATTCGTGCTTCTCTTTTATCAAAAAATTCTTCTTAGCTGCTTCTTAGGTCAAATATCTTCTACTTCTTCACAAAGTATATGTCCTCCATATCCTCGACACATGATGTTTAGACAACTTCATTCACAATCATAAATTTTCTATTCAAATTATAAATAAATAAAAAAAACTTACCTCAACCAGATCCAATTATGCTTCAGCTCTGCTTCTTCTTCTTTATCCTGAGATTTTCAGAGCATTCTCGCTCTGATACCATATGATGAAAGCTCAATTTTGAGCCTACTACCCATATCTTAGTCCTATCTAAAAAGGCACGCACTTCAACCATTATATAACAAGTTTATTTGGATCTAAATCTCTTGTAGAACTAAATTACAGTGGGAGGAGCCGAAGGGGTTTGTAAGATCCCTTTGTTCTTTTCTAACCCAACACCTCCGCAGTCCTTCATTGTTGTTGATCAAACTTCGTGACACGTCAACCTAGCTCCATGCCGTTGTGTGTTTATCCCATATCTTGTATTTCTCCCTTTTCTCTGTTAACATCAGTGCTCAGGTCATTTTCCTTTATTCTAGGGTCCACACTTATACATGTATGCTGCTAGTCCGAAGCCTGAGACTTCCATCCCGTCTCTTGTGTTAATACAAAAACCTCAATTATTCTGCGTTATGAAAATTCTGGGTAGGGCCCACATATTGTTCTACCATACCCACTTCCTCAATTGAGAAATTTTTTTATTGACCCACTCACGAATGTCTTCTATACACACTTCGACTGTCGTCCCTTTTATAACTTCTTTGGGCTTCCAACCTTCAAGGAGTGGCCCAATTTCTATGTTGGCTTCGACCAATGCTGCCTCATTTATATAAAATAGTCGTTCAATAGAACCACATTAGGTTCGAATCCTGTGGCGGACCCACAAGCCACGTGAGCCCGTTTCACAAAGCCCGCTCCATTTCAAGCTCGACGGTCTTGGGAAATAACTTTAATAAGCCCGACAGGGTTATACCTTCAGGAAATACCCAATCAATCCTCCACTTTAAATCTTTTAACTTGCTATTGTTAACCCGAATCAATGGGGAAATCCCTTTTGACGGCAAGGCAGAATCGCCAGATGGAACGCACAATTCCACGTAAGCTTGGATTCATTTTCCCGACTCCTTTCCTATGGAAGTTTTTTTTTTTCAGAAGAAAAAAATCGCTGTTTATATTAAGAGATATATATATAATAGTACATGTTCAATCATTACATTCTCAGTTGTTTGAAAAACAACGAGAAAACCCAGATTTCCAAATACATAGAGAATACACTCCTGAAGAGAAGATATTCGATGTACATGGCAAGCAAAATTACGGGTAGTAATAAAACAGACCCAACCAGATTCATTATGTGCATCCTTGTATACATAAAACACCTGCGAAGATAATACAAATGCAAGCTAATTCATGGCAATGAGGAAAAGAGGATGGATGCATAGAAAGAAAACTTAACAAAAATGTTGTCCAAAAAGCTTCATCCATGATTCACATGGGGCATGCATGCATGTGCAAACCACCTTACAGGCTCTCTTGACACTGATCAGCATTCAAACCGGCAGATTGTGAACCATGCATCACCAATACAGACTAATCATGAATCCATCATGACAGTCTGTAATGGGTGACTTAAATCAACTGGACATAACTCGCTCGCTTGATGAAGAGGTGCAAAAATATTATGAAGCATACTCGACAGGAAAACTAGAAGACAGGCTCGCTTGAATACATTGACCAAACTCAAAAATTCCACGCATACCGGTACAGTAAGCAGGCTCGCTTGTGACTGTAAAAATATTACAGGCTCGCTTGAAAAACAATGTTCTCCTCATGTCCCGCTCGCTTGATGTAGATGAGTCGAAAAGTTGTACCAGAAGGAGAAAAGGATAGGAGCAACCATCATACATAATAGATAGGATCTGTTGAAAAGCACAATCATTAAAAAACATTGTTCATGTATCATATGCCGCCTCGCCTGAAGAAGAAAAGGAGCGTAGAAAACCACATTCTGCACCAGAATGACCCATATGTGTCGCCCAGTATCAACAGAGTTAAAAATATATAATTTTCTTCTGGTTCTCTTGTAAACATTTGTTGTTGGTCATCTGCCTATGTGAGAAAATGGGGCGCTATATCCTGTATAGTTAGAAGCCTCCAAAAGGATCTGTATAGATAGAGTAAACTAGAGTAATGAAGACAACTATGGCCAAAAAGATGAAATAAATAAAACATAATGAAAAAGATAAAACAAGTTGTGAGATGATGAAAGCAACAGATCCTGGGTGCGTGAATCATGAAATTGGTACTGTTGAAGTCCAGATCTGTACCCCATCTTTGTACTGAAGAATATTCATATATCCAAAATCCGCAGTGATACCTTTTTTAGAGAGCCTGTCCGCCCTATTATTATTCTCTCTATAGATATGAGTTATTGGGGGACATTTTAAGATCTGCCATAGGCGACGAATCCGCTGCATCCATCCCCTCAAAACCAGCACAGTGAAATCACATCTGCTGTGTATCCATCCAATAACTAACTTAGAGTCACCATAGAAATTGGGGTTCTGTAATTGGAGATTGGATGCAACCAGTAGGCCACCCCATAGCGCCATGATTTCTGCCTTATTATTTGTACCAGGACCCCCATTCCAATAGATATGAATTATGTCCCGCTGGGACAATTTAACCCATACACCACATCCCGTGATGCCATCAACAGATGCCCCATAAAAGTAAATAGCAGGGAGAAGAATCTCATGTGGTCTGTTCCTAATGGATCTGTCTGCCACCAATTGAGAGGGAACATTCCAATCTACAATCCAGCTCATAATATTGGAAATGATAATATGCGGAAGAAAAGGCCTGTTTTCAAAGATGAGATTGTTTCTACCGATCCACACTTCCCAAAAGAAGTAGAAAGGAATATACTTATATTTACCTTTAAGCTTGTCCCAATCCTTAGCAGCCGAAATAAAATCAGAAGCACACCAATTTGGATCCATAATATGAGGGGTAAGGGATCTCCATATATTCTTAATAACACAACAGGTGAAAAACAGGTGTGTAATGCTTTCAGCCTCCTGGCAGCATATAGCACATCGATTCGGCCCATGTATACCCCTTTTTCTGAGGTTATCCCACATAAGAATTTTACCCCTCCATACCATCCATCCAAATAGGGTAATCTTGGTAGGAATCCTATGCTTCCAGTAGGGGTAGAAGATCTTGGAAATTGTATCGCCAGATGTTGAGAGAATGATATACCTGTAGGCGTCTTTAACAATGATATCTCCATGCTTCATAGGCCCATTCCAGATTATTTTGTCACCTCTCGTAGAATGACAGAAACCAGCAGTCTTGAAAGATACCAGAATAGCCTCCCACTCGGTAGCGTCATCCCCCGACAACCCCAATTGTAAAGCATTTTTGAAAGACGGAGCTCCAAAAGACCACTCAGAAATAGTCTGAGATAGGTAAATATACCCTCGGTGCGAGAGACGATGTACGAGTTGAGGGGAGATAGAACAGTGAGTGGGGAGTCCAGAAATATCTTTGAAGGCCAGAGGAATCCTTCCACCATCAGAAAAACTCCAGGTAACACGATCACATATAAATCTTAGGATCTTTTTGAAACCGGCCCATATTATAGATACGTTAGATGGACAGCTCAGCTCCTGGCATATTAGCTGATGAAATATATCTCCGTCAATATACTTGCATCTCACAATAGCGCTCCATATATTATTACCATCAATAGCACGCCAAGAGGATTTAATTAGCAGTGCAATGTTGAAGATTCTAGTATTTAATACACCACAGCCATCGAAATATATAGGTCTACATATGACGTTCAATTGACAGAGATGATATTTCTTGTCAATTTTAGTGCCTCCCCACAGAAATTGAGAAATGATCATGTTAATCAGCTCCACAATATTGGCAGGAAGATAGTAGAGGTGGCCCCAGTAGACCATCAACTTTGATAATACAACCTGGATAAGGATGAGCCGTCCCCCCATAGACAACCATTTATGAGTCCATCTGTATATACAAGTTCTAAAGCGCTCAACTAACCACATCCAATCTTTGTTCTTATAACCACAGGGTTTTAAATAACAGCCCAGATATTTGAACCCCTCAAAAAGCAGTTGAGTATGAACCCCCAAGAAATCAGCTATGAAGAGAATATCCTGTAAATCCCCTTTGTCATATAGGAGAAAAGATTTGTCTTTGTTAATTCCTAATCCTGTTGCAGATTCAAACCTGTTCAGTAGAAAATGAATATAAAACCAATGGTTCCTCTTGAGATATCCAAATAGTAACATATCATCAACAAAGAGAGAATGATTGATGGATATAGTTCCAGAAAAGGAGAAACCTTTTATGAAACCCTATTGTTCAGCATGATGTATGAGCTTACTAAAACCATCTAGAACAAGAATAAAGATAAGTGGGGAGAGGGCACATCCCTGGCGGAGACCTCTGGCAGCGCCAAAGAAGAGAGTGGGTACTCCATTTACCAATACAACATATCTAACCGTAGAAACACATGTCATGATCCATCATATGATTCTGATTGGCAATCCAATCTTGAGTAATAGAAGCCTTATATAGGACCAATCAACTGAATCATAAGCCTTATGCAGATAAACTTTCATAACTAATGCTTCCTTGCTACCGATATGGGCAGAATGGAGAACTTCTTGTGCTATGGCGATCGCATCATGAATAGAGCGTCCATGAAGAAAGCCATACTGTTCCAAACTGATGTGGTCTGATAAAATAGATCTGATACGATTCGAAATGATCTTTGATGTGATTTTATACATGATATTGCATAAGGAAATCGGCCTAAAGTCAGCAAATGATTGCAGATCAGCCACCTTGGGTATTAGAGCAATAAAGGTAGAGTTGAAATTTGCAGTCATATGTCCTCTTTCCCTAATTTTTTCGATCACCTCCATTAGTTCAGCTCCAATAAGATCAAAGAAAAAGGTGAAGAATTCCGCAGGCCATCCATCCGGCCTTGGGCATTTGTCATGCACAAAAGATTTCAGGACCCTGTGCACTTCATTCCCCGTGGTTTCCTGTTCGAGAGCAGCGATGGCCGCCTCATTAAACATTCTCGGTACATGATTCAATATCCATGTTTGATTTTCTGGATCAGCGGGCTGTTCTTTTTGATAAAAGGCTAAGAAATGAGAAAAGGCCTCTTTTTTTATCTCCTTAGTAGATATAGCAAAAGTACCATCAGGCCTTTTAATTTGCCATATCACATTTCTGTTCCTTCTGTCAGATGCATATTTATGAAAAAATTTCGTGTTGAGGTCACCCTCCTTTAGCCAATCAATCCGACTCTTAAGCTTCCATGTAGTCTCTTCAATACCCAAAATCTCCCTCTTTCTCTTCCCTAGCTGTCCAAGAATGACATATGATGCCTCATCCAGAGCCTTATTTATGAAATATTTATAGATAGCCTCCATCCGACATTTAATGTCCAGTAACTCCGCCTTGAGAGATGCCTTTTTCTGCATTTCCCACTTCTTAGATGCAGCTTTTAGCCTTTTAAGTTTGATATGAAAACGTTCTATAATCTGGAGACCCTCACCATCGACATCCTCTTGCCATATAGTTTTAACCAGATTAATATATTCTTCGTCATCGAGCCATACTCGATTAAACTTGTATGGAAGTCCCCTATTGAAACACCACACATTCCATGATAAGGAAATGGGCATATGATCAGATACATTGGAGACCATAACCATTGCTCTGGGTGTGCCCCATCGATCTATGAGATTATCCTTTACCACAGCCCTGTCCAATCTTTTCCCAATATATTTTTCCCCTCTTCTCTTGTTTGTCCATGTGGGAATCATTGGGCAAGGTCTTATGTCCACCATATGTAAGTTGAAAAACATGTCATTTAAGAAATTTTAAAGTGGATCCATTCTAGCATCCCTACCCCAGATTTCATCAGACTGTAAAGTGAAATTTAGATCCCCCATCATAATCAAATTCGGCAGCCTTAGAATACCTGAATCCCGCATCTTAATCCAGAAGGATTGTCTACCCACATATGGGGCATATATATTAATAATGTTAAGTGATTCAACCATACCTCTCATGTGGCCAGAGAGAAGAATCCCACCAAAAAACCTGTAAGCTTTAAATGTAAACCATCCTAGATCCCACATTGTAATTAATCCTCCAGAGTGGCCATTTGAGTCTATAGCCACCCCAGACCATCCCGATTTGTATCTAAGAAAAGTCCTTAATGCTTTTTCCCGCTTACATAAAGTCTCCTGTCCCAAAAAGATGTTGCACTTACTATCAACGATCAATTCTCGTAGGTAATGCGATTTGGGGGCATCACCTAAACCCCGAATATTCAGAGATAAAATATGATTCATGGCGAAACCAAATCCGAGTGACTTGCTCTAAGCGCTCGTGATCCATCCCAGTTGACATCACCCGCCGATATGGGTATGTCCATGAAGTTTTCCTCTCCATCAGTGAACAGAGAGATAAATTTGTACTTGCCTTTAACCTGTTTATTTGAAGCCTTTGATTTTTTCCTAGTTGTGACATTGACATTCATAGGTTGAAAAACACAGGGTTGCGGATCCTTTGGAGGTCTATCAAAAACCGTCAAGGCAGCCAGGTCAATGTTAGGATTGCGCAATAGAGAGTCTATGTCACTTCCAACCGAATTCCTACGGGATTCAGGGGGAGATTCGGTAGAAATAGGTTCAGATAAGGTGGACGACATGGTTGGACGTACTATACAAGTGGTGGGTGGTGCTGATGGGCCGCCCACCAAATAATTAATAGATTGAAAAAGCGGAGGATCGTGATCTATAGGATGGCTATATGATAGAATAGAAATATTGGTAGCTACCCCATGATGAGAGTCCGGTGTAGTCAGCTCCTGAGTAGAGTTAATGGTGATAGGTTTGTAGGGGAGACCTTGCATATTCGGTGGACTGGAATGATCACCAGAGGGTGATAAATTGGATTCTGGTGGAAGAACCCTATTCAGATCTATGGGGGCTCTATTAGACAAATTCCTATCAGAATCATTCAAAGACTGCACATGCCTATCATAATTCTCATCAGCAGATACAAAAGCTACGTCCTTCGAAGACGTGGGAGAAGGAATACCTGGTGTTATTCCATCCGGAACGCCTGTAGTAGCATGATTATGTCTTCTTCCATCAGCATCAGAGGAAGCCTCAGATGACCACACCATACGTAAGCGAAGAGGACAATGTTCCCTAAGATGTCTGGTTTTGTGGCATATAAGACATCAGAAGGGAATGCCCCAAAAATCAATACATTGTCTGTGCCTTATATTCCCCCATAAAAGATCGACGTCTCCTGGCAAGCCTCCCACAAAATCAATCTCCACAAGTAACCATGCAATTCTTTTGTCACTTGCACCAATGATGCTTGGGTCAATGTATTTTGTCGATCCAATGGATTTCCCATTTTGTCTCAGGGCTTTTAGGGTCCATAATTCAAGAGGCAAACCCGGTAGCTTTACCCAAACAATCCTGCTACGCGACGCCTCCATTACTAGGTTAAAACCCAAATACCATGGCACCAACTGCAGATAACTTCGGCCTCTGACCCACATTCTGCTGATGATTTTGAAAACATCGCACTGATCCATAAAATGAAAGGAAAACCATCCGTTGATCAATATGATAACCTTAGGTGCATATCCTATGATGGGGCTCCAGTGTTGCTTGATCCATGCAGCTGTGTCTAATTCGCTATTGTCTGGAAACATCCACCGGCCAATTACATCACGTTTCTGCAAGCTTGCCACCCTCCTATGAAAATCTTCATAGTCCAAATAAATTTCATTTATCTCCATCCTGTGTTTGTAATAGTTCTTCTTGTTCTTGCGTCGTCTTCTGCGTGTGTTTCTATTACAACATTCTTGGGTGCTCGTGGTTTCCGGCTTGTTGTTTTCAAAGGCACTTTGGATGATTAAATCATCAATATCATGTTCAATTGACTGCTTCTCCTGAGCCGGTGTTGATTTTAAAACATCCATAACATTACCGCCAAGTGAAGGCATTCAAGCATGTAAAAACTTGCCTGAAGTTCTGATCCGTCAGAAGTACAGGTGATATATCAATGCCGTCACTGTAAAATATTATCACATTGAATCTAAAATACAGCTACACCTGAGGACCCTCATCAGGAGTTTCGGACTAAAAGGTTAGAGTATTACCCAAACTAAATGGTATATTATGCGCGACTTAGGAGAGATATGGCAATGATAATAATATGGGAGAAGAGAAAACTCTCATATCCAAGATAAGAAAAGTAAACCTAAGAAAGTAATGAGGAATAATGAAGGTAGCGACTCAATCCCAAAAAAAATCACTAAAGCCAAAATGTCAGGTGACAGATATCAGGTGCCGCCACACCTCTTGTCGTGGGTGAGTACCTAAAAGAGGACTTATAATAGAGGTAGAAAAAATCCGAAAGAGGAAAGTCTAATCCCAAGGGGACCCTCCCCCTAATTTGTTTGACTAGACAAAATCCCAATGACCAGCCAGAGACAGATTTGTCAGTCACTTAATAGACTGATGAATTCAGGAAGCCTCCACAACAATATAATATTCGGAAGAAAACCATTCACTTAATGACGCATGACAGTCCCATAGGGGAAATATTCCAACGGATCATCTGAGAAATCAATCTTATATTGTCTGGCAGCCCATATTTAGTAACTATCAGTGTACATAAATGAGGAAGTCTGCATATAATCTCGAGAGAAAGAAAAAGCTATTGTGATTACGAAAAACTCAAAGATGCCAAGTACTGAGTCTCATATCCTGTCCATTTTCAGACAGCCATAAGCTATTAATATTTGACACCTCCTTACCAACCAATCAAGCTGCATTCAATAACCTACATCCGATAGCATCCCCTAGGAGTGAAACTCCAGTCTGACATCCCGGAAAATTTTGAAATTAACCACAAATGGATCACCGAAAATAAAAAGATGGAAAGGAGCCATCGGAAAAACCAGGTGAATTAGTATGCCATTAAAAATGACAGCAACAGCAACAATAACACCCAGGAATAGCCCACCACCTTTCACATAATCGAAAACCAAAATTTTTACAGGGCCTAGATATGATTAGAGTATCTACCCACTTACTCCATAGAGCACTCCATCTTGCAAAACACGTAGATTCCAAATTGTTTGAATCCTCTGATGACTCCTGTGATGAAGAAAGTTGGTGTAACTTATACACCTCCTGGCTAATCATTCGACTTGTGTTGGTTGTAAATGGAAATAAGAATATAGATGGCAATGACTAAGAGAAAAACTATCATTACAACCTCGAAACCATCCATATAATTCATAACTAACCATCAAATTCTATTACTTCCACAAAATATCAGACAATAGCATGATTCCATCCAATAGCATGACCTCGATAACCAAAAAACCTATAGAGGCGGCCTTCAAGAGCTCACTCGCACTTCAGGTAGCGACGCTCTTCCCTTGCTGCAGAGGCACGCATTCTTTGATTGCTAGCGTTTTCTAGTTGATTCACAAGAGCCAATGCCGATGAACGAGATAACCTCGCCATGGCCTTTCAACTGTGGGAGGCAGTTCAGGTAATCTATTGAAAGACTACATCGATCGGAATATGATTGAAATTGCAGATTGTCGCCATTAAAGGGTGATGGCTGAGGTTGCAGAGTTGCAACTATCGGCGAGATTGGATCACTATTCGTGATCGGAACCTCAAACAAGTTATTTGCTTTTATCTCCCAGAACTATTAAGTGACAGATTCTCGTCAACTAAAAATGCATATGTCTTCTATTGTTTCCTTCATTATGTCCTCATCTGTTATTGCGCTACTTTGATACAATAATGGTATCAATTTCGGTTTCGCTTCTCTCTATGCTTCTTTTCGGCCCTTTATAACCTTCATGCTTCCGCTGCACTAATCTAACTTCGTTCAAGGAAGAATTGTATTCTTTTGACCTCTGTGACTTGTGTATACTTCTGTGGTGGCCTTTTTTATACCTCTGTTGCGCAACTCTAGTACTTGATTATACCTAGTCTTCTTTTGTTGCTTCAATCCCTCTTGATGTATAATACCCACAAACATGAAACAACTGCACACGCACATATATATATATATATATATATACAAGCTTACAAATGATAACAAAGGCTTGACCCATGGAGTCACACTAAAATTACAGTTGAAACAGAGTGATATTGTATTATATACAATAAATAAAAGGACCCTTGGCCGGAAAATACATCGTTGGACCTCTCGATCTTATGGCCACTCTCAGCTCTCAACTCCTCTCTATAATCCTCCTATTCCTCTTCACTCTCTAACCTGTTTTCATTCTATCATTACATGTTTTTATACAAATTAAGTACTGAAATGAATTTAGTTTCATATCCACAAATTATTCAACAAATCTCTATCTGTAGATCTTTATATCCATAAATCCATATAATTCTAAAATCTCTTTAACTTTCCCTAAAATTCTCTCATAAATCCAACTAATTCTAAAATCTCTCTAAATTTCCCAAATAATCTTGAGATCTCTCGTTTAGATAATATTTGGTTACATGAATCGTCACATAAATAATTTATGTACAATTATTCTAGGAAAATACATTAAATTAAACAATTTCACACATTCAGAGACCAACTCCCCTGGTAAATGAAGGACCCCTATCCTAGTCAAAATACATTTTGTCTTGGAAGTGAATGCTCATGCATCAAAATGTAAAAAAGATAAATAATAATATAAGGAGAAGGAAGAAAGGAATGATAAAATATAGAATAATTAATGATAGAAGGATAAAAACAAAATTAATAAAGGAGTAAAAAGTAAAAATATAAGGCAGAGAAAAGAAAGTAAATTTAGAAAGAGAGAAAAAATGATGTGCAAAAAATAAAGCTTATATATTGTTTTGAATATAAAACACTATAACCATAGAAAAGTAAATATGTTGAGATATTAAAGTAATTGTTGAGGTAAATGTGAATAATTAGGTTTAAATATAAATATTAAAATTAATATAAACTAATTTCATCACGTCTCTATTATTTCGTCATACGTAACATTGTACTATATAATCTATCAAAATGGTTTTAAAATTGAAAATAATAATAAAATCTTGCATCATTTATAACATGATTCACTTTAATTACTTTGATGTGCCAGTTCCAAATTTCTTACCATCACTTCGATCAACATTTCCGCTAGCAGCATATCCTGTTCCATATTCGCCGATTGTGGATTCATAGAGAGTAGATTCAACAACATCTAAGGAATATAAGGAAGCAGGAGGAAAGGCATAGGCTATTAGAAGGGACAAAAAACAAGGGAAAGTACTAAAACATACATTAAAATGTGCTCCTATAATACTCAGACGAGGATAAGGTGAACGATGGCTAGAAGGAAGTTATCTAGTGTCTAGACCTAGGTGGCTTGTCCTTTTGGTCTAATAAGAGGCTATTAATAGTAAATATAAATTTTAGTGTAAGAAAGTGAGCTTAAAAGGAGAGAAGAAACCATGTGCAAAAAACAAAGCTTATATATTGTTCATGAATATAAAACACTATAACAAGAGGAAAATAATTTTTTTGAGATATTAAAGTAATTAGTGAGGTAAATGAGAATAACTCTAGGCTTAAATGAAAATATGAAAATTAATATAAACTAATTTCATCACATCTCTATTATTTTTTCATACACTACAAGGAAAAGACCCTCTAACAGATGTTTTTGAGGAACCCCTTATAAATATACCCTAGACATCCATTTCCAGCGAAGGTTACTAGAGGAGGTTGATGGGTGGAGGTTTTTGCGGATGTTTTCGTCCAGTGTGCTTATCAACCTAAACTGCACCAGCGTGTTCAACAAGAGAAAGCACCAATGTGCACAAAAAATTGGCAACTGGACATCGTGCGCTCCGTACAAACCCGCCCGGTGCGTCTTATTACTGTAGCGCACTAGTGCTTTACAAAGATTCTGCACTAGTGCATCATAAAACCCCACGCCAAAATAGAAACCGCCTGGTGCGGTTTTAAGAAACCGCCCTGGTGCCCCTGTAAAACCCTGCGCATTAGAACAATGTTAAATAATAAAAAAAATACGGCAAAAAAACTACATTTTTCACTTTTCTCAGTGCTCCAGAGCTCTCAAGCACCGGTGTAATTTATCCTTGTCTGAGCCACCCTGACATTGGTGCTCCCATTGCACCCATTCCACGCACTACTGCTGTGCATTGCCCACAAATCTCTAGCTTGAATTTTGCAAAACAGTGGGAAAATTTTCTTATGCAAATTCTACAGCCAATATGCCTCTTCGACAGCCAAATGTACAGGTATTTTTCTTGTTTTTCCATAATTAAGCCTTTTAGTGGATTATAATTTCAAATTACCTTAAAATAACCATTTAAAAGAAAAAAATTGTCGCGCGGTGCACTCGAGCCATCATCTCGCACCAGTTTGCAGTGCTGCCTATAAATTTACAAGCCGCACTGCAACCGATGCTAACGGTATCCACACGGATTTCGAGGTGGTACCAAAAACGCATCGTGTAATTTTAGAATTTTTTAAAAAGTGTGGTGTGGTCGATTAATCATTCGCACCACTGACCACATGGAATAGTGGCAATGCGGTGCGTTCACTTAAATATCCGCCTTGGGGTGGATATTTTTTTCAACGCACCACATTCCACATTTCAACAGGGTCAACAGTATGGCCTGGTAAAAGACCACACCATTAACTATGTAATGATGTCAGGAGGTCAGTTTGCTGACCGAACTATATGTCCCGAGGCTTAGATTTTGGTCAATGCACCGCATTCCTGACACCATACATAGTCAACGGTGCACTGAAAATTTTCAGGTGCACCGCCTCTAGTGCATTGAATATTATGTGGTGCACCATCTCCTGTGTGCAAAAAAACAAGACGCACCGGAATTAATGCATGCCTATTTTTGTGGTGCACCGACTATTTTTTTTTTCCAAAATAAATTATATATGTATATTCCTAAATAGATGTCTCATTTAATAAAAAAAATGCATTTAATATGTCAATCATTCAGAGACGTGAAATGAGAGAAGAGGGAGAACAACAACAACAACAAGAAAAACAGTATGACATGGTTTTCTTGTGGGAGGCATGAGAGAGGGAGAGAGATGCGTACTCTCGCCCTATTACAACAGCTACCTAGGGGCTCCAAAGGCATGTAGGCCTCCTGAAGTTCTATGAGGAGGCTACTTCCCTAAAGGGCCATGGTATGTTTTTGATACATCTTGTTCGCAGGTGGAATGCCCATCGACATGCTTTCCGGTTTAGTCCTAACCAGTGGTACACACCCACTAAGGAGGACATATATTTCATTACAGAGCTATTGAGGAAAGGGGTGGATTTTTCCTCATTCTCATAGGTTCCAGTTGACTATGCAACAGGGAGTCAGTTGGTGTACTTCCGTAGATATATTAGTGCAAATATATTGGCTCCTTCAGATTTTTAGGTCTCCGAAGGTCAGTTACGTATATTTGGTAGTCAGGATGTGAGGTGCCTCTCACTTCTGATTTCGACCATTTCACACAAAACCAATTACATGAAACACATTAGTTGTTCACTTCTATATTATGTTGATTCTTTAGTACAAGAGCTACGACTTGTCAGCTGGTCTGCCATTTTTTCCAACAGTTCTGTATAGCCTTAGATAGATGTCGTGCTCATGCACAAGGGAGGGTCAACTTCCCTTTTTCTTCGGAGATTTTTTGTTTATTTTTTGAGAGGTTTCCAGAGACGAGGCCTACTTTTGTTCGGTAGCCTCGTAGGCCAATGTTCGAGGCATAGATGCACATGTGGGAGAAGATGATGCCCAAGAAGGGCGAGACTATGTTTCCAGCGATAATATCGCATGATGCACTGGAGTTGCTAGCTAGTGTTGATGAGCATCCCTTCATTATGGTCCCATGTCCTTATCCTGGTTTGGATTGGCAAGGGTGTCCCAACATCCTCTTCATAGATGATGAGCCACCGGATGATAGAGGTAATATTACTGTTTTATTTAAATTTATTCTAACATGTTTATTAACTTGCTTTTATTAAATTGTGTAATGAAATTGTCTAATTATTGTTGTTTACTTGTATATATTTTCCAGACATTGAGTCTTTTGATGGCTAGGACATGCCGACACCACCACATGATCCAGGTGTGGATCCTGATGATGATCAGGGTATGCTAGATGCCGAGGATCATTAGGAGGCCATTGCAGAGAGACAAACGCTTGCTAGTGTGCCGGTATCACCTTTTTCTAGGCACGGTCGGTTTGATAACAGATATAGGATGGATTTGGGTGACAAACTCACTACATTGATTGTTGAGGCAGGCATCGGGCTAGCTAATATGAGAGACATACATGCCAATGCTAAGCTGTTACATATGTGGAGAGGCATGTCGTGTGACATGTACAGCCTGATGCGACATGTCGTAGGAGCTACGACCTTATTTACGCGGCTAAGGAGGACCATTGCACATTAAAGGCGTGGTAAAGACGTAGCATGTGATCGACAGTCTGGGAGCAGCGACTCATCATTCTATGATTGTTCACTTCACGTGGTACCAAATAAGCAACCTCCATTAGCATCTAGCAGCAATGATCATGGAGAGCAGGCTAGGCCATCTGCCACGTCCAGTCAGCAGCCTACAGAATCTAGCAGTACTCATGATCATGAGCAGGCTAGACCAACAACCATCGAGGTTGCACCATTGACTGAGTAGGCCTTGATTAGTACTGGTATTGATGACGTAGCACCAGCTGACCCATGACATTTATATTTGTATATTTTTTTATATTATTCAATTATATATATATATATATATATATATATATATATATATATATATATATATATATGGTCCATGTAGTTTATGTTCTTGTTGTAGTTGTTCTTAATTTACATGTTAGTGACCATCATGATGTTTATATTGTTAGGTCTATATATATATATATATATATGGTCCATGTAGTTTATGTTCATGTTGCAGTTGTTCTTAATTTACATGTTAGTGACCATCATAATGTTTATATTGTTAGGTCATGTTAGATATGTTCATTTAATGTGCAACTTGCAGATAAATATGTTTGTGATAACATGAGTTATTTGACATGAGATGTATATTTGATATTTGTGTTGTGATGATGTTATACAATGCTAATTGTGTTTTGTTATATGATCATGATCACAATGATGTTAGCGAATTTGAATGTGTTTTTTAGTCAAATATGATGTTTGTACAATGGTTATCATGATCATGATGTTTATTAATTAATTTAATATTAAATGACCATGATATTTATTAAATATTATGTTGTGATTATAATTGAAATTTTAATTTTAATTGTATGTAAAATTGTAAAATTGTATTTGTATTTGTAATTGTAATTTTAACTGTAATTGTATGTAAAATGTTTGTAAAATTTTAATTGTAATTGTAATATTTAATTTATTGTGAAATGATAGTAACTGTAAATTTAATTGTATTGTATATATGACAAGTTGTTAAATTATAATTGTAATTCTAACTGTATGTAAAATTCTAAAATTGTAATTGTAATTTTATGTAAAATATTTGTAAAATTGTAATTGTAATTGTATGTAAAATATTTGTAAAATTTTAATTGTATTACTTTGAAATGATTGTAATTGTAATTGTATGTAAAATTCTAAAATTGTAATTGTATGTAAAATTCTAAAATTGTAATTGTAATTTTATGTGAAATTGTAAAATTGTAATTGTAATTGTATGTAAAATATTTGTAAAATTTTAATTGTATTAATGTGAAATGATTTTATTAAAATTTGTAAATTTGTAAATTTGTAAAATTATAAATAAGTGTAAAATAATAAATCTACAATGATATGAATTTTTGTAACATAATAAAGTTTAGAAAAGAATGCAAATAAATTCATGTACTTTAGAATTATCATTATTTTATTATGATCTTACATACAAAAAAAAAGAACTTTATACAGTACGCCATTTTTATTGAGATCAACATAATTGCAAATTATCAAGTGACATATTGATTTTAACATTAATTCAAAATACATATTATAATGTTTCGAAAAAAAGAGTCTTATAAAGTATATGGTAATTAAGTCCTCTTCTTTATAAAAACCCATTTTAAAAAGTATAAATATTGATGAATTAATAACACATGTACCATTTCACATGTACTAATTCCATTGAACAGATTTTAGAAGAATTCAAGTATATTACCATTGTGTTGCCTCTTATGGATGCTAATTCCATGAACAGATTTTAGAAGAATTCGAGTGTCAAGAATGTAATAGACAAAAAAAAAAACATTTTTGGACTATTTTGCATTTTATTAAAAGGTTTTTGATATTTTTTGGGGGGTTTATGGGTTCATGGGACAATAGATAGTATTGACCCTGCCGTATTGGTATTTTAATTGAATTTTTCCTAGCAGCGAGATGACTGAATCTTGTAGCTATGCATTAAACAAAGAAACCATATATTTTGAGAATATGATTGAAGACTGTTGTCATATACTTGAGCACTATTCCATTTCTTCACCATATTAGCACAAAATAGAAAGACTAATTTCTTTCACCATAATAACACACAACTTTCAAACAAGAAAACACTCAATTCTGTGTTTCGAGGCATTTTACACAAATTATAGGAATTTCTATGGAGTTTTATCCATATTTTGAAATTTAATGAGGGTTGGAGGGAGCTTACAATCCTGTATCTGTTAGTAACTACACCCTTCGGTAGAACCAAAGAAAATTTAGGCTGATTCATCGGCAAAGTAGACTGGCCATAATTAATTCCTTCGAGACCTCAACAGAATAAATAGATATGCATGTCAGAGGCTCCTGTTTGCACCTTTTCTTGTTGCAGGTTGTGGAAAGGTTCAAGTTTCTTTTTCTGAAGAAGAAGAGCTGCATTTTTAAAAATAAATGGCCCAAATATTTTCATAGCAAAATGCACATGTCTAAAAACTAAAATATCTCCAACTTCAATAAACTGCATAGAAAAAAAACTTTCCCAACCATTTGTGAAAATTGTCCATGTCTTAGCATAACACAGGTTCACATGCCACAATTTCCCACTTGGGCCCTATAGTATTGCATCTTCACACGACCAACATTGCATTCTCTCCACATAATCAGTAGGGACCTACTGCAATAAACAAAATGCATTGGAAGAATAATCATTTCCATCAAGAATTTATCCAATTCTAATTCTCAAGGATAAACAAAATTCTAATTCTAATTGCATATTTCCATCAAGAATAAACAAAATTCTAATTCTCAATTTCTATGGTTGGAGTTCACTAAATTTTGGTGTACACACCTAAAAGTAATTTCAGTGCCTTAACTGCAAATCGGTGCTAATGTACATATAACCACAACGGTGCCTTTTAGTTACTGCGCATCGATGCATTTTAGTTACTACGCACCGGTGTCGTGTAACCAATGGATGCACCAGTGCAGTGATATAAAGTGACGCAGCAGTGACGAATAACCGCAAATACAAAAAGTGCAACTCTATTTTGTTCAAGTGAAAAAAAAATCAGTAAATTGAAAAATAGGAGGAAAAATATTTTCAAAAATCTAATTTCATAAAACAATTCTTTAAATACTAAACACTTTTCATTATTTCACTATTTTTGCAAAAATTTCCAGCCAGATATTTGCAGGAGACATACCTGGAGCAAGAGAGCATGAGAGCATTGTGGAGCAGCAAAATACGTTCAAACAAAATTATTTAGACAATCAAAATTCCAAACCTCTGGTGACTCAAAACTTGAAGCATAGAATTTCAAACGATCTCGTGATTAAATTTGATTATTTTTTTTACTTTTTTTCTGTAGATTTTTTACGAAGTAAGAAAAAAATTTCAATTCGTTTTTCATTTTCAGAAACAAAAGAAAAAAAAAATCTATTTTTACCCTAAACCCTTCATTCATTTTGTTTCTGCCCTTTCTTCTCCCTATTTCTGTGATTTTAAAATTAGCACTTTTGATTTTAGATTTATAGGTGTTGGAGAGGTAAATCCCCTCTGCGGACAGAGGCGATCCCTACTAGCCCAGATCAGGTCTAGCAACAACTGAGTTATGCTAAGATGCAGGTTCCTAATTACCGAAGACCAAGATGCGACGAGAGGCCTACCTTAAGTCCTACGCTGTTGTTTCTTGCAGAGAAAATGGCGCTTCCATCCTTCATTGTGGAAAATCACAATTCTCCTACCTAGCACGTTCGAACACCTATACGTACATGAATAAAAAACAAACACACAATCGTAAAACCTAATACATGCAACTATGTATCAGTCAGAGAAGATACAACTCATAACACAAGACATGAACATATGAGTGGAACCATAATCAAAGACATTTATTATTAATCAGAACAGAGAAAGATACAACTTGAGCTCTGACGCTGGATCTTCCTTCGGTGGGTCGACAGCGGAGTACGTCTCGATAAAGCTCATCGAGAATGGGACAAGTCTCTCTCTCTTCCGCTGTCTGACGATAATCTCCTTAGTACTGATTTAGCTCTATTTAGGCTAGCTTCCAAAGGGAAAATGACAAGCTTATATAGATGGTGGAAGGGGAGTTGGGATCCCTACAATGGTGGGATTGGCCCTATCCTCAAGGAAGCTTCCATGATAGGTGGAAAACCACTTCCCCTACATGGAGATCCGGAGCAAAACCTCCCAACTCATTTTAGAGACTCGTTCAGGAGTTGGTTGGAATCAAAATTCCGCCATTTATTTTTTTTAAAAATCCTTATTAAGCCTCGCATGAGTAATACACTGGGACAAAGCGCCAGTTGGCATGCCCTCTTTGGTGGATTTCCCCCATTGGTGTGAGGGCTGAACTGGATGGTCGCGCCAAGGCCAAAAGGTCTATTTTTAGGGCCTTCCAAAGGAATTTGTCTTCAGGGGAATGATTTTCCTTATCAAGGGGGATGCCATGAAAGTGGTTTCAGGTCATGTCAATTCTCACAGGTCATGGAAAAGGCCCTCCAATGTGTGGTACGGGGGATTGTAGGGACGGTGAAAAATTACTGTGTAACAGATACCCCCTAAAGCATGAGGCTCGAGAGAGAGAGAGAGAGGGGTGAAATGCTTTATGAGAACGTGTCCAACTGAAAACACTGCCGTCGGAAAACCTGCGTAGACAAGTACTACTGATATCTCAAATACATGATATGTGGTATGGGCACAACCATCCATAACAGAGTATACAATAATCAAGATCCAAGGCATGGACGCAGCCATCCAGTGGGGATCGATAAATAGACTCAGGTATGGTCATAGCCATCCAATCAATGAGTCATGTAACCAATCATGATAATCCACAAAAATCCATAGCTTGGATTCCAACAGAAAAAATCCAGGGTCTTGTGCTCCATCTCGACCCGAACAGAGTACAAGTCCAAGCATGTGAATAAGTGCGCTGAAGTCGAACATGCAAGAACATCGTCTGATTACCAGCCAATGATGAAATTTGTTAACAGACGTGAGAGGAACCACCAATAATGACAATGGCCCTCAAGGTACTACAGGTACAATCCACAGAATGTGAACAGTGAGCTGGCATCGAACACCCGTAGAATCATCTGATCGAAGGCCAATGATGAAAACCTTGCATCGAATGCGAAGAACCTGCCATTGAGGCATGCAGGCTCTAAGGTACTAGAGGGGCATCTCTAGATAAGCTTCCTGGATAATGAGCTGAAGTAGATAGGAAGTGACCTTGATCGAAGGTGTGCCATATCGTTTCCCACATCATCGACGTGAGACATAGGAACATAATGTTTGTGAATCACGATTAGATGACAATCAGAGGAAGGTTGAAACTGCAGAGGTCAAATTCTCTTGAACATATTGGTGACACGACAATGGATTTGGTAGTATTTGACATCAAAAGATCTGAGGTCATGACGACGAGGCAAAGAGCAGATGAGTGGTCAAAAGGGATTACCCAAACCCATGGAGGCAAGTAGAGAACGAGATGAGATGTCCCCAATCCGACAAGAATGCAAACAAGTGCCACGTTCAAGAGCGGCATACTGCCAACACAAAGATGATACTGATTCCATTTTCCCCACCATTTCTGGCAAGTACCCCAATTATTTTTGAAAACAAGCTTGAAGGGGATAGCATATGCTTGTGATATAAGTTCGTCCTTAAGAAAAATCCAACCTAGTACATTTAACGAGCCCTAGGAAGGAGGAACTCGAGTATTGTCATTACGACAGAATCCGATGTCATTAGGTTTTAACGAGTCTGACAAAGGAATAACTTGGCATCTTTTGATGTTTAGAGAGTTTGAAAAGATAGCAGAAAAGTAAACTCCAACAGTCCCTTTTCGTAGATAGTTCCTCAGATCCGAAAAGGTAGAAAACTATGTTTGAGAAAACCTCCTAGTCGTGATAGGCTAGGGTATTCCTTTTTCGTAAATAATCTATCCTAACCCAAAAAAGGGGTAAACGTATACTGGGTAGATGTCGTTTCACAGCCAATTTAACGAGATCAAAACGACAAGCGACTCGGCGATATTTTCATTTTTAGAGAGTCAGAAAAGAGCTGAAAGGTGACTCCTCCTGGAGGAATGATTGGTATAAAGGGCAGAAACTAGTTTCGGTGATGGTGGAACTACTTAGAACAAGTAAAGGTTAAGAGGCTGACTAACAAGACCACTCATAGCAGCGGTTCCTCAAGAATGGGTAAAACAACCAAGTGAAGGCATATAATTGTCCAAGTAGATAATGACGATGGAGTGAGAAAACCAAGGCTCATCTGGCAAAAATAGGCTGATAAAATGGCAATCGCAAGAGGTAAAATGGGAATGGTTTCATTTTTACACAAGATTGAAATCAGGAAACTCTTCTTGAAGTTGGTTCTATTTTTACACAAGCTTGAAACAAAGATAAACTATGCTTCAAACTGGTTTCACTTTTACACAAGCTTGAAACGGAAACAAACTATGCTTGAAAAAGTAAGCATGCCCCCAGCATGGTGACTCAATTCGAGGTACATGCCCCCCTAGCTTCAGTCCATAGGCAGATGGAGTGAAGGTTCAAATTACGAGATCAATAGAAAGAATTAACTTGGATTTACAAAATCTCAACAAAGACTCGAATTGAATAATAAAGTGTTTCATTGTTTTAATGAGGTTGACACATTAAAAGAATTATCCTCAGAACACCTTGTTTCATTTTTTAATGAGCTTGACACAAGAAAACGAACTATGCTCCAACCAGCTTGTTTCATTTTTTGACACAAGGAAAAGAACCCTGCTCCGACCAGCTTGTTTCATTTTTTAAGGAGCTTGACACAAGATAACGAACTTTGCTCTGATGAGCTTGTGTCATTTTTTAAGGAGCTTGACACAAGAAAAAACTATGCTCCGACAACCTTGTTTCATTTTTTAACGAGCTTGACACAAGAAAATGAACTATGCTCTGAAGACAACTCATCATGATGTATAAGAAGTCATGGCTTCCAAGAGTTCTACACCGGATGGGAGAGAAAAATATCAGAAATTAGGACCCAATGCCCCTAGCACACGATGTACAATGACACTTTCACTAAGTACAGGCACAGGGTAGATAGCCACATAGTTGACCTGCGGTGGGGCAGATACAATGGGTGGATAAAAAATAGGAAGGAATGATGGCGGGCCAGTTGTCACATCACGACCAAAGAACGAAAGTTGATCAATGGTCACAATCCGTCCTTCATGTGGAAAATATACCACACGAAAAAGGGAGGAGACAAGCGCTCCCATGGAATAGGTGTAATTGCGCGCCAAAAGAATATTGAAATCCAAGGGGCCTAGAACAACCATTACGTCCATATGGACATTTTTACCTCCCAATGTAATAGGAAACTTCGGAAGGATCCCTAACGGTTGACTAGTTCTTCTATTCAACGCCAATAGATTCTGCGTAATAGGCACAAGCGGTGGCGAACCAAAATCTTGCCAAGTAGTTGAGGATAGAACACTAACATACATGCCTTCATCTATAACAGTGCTAGGTACGACTAGACTTGAGGTTTGTACCGTTATCTCAAAAGGCACATAAGACGGAAGGCAGTATCCTGCAAATCGACTCCAGTCAAAGGAAGCGACCAAACTACTCGGAGGGGCTACCATCGAACTGAGATGGTCTTCCCATGGTGTTATGGAAGAAGAAGGAGCATCCTCCATGACCTCCATCTCGAAGGCGGGAGGAGTATCCTCCGAGACCTCCATCACAGGAGGCGGAGGAGCAGCTTCTTGAGATATAGGGACAGGAGAATCTTTCTCCAAGTCTGAGGAATCTGAAGAAACAAGAAGAACTCGAGGGATGTGAGATCCACTCTCAATGGAAAATACCTGGTGCACCGCAGACATGGCCAGTTCAACCGATCCCACGACTAATGGTTGGTTGGGGATGGATTCCTGAATTTGAATTTCCGAGGGAGAAATATCAACCAAGGATGACTCTTGAGCAATCATAGGATCAACTGGTGGAGGACTCAAAGAAAGTTGTTTGTAACCAGCCAGAAGGCACGGTGCAGAAACAGTCGAGTTGTCCAAAAATCGCTTGCCTTCATCCATATACAGACAAAGGTGAATGACATGGTGCCCCCCACACAACTTACAGGGATTGGAAATCTTACCCTGCTTCTTAAGATTTTTACCAGCACTAGTTGAAGACGTGACCCCAACCTAACTCCCGGAAGCCAAAGGCAACGGCGGACAACCGTTGGACCATGCTTCAAGCACCTTGGAAATTCCAAGGCAATCTCGAAGAAGATGGTTTCCCTGGCATAACATGCAAGGGAATTTAAAATTTCCGTGGAGGGTTGGAAGGTTTATCATGAGCGAGCATTTTAGAAATGGTGGCTGCAGCTTTAGCCTCTCTCTTATCAGAATTCTTCTTCTTTGTCTTCTTCTTCTTCTTCTTAGCCACCTAGTTACTCGAATCCTGACTTTCACCAGACAAAGTAGAAGAGGAGGACGCAGAAACAGGTGAAGAAGGGTAGAGGTCGACCTTGGAATCAACATGGTGTTGTTCAGGCAGAGGGACTGATTGAACAGTAGCTGGGACATTTGGGACCACAGAGGTTGAAAAAAACTAAATAGGCATCCCAACAGTTAACCCAGGAAGGGACAATGTTGCCATATAAGAAGCACCAACATTTCCAAAAGGAGGAAAAGGACTAGGATTCCCATCGGAGGGGATTCCTTGGTTGGTGAACTCTGGAAAAGTTTCCATTAGAAACAACTTTAGAACAACACCCTAAGGAAACTAAATTTAACCTGGAATATTTCGTGGGCAGTTAATTTTTAAAACATTGAAACAAAACTCCACCATTTCATCTTTTAAGAGTCAAGAAACAGGAAAACGGTGACTCTATCGCTTTCAGATTGGAAACAAGCGTGAAAGGACAAGCACTTGATGATCTTTTCAAATTTATGAGTCATAAAAGATCAAAATGACTGTTATGATAATCTAGGCAGATGGTGTACCAGATATCCGTGAATTGCAATATACACCTTGGTTTCAAAATGAAATAGAAATCAACCAAGGACTTGACGTACGTGTAGGCAATCTCCCCAAATGTTGTGTATGGTGTATCACAAGTATAAGGCGGAAGGCTCGGCTTCCTACGGATAAAGGATAGAAACCTAGTGGGGTCTTCCTTTATATACGCGATGGTACGGGGAGCACAAGTCCGTACTAGCGCTGTCTAAAGCCAAAAAGCGAATGATAGCTACTAGGTTTAACGACGCCGGAACACGTCACTAGCCTAGACTTCTAGATATTTCGTTAATGTTTCAATGCTACCTTAAGGTAAATTGAATAAATTTTAGTGTTGACCTTAAATTATGTTTCAATTTCTAGGCCCTACCGAATGTTATGCTTCAAAATCCTCTAAATGCACACTACATGCCACAATGTATCAGTTTGTTCGATGAATAGCTAACTATGGGAAGGTTTAGAGCTTTCACACAATAACAAAATGATCACAAAACAACCACTAGTCTCTAATGCAGGCTAACAGAAACTAAAATATTTTCTCTCAGAGTTATAAATCACTAATAACACATAAAAGTTCTCAATTTACATTAGCTAATCAAAAGCAAAAGAGATTTGATTTTTTTTTTTTCAATGTTTAAGAGAAAAGTGCACTAAACGAGATGAAAACTAATGAAAAGGAAAATTTGAGAATTGATAGCAAAAGAGAAAAGACAAGCAAGTTCACTCAATACCAAACACACAATCAGGCCTCAAATTGATGAAGAAATCCCTCAAATAAAAGAGGAATCCCAAAGACTCAAATGAATCGTGTAATCTAGGCCCAAAATGAGACAAAGCGAAATTTGAATGAGGAAGAGGCCAATCACTCAAATAATGCAACAAAACAATGGAAAACCACCAAACGAATGTAGAGAAGCAATAATGAATTTGACTGATCAAACGAGGACCAAAAACTCCCACGAGAGGCTCGACACATTATAGCACCTAGATGCCCTAGGGCTAGAATGTAAAACCGATAGTAGAGGGCAAAAAACCAGAGGATGAAGGTCACACACAGTAAAACAAGGCTCCAGAACACTGAAGCAGTCGAAAAAATGACACCAAAACCACAAATCAAGCTCAGAAAGCTCAGAAATAAGAAAACCCTAGCACCACATAGGATTGGCGCGACTGTCAGGCTACATCTAGCGCCAGAACTGGATTGGCGTGGGGGATGAAATGGCAACAAGTGCCAGCTGGCGTGACTATCAGGGAAAAAACCGCTCCAGTCGAGTTTACTAATGCAAAAAATAAAAAAGAGAAAGCAGGGAGCAGATCAGGGATGGTGAGGCTAAACAAAGGTTTAACACTATAAAATAGTGAACCAAAAGAGCTGATCAAGTAGGCAAAGATCAAAATCAACCGAAAAGACAATACAAACTCTAATCAATGTATCCCCAGTGGATTCGCCAGTTTTTGGGAGAGGTAATTCCCCTCTACGGACAGAGGCGATCCCTACTATCCCAGATCAGGTCTAGCAATAACCGAGACATGCTAAGCTGCAGGTTCCTAATTACCAAAGACCAAGATGCAACGAGAGGCCTACCTTAAGTCCTACATTGTTGTTTCTTGCAGAGAAGATGGCGCTTCCGTCCTTCATTGTGGCAGATCACAATTCTCCTGCCTAGCATGTTCGAACACCTGCACGTACACGAAGAAACAACAAACACACAAGCGTAAAACCTAATACATGCAACTATGTATCAGTCAGAGAAGATACAACTCATAACACAAGACATGAACATATGAGTGGAACCATAATCGAATTCGTTTATTATTAATCAGAAAAAAGAAAGATACAACCTGAGCTCTGACACTCGATCTTCCTTTGGCGGGTCAACAGCGGAGTACGTCTCGATAAAGCTCGTCAAGAATGGGACAAGTCTCTCTCTCTTCGGTTGTCTGACGATAATATCAAGCTCAGAAATCTCAGAAATAAGCAAACCCTAGCACCACATAGGATTGGCGCGACTGTCAGGCTGCATCTAGCGCTAGAACAGGATTGGCGTGGGGGCTGAAATTGCAACAAGTGCCAGCTGGCGTGACTGTCAGGGAAAAAACCGCACCAGTCGAGTTTACTAATGAAAAAAATGAAAAAGAGCAAGCAGGGAGTAGATCAGGGATGGTGAGGCTAAACAAAGGTTTAACACTAGAAAAGAGTGAACCAAAAGAGCTGATCAAGCAAGCAAAGACCAAAATCAACCGAAAATACAAGACAAACTCTAATCAATGTATCCCCAGCGGAGTCGCCATTTTTTTGGAGAGGTAAATCCCCTCTGTGGACAGAGGCGATCCCTACTAGCCCAGATCAGGTCTAGCAATAACCGAGACATGCTAAGACGTAGGTTCCTAATTACCAAAGACCAAGATGCAACGAGAGGCCTACCTTAAGTCCTACACTATTGTTGCTTGCAGAGAAGATGGCGCTTCCGTCCTTCATCGTGGCAAATCACAATTCTCCTTCCTAGCACTTTTGAACACCTGTACGTACACGAATAAATAACAAATACACAATCGTAAAACCTAATACATGCAACTATGTATCAGTGAGAGAAGATACAACTCATAACACAAGACATGAACATATGAGTGGAACCATAATCAAAGACGTTTATTATTAATCAGAATAAAGAAAGCTACAACCTGATCTCTGACGCTGGATCTTCCTTCAGCGGGTCGACAACGGAGTACATCTCGATAAAGCTCGTCGGGAATGGGACAAGTGTCTCTCTCTTCCACTGTCTGACGATAATCTCGTTACTACTGATTTAGCTCTATTTAGGCTAGCTTGCAAAGGGAAAATGACAAGCTTATATAGATGGTGGAAGGGGATTTGGGATCCCTACAATGGTGGGATTGGCCCTATCCTCAAGGAAGTTTCCATGATAGGTGGAAAACCACTTCCCCTACATGGAGATCCAGAGCCAAACCTCCCAACTCATTTTAGAGACTCGTTCAGGAGTTGGTTGGAATTAAAATTCCGCCATTTATTTTTTAAAACAATCCTTATTAAGCCTGGCATGAGTAATACACTGGGACAGAGTGCCAGTTGGCGCGCCCTCTTTGGTGGATTTCCCCCATTGGTGTGAGGGCTGAACTCGCTGGTCCTGCCAAGGCCAAAAGGTCTATTTTTAGGGCTTTCCACAGGAAATTGTCTTCAGGGGAATGATTTTCCTTGTCAAGGGGGATGCCATGAAAGTGGTTTCAGGTCATGTCATTGCTCACAGGTCACATAAAAGGCCCTCCAATGTGCGGTACAAGGGATTGCAGGGACGGTGACAAATTACTATGTAATAATAGGGTTTGTATTTTGTAATGAAATTGCTTCTGGATCCATCGCATTGACTGTGTTTTTTTCTTCCATCGACATTTCAAACTAGCTACAAAGGTTCATCATCAAGATAATATTGACATCCAACCCACGGGATGACTTGCATAGTCGGATCCCAATCCATGTCGCCCCTTGCATGAATTTTTGGAAAAAAAAAATATTTTTTTTATCGGTGCATCTTGTGTAACCTAGCGCACCGCGAAAGTACTGTGTAATAAAAAATTAAAAAACAATTTTTTTAATCAGTGAGCCATATGTAAAATAGGGTACCAATGCACTATTTCGGTATGGCGCACCGCGAACATGCTGTTTCACAACAAAATGTTTTATTGTGTTAATCAGTGCACAATGTAACATATAACGCACCGCACTAGGTCTCCTAGTTGACAAGGAGAACCATATGGTGGTCCCTTGTTTGTGCAGGGCATTTATGCTACAAAAACTAACACTCAATGATTTTTATTATTTTCTCCGTGTTAATCAGTGCAGTGGTTAACATGTAACGCACCGGTGCTCCTTGTTGACATAGAGCACCATACGGTCCATTATACTATTTGGGAGGTGCGTTTATTAGACCCCCACGCACCGACATCGGTGCATACACCATGAATGGCGCACTAGTTTATTTAGATTTTTTTTTTACCTGAAAAGTTGACAATTTATTTATAAATACATTAATGAATGATATGGTATAGGTTTTAGTTTGATAAAGAAATGGCTGACAAGAGATCAAATAACAAAAATACTAATAACACATCAAGAAAAGAAAAAAAGGCAAGTTCTTTGTAAATTATTTACAAAATATATTATTTTTTAACTATATGTAAGTTTAAATGATATTTATTGTTTACTGTGTATCATGCAAAGCCACAAAATGACGAAGCTCGATAAGATTATTTCTGATCTAGGACTAGAAGAGCATAAAAACTTGATGGAAAAATTGCAAAAGGATGAATCAGGGGAATGAAAAAATACTATCGATCCAATATGAGTTTCTTTTTTTAATTTTCATTAAATGATATACTTAAAATTATTAGATAACATGTGTCAAACAATCTATTAGTTCACATCTATTTAATGTTCTACATGGACCAAAAACTCAGAAAATGAATGTTGTTCTAAGAAAAGAAAAAAAATTATAACATGAAAATGAAAATGAATTGCTCCTTAGCTCATCTCGAGTGGTGCTGGAGGTTAATAAAAGGGGGAAAAACTTTTACAAAAGTTTGAGGGATCTAGTGGAACAAATGTATAGAAGTTCTTTCCACTTAAAATAAAAAAATCAATCCAATGATTCCAAGAACCAAATTTTATCTAAACTACAGGAAGAGTTTCCAGAGGTTAGTGAGACATATCAAAATTTTAATAGCAAAAATGTACAACAACAAAAAAGAAGGAATGAAAAATTAATATTCCTTTAAATGTTTGTCTAGAATTATTTATAAATATTACTTTTGTTATATTTACTTTTCATATATCAATATAAAAATTAAATAGTTTATTGTCATGTTACATTTTGAGGAAGATTATGAAAATCTCAAAAGACGAATGAGCTGATATCAGAAATATACCAGTAGGAATGTCCAAAAAGGTGTACAAGGAGATGGTCAAAGAAATGGACAAAATTGCATTGCAGGAGGAGCCATCTCAACAACAACGTGCTTCAAATGTAATATGTAATCATTGAATTTTTCTATCATTAGGTAAATAAATAAATAATGTAGCATTAAATATTAATTTTCAAGCATTTTCTTGCAGAAAAGAAAAGAAAATGGAACCCATTCAACACATAAAACAGGATGATAAGGAAGAAAAGGGTTGATATCTAAGTTTGTGAGTAATTTTTACATCCTTATAACAACTTAACTATATTTCATTTTTGTATTTTTTAATTTGTTTTACAAAAATCATCATTGAATGTCTTCAAATGGATGCTAATATACACAGATTAACCATTAGACGAATTGATTGAGATTGGGTTAAATATGGGTTGTGAGTACATGTTGGCATATCAGAAATTAATTGTGGAATTTGTAAGCATCTATCGATCTTGTTTTACTTAGCTCTGTCTATAATTAATAAAACAAAAAAAAACTCTTATATTAAATATATGATTTGTTATGGGGTATAAAACTTGCAGGAAACAAAGTATGGAACTGTGCCAACATATGAAATATTGAAGGATGGCTTGGTACATGGTTTTGAAAGAATGTGTATAGTTTATGAGTCAGTTGTTTCTATGGTACTTCATTTATTTTTTATTTACATTGATGTATATTATTTAATATTGCAATTTTCATTAGTCTCACGAATGTATATACACTCATTACAATTTATTTTTATGTTTGTAGATGGAAGGTGAAGAAGAAGGAAACAATCATCACCTTGAACAACACATTTCTGAAAGTAACCCAAGTCATGGAAGTAGCTCTAGCAGTGACAGTAGTTCAAGAGAAGAATGATGATGACTATGTTTGGATATCAAAGCAAGGCATCATTGTATTTTTTGGACTATTTTCTGTGAAATAATACATTTTTTTAATGTAATTGTTGTCCAGGTAAATCCCCTCTGCGGACAGAGGTGATCCCTCTAGCCCTAGGGTGGGTCTAGCAAATACGGGAACATGCTAACATCTACCTTCCTAGATTGTAAGTTAAATTCAGAGCAAGGAAGATTTCCTACCTCGCTCTAATGCTATGTTGTCTTCTTTCGTCGAAGCCTCTTGATCTGTCGCTCTTCTCAAGCTCAATACACGCTGCTACCAAAGTTCGATTACCTGTACAGATAGTCAAGACACCACAACAAACGTAAAACCAAGACAAACATAAAACAATTACAACCTATCTAACTGATCAAGGAATGCTAGAAATCTCATTATAATTGTAAACAAGAGTGGAAGATAAACATCAGATGCATTTATTATGATAAAGACAAGGGGATTTTACAACCAAGCCTTGATGTTGAGGCTCTCCTTTAGCAGGTTTGTATCCAAGCACGTTTGCAACACCCTCATGAACAAAGGTCCAATATCTCACTATTTTCCCAATCACACAAACAATCACACTCTGCACTATTCTCCCGAAGCTATGATTGCTCCCTCTCTATGCTAACTTTTTCAGCTATCTATTCAACCAGAACATGTTCAACCAACACATCAATGGAAGATGGATATATTTATAGAGGAGAGGAGGAGCTTGGGATCCCTACAGTAGTGGAAGGGAGGCCTTATCCCTTGGGAGGTTTCCCCATAAGGTGGAAACAAGATTCAAAAGGTGGAATTCCATGGTTATTCAGTCGAACCACTCCCTATGACTCATCCACAAAGTTGTTGTGATCGAAAATTTGCCTCTTTTTTTTAAAAAAAATTCCATAAACAGATTAGCGCATGTGCTTAACTAGGACAGAACACCAACTGGCGTGGGCTTAGTGTTAATTTTCCTCATTGGCGCGAGGGCATAATGGGATACCAGCGCCAAGTCAAAAATAGATTTTTTTAGTGGTCTGCTCAGGAAATGATCAACAGAGGGAATGTTGTCCTTATGGCAAGGGATGCAATAATGGTATTTGCAAGGCATGACATTGCTTTTTTATCACAGAAATGACCCTCCAATGGGCGAGATGGGGATTGTAGGGACAGTGAAAAATTACTGTGTAATAGATGCCCCCTAAAGTATGAAGTCTGAACATGAGTGAGGGATGAAATGCTTTACAAGTACGTGCAAGGAACTAGACGTTGCTATCAGGAGACCTGCAAATCGAGCATAGATACATATACATAACTGAAATCTATAATGAAAATACATGAATCCATGGTATAGGCGCAGCTATCCATCAAGAAGAGGATCATGTGAATGGATCCTCAACATGGACGCAGCCATCCAAATGAAGGGATCATGTGAAATAGATCCATGGTACGGGCACATCCATCCATATAGAGAGGATCAAAACGAGAGAACCCAAGGTATGGTCGCAACCATCCATCTAAAGAATCATGTATATAATCATGAATGACTCATCACTCCTTGCAACCTGGACTTTTTTGATCGAAGCCCAGGGTCTTGCGCTCCAACACCACCCGATAAAAGAACAAATTCCAACATGTGAATAGACGTGTTGAAGTCGAACATGCTAGAAAATAACTTGATTACTGGTCAATGATGTGAAACATTAACAAGTGCGAGAGAAACCACCCATAATGTCAATGGCTCTCAAGGTACTACTAGTAAAATCCACAGAATGTGAACAGTGATCTAAAGTTGAACACCCATGAAATCACCTGATTGAAGGCCGATGATGTGAACCTATCGTTGAATGCGAAGAACTTGCCATTAGGGCATGCAAGCTCTAAAGTACCAAAAAGGAGTCTCTAGAACAACTTGAGCTGAAGTTGACAGGAAGTGATCTGTCGAAGGAGGGTCATAATGAATCCCACATCATCGACACAAAACAGAGAAGGTAATATGAGTGAATCAAGACTGAAACAAAGGATCAGGGAATTTACAAACTACAGAAGGATTTTCTCTTGAACATATCGACGACACGACTCTGGAATTTGGCAGCATTTGAATCAAATAGGATCAGAGGTCATGTTGACAAAATTGGTAATCGAATGAGAGGCAAACGGATTTCCCAAACCCATGGAGGCAAAGTGACAGAGTGAAGATATCCCAACCTGACATGAACTGCAGACAAGTGTCATGTTCAAGAGTGACATACTGCTGACATAACTGACGAATAACTTCCATTTTCCCCCACCATTTATGGCGAGTACCTCTTTATTTTTACACAAGCTTGAAGAGGATAGCATATGCTTCTCATATAAGTTTTTCCTTCGGACAAATCCAACCTAGTACATTTTACAAGCCCTAGGAAGGAGGAACTAGAGTAACGTCATGACGACGGAGTCCGATGTCATCAATTTTTAACGAGTCTGACAAAGGAAGAACTCGACGTCTTTTCATGTTTAGAGAGTTTTAAAAGACAGCAGAAAAGAAAACTCCAGCAAGTCCCTTTTCGTGAATAGTCTCTCAGATCTGAAATGGTAGAAAACTATGTCTGAGAGAAACTCTTAGTCGCGATCGGCTAAGGTATTCCTTTTTCGTAAATAATCTATCCCAACTCAAAAAATGGGTTAACGTATACTGGGTAGATATTGTTTCGCAGCCAATTTAACAAGTTCAAAATGACAAGTGTCTCAGCAGTATTTTTAGTTTTGGAGAGTCAGAAAAGAGCTGAAAGGTGACTCCACCTGGAGGAACGAGTGGTATAAAGGGTAGCAAATGGTTCCGGTAATGGTGGAACTGCTCAGAACAAGTAAAGGTCAAGAGGCTGGCTAACAAGACCACTCATCACATCGGTTCCTCAGGATTGGGTAAAACAATCAAGTGAAGGCGTATGATCGGCCAAGCAGATGGGGACGATGGAATGAGAAAACCAAGGCTCATATGAAAAAACAGGCTAATAAAATGGCAATCAAGAGGGGTAAAATGGGAATGGTTTCATTTTTACACAAGCTTGAAATCAGAAAACTCTTCTTGAAGTTGGTTTAATTTTTACACAAGCTTGAAACAAAGATAAACTATGCTTGAAACCGGTTTCATTTTTACACAAGCTTGAAACAGAAACAAACTATGCTTGAAAAATTTTGCATGCCCCCAACATGGTGACTCAATTCGAGGTACATGCCCCCCAAGCTTCAATCCATATGAAAGGCAGATGGCGTGAAGGTTCAAGTTACGAGATCAAGAGAAAGACTTGACCGGGATTTTACGAGATCTTATCAAAGACTCGAATTTAACAGGAAAGTGTTTCATTGTTTTAACAAGGATGACACATTAAAAGAACTATCCTTAAATGACCTTGTTTCATTTTTTAACGAGGTTGATACAGAAGACAAAATATCCTCGAAACACCTTATTTCATTTTTTTAACGAGCTTGACACAAGAAAACAAACTATGCTGTAGACACCTTGTTTCATTTTTTAATGAGCTTGACCCAAGAAAACGAACTCTACTCCAGACACCTTGTTTCATTTTTTAACGAGCTTGACACAAGAAAATGAACTCTGCTCCAGCCACCTTGTTTCATTTTTTAACGAGCTTGACAAAAAAAAAGAACTCTGCTCCGACGAGCTTGTTTCATTTTTTAAGGAGATTGACACAAGCAGATGAACCATGCTTCGATAGACCTCATCATAATGAATAAGAAGTCATAGCTTCCAAGGGTCGCCCATCTGATGGAAGGAAAACATCTTGGAAGTCTAGACCCAATGCCCCCAGCACACGATGTACAACGGCACTATCACTGAATATGGGCACAGGACAATTAGCCACATAATTGACATGTGGAGGGGATGACACAACCGGAAAATAAAGATCCGGCAGGGATGATGGTGAAATAGCTACCATATTAGGACCAAAGAATGCAAGTTGATCGATGGTCATGATCCGACCTTGGTGCGGAAAACACATCACACGAAAGAGTGAGGAGACAAGCACTCCCATGGCATAAGTATAATCGTGGCCCAAGATTAAATTAAATTCCAAGGGGCCAGGAACAACCATCATGTCCATATGGACAGTTTTCCCTCCCAAAGTAACAGGCAACTTCGGAAGGATCCCTAACGGTTGACTAGTTCCTCTTTTAAACGCCAACAGATTCTGTGTAACAGGCACAAGTGGAGGCGAACCAAATGCTTTCCAAGTAGTTGAAGACAAAATACCGACAAACACACCTTCATCTATAATGGTGCTGGGTACGACCAGATGGAAGGCCTATACTATGATCTCAAAGGGCACATAAGAAGGAAGGCGATAACTTGCAAATTGACCCAATCGAAGGAAGCGACCAAACTACTTGGAGGAGGTACCATCAAACTGAGATGGTTTTCCCCTGGTGTTACCAGAGGAAGAGGAGCATCCTCTTGGACCTCCATCATGGGAGCAGGAGGAGCATCCTCCTGAACCTCCATCACGGGAGCAGGAGGAGCAACTTCTTAAATCATAGTGACGAGATGATCTTTCTCCAAGTCCAAGGAATCTGAAGAAACAAGAGGAACATGAGGGGGATGAAATCCACTCTCAACGGAAAAGACCTGGTGCACTGCAGACAGGGCCAGCTCAACCGATCCCATGACCAATGGTTGGTCAAGGATGGATTCATGATGGTCAATTTCCGGGGGAGCGGGATCAAGCAAGGATGACTCTTGAACGATCGTGGAATCAACTAGCGGAGGACTCAAAGAAATTTTTTGGTAACCAGCCGGAAGGCAGGGTGCAGAAACAATAAATTTGTCCAACACTCTCCTGGCTTCATCCACGTACGAACAAAGGTGAATGGGATGATGCCCTTCACACAACTTACATGGATTGGTTATCTTACCCTGTTTCTTATGAGTCTTATCAACACTAGTTGAATATGTGCCACCAAGATGACTTCCAGAAGCCAAAGGCAACGAAGGACGACCGTTGGACCATACTTCAAGTACCTTGGGAATTCCAGGGAAATCTTGAAGAAGATGGTCACCTTTGCACAACATGTAAGGGAATCTGAATTTCCGTGGAAGGTTGGATGGTTTATTGATGGATGGTTTCTTAGGCACAATAGGCGCAGAGCTAGCCTCTCCTTTATCTGACTTCTTCTTCTTCGTCTTCTTCTTCTTCTTCTTAGCCACCTAGTTACTAGAATCCAGACTTTCACCAGGAAAAGTAGAAGAGGAGGATAAATAAATGGGCGAAGAAGGGGAGGGGTCCACTTTAGAATCAACATGATGTTGTTCAGGTGGAGGAGACAGTTGAACAAAGATCGAGGCATTCGGGACCATCAAGGTCGAAAATAACCAAATAGGCAAACCAACTGTTAACCCAGGAAGGGACAACGTTTCCATATAAGGAGCGCCAACATTCCCAAAAGTAGGAAAAGGACTAGAATTCCCTTCGGAGGGGATTCCTTGGTTGTTAAACTCCGGAAATGTTGCCATTGGAAACAACTATAAAACAAAATTCTAAGGAAAATAACTTTAACCAGGAATATTTCATGGGCAGTTAATATTTTAAGACACTGAAACAAAACTCTACCGTTTCATATTTTAAGAGTCAAGAAACAGGAAAAATATGACTCTATCACTTTCAGGTTGAAACGAGCATGAAAGGACAAGAGCTCTATGATCTTTTCACTTTTAAAGAGTCACAAAAATACCAAAATGACTGCTCAGGTAATCTAAGCAAGAGGGTATACCAATTTTCCGTGAACTGACATATACACTTTGGTGATCAAATGAAACATAAATGACCAAGGACTTGACGTATGTGCAGGTAGTCTCCTCAAATGCTATGTTCGGTGTATCACGGTTACAAGGTGGCAGACTCGGCTTCCTATGGATAAAGGATTGCAACCTAGAAGGGTCTCCCTTTATATACTCGACGGTACATGGAGCACAAGTCCATACTAACGCTGTCTAAAGCCAGATGGCGAGTGACAACTGCTAGGTTTAAAGATGCCAGAACACGTCTCTAGCCTAGACCACTAAAAATGTTTCGTTAGGTTTCAATGCTTCCTTAGGTTAATTCAATAAATTTTAAAGTTGATCTTGAATTATGTCTCGATTTCAAGGCCCTACCGCATGTCATCTAACAATCTCCTATATGCAGCTATATGAGGAAAGAAATCTTTCAATTTGATGAATGCTATCTAGTTAAGGGAAGAGTTCCAAACAATGATGCAACAAACAACAATACTGAAAATGAACTTTTTCCAAACTAGATGACTTTCACTATCCAAAAGTAGTCTAAAACATTCAACGATGCGAATTATGCAATGTAATCTATGCAAAATCCTCTTTTTTTTTTTTTTTAAACTATGCAATTGTAATCTATGCATAATTTCCTCTTTCTTTTGAAATGATAAGAATGCACTCAATTCATTTTTCGATGAAATGAGAATCTACTTAATGCATGCTTTTAATGAAAAAGAATGCACTCAATGTGATTTTTAGCTTTCAATCATTAAACAATGTATCTAAGTTCAATGATAAATCTCAAAAATACTTTTCAATGCAATGTGATCTAATGCATTTTAACAAAAAGAAAACTTTGAGATGAAAACTAAATGAATGCAAATCTCCTTAATGGAAGGATGAATGCAAAAATGATGCAAAACCACACTAAGAATGCAATCGTTGTTTTAAACACTTTGTAACGAAATTCCTCAAAAGCCTACAAGACATATGAGGTCAAGCACAAAAAGGACTTCCAAAGCATGAGCTCAAAACAAGGCATTCATTCCCTTTTACATCAAGCAAACAAGAAAGAAGAATTTTCAGTTGAAAAAAGAGCAATGTAATCTATGCTCATAAGTGAAAAGGTAGAGGGGAGAATGAGTAAATCATACATAGAAAAATACCGGAATGGAAAGACACACTGGTGAAGGATTTAGGGAAAAAACCTCAATTTTTCATACACCCTGAAATTGGCACGACTTTGGTGGGTGAAACTAGCACCAAATGGCACGACTTGCTCACTAACAACTAGCGCCAATGGCCAATTGGCGCAGGTTGCTAATTGACAACTAGCGCCAATCGGTGCAACTGTTAGAAAAATAAAAGCGCCAATCCTGAACAGGAAAAAAACAAAGAATTTCTTCCAACCAAGACCAGACTCATCACTTCAAGAAAAAACTAAAAGATTGTAATTGATGAAAAACATAGGAACAAACAGGGAAATGGTCGTTCGACTAAATCTATCGAATGAATAAGACCTCAAAGAGTGACAAACTCAAAGGAAACTCCCTAGTGGAGTCACCAAATTGTTGTCTAGGTAAATCCCCTCTGCGAATAGAGGCGATCCCTCTAGCCCTAGGGTGGGTCTAGCAATTACGAGAACATACTATCATCTACCTTCCTAGATTGTAAATGAAATTCAGAGCAAGGAATATTTCCTACCTCGTTCTGATGCTATGTTGTCTTCTTTCGTCGAAGCCTCTTGATTCGTCACTCTTCTCAAGCTCGATACACGCTGCTACCAATGTTCGATTACCTATACAGATAATCAAGAAACCATGACAAATGTAAAACCAAGACAAACATAAAACAATTACAACCTATCTAACTGATCAAGGAATGCTATAAATATCATTATAATTGTAAAAAATAGTGGAAGATAAACATCAGATGCATTTATTATGATAAAGACAAGGGGAGTTTACAACCAAGCCTTGATGTTGAGGCTCTCCTTCGGCAGGTTTGTATCCAAGCATGTTTGCCACACCCTCATGAACAAAGGTCCAAGATCTCACTATGTTCCCAATCACACAAACAATCACACTCTGCATTATTCTCCCGAAGCTATGATTGCTCCCTCTCTATGCTAACTTTTTTAGCTATCTTTTCAACCAGAACATGTTCAACCAGCACATCAATGGAAGATGGCTATATTTATAGAGGAGAGGGGGAGCTTGGGATCCCTACAATAGTGGAAGGGAGGCCTTATCCCTTGGAAGGTTTCCCCATAAGATGGAAACAAGAGTCCAAAGGCGGAAGGCCATGGTTATTCAGTTGAACCACTCCTTATGAATCATCCACGAAGTTGTTGTGATCGAAACTTCGCCTCTTTCTAAAAAGAAATTCCATAAATAGATTGGCCTGGGTGCTTAACTGGGACGGAGTGCCAACTGGCGTAGGCTCAGTGTTCATTTTTCTCATTGGTGCGAGGGCATAACGGGCTACCAGCACCAAGGCAAAAATAGGTGTTTTTAGTGGTATGCCCAGGAAATACTCAACAGAGGGAATGTTGTCCTTATGGCAAGGGATGCAATGATGGTATTTGCAAGGCATGACACTGCTTAAAAATGACCCTCCAATGGGTGAGATGGGGATTGTAGGGACAGTGACAAATTACTGTGTAACCGTAATGGACATAGTGTCCCAATTGAAAGACAAAGAGATACCAATAACTATCCCATTTTGTATGACAAAAACTGTCTTATATATATATATATATATATAATGTGTTTTAATTTATTCTATTGTGTTCTCCATTGTCGATCTGAAATGTAACACCACTAATTATGGATGATTAAATATTATAATGAAGAGATGTGAAATTTGATGATATGATATAACAAATTAATCCAAACATCACATTCAAATGCACTAATAAAAATTTAATTCATATGAATATTGTTATAAGATATATATGTGTCGACTTTTAATGAATAATGAATTTTAAGAAATCACAATAATTATGATATGATATAACAAATTAATCAAAACATCACATTCAAATGCATTAATAAAAATTTAATTAATATAAATATTGTTATAAGATGTGTCGACTTTTGATGAATAATGAATTTTTTCAAATCACAATAATTGCAGTGTCACATGTCGATGTTTCTAAAAAGTAAAAAATGAACACCAGTGCATGTCAGTTACTATACACTGGTGTGTTTGTATGCTACAGCGCACCGGTGCATTTCAACGATCTATGGGCACCGCACAAATACCAAAACCAATTAAAAATCTCGGTGCGTTTGTGTGATACTACGCATCGGTGCATTTATGTGAGACTACGCACTGGTGCATTTGTATGACGTATGGGCACCACACAAATACCAATACCAATTATAAATTTCGGTGCATTTTTCTAATACGACACACCGATGCATTTCTAAAGGTCTGCGTACCAGTGCATTGAGACGACCTATAAGCACCGCACAAATACCAAGGCCAATTAGAACGGCCCCGTGCTTTGTATCACCAACACTGTGCCTGGTGTGGTTTGATACCTTGACGGCCTGGTGCATGCACCTTCGACCACCCTGGTGCCACTGTCTAGATGACACACCCTGGTGCGTTGAAACCTTAGTAGTGCACCGATGAAAGAAGCATCCGTAATAACCTTCAACCACCCCATTTTTTAGTTGTGTTGAATTTCCATTAAAATCTCCGCCAAAACCTCCATAACCATAAATGGATTTTGTATCAAATGTTTTTTTGACAATTTTGGCCAATTTTATAACACTAAAAACCTCCTTTATATCCTCTGCTAGAGGGTCTTTTCCTTGTAGTGATATGTAGAATTACAAGTAGTATTCGTAGTAGTAGTAATAATAATAATGAGCTATTAATACCTTGCAAGGGGGACATGCCCACCGCCATCACCTCACTAAATAGAGGGGGGAGGCATGGCCATCCCTCCCTCCACCTGTTCCTCACTTAATATCATCATGGATTCGATGGTACTCCATGCATCTCATTCTTTGTGCAACATGAAGGGTGTTGAGAAGCATCGTGAAATGCCTATGATTTTCATTATTTTAGTTGAGAGGTCAAATTTTCCATTTTAAATTTTTCACTAATGCAATTGGCCACCCTTCGGTCTACCTTATTGTTTTTGTCTATGGTTTCTATGTCTCCTTGGGGGGTAGGACTAGGTCCCTCTAACCTTTATTTCATGGGTCGTCTATGTTTTCAAGGAAGTGGTGGTGGCCAACAAATTTTAAAGCGGATTATTTTATAGATTAGTTTGGCCCTCATCTTACAGTCTCCACTTGTTCCCTTGTACTTGGACTTTGGTACACTACTTTTTCATTTCAACTTGTGCTCAATGTTTCCTCCTAAAATTTATTTCTTTGGCTTATATTTACTTTACTCAGTTACCATTTCCTTGGAGGTGCTTGGACCCATCCTCTAGTTTCATTTCTTTGGTGTTCAGGGCTACCTTTCATTCCTATCATACGACTTGGATCCTTGCTCTAGCCAACATGTTTGATCTCTTTATTTCCACCTAAACTCTCGCCCTATTCAGTCCTCACGCCCTTCACCCTTGCCTTGTTGACTTGACAATGATTAAATTTCTTGAGTGTCACCTTTCAACTTCTTCCATCATCACTCCTTCCCTTTTCTAGACATGCATGCATTGATAGTGAGTAAGGATCCTCTAGCATAGTTGAGGGAATTGTGATAGACCATAAGAATAGCCATTCCATTTCCAATCAGTATCACTCTTATACCCCAGGCCACATTCAATTGTAACCTAACCATAAATCAACAAAATGCATGGTTGGAAGGGATGAATTTTCATATGTAGACATTTTAGCCTCGGTTATTAAGTGGTCTTTGATCTTGGTCACATATGTGGGAGGAAAATCAAATATATTTGTACCATTGAGTTATATTCACATATTAAGGCTCTCATGGGAAAAGTCTTGTTGGAGAGAAATGAAGCCAAAAAATAATTTCTCTTCAGCTAGATGATATATGTGTATAACATCCAGATATTTCTCTTAAGCATGATGACATGGCCTTAGACTTACCCAAATTGAGGATATGTTTCTCTAGAGGAAAAAACCTATCATCCCTTGTTACTCCAAAAAATCCAATTAATGTTTCCACGTATATTTGAGCATCACCATGGATCATAGTTTTTATCATGACAACTCTCTTTTGAACTCTTTTATGTTTCTTTTTTCTATGGTTTATGGGCAACGTCGCTGCAAATTTGTTTGTTTAAATATGTTTATTGCATTAGTAAATTAGAGGCTACTAGCATGCTTTGGATGTGGTTTGGTTATTGTAAGCATTATGTGATTTTTTGGACAAGAAAACTATTTTTCCACCACTTGTATGGTTTCCCTAGTGGCAGACTGCAACGAAAAAAAAATTGAGATGGTTGCATATGATGTATCTATTTTTTGATTGATCAATAGAAACTAAGGATTACAAAAAAAATTCATAAGAGGTTATTAAATTTACAATGTTTATTTATTTATTTTATTTTTATTTATTATTATTTTTTTATCATTGGAATATGGTAAATCCTTATGTTGCGTTCTTGTTTGACATAGGAATATAAATTGTGAGTAGTTGAAAATAATTATTCTTGTATTTGTGTACATTTAAGATAACATATATTCTAACTAGTACAAGAAATTAGAGAATGAAAAGTAATTTTAGCATTAATGTTTATAGTGGAAATGAAAGAAGAGGAAAAATTGGTTTAATAAAAAAATAAAAGAGAGATGGAAGTTATAAAACACAATAATGATGTAAGAAGTACAAAAGGAAAAAAATATGAACACAAATTAAGAAAAGATAAATAGAAGTATAAAGAATAAAAGTAATAAGGTAAAATTGAAATTTTTTATAATAAGGATAAAGAAAAAGTCTCATATAAAAGGATATAAAAAAATATAAAAAATAATAGTAAAATATAGAATAATTAAAAAAGGGTGGATCGCCCATTGATCAAGGTGTGAGCTTTTATAAGGGCCTTTGTGGGATCTGTGCCATTTTTATTTCCATGATAGGAAGGGATGGATGGCAGTCTTGTTACAACCATCACACATCACTCATTTGATCCTTAATTCAAGGTGGCACTGCGCATGTAGACAATTAATTTTTTAGGGGGAGGATGAAGGGACACCTTCTCGCCGATGTTTTATGATAGTAGATATGAAATTTTAGGAGGAAGAATTACTGTTCTTATCACTCGAATGGTTACAAGGCTCTTGGTAAGCTTGCGGTAGAATGTGAAGGAGTTTCACACAGTCCACCAACTCGGTGTATACGGTCCCCTCCTCCCTATGGTTAACGAAAATGAGTATGATATTTTACTGAGTTTCTCTTATTTTTATTCCCTTAAGAGTTGACTCCATTTCATATATTGATGGGGAAGTGTTTACAATTCGATGCCTAGAATTAGCCGGAAATTCCTCCGCGAATTCTAGAAAAAAAGAGTTGGTTTTTTTTTATGGGTTGTCTAAATATTGTAAAATTGTATCTATCTATTTTGGAATCTTTCTATCTCGCATGAGGATGTTCTTGAATTTTTTGGTTTGGAATTCAGCATGTATCCCTTACATGGATGATTATGTTTATTTCCTTGCGTGTTCGTCGTTTTTGCTAGTTGTTAAGAATCAGGGTCTCCTGGGTACGGTACCTCTCGAATTGACTATGTGTTTTGCCTTAATATGGCTCAGGTATCACTAGGTTGATGTTTCTTGCCTCTCACAGAAGACCCATTTCATATCTAGGGGAAATTGTTGGGTTCCTAGACTTAATGCTCACTTTTATATGGATTTATATTGTGGTATCCTTAGATTTTTTACATTTACAGTGTGTGCACCGAGACTTGAATCTTGTTAATCGCTTTGAGATTGAGGTCTTGGCTTCCCTTCTCAGGGTTTCATTTTATAGTAGTGTTTTTTTAAATAGAAACATGGTACGCCCCTTCTCCAGTAAAGGCTCCTCGGCCAGTGGAGGTCGCAGGAGTGGTAAAAATGTAGGGCAACGTTGTGGATGCATCCAACCCAGTCTTTCCAATCTAGGGGCAAGGGTCGCAAATCCACTTCGAGACTCATTCGCGATTCAACTCATTCATACTATATAGGGACTTCGACGCAGGTTCATCAGTTAATATCAGGATGAGAAGCTTAATTAAGAGAACATCCAACATGTATAGAGTTATATATGGAGGAATGGTGAGACTTGGTTTTAGATCCTGGACACGCCAGAGGTAGGTCATCTCAATTTAAACATATTTTCTACCTTTACTGGTTGGTGAAGAATATCATGGAAAGAGCTTTGATGAATCCTTCAACTGGCTCTTCCAAGACCGATCCTAGTCTCGAGGAAATTCATAATGAATTTCAACTTATTCAGTTTCAGATTCAACAATGGAATTCCCGCCTCGATCGCATTTAGAAACATATTCCATATCTCCCTTAGTTATAATTACCTGTTTTGAGTATGAAATACCCAGTACTAGTGGACACTTTCAATGGCTAGAAGTTTGTTTGGATTAATTCTGGCTTTCAATTTGTTTATAAATAGATGAAGGATATGTAGACTATGATATATTGTTTTAGTTATTTAGATTTAGAAGGCTTAAATATAATTAGACATATATATTTTTACTAGGAAATCATAAAATTTTATGTTTTTTGATGGCTTATAATGTAGTTAGGTGGCCAACAAATCTGGTTTCCCTCTGGGCAAGTTCAGGCCAACTAACCATTTGAATTCTGGATGTAACCTGCCTTTTAGAAGAAAATGAATGAAAAGGTCCTGCCAAGCTTACAAAAAAAAAAGGGGCAGGCAGGGGAGAATAGGAAATATGTAAAGAACAAAGTCGAAGAATGTAAATAATGGAATCTAGATTTAACTAATTAAGAAAGAAAAAAAATAATTAAATGAAGGTGTGAACATAGAAGAATATCAATAGTAAAATAAAAGTTAAGAAAAGGTGAGCTTAAAAAGGAAAAAAATGAAATAAGAAAGATTTTTTTATAGACTCTTAGTTTTTGGCTTCACTGAAAAAGTGGATTACACATACAAAGAGAGAAGAAACCATATGAAGAAAACACAACTTACATGTTGTTGTTAAACATAAATGTAATGTCCCGTATTAATAAATAATAATAATAATGATGATAAATGAAAAAAAAAAAAAAAAAAAAAAAACAAATAACTATGAAAATATGGTAATATGTAAAATAACAAATAACGAGGAAAATATGATAATAAATAAAATAACAAATAATGAAGAACATATAATAATAAATGAAATAACAAATAACAAAGAAAATATAACAATAAGTAAATTAATAAATAACGAAGAAAATATAATAATAAATAAAATAGAAAATAATGAACAAAATATAATAATAAATAAAATAACAAATAACCAAGAAAATATAATAATAAGTAAAATAATGAAGAATATATAATAATAAATAGAATAGAAAATAATGAATAAAATATAATAATAAATAAAATAACGAATAATGAAGAAAAAAGAAATAAAAAGAAATAAAAGTTGGCATGATGACACATGGATTATGCACATGTGGACCTCTTTCCAATCCCCTTGTTATTTTTAGAATAGTTGGTTCTATTTAATGGTGGAAAAGGGAGTTGAGAAATATTCCTTCATTCACTCATTCTTTGAGGAAGGGAATACTACAAGACAAAAGAAAACTAACAATAGTAAGTTGATTAAGAGCTCGGGGGTTACGAGCTCGGGGGTTACAACTGTAAGTAATATTGGCTGCAACTTATCTAAGGTTGGGTGAAGAGTCGTCCCCAACATTTTATTGCGGTCAACGAAATTTGGATGGAGATACAACCCCAAAATCACTTGTAAGATATATTTTACTTCTTCACTCTATATGCTTGCTTTCTCTGCTAATATCTTCTTTTGAAAATTATATACTAATAAAATGAAGATTCGTGTTAATAATAATATGGTTGTTGTATTTAAATTGTATATTTTAAATTTTGGGTGTTACATTTGGTATGAGAACAAGTTTTAAACTCTGAATACTTTAGATTTAAGAATTTTGTGATCCATAAAGTAGATAAATGTCTTTCAGATTAATCGCATCATTGGGAGTTGGTCAACGTTTCAAAGAAATTATTAATAATATATTAATTAAAAAAAATTAATATTTTTTTTTTAAATTAAATTTTGTTAATATTATTCCTCAATAACTAATTAACTAATTCATTAACAGTTAGTTTTCAGTGACTAATTCCGGGCAATGATGCATCCACATTATTTATTCAATAAGATCGATTGGCTTTTTCACCTTGCCGCGAGGATGAACCATATTAGTTGGTTTGAAGCGTCGACCAAATCCTAATAATGTGATTAATCTGAAAGACATTTATCTACTAATTAAATATTTACTACAATACCTAATGTTAAACTTAAGAAATATATTGTTATTATTCTCTTGAAAGCATAAATAGACAATGGAATTTAATGTTATCATTCTAAATCTATTAAAAATACTTATATTTAATTTTTTTATCGTACCTATTTTCAAGATCCAAATCATATCAATGAATTAAATCATTCTTCTCTCTCAGTATGGATTTATTTCCTCTAGATAAGATATTGTTGTCAAACCATAGATAAAATATCATTCTCAATAATTTTGTTGTGATGAAATCTGATTAGTCGTTTTGTTGTGGTGAGATCTGATTCATTTTATGGTAAGATATGAAACTAGGAACAAGATCTAAGAATATACATTGTACTCTATGAATAGGTTAGGTGTTTGTGAATCGTAATCAATTACATTGCTCATGCCTACACTATAATAGATTATACATACAATCATTAGGTTTTAATTTTGATTGTACGTGCCCTTTCAAACCCCAAGTCCTTGGAACAACTAAGGATAAAGATCAACAATGTGGGGATGAAATTATGAAGGTCTTAAGAATTTTTAAGAATTTTTGTGCATTTTTAAGATGTGATTAAATTTCCTAATCGGTGGTGGGGATTGAGCTAATCAACCAAGATTTGATTGGGATTTTCCCTAGTGTTGTTTGTAATTTTCCACAGTTGGGAAATTTGTCGTTGATAAATAACAATACTTGTTCATTGCTACATCAGCAAGCTTTCCCTATATAGGCAATTTTAGCACTTGGATTTACTGCAGAATCATTTTCTTAGGATCCATCCAAATTTTATTTCAAAGCTCACAAGCTAGAATAACTTGGATCTTTCGTGTATCAATAAAAAAACGATCACTCTATTTTTTTCGTTGTTCTTATACCCATTATGGCAATGTATCTTTAGTTTCATCTACTTGTTGTATGTAATGGTATTGGCCATGAGGTTACACATATACGTTTTCTCCTTTATTGTTTGGCCCACTTGATCAATCAGTGGCTTCTTCATTATAAACACCATGCATACCCATTATCTTATTTTATCCCAATTTAATTGTTTCGAGTTTCAAACTAGGGTTTTTATTTGCCACATTCGCTTGATTTTTTAAGTATCATTTCATCTTAAAGGAATTGGAGTCCTGTCATTTTTCCATTGATATGGATTTCTAATATCATAGTTTTTGTGCCAAGAGACACTCTACAACTCAGTATAGGGGTGATGTGTAAGTATAATGTAAGAAATTTTGTCAACATTTTTATATGGCAGCTTAACTCAATATGAGGGTAATGTGTAGGTATAATGTAAGAAAGTTTGTCAACATTTTTACATGGCGGCTTAATATATTGAGTTTATATGAATATGTCCATTAATTTATAATAATGTCCGCTAAAAGTAATATAGAGCCTAAAAAGAGATGTTATAGTGTCTGTAAAAAGTTAAAAATAATAAAATTCATTTTGCTATATTGTAATTTTCTTTTTATTAATAAAATTATGATTTTTTTAAACCAAAAAAAATCATAATATACATATTACATTAAAATATATATAACATATAAGTAGCAATAATAAGTTAAATATCATTTTACGTTATAAAATAAAATAATGATTTTGTATAAGAAAGTACAAATTTTAATACTTAATAACAATATGTTTAACCCTATGTTTAACCATGGATATTCACCTCTACTTTTCCATAGATATTAGGCTTTGTAACAATATAACATGCCCAAAAAATACATATTTTATTTGAATTTAATTTTATAATATTTTTTTTTATTAAATCTAAAAGAAAATATATTATAATTAATTTTGAGATATATCTACACCTCTATCACATTAAAACATAAGATATAAATAGTACTTATAAATTAAGATCCATTTATAACAAGATTAATAGTTACAATATAACAAGATTATTAACTATATATATTCACCCCACTTTATTATGGATATTATTAACCATACCATACCATGACCCAATAATACCATGAGCCAAAAAAACTCTCTCTCATTTTGGAATCAAAATAATACTTACAATATAACTATACCATAGGACAATATCACGACTCATCATTACCACATGCCCAAAAACTATCTCTCATTTCACAATCAAAATATTTTATAAATATATTATTTTTAAATTTAATTCTATTACATTAATGTCTCGTTATTAATTACATAAAAATAAAAATGAAAATAACAAATAAAATTATTAATTAAAACATTTTGACTCACTGAAATTACATAGAAAAAAATTAAACTTAAAATATAAAATTAATAATTAAACTAGACTATATCCATCTTAACTATGTATCTATCAATCTCCAAAAAGAGATTAAATGTCTAAGAATGTAAATCTATCTTCAAGTTTTTCATTCAAAAAAGAAATTTACACTTAAAAAAATTTGATTTCTCTTGAATCTTGATAGATCTAAAATTAAAATACTTTAACAATATAATTTAACAATGCAATAGCTATTTAATTCTACTAATTCTTTATATTAAAAAAAAAATTACAAGTAATTATGAACTTAAAACCATCAAGTTGTAGAAAGTTGTTCCCATTCTTGGATTGGGAAGATTGGAACATATCTAAAACGTCCCGTAACCTAGCTGTGAGTGGGGATGTAAACCTTGACATCTTTGGGCTGATTTCTTTGAAACACACCACTCCACCAACAAAGACGAAAATCTATTGCAATTTTCGTCCAAATTGAGAACTCGCTCTAGCTTAAACGAGGATATCATGGGCCGTTCAAATGCGTGTGGGGATGTAAAACTTGACATCTTTGAGCTGACTTCTTTGAAACACACCACTCCACCAACAAAGACGAAAATCTATTTCACTTTTCGTCCAAATTGAGAACTCGCTCTGGCTTAAACGAGGATATCATGGGTCGTTCAGATGCGTCATATGCTGTGGTGAAATCGAGACCATTTCTCGTCTTTTCTTTCGTTGCCCTGCTATTTTGAGTTTATGGCGGCTCTTTAGTTCTCACTTTATGGATCCTACATGGTCCCCTCATGATTTCATCTCCTCTGCTTTGGAATGGGACAAGCTACGGGGCAAGTAAAGATCGATGTCTTTCTTCCTCATATGAGAGATATGGCTGGGGCGGAATAGGTTATTATTTGATGATGTTCCTTTTCAGATTCCTCGCATTTTTTCTGCAATCATGAGGTGGATGGATGATCGTCCTTCTCCAATTGTCTTCATTTGGGATGGCTCCATTCGCATACGGCCTCATGAGATGGCCATTTCGGCCATATATTTTGATGGTGCATGTGTGGAAGGTGTTATGGGTTGCGGCACCTGGATCAAGCTGTCTCAGAGGGAGAGGATCCACATTTACTGGAACGGGGGCCCGGGGTCCAATAATAAAGCTGAGATCATTGCCCTCTGGGGTGGCCTTCTGGCAGCCTCCAATCTCCAGTCGCTGGATGCTCATGTATACGGGGACTCTAAGGTTGTAATTGGATGGGTGACAAACACTATGGCTATGATGTGCCCAGCTTTACAAGGATGGCTGCATAGGACGCGCAGATTATGGACAATACTAAATAGGCCACCAATCAGCGATATTTTCAGGGAGAACAACACCAGAGTTGATGGACTCTCCAAAAAAGGCATCAACTCTGTTTTTGGTTTAATGCAGGTGCTTCATTTCAGAGATGGAATCCAGATCTGGCGATCTTCCATACCGATCCCATAGATATGGTGCGCTCGCGGAGGTAGCTGACTTTTTTACTCTTTACAGGATTTCTATGTCACTTTCTTTTTGGTCTTTCAAGCGAGCCTGATACACACGAGATGTGCTCCCACAGATTCGGTGGCTCTCCATAGCTTGCTGATGTTTTTATAGGCTAAAATCTTTAGTCTTAATAGTTTAAATTTCTTCCTGAATTTTGATATGTCTTTTCTAACGGCTATCTGCTGATGTATAACACATTTTGCTATATTTCTATTGTTTATGCTATATCTACAAGGATGTATGAGATGGTGCTCATGATGGGATGTGGTTAAAACCCCCCGTAATCTGTTTCCCACTGTATTCTTTGCCTCTCTTTCTTAGATAGCTACAGTATACTGATGGATGTTATGCCTCGTCTTTCTCACTGCCATAGCTGAAAATATGTTTTTTTTTATGTAAATGAACTGATCAATATTAAACATCAGCGTTTTTTTTCTACTTGAAAAAAATGTCTAGACTATCTTGTAATCTTTCTACTTGAAAAAAATGTCTAGACTATCTTGTAATCCTTATGCCAATAACAGTACCGCTCTTGATCGGAATAAAGTAGAGTTTCCAAATATAACACTATTATCATCAACAATCTCGTAAAAATATATGACAAGTAAATGGGTATAAGTTATAATAATCAATACGTTGCATGTCCATTGAGTAGGTAGACACTTCTTCGTGGGTTTCAATTGTTGGATTCTATCAGATGACTAAGTTCCCAATTGTCCCTTGCATTGTTTTTCTGGAAACTCTCCTTTTCCAGAAATGATTTTATGCTTGTTCAACATAGCCTTGCTCCAACCACGCTCTATACCATTATATATTTTGCTTTATTGCTTTTTTTCTATTATAGATTGCAAATTCCATTACAGATTGCTTCTGCAAGTATACATTGTTTTAAGTTTTAGCTTATTATTTTAGGTTTATTGAATCTATAAATTTATTTAAATTTAATAAATAAAATATTTTGGTTTTTATGTTAAATAATATAATTTTATATATAAAGTAACTAAAAAATAAATTTTTAGTTTTTTTATAAATATATCATTATAGAACTTATATATATATGTTAGATTTGTATAAGTGTGTGTTAATGTTTAATTTAGTAAAATATTTTAATGTTTCAAAAAGAAAAGTAATTAAAAATAAAATAATATAATTACTTAATTTGTAATTCATTCAATTTTTAAGATAAAATATTAATAATAATAAAATATTCAAAAATATAATTTAAACAATAAAAAATTATCACTATATATTTATCTTAATCATGCATTTACCAAGCTTTAAATGAGATTAAAACTCTTGAGATGTAAATCTCTTTTTTCAAATTTTGTATTATAGAAAAAGATTTGCATATAATGAGATTTAAACATGAAAAATTACCACTATAAATCTTTTTAACCATATATTTACCAAACACTAAATAAAATTAAATCTTTTAATATGTAAATTTGTTTTCAAATTTATATTTTAAAAGAAATTTACATGTAATAAAATTTGATTCCTCTTTAGTAAATTCGCAGTTAGTTAAATAAATCTATGCTCATATGAGTCCAATTAAATATGTTTCTAAGAATTGTTTGATCTCTGTTAGTGTTTGGTTTTGGTGGTCTCGGAGTTTTGGACTGCTCTTCCTAAATGTTAGAAGAACACATACAATACATACGTGTATTTTCACATTAGCCGTGCTCCATCTGTACACATTGCACAATACCTTCCATGCATCTCCATATTCAACATATACAGACTAAGCTCATTGATATCATCTATCAACAAATTTCAACGACTCACCACCTTTCTATTTTCAGTAATATCACAACTTTACTCACCCTCGTAGGTTGCACACATTAGTATAATCTCGAGCTATTCCAACCATTTATTACGTAGTGTAGCATCTATCATCAAATTTCAACGACTCACCAGCTTTCTTTCTATTTTCGGTAATATCACAACTTTACTCACCCTCGTAGGTTGAACACATTAGTATAAAGCCTAGTCTAAAAAGCCTGCCTTTTCACCCAGAATCTGGCAATGTTTTTCAGAAAATCCAACAAAGATTTGCCCAGAATCTTGTTTACAGTTAAACTTTAATATTTTGAGTGCCTTAAGGGTTTTTGATATTGCTGAATCCATTTCCAACATCAAAAATGAATTCTAAACACTCCAAACACATAATTTTTCGAGTTCAATTAACTTGACCAAGTTGGATTTCGCTGTCCACGCTCAGCGGCTCTCGTAAACAACTTAGTATAATCTGTTGCCCAACCCTTGTTTATAGTACGCCAGCATAAGCGGCTCGAATTGTGTAGTCATGATTCATCTTCATTAATCATTTATCTTCAAATTAAAGGTTAATTCATCCAACTCAAAGGACAAACAATTGATAATGACATTTGTAGAAATAAACATTAATTAAGGAATAAGTGAATCAGCGACTTTTCATCAAACAGGCAACATCACTTCCATCCTCAACTCAAAGTAATGCCTGGGAACAATGAGATTTAGAAAATAAACATTAAATTGGTTATGAACTGCGGACTGCATTAGTAACCAGATGATTAAGTCAGCACTGAGTAAAAAAAGGTTTGTATTTGAACCATTTTCAAAACATGCAAAAACACGTGGACAAACTAATGAGAGTTAAAAACGAATTCTGCATTTAGCACTCTAACAAATTCTATGGTTGAACTTGGTCCCTCACTGAAGTTATTTATTTCTGCATCCGAAACAGGCATCCGCTACCATTGTTGTTTTTCTCACTTATTGAAAATGTTTCATTTTTTTCATCTGAATACCCATCTCAATGACCTTCCTCTGAAACAATGTTGAAGCCTGCGTCACCATTACAAACAGAAAGTGAGCTAAACCTTTCAACTTCAAAAAAGACGGCAACGCCAAATGAGATGAATGAATAACTTAACTGGAAAACAACTATCACTACTTAACATAAATGTTCAGCAAAGATATATATATTTTAGACAGTTTGCTTTGTTAATCAATCATTGCAAAGCCTGACAGAAGAATGAAAGTGATCTGGCTATGGCTCAATATAACAATTACAGATGATAAACCGAGACTATTGAACACAGTACCTCTACCGACGATCAAAACTCGGTAATCGAACGACTTAAAGAAGAAGAGTGGTCGGCAAAGCTAACCTGTCGCTACCAGACCGGTATGCCTCGTACGCTACTGCTGAAGGTCAAAGAACAGGAAAGGCGGCAGTAACAAAACCGAACACAATTATCATGACGATGAATTAAGTCATCAGCGAAAAATCCTGCATACAATTAGGTGATTACGACTGGCGCCAAAGAGTTCGTTTGTGAGCGTACTAATATAACCCATTAATTTATATTCGTGAACAGCGGCTAGCCAGAAATAAAGCTCTTATGAGTGATTGAATTACACATAAAACGGATTGATTAAAGAAAGAAAAGAGTATTTCATCACCTGAAAAGTAACATGCATTACTATTCATTACAATGTAAATCATGGAAACAATAAGAATTTACAACCTGGAATCAATAAACATTACCATGTTAATATTGTGATAAGCTGAAGTGTAAATTAATGCATGGACTAATTAAGCTCACATCTAACACTTATATGATATTAACCATTAAGCTTTCCAAGCGCATTAACTTGTAAATTTGTTACTCATACTAGCATCTAGTACCTTTCATAATATCCATAGATGTAGAGTCAAATATGATAAGAGTTTTATCAACGTGTTCCACTATTTAAGCTGCACTGTACTATATGAAGCAATCTGAATCATCTAGACGAATAAAAGAAATGAGAGCCAAAATATACAATGGACAATATATAATTCTGCTGGAAAGAAAATCAGTTCTGCTTGCCAAGTGTACAGTATATATTTTCTGTTCGCCATTTGAGGACACGCAAATGAAAACGTGGTAGAGAGCATGTCTTCTGCACAAAGTTATATCCACTTCAAATTATTCTATTTGTTTGTTTGATTGATTTTTGAGAGAGAAAGACGACAGCTGAAATTCAGGCAGGGGACTATGTGGCATGGCGGTTCGGCAGTGGAGAGAAGAGCTCAAGTTCCCACATTACAAGAATGACTTGCATGGCTTGTTCTTTGTCAGTCAAAACGGCACTGGAAAAGTTGGCAGGAGTCTAGAAATGATCTATGGCATTAACAACAGAAGAAGCGGAAATACATTATGATGTTAAACAGATTAGAGCAAATCAGTTCTGCTTTCCAAGTGCTCCACCACTGAACCCCTTTTTTTTTAGATTTATCAATTGGCTAAAGAAGGTGTTGCTCTTTGTATCCTCATAATGATATATTATTTCCTCCGTAAAAATTGACCAAGTGACAATTTTTTTACGGGAGAAAATCCATCGATACCATACAAATGTATTTTGTTCTAAATATAAAGTTGCAATGCATACCTTTTGTGTGTTTTGCACATTATTGAGATTAAAATATTGCTCCATCTGTAGTATCCATGTTATGGGATCCTTGCCATCAAACTTCCTCATATCGATCTTTGGAATATGGTGGGTCTTCAATCCAACATTAGGGTTTATGAAATCATGATTAACATTTATTTTTTTCTCATCATGATTTTCCTCTACTATCTTTCCTCCATTAGGAATCATTTCTTGTATCAACTTTGTCAAACCTTCCTTCAAACCTTTCTTGTATCAACCTTGTCAAACCTTCCTTCCATGTTGTCTTTCATTTTTTCATCGATCTTAGCTTCCATGTAATCCATATTAGACTCCATGCTAGCTTCCATGCCATCCATCTTAGCTTACATGCCACTCTTCAAACCTTCAACGCCTTTCTTCAAACCATGCATCTTAGCTTCCACGCCTTTCTTCAAAACTTCCATTTCATTTTTTGTTTCTCTTTGCAAGAGCGAAATTTGGTGCACTTGCTCTTGTAATTTTGATATGTCATGCTGCACTTATTCCTCTTCATGAGTCATACTAGAGCCTTATGAAGGCTTAATGGCAGTTGAATCTTTTTCAGGTGGCATTTTAAAACCCGATACTAATACCTATGTTTCAATATTCCCTTGGAAACACTTCAAACTGATTTTTAAAACAAGACTTATGCAATTGAAAAAAAAACACACACTTTTTTCTTTCTTTTGAGGAGGTCGATATTGAAACTAACGTATATCTATAATTTTGGACTTCAATATCTGAAATTAGGTCCTCCAATAACCCTTTGAATCCACTTTTGAATGCCATAGGTCTAACCTATTTTGGAGGCTTCAAGGCAAAGTTATGTCCAGTCTCCCACAATGACCTAATTATGGATTGGTTCAGTAGAGAAAAGTTGTACGGTGTGCCACGTGTCACTGTTTCCTCCTTAGGCTCTGAAATTGATATACAGGAAATTACAGCCTGTGTAATTTCGGCCCCTTTTTACAGAATTCTAATCCGATTCCCAAAGAGAGAGTTATGACGATTTTACCAAGGTCACGTCTTTTAGATGAAAATCAGGAGCCTGCAAAAACACTAACTTACATAGATCATATATCCAAAACTATTGTGAACCAAGATCTGAAATTTTTACACAAAGTTCCTCAGGATTTCTTCTTTCCATGATAAAAATTTCAGCTTCTGAACCTTCGTAGAAAGAAAGTTATAGCAAAAATTCCACGATGACCTGTTTGGAGCAGCAAAACCCTAGAATACAAAAATTTGCTACCAAATGTTATGAAACCAGCTCCAAAAATAGAAGAAAAGAGATATCAACACCTTATAAATAAGCCACTTCGAGGGGGGGAACCTCCTTTACATCGCATAAATGAACAATTCTTGGAAGATACAAATGAAAAAACCTCCTTCTATATATAAGAGTCCATGGGATCACAATAAAATCCTACCCGACCTAACAATAATAATGTAAGGACACAATAATAACAATATTGGGGTTACAGGGGTACAACAATAACAATAAGGGGGCTACACTAGCAACAATAAGGGACTACACTAGTAATATAGGGACCTAACATGTGTCTAATAATCTAACTATTAAATCTTAAAATATAGATGTTACATTTCAAAGGTGCATTATTAAGTTTAAAATGTACATAAATAGATTATTATTGATTTTCTGCACTCAATCCTTACGTTTAGCTCATCCTCTTCAGCACATGGGTAATGACTGGTTGCACTGTATTTCTCTCTGACTTGGTCATCAACCCAACTGTTGGGGCATATAATTGGCATATTTTCTTTCAAATGATCAGGATAAGGCACGCTTATACCATTCAACTGTCTAAATTATTTCCTGTCACTATCTCATTTCATCCTCTTTTGTTCGTACAATGTGACCCACGGTTGTGTCACTTCATAATTGTAAAGAACGAATTTATTGATTGCTTCAATTTCTGCATTCGCTGATGAAATCAAACCAACATGTAATATATATGAGATCAAACCATACCTTATATCAAAGTTCAAGGTGAATATTTACTTTGTGTAAATTTGAAAAATGATAAGTCTCTTACTCTTTATCAAACACCCTTTTCGATTCGTTTGGAGAAGCTACCCTTCTCTTTTGTCTTTATCCCTTTCATCGCCCCAAATCACCACAACTGGTGTGTTGTTGATCTACTTGATGTACTCACTATCATAATAGAAAGACTCATATGATATGTACCCCTTTGCCATAGACCCCTCGAGTTTTGTCTTTTGTCAAACAAAACCTTTCAATTTCTTCATGTAGCTTGCTAAGAAGAACATCCAATGACAAGAAACCACCCCAACTAATTCAACCTCATGTACTAGGTGGATTAGAAGATGAACCTGCAAATCCATGAAACTCATCGATTGTTCCTTCTCAAACATGCAAACAATATCTACTATCCCTTGACGCCACTGTGGAATTCTAGCCACATGAATCTCCTTTGAAATGATCGAACGTAGAAATGCAGATGATTTAGATATGACACGTCCTAGGTCCTAGGGGAAGTCATGTTTCACACACCCATGCACGAACAAATGATAATGACACTGAAAAGTTATAAACACATGCAATAATATACAAAATTAGTTATGTTTTATAATCGCATGAGATAAAATTTATTAATATAACAAATAATAAAATCATGCTTTTGACATTATACATACTCTTAGAAGATTCAAATGGTCATGTGATTTCAACCCGACAAATGGTCTTCCATGGTGAAGCAACGCCATAGTGAAAACCCATATGAAGTTGGCACCCTCACACCCATTATAACTTCTTTTGCCAAAGAAAGATCATCTTTTTTTAAAATCCATGGGACATCACCTTCTTTGAAATAACAATTAGAGATACCAACCTCTGATCCTGTAATTTCTAATTTTCTTGGCCAACGTTTCCTTTTAATTTTTGAAGTAATAAGATCTTTCCTAACAACCAATGTGTCACTTTGTTTCGATAATATGTGCCTCCATAAAGAATATGAAACATTTTTAAATATATGTATTGGATCTAATAAGTAGGTAATCTTAAGATTCTCCCAATATGGGAGGTTATAAAAGACAGATTTCCTTTTCATCCCAATGGAAAATTTCTCAACATAGGTGTCAAAGAATTCTGGATCATCGAACATAGGCTCCCCATTTGAATCGAACATTTCTATGAACTCCTTCTCCTTCTCTCTCTCATATGCTCTAATCCATTCAGTTGGTGGCATTATTACAGGCCTTTGGGTTCTCTCTCGTTTACCATTGAAAGTGGATGTTGCTCTTCTGTAAGGGTGTTCTTCTCTGAGGAATACCCTGGAGCAATAATACACTAGATTTTGTAGGTCGTTGGACCATCTAGCTTTCAGAGAACGTCGAAAAAATTTACATCCATAATACCCTTTTGTTACAATACCTGTGAAATTATTGTATACAATATGCATGGCATGTTAAATAATATCATGAAGATCATAACAATTACAACGAATTAAATTAATATTGTTGGCATGTGTTGTCCTTGATGGCAACCTACTTGATGAAATAAGATTGTTGGCAATATGATGCAATGTGTTGTCTTTGATGGCAACCTACTAGATGAAGTTGTCCTTAATGGAAAATGACTTGATGAGTTGTCTTTGGATGGCAACCTACTTGATGAAGTTGTTCTTGATAAAGCCTACTTGATGAGTTGCCTATGATATAGCTTGTTCCTATGTGTGTTAAATATGTAAGGATGATGTATCTATGTGTTAAAAGGAAGGATGATGTATCTGAGATCATTTCAGAAATGTGAGAAGAAAGGAATTCCCATTAAGTGCGGAAGAGAAATGATAAATAAGACATGTCACAAAGAATACGCATGTTTCATAAGTTTCTTTTAGTATATCGCGTGTATACGCGTTGTCCAGGTCAGGTAAAGTAGCGTATGGGTTTCGAAGTGAGAAAAAGTAAAAAAATTCGATGCACTAAATGAGATTCACCCCCCCTCTCGTTATTTTCCCCACAATTGAGTATCGAGAGGAAAGGTTCTTCTGCGAGCTTGATCGCTTGAAGGAGATCTGTCGCAATGGGAAGGAAGCAAAAGAAGAAGGCTACTCAAAAGGAGATATCTCAGAAAACATGTGCAGCAGAAAATGAAGAAGAGGAAACAGGTATTGATTGTTGTTCTTGGGATTTATTTTCTCTTGCATGCAATGGTGAAGATAGTAAAAGTAATGTTATGGATCTAGAAGAAGCTCTCAAGATTAAAGTTGAAGATCAACAAAGATCATCTAATGAAAGAGAATCTATCTACAAAGAAATGATCTCTGGAATGAAAGGACAGATAGAAACAATGAAGGAACAGATAGAAATACATCAAAGACTGCAGGTTAAAGAAACCTATCAAAATAGAAGACTTGAAGTAGAAATCCTCTTTCTCAAAACAAATCTGGAAAAATCAAATAAGAAGAATGAAGAACTTGAAGCAGAAATCATATCTCTCAAAGAAGATACGGAAAAATCAAATAAGAAGAATGAAGATCTTTTACAAACTTTTGAAGAACAAGAAAATGGGTTGAAGGAAGAGATTTTAAAATTAAATGATCAAGTAGAAGAAGGAAGAAGGATTGAAGAAAGTATGAAGAAGCAATGCCAAAGATTGGAGGTTGAGGTAAACATTTTAAAAGGTAAATTAGAAGAAAAAGATAAACTCTTGAGGTTTCAAGATAGTACTAAGATTCTAGACAATATTCTTAGTAGTCAAAGGTCTCCTTCTATTAAATTTGGTCTTGGTTTTCATGAAACTGTTAAAGGAGAATCTAGTTCACAAGGAAGTGCTAAAGATTCAAAGGATATCAATGCAAAATCTGAAGTATTGAAAGAAACAAAAGATCAACCGACAATCATGAACTCTCAAAAGAAATCATTCCCTCCTATGATCAATAATGTTGAATGCTTTAAATGTCATAATTATGGGCATATTGCAGCCAATTGCAGAAGCATAATGTTTCAGTCACATACAAACAGATACTACACAGAAAGGTACTCTGGTTTCTTCAAGGGATATTGTTTTTCATGTAGCAAGTATGGTCATAAAGCAGTTGATTGCAATAGAAGAAAGAATAGAAAAACACATTATGATCCTTATGCTTACTTTTCTGGTCATGCAAGATGTTATGCATGTAACAAGTATGGACATGTAGAAAAAGAATGTAGGATGAATGGATCTGAGAAATTGGATAATTTCCAGCACACAATAAGAAATTTCAAGCAAATCTGGAAAAGGAAGGAGGACCGGTAAAAAACGTAGGAGATAATAATCCTACTACAGTCATCCGCTTCTAAAGCTTACTTCTCATAATGACTGCAGGAGTAATGTGAGATACATTATATGGATTAGTAATGTATCATCACAGGGGGAGCAATGTATGATGATTCCCATGGTTGGTTTGGTAATTCTGGTTATGTTTATTTCTGACAGTGCATCTGATGTGAAGAAGACAGGTACAGGTGGTACAAATTCAGGGGGAGATGAAGTTGTGGAAATTTTCAGTGTTTCACTTTCCATATGCGGGTTTAGTGAACTAAAGCCGCGTATACACATGAGTTCTGCTGGAGACAGTCGCGTATGATTTTCTGATAAGAAAAAACAGTAAGATAGCTAAAGATCAGGAACACAGGTTCAGGGGGAGCATAATTCTAAATACTAATGAGTGCATTGTTGGCATTGTATCTGCTTATTCCTTAGTTCTTGTAATACTCATGCTCAAATGATGATGACATGATACATGGTTTCTTATGATGAGATTATGGATGAGCCCTGATTTCTTTTTGCTGAAGAATATCTTTTGTTTTCACACATGGATGAGATGAAAGTTTTATTATGCAGAGATAAGGATGAATCATGCAGAGTTTGTTGCTGATGACTATTGACATAATTCCTACATATGTTACATCATGATTATGAAATAAATAAATCATGAAGATCTTGGTGATATCAGATCACATGGATGATTGCTTAACACATATTTTCTATTGAAGAAGTTGTTCTGGTATGATAATTCCTCTTGGGAAGAATATGTTGATGCTACAAAGAGTCTGAAGGCTTGGTTACTGATGTGCTTATGCTACAACTATTGGATGACACTTGAAAAATTAGCTACATTGTCCTATCTTCCAGGGAAGCATTCGAATATCTCAGACAGAAGCTAGGAAAAGTCTCTGCCATGCAGAAGATCAGATCTGCTTAATTTCAAGAAGATTAAATTGGATAGGCAGATTTCATGAAAGACAGTCGCGTATATACGCGAGTTTATACAGATAAAACTGCGTATGGGTGGTTGCTGACAATTTTTCTCTGGGTCAACATTCTTCAGCATAGCTATGGTGCTGTTGGGTATCTCTGGTGATGTTTCAGCTCTTATATTTCTAATATTTGGTGAAGATGCCTTGATGATTTGTTGTTGAAAGTGTTCAGGATGCACAAGCTAAGGGGGAGCATTGGTCATGTGGAGAGGATGCATTGTTGGCATTATGATGATTCTGAAATATGATCTCTCTCTTGAAGTCCTTTTGGTATTTGTTACAAAAGGTCATAGTTGTAATTTGATGAAAAGGTCATGTTGAGACCTATGATGTAAATTTGTAATATTCAGTCATGTAAGGACTTGATAAAATGTGTAAACCCACTTGGTTGGGTAGTTGGGTACTTGAGTCAAATATGTAAATCCACTTGGTTGGATCCTTGATGTAAGTATGAGTCCTTGGTGATAGGAAAGGTCATAGAGTCATGTACTTCATTGAAAAATATGTTTGAAGATTCAACATGAACTCAAGGGGAGCATGGTAACTTCAGTGGTGTGAGGATCTACGAGCTCTTCTTTCTACATGTGGAGAAAAACATTTTCTTGGCTTTGATCAGCCGGTATGCCTGATATAAAGGAGAGAGTATCACATATTGTTTACATAATGGTTATAATTAATGTATCTATATGTTGTGGTGATCAAACACCATCATGGTTGCCATCAAGTCCAAAGGGGGAGATTGTTGGCATGTGTTGTATCCTTGATGCTTGTGCACTTGATGAAATAAGATTGTTGGCAATATATAGAATGAAGTCTTCCTCCAAGGAAATGACTTGATGAGTTGTCTTTGGATGAAACCTACTTGATGAAGTTGTTCTTGATAGAAACCTACTTGATGAGTTGCCTATGATAAGTAACCTATGTATTTAAATAGGGATAGTGTATATATGTTAAAAGGAAGGATGATGTATCTACGAGATCGGCTCAAATAGAAAGGAATTCCGATTAAGTGCCATAGAAATGATAAATAAGACATATCCCATGAAAAGAATATGCATGTTTCATTAAGGATATCTGCGTGTATGCGCGACTTGGGTTCAGTAAAGTAGCGTATGGGTTTTAGAGAAAATAAAAAGTAAAACGTTTTTCAGTCTGTACTAAATACTGATTCACCCCCCCCTCTCAGTATTTTTCCCAACAAATATCTTGAAAAGAATATTGTTACGTATATAAAAAAATCAATAAACATGTAATTTACCAGAGCAAACTCCTAAGCCTGGATAATCATGTGTCATGTAAGCACATATTCCATACAATGTAAAACTCCTCTCTGCTGCGATGGGTCTTAATACATCGTACACATTTATCCCATCCCATAATTCCTTCAATTCATCTACGAGTGGTTGTAAGTAGACATCCATATTCTTCACTTGTCTTCTACTAGGGACCTATGAGAGCCAACAGAAGATGTTCATTCTTCACAGACAACCATGGGGGGATATTGTTATTGATCACTACTACAGACCAAACATAATAGTTGGTGTTCTGGAGGGAATATGGGTTGATGCCATCCATGGCTATGATGAGTCGTAGAATTCGTACTTCATCCTTGAATTTTTCATGTTGTGTATCCTCTATATCCTTCATGGCTATTGAATTTGTTGGGATTCTCATAACTCCCTTCTCACTTTTGTGTGAAGCACGCCATCCCTGAAACATAGCTAATTCTTTGCAACAAAATAACCTTTGAATCCTTGGGATTATAGGCATGTGCCTTAATATCTTAAAAGGACGACCACATGATTCACCCTTCTTTTTTTATTTAGCATACATGTCATGCCCACATTTTGGACATATCTCTTTGTCTGCATATTCTCCTCTATATAAAATACAGTCATTTGGACATGCATGATATGATATGTACTCAACACCCAACATTTTCAATAATTTATTTGCCTCTTTGTAGTTACCAGGAAAGACTTTATCACTCGAAAGAACCTTATCCTTGAATAACCTATATTTCGTGGAAAATATTAAAAATACAATTCTAATAATTATTAACGTTCATAAAATTGAAAATTTGTGATGTTGATTTTGTGACAATATTTCTCAAAATATAAGGAACTTTATGGTCAATTACCTCAAAATTTATGAGAAATATGCATTCGACAAGCCAAACTTTGCTTTCAAGTTGTATAGTAACATTGTTGTCCCAAACTAGATAGACTTTGACTAATCGCCAAGTCTAAAGAGAGGGGTGGTGGAAACAAATTTAAGGCTTTCGAAAAAGGTATTAGCAATATGAGAATCATCTCCTAGATGATCATTATTCTGAAATGAATCTAACAACATTGTCTCCATGGCAGTCATATCCCTTAAGTAATCATCCATACCAACCTTTATTTGATTGTCTTCATTTCCATCTTGTGAAGAACTACTATTGTTGTAGTCATTCCTAATTGGTGAATCTGGATGTAGTGGAAATTGAATAGGTGGTTGATTAAACCATTCTTGGTAATGTTCCTCTTCGAGTTTTTCTCTTAATTCAGCCTTCTATCGATTTGAGATTGTTGTGGGGTGCAACGGAATATGGTAGGTAGGTCACTCATCATCACTTGAATCCTAATAATTTAAAAAAAAATATTTGAACATGATTAGTACAAAATCGATGATATCAATTAGTAAGCATGTCAATGCATGATTAATTGGTTTGACATTGAAATAATTACATTATACCAAAAAATTATTACCATCATTGTCCAAAGATTGTGGCTAGAAGATGGCATGTTACAATTGGCAGGGTGAAGCGACTATCTATTTTTAGCTACCAACCGCGCCTTGCGGTATGATGCTCATTATAAGAGCTTTCTATGTTTTGTAATTGTTTGAATATTTTGTGTATCTGAACTCGATTCTGAATCTGCATGAACCTGAAAATTTGTATACATTAATTTTATTCAGCTGATCGATATGGATAAAAAAATAAATTCAATTAGATAAATAAAATATAAAGAAAATCTGAAGTAATTACGTCTGGAGATGGATAGGGAGAACTTCGCGATGGAATTTGAGAAATATTATGGAATGAGCTGGTTTTTGAAGAATTGTCCATTTGATATAATTATGATATTTTCTCCCTTCATTTGAGGAAAATTGTTCCAGGTGGATATTGCTGGCCATCCACCTATCCCATTTCGACCCACACCATCAATTCTTGCAGCTTTTCACTTTCAACACTGCTTACTATTTTTAGTAGGTTTTTGGGTCTTGCACTCCTAGAGCCGTTTTGGGGCCCTAATGATCCAGGTAGATATTGGTGGCTGCCCACCTATTCCATTTGAAATTACACGATCAGTTCTTTCAGTTTTTCAGTTTCAGCACAACTTACTATTTTTAGCCGTTTTTTGGATCTTGAACTTCAGGAGTCGTTTTGAGGCCCTAAACGACGTTTTTTGGGCATCGCTTATCTGAAAAATATGATTCCATTCTAGAATCAATATTTTCGATTATCAGTTGTATTCCTCTGATAGATATTTCTAACGATGTATCATGTGCGTCAAATGAAGATAGTATGCCAAAGTTATGACCCTGGGAAGTTGAAACACAAATTTACCCAAACGGGGACCATAGTTTTGGCGCTTCATCTTCTAGGGTTAGGTTTTTAAATGTTTAGAGTTTTCCATTATTTCTCAATAATAAATAGGCCCTCGAGGTCTTTAGCCGCCATATCTCTTCTTAGAGATACGCTACCAGCACCCTAGCTAGTTTATTTCCATTATGTCTGTAAGCATATTTCAGTCATTTGATTTTAATAAAGTGAAGTATTTTTTTCGCTGCATCTCTGTGTTTATGTCTATTTCTGTATTTTATTGTGTTCCTGCATAAATATGGATCAGTGGTATCAGAGGGGTTTTCTATTTCTCTGTTTTTCTTTGCATGTCCCCAACGCAGTCAGGGTATAAGGAGTTAGTGCTTGATTTGGTTGAACCCTTGCAAGATCAGCCTCGCAAACCCTGAAAACCTCCCATGGCAGAAGAAAAGAGAGATGAGGGATCAAGCGATCCTATCAAAATATTTCTTGAGGAGGCCCTTGAGAAACAAAGGAACGTGATGATGGATAACTTTTCTCAGATCCTTCAACGACTGCCCACCTACGATGCATCCACATCCAATAGCCACTCTGGAGGCGCCACTCCCTTCAAGGTATAGGTAAACTTTGACATTCATGTATTTGAAGGCCAGGTAGATGCAGACGTCGTAGATAGATGGTTGAATTTTCTGGAAGGGTATTTCTCGGTCCATGATTTCTCCGACCAATAAAAGATTATTTTTTCACTCATCAAAGCCCTCCCCCATGTCAAAGACTGGTGGGAAACCTACTGTGAGCAAAAGGACGAGGGAGAACCCTCTTTGTTCTTAGTCATACCCACTTGGAATTCATTCTGAGACGACATCAAGGGACAATATTACCCTATGGGGAACTATGAGGAAAACTACATCTAATGGACCACGTTGCGATAGCAAAGGGATCAAGATGTGCGCGAACTGACAAATTTGTTCCATACCCTGTGCACAAAGTTGGGTATTAAAGATTTAGAGAGACATTTGGTGCTCAAGTACCGTAGCTGTCAGCATAGACACATTCAGGAGGAAATGCAGTTCCTCAACATTACATCACTTGGCATGGAATCTCGCTATGCCACCAAGATCAAGCATAAATTTAAGCAGAAGAAGTGAGACTTTGGATCTGTGAATCCAAAGCCAGGGAAAGGTGTCCCTGAATAAAAGAAAAATGAGCAAGGCAAAATCAGGGTGACTCAAAACAACACCAAAAATCCAAAGACGGACATGGGGAAGTGGTGTGAATTTCATAACAGCCCCACTCACAGCACAAACGAATGTCGGGCCAAACAGTCGTTGGTGGCCGAACTAAAGGCACCCAAATCAGATGCATTTTCTGATCCTGAGTTAGAACCAGATAAAGGGAATGACAAAGGGAAGCACATCATTGATGCAGATTCCGATATCATTGTTTCCACCACCAAGATCCAAAGGGAGGAGCCTGAGGATCCAGAGGAGGGGGAGCGCCTCTTCCATTCGTAGATGTGGGTGAAGGGTTCTCCACTGTACTTCCTTGTCAATAGAAGAAGCCAAAAGAACCTCATTTCAGTAGAGGTCGTGAAGCGGCTTGGCCTACTAAAAATAGCACACCCGTAACCATATACCATCTGTTGGCTTCACCCAGGGAGAGATCTTCACGTCCCCTAGCAGTGCTGCCTTTCGTACAATATCAAGCCATTCACGGATGAGGTATTGTGTGATGTTGCTCCTCTTGATGTAACTGATGTATTTTTCGGCCAACCATACTTGTGGAGGCGACATGATTTGTGTGAGTCTAGGCCTCATGTTGTTATTATTACTTTAGGAAATAGCTTGTATAGGATACCAGAGGTAGTATCACCTCTTGTCATCTCTTTGAATACTATAAAACAACACAGTAAGATTGTTTCCCAAACCAAGAAATTTCTTTTCCATACAACTCGCTCACGGGAAGAGGATAATATTGTGTCCACAACCTCGAAACAGGGCTCCCTTGCACGACTGTAGCAGATGGAGGAATACCAGGACATTTTATCCTCACTCACACAGGTTCCTCTACACTGTCACAACAAGCATTCCATTGATCTGACCCCTGATGCACTATCGCCTGCTGTCTCCATACCTCATGAAACTACATAGACATAATCCACACATGTACTGTCAGAGTCTGATAAAGAAAACAAATTTACTAAACGCATCCAACATGTCCTCCTGCAGGTCCATGACATCTTCGAAAAATCTAATACCAAATTCAACGGAATTTTCCTCATCTCATGGAGGATCTCAACGCAATGGGGACAATTGCTTCCTAAGGAGGGAAGAATGATCCATGTGGATATAGGTGGCCATCCACCTATTCCATTTGGACCCACTCCATCAATTCTTGCAGCTTTTCACTTTCAACACAACTTACTATTTTTAGCAGGTTTTCGGGTCTTGCACTCTCAGAGCCGTTTTGGGGCTCTAATGATCCAGGTGGATATTGGTGGTAGCTGACCTATTCCATTTGAAATTCCACCATCAGTTCTTTCATTTTTTCAGTTTCAGCACAACTTACTATTTTTAGCAGTTTTTCAGGTCCTAAACTTCGGGAGCTGTTTTGAGGCCCCAAACGACATTTTTTGGCATTTCTTATCCGGGGAATACGATTTCATACCAAAATTGATATTCACGATTAGCAGTTATATTCATCAAATAGATCTTTCTAACGATGTATCATGTGCGTCAAACGGAGATATTATGCCAAAGCTACGACCCCGGGAAGTTGAAACACCAATTTACCCAAACGGGGCCCATAGTTTTGGTGCTTCATCTCCTAGGGTTAGATTTTTGGATGTTAGAGCTTTCCATTATTTCTCAATAATAAATAGGCCCTCGAGCCTCATTGTAACATAGTTCAGATGTTTGTAGCCACCACATCTCTTCTTAGAGATACGCTACCAGCACCCTAGCTAGTTTATTTCCATTATGTCTGTAAGCATATTTTAGTCATTTGATTTTTATAAAGTGAAATATTGTTTCCGCTGCATCTCTGTGTTTATGTCCATTTCTATATTTTATTGCGTTCTTGCATAAATCTGGATAAAAAATCAACAATAATTTTTGGTGTACATACATAAAAGTAATTTTGGTGCCTTAAAAAAGGAGTTATTAGTGTTAATGTAATGTTAACTGCAGTGGTGTGGTTTTATTACTAGACACACTGGTGTTGTTAGTTAACAAACGCACCAAATATCAGGAAAACGCAACTTTATTTTTTTGAAGTGAAAAAAAATGTGAACTGAAAAAAGAGTGGCAAATGATTTTTGGAAATCTAATGTCATAAAAAGTTGTTTAAAGAGTAAAATTATTTCATTATTTCATTATTTTTGCAAAAATTTTCAGGGAGGAATTTGCACGAGAGACGTACTTGGAGCAAGAGACCACGAGAGCACCGTGAAGCAGAAAAATACTTTCGAACAACAACACTATTCAGAGAATCAAAATTTGAAACATGTCGTGATTCACACAAAAACCTTATAGTATAGTAAAATTGTTAAATTTTACTATAATAATTGTTTTTTTACAGTTTCTGGTAGATTTAATACATGCATAGTAAAAATTTTAAATTTTATTATGAATTTTACTAATAAAATCATTTACAATATCTATTTCTATTTACATTTAACTAAAATTTAGGGAAAAAAAATACAAAAAATTATTCTTACATTAAACCCTTGCTTCTTCTTATTTATGTGACTTCACAATTAGGGTTTTTCATTTTAGATTTATAGGGTTTGTATTACTATATATATAGGCATATGACATCTAACCCGCGAGACCACTTGCATAGTCGGATCCCAATCCCCGTCGTCCCTTGTATGCTTTTTTAAAAACCAACTTTTGTTAATCGGTGCGCACTGTATAAAATAGCGCATTGGTGCATGATTTTAGTATAGTGCATCGGGCGTGTATTGATAAAAAACATTGTTTGGTAAAAATATTTTTTTATTAATTTATGTTTATGTTAATCGGTGCTCTAGTATTAATATAATGTAGTGGGTCTCCTATTGACAGAGAGCACCATACATTGTTTCTACTGTATTGGCGGTGTGCTTATAAGAACCTACTACACTATTTTCGGTGTGTAAGTTTCAAAAGTAACACCAGACGTTTAATTTAGATAGATGCATCGTTTTCTTGATTTTATTTTAATTTTTACCTTAAAAGTATGTGATTTATTTATAAAATATATTAATGAATGGTATGGGTTTTATATTGATAAATAAATGGGTGACAAGATTCCAAGTAACAAAAATATTGATAGCACATCTAGAAAACCAAAAAAGGCTAGTTCTTTGTAAATTCTTTATAAAAATTATTATTTTTGAACTATATGTAAGTTTAACTAATATGTATTTTTTAGTGTGTATCATGCAGAGCCACAAAATGACGAAGCTTGATAATATTCTTTCTGATCTAAGACCAGAAGGCGTAAAATCTTGATGGAAAATTTGCAGAAGGATGAATCAGGTGAATGAGAAAAATACTATCGATCCAACGAGTTTCTTTTTTGAATTTTCATTAATAATATACTTAAAAATATTAGATAACATGTTTCAAACAATCTATTAATTCATATATGTTTAATGTTCTACGGGTACCAACAACAAAGAAAATGAATGTTGTTCTAAGAAAAGAAAAGAAATAGAACATTCAAATAAAAATGAATTGCTCCTTAGCTCATCTAGAGTGTTGTTGGAGGCTAACGAAAGGGGGGAAAAATTTTACAAAACTTTGAGGCATCTAATGGAACGAATGTATAGGTGTTATTTCCACTTACAATACAAAAAACAATCCAATGATTCCAAGAACGAAATTTTATTTAAACTACACAAAGAGTTTCGAGAGAATTGGTCAATGCACTAGTCAAAATTGATGAAATTAATGACTAGGTGACTAAAAAATTTAGTCACCAAAATGATTTCAAGTGAATTACTACTAAATTTGAGCAATTTTAAGAGATCAAACTAAAAATGACTAATTTAAATGACCAATTTAGTCTAGGAATAAAATATACGACTAGATAATAAGTAACTAAACTAAAAGCGGCTAATTTAAATGACTAATTTATTCTAGGGATAAAATATATGACTAGATAATAAGTGACTAAACTAAAAGTAACTAACTTAAATGACTAATTTAGTCTAGGATAAAAATATATGACTAGATAATAAGTGACAAAATTAATAATTATTAATGTAAATGACTATTATATTCCAATAATAAAAATATGACCAAATAACAAGTACAACAAGTATATGAATTAGTCATTTATGTTATTCATTTTTAATTGTGTCACTCCATAAATGGAAAATTGAAATTTTGATACTGAAGTGTTACATTTCACTACAGGAAAAAAGGAGTACATATAGTTGCTTACATAAAATAGGTCATCTCACCCTGACTGGGTTTGTTGACCAAAGTTTGCACGAGATGACAAAAATACAAAAGAGAGTCTAGGGACATTGTCCATAAACGGTTGGGCTAGATCAGGCACCAAAACACACATAAAACATAAAGAAAACCAGATAACATAATAGTCATCTGACATGATGGATACTGGGTTGTTTGAGGCTATTCCTAGAGGCGATGGAGGATGAAAATCACACTAAACGTGCGCTTCAAAGTGCATCAACCAACCCTCCAGCTTTTCTACTTTCTCAGTGAGTTGATTTTGGCCTTGCTAAACCACTACTAGTATCTCATGAACTTGGCACATTAAATAGTGCATTCATTCCAATGTTTCCATCTTCTCTGCATGCTCCTCATGGCAGACTCTCTTAGCTATGTCCACTCTTTCCATCAGTATGTTGATAAGTGCATGAAATTTCTCCAGGCAACAATGTTGGATACCCTACCCCTCATTTACCTCTGAATGATCAGAACCGCGATTCCCCTTTCTACCATGAGCTACTCTGCCTTCGACAAATTTACTTTTGAACCCTCGAACCCCCACCGCTGCTAGCACCCTTCTTACCTCCTCCACGGCCCCCACGCACACACACACTAGCCAGTCACACATAGCCCACATTTTTGCCACCCTGGCGTGGAGCTGCCATGATTATTTCTGAGTCTACCACCCCCACAGGGCCATGGACAACAGGGGAGGAAGAACGCCCACACTGCGCCAAGGGCTTCATAATTCGCCAAGGTCGAGGAGCCCCAACGGGTGCAGAGTCCAGAGAAAAGAACCCATTAGTACTGTGGAGGAGGCTAAAGATGTTGCACCCGTTCTGCCATAAGTTCTTCCCAAGGGTCTAGATTATCATAGATATGAATGTGTTAAAAGTAAATTTTATTCCGGTTTTTGAGCAATATCATGTGTGCCAGGTATATGTTCTGAATATGGAAATGACATAAACCATGTTACTTTTGAGGTGGGTCCAGATCTGCAACTAAAACATGGGGAGTAAGTTAAAACACTTGCCAAGGAATACACTTTTCATGACGCAGAAATCAAATTGGAAGAATATTTTCATATTGATAAAGAAAACATAAATTTTGCCCCCTATGAAATGGAGAGTTGTTCAGAAGATTCACTTTGTTAGATCTTATAATTTTGTGATCCATAATGTTAAATATATTCCTTTCGGATTAATCACATCTTTAGGATTTGGTTAATGTTTCGAACCAACTAATGTGGTTCATCCTTGGGACAAAGGTGAAAAAATCTATCAATCTTATAGAATAAAGAACAAGGATGCATCATGGTCCAGAGTTGGCCGTTAGGAATTAGTTATTAAATTTAGTTACAAATTAGTTGTTTGAATTAGTCATTATTTATTTAATTATATATATCTATATTATTTATAAGAATAAATTAAATAAATTAAATATTCTTCCAAGGGTTAAATATGTTATAAAGTACTATAATATTTATTATAATAAGTTTAATACTTCACCACATAGGCCCTAAGAGAATTATTCACCACAACGTGGCCAAGGTTAAGCTGCCTTGGTATTTCTTTTATCCCCTCCACCACATCACTATAAACAATTGAGCCAAACAGAATGCCAAGTGTTTTCTTCACCCTACATATTCCAGGGTCCTAGGGCTCATCCAGCGTCACCAACACACCCGACACTGTGAACCAGACTCAAGTTTTTGCATCTATCCCCCAAGGCCTAGACCTCGACAAGTCACACATGACCTCCAACACCCTTATATCTTTGCAAAGCTCTAACATCACCCACCACAACCAAGAGAGACACTAACATCTCCATGGATGGGTTTTAACATCGTCTTGCACTCGTGGATGACAACCTCGCATGCGGGATCTCAAAGTCAAGTCAATTAAACGGGAGGGTAGGGTGCACGTGGAGGTTAGAAAATTTCGTCGTCGCCTCTCCCACCTCTTGTCCCGCAATAAAAGAACCCCCATTAGGGATATTATTATTATTAAGGTTAGAATTGGACACAATATTAATCGATATGTTATTAGTTTAATTTTTATAATACAAATCTTTGATATTACAATTATTCATAATGTTCTTATTAATATTAATTGGATTGGCACCATTATTATTCGATATGTTATAAGCTAAAATTTTAGGTGATAAATTACAATATCTATTAGGCTGCATGCATATGGTTAGCGCTTAAAATGTTAAAGTTAGTAGAAATTTTATTAGTGTTAGGGCTCTTATTGTCCAAATCCATAAAGGAGGGGTACTAGGGTACCCTGAACGAGGGAGGAAGATGACTGGGAAAAACAAGGAGTATTTTCCAGAGGGGAAGGGAACCACCTCGTGGGGGGCATAGCTACCAAATTCAGATAAATCAGAGGAAAAAAATTGAAAATTCGTCAATACGATTTGAAAGGCGAATTATTCGATGAAATTCGATTCGTTGACGGTGTTATGAAAATTCATCAATACGATTCGAATGACGAATTATTCAATGAAATTTGATTCATCCAGTGTGTTGTCCATTCAAGCCCATCCATAATGAGAGTCGTATGAATTTTTTATGAGTTAGGGGTGTTGGACTTTCTAGACCTGAAATAGGTATCCTTTAGTTGTGTGAAAGGATGGTTTTACTTAGAATTGACATGCCTATAATCTTAAGGCCTGAACATATATAGATAACATTATGCACTTAAAAGTTTAAAAAATAAAAAAATAAATAGAAATAATTGTAAGTTGGATAATTTCTATTTTTCATTTTCATTTTCCTTTTTATTTTCACAAATTCTAAATTAATAAATTTAAAAAGTGATGTTTGTATTTATCTACTAAATAAGAATTTTGGAAATATATTTTTTGAATCTAAAAACCAAATTTTCTTTAGTGCTACTCTTTGGAAATTTTTGGAAACTTTTTGGGTGGATTTTTCATGTCTAGTTTCTCTAAAATCCGGCAGGAATAATTGAAATCACAAGCTTCATGGGTAACCCCTGCACAATTGAAATGTCCTGGGGTTTTTCAGGGTGTTGAATCCATATAAATAGTCAAAAAAACCAGTTTAAATAACACAAATCAATATTTCACCTCAAATGTTTCCAACAGATTCTGGCATCCAAAAGTCCAGAAAGTCCGGCTAAAGACAATAAAAACCATTTTAAATTTAAATTTTTGGAGGGAAGAGAAAATGTAGATTTTGTTTTTGTTTTTGTAAATTTGTTATATTATCTAAATTTATTAGAAAATATTTAAAACTTTTGGAGAGAAGAGAAAATGTTGATTTGTTTTTTTTTTTTTTTAATTGAATTGTAATTCTAAATTTGTTGTATTATTTAGAGTTATTCAAAATTTAAAATTAACTGGAAATAAAATAATCAAAATACAAAAAAATATCTATATATCTAAATATTTAAGATGATTTATACTTGAGAGTGCAAGCTTCTGTGATCAATATCATATTAAAATAAATCTTTCAGGAAATCATATGAGAAATTTTGGAAGCAACTAGTTTCGAACTATTAACAGTCGTTCATCTTTAGAGACTGATGATGAACTATAGTCAATAGTTCCAAACGCGTCGGTTCAAAAATTTCTCATGTGATTTTCCAAAAGATTTATTTTAATATGATTTATACTATTCATTTTTTGCCAGAAAAAATATCCATTATATTTTTTATGGGATCGTATCCCATTCGAATTATGGTGGGAGACGTGGCATAAGAATATAAGGGAAGAAGACAGAAGACCGAGTTTGGACTCTCGAGCAGGACTAAGGCTAGGAGAAGGTGAAACGATGATTCATGAGGTGGTGAGGTTTGGATCTGAAACCTACAAGCAAAGGATTGTCAATTGAGAAGGAGGTGAAACGATGATTCATGAGGTGACAAGGTTCAGATCTAAAACCTGAAAGAAGAGGATTGTCAAACTAGGAGGAGGTGAAACGATGATTCATGAGGTGCGAAGGTTTAGATCTAAAACCTGCAGGGCGAGGGTTGTCAATCACATCAAGAGAACCGAGAGAAGGAGAATCTGGCGGAACTGGAGGCTCGAGGGATAAGAAAAAGGCTCGGGGCCTGCCATGAATTCGAGGTCAGGTTGAGATGGAACAAGCTCCCGCAGTTGCCCGGACAGTCGCCTTCGAAGCAGGATTTTACCGCCACTTTCGCGCAACTTTCCAGGAATTTAGAGGCGACCGATTGAACTAACGTGCCCAGGTATGTCTCTATATATAAATTATATCCCCCGTGATTCGTACAACCTGAACGAGATCTTCGAAGATGGGAATTCGATGGGTGGCCTCGCCATCTCCTCAGCGATTATTTCCAGGTTATATAACAACAGGTGACAAGAGGAAAAACTGAGAAATAGACAGTTTGTATGTGCATCTCCGCAAAAACGATCTGCGTTCAATGATGCACTAAGTCGTGGATGATGTAATCAGGCCGGAATGGATTCTCCAATCCATCCATGGCTTTCTTCATTGATGTCTCCATTTCTGGCGGGATGTCGGCTATGCATTAGGCGCCTGGAGTGAGCCCTTCCGTGGGGGATAATGGAAGTTCCTGGAGTGAGCCCTTCCGTGGGGGGTAATGGAAGTTCAGGCCTGACCAGCACTAAAGCTTTAACGACGGTAAAATGATTGAAATGTTAAGGGGCGTGGAGAGGAAGGAGACGGTGTGGCTGTGGATGGCTAGATCTTTGAATAACTCTAAGAATGGATATATGTGGCCTTGAACAACTAGCTCTATTTGTATCATGGGTTTTATTTCTCACAATCCACCCAAGGTCTGCAAACTAGTCACTGCCCCCTGGGCCTCTAGCATTGCCAATAACTGGAAATCATCACATGTTGGATAAACTTCCTCACAGAAATCTGAGGGAAATTACCCACAAATATGGCCCTCTCATGCTTCTACCCCCTCTTCCCAGGAGATGGCCGAGAAGTTCCTGAAAACCCACGACCTCAATTTTGTCGGCTAGCCTTGGAAGACGGTGGGGATATAATTCCATAGGTGTTAATTTTTCGCCCTATGACCCTCAGTGGAGGACGATGCATAAGGTATGCTTGTTAAAGCTGCTGAGTTCCCTGTCCTCGAGTTTCTCAAATTTGTGAGGGAAGAAGAATTCTCTGCCCTCTTACACAGCGTCACCAAGTGCTGCATGGCAGGTGAGGCGGCGAACGTGAGCAAGCTGGTGTCCACCATGAAAACTGATATCATATGCAAGTGGCCTTCAGCAAAACGTTCTGCGTGGAAGATGTGGACAAGAGAGGGTTTAAGGACATGATAAAGGAGGTTTTTTTTATTTCTAAGTGGGGCCATTAATATCGGGGACTTCATTCCATGCTGGAGTGGTTGGATCTGCAAGGCCTCTAGCACCGAAAAAGAGGTGCCAGAATACCTTTGATGCTTTCTTCGAGATGGTTATAGACGAGCACATAGAGAAGAGCATGGATGACGACGCTGATAATAAGGATTTCGTGGATGTCATGTCAGAGAAGAGCATGGACGACGACGAAGATAATAAGGATTTCGTGGATGTCATGTTTGGTCTGATGGATAACAATGATATGGAGATCAAAATCACTCGAGATAACATCAAGGGGGTCATCTTTGTAAGTCCTATCCCATAACTAACTCACTTGTAATTTACTTTATATTTATCTTTGTTAAATGAAAATAAATGGTTAATTATGGTTGTAATTGGGTTAGTCTTAAGGTTGGATGGAAGAATAATATGTCTCACTTACAATGGGATCTTATTTTCCAACTTAACTATCATTTTTTAGTTTTCTATTTGGGTGAAGTTTGGATATCCTTAGGATTATTTAATTTCCCGAGACAGGATTTTATCTTTTACCCTTTCTCTTAATTTAATTCCCTGAGACAGACTTTTATCTTTAACCCTTTCTCTTAATTTAATTCCCCTAAATACTCTCTTCTCCAACCACTTCTCTCCCCGTGGCTGCCAATGTGTTGTTGGATGCCCAACTAAACGCATTGATTGCAGACTTCAGAATGGCGAAGTTGAAGAAAGAATAAGAGGATAAGATCGAAGATTGAAGAGGGTAATCCACTATCATAACAACACTTCAAGCTGGAGAGATTTGAATTTAATTCAGAGTACAAACTAAATTTCTTACTAGAGAAATCTGAATTAACCACTAAACTCGAGCAGATGGAGCTAGTTTTATTGCAGGATCCTCTAGGAGGGAATTCATAAAAGGACTCAATCATGGACCCAGATTCAGAAGAAACTTTTATGCCAATCATTCCTTGAAAAAAAAACTTGTGGACTTCTTTCAGTGGAGGATGATGGAAGTATTGATATGCATTGTGATTTTGAATATGTATTTAAGACTCACACTAGTTACATTTTTAACATTTTTGATAGTTATTCAAATAAGAAATCTCCAATCAATATAGAGATGGTAAGAGACATCTTTTTTCCCTGCCAAGATGATAGGAGAAGCATAAGAGTTTGTGTTGTGATTAAGGTCCTAACTTCCAATGTTGTTCCATGGTTCCTTGAAACACAATGTTTTGGAAGTGACCATATTTTTAAGGTGAACAAGTGTGGGGCCTTTAGTGGTCAAGCTCATTAACATGTTACAAATCTTTGTTATGTGGGAGTTTTGGAGGCATTTTCTGGAATGCCACCATATAGGTTTGCAGTATCTTAGAGAGGCCTAGAATATGAGTTTGTTGAGAAGGATCTATAAGCTACCTCAACACAATAGAAACATATTCCAATATCTATGTCATCAAACTCATTTTTGAGGTTCTTGTCTTCCACCTGAGTTCCACCATGTGTTTATGGATTGGGATGTTGAATTGGAAGTGTTCAAAAGCATCAAGATAGAAGCCTATAATTGGCATAGATCTTCAACCATCAAAAGTTTATGAGGATTGAAAACGTGCCTCTTATACAAAGTTGATAACATTCATGACAAGGGTTTGAAGTTGAGGGATTTTGTTTTCGGACACACTCAAGACTAGGATTTTAATGTTATGATATTTCAGGGTTTCTTTATTCCTTGGCCCATTGAGAATATGCACATCCTTCCACTTTATACCATCAATATCACCATTCACTTCTAACTACAATAATTGTTTTGTCCAAAGAATTGGGTTCAAAATTCTAACCTAAATTTGGATTTTTTGCCTTAGATATGAGGTGTAGATCTTTTGCACTAGATATGTGAAGATTTTTTCGTTTGACTTAAAGACATAGAACCTCTTAGTGTATTCTTGTACAATATTATATTTTTTGGAATAGGTGCATGAGTTGAACATCATAAGGGTTGTCTGAGTTAAGATTTGATTGTTGAACTAATACATCTACAAACTCACCAAAGTCCCCTCGAGGGTTTTGATAGAGAAATCTAATCCCATCTATGGGTTGCCCCATTTAATTATTGTAGGGACACATTTAATTCAACCTCGTTCTTTTGAATGTGCTATAACTTAAAGGAAAATGTAATCTTGTTTGCATGTCAACCTTGCCTTAGAAATTATAATGTGGGATATTCATCTGTAGGTTGAAGACATGTTTATGAAAGTTATTTGTGGTTGTTGAGTTTAGAGGGGTGTTTCAACTTTTCCTTTTCTTAAAAAAATTTTCAATCATTGATTGCAATATCTATCTTGGGGTCTATGACCCTTTTTCCTAGGGTTTGCGGTGCTACTTCAACTTTTGAGAAAAATTTGTGAAGATTTTGTGTGAATTTTACTTAATGATATATCGGGATTTGCACCCATTGGATTTTTATATTTCTCTGCCCTAAATATTTTCCCAATTTGGAAAGAGAATAAGTGAGAAGAAACTGGATATCGTTTTCTTCCTCATCAATTCACAAGGCACAAGCTAATTTATACTTCTCATTTTTCTTAGATACTCCTATGTAGAGATTTGTATTTGGCCACCATGTAAAGGAGCATGAATTTTTGGGTCCAAATCCTACTGTCTCTTCCACTTTATCCTTTTTTGTTGGGTTTTGTTTTGCTACCAAACTAGAAAACCCTTCTGAACTGTGTATAATAAGGTGGTTTTGATTTTGTTTCTTTGTTCTACAATCGTAGGTATTAGTCATCGTTGTGGTGGGATTTATTCTCGTGGCTAAGTATCACCATTTTATATAGTTATTTGCTACTATCCATCTCTTGGCTTGTCTTTGGTGTTTAGTATTTTCAAGAGAGTTTCTTGAGAAATTGAATCTTCCTAGAAACCCACTAGATTGGTTTTCCTTTGCAAAGTAGTTGGTGATGTATTTATTTGGAGGCATATGTCATTTCTCCACATTTTTTTACCTTTTGTGCTTGTTGAAGTCTTCCTTTATCATTAGGGTGAAGGTTGGAAATTATATTTTTGAGAGGATTGTAACCCGTAGTCCTTTTCTATTGAAAACATCTCAACTATAGTTGGCTTTGAGAGATGTATTAATATTCCAAAAGCTAAGAGATTCTCTTTCACTTTGTGTTCATACCATCCCAAAGCATTGTACATATCTTACATTGTTTTCTATGGGGAAATGACTAGTGATCACTTGTACAATGTGAGTGCTTGCATGATTGTCTTCATTAGGAGTGTCTTTCCCTTAGCAAGCCATTTATGTTACTTTAATGGAGCTTGTCTTTTAGTTTACTCATGAATTTTGACTAGTTACTAGTTTTTTAACCTCAATTAATAAGGGTGTGGCCTAGGTAAGTAATTTTGATTTGACCTCTTTTGAAGTGAAATTTTGTGACATATTTTATATTAGATAAGTGGGGATATATGGAAAAAAATTCAAAAAAGCATTGAAGACTTGGATTGAGGAATTTTGGTACTAATTTTCAATTCCTCTACAAGTTTTTTTATTTTTTTAGTGTGGTGAAACCTAGAAGGAAGTGCCATCTATGACAGATGGTGTAGGACTGGGTCAGTAGAGGAAACCACTTCCATATTTTCAAAACATTGGGATGTTATGGACTTCAAGGCAAATCTAGTTGAGGCTCATGCCATAAGAATGAAGGGATAAGGCCTCATGATTCCTCCATATTTTATTTGTATTGAATACCACTACTTCTTCATCTATAAAAAAATATGTTTAAATTTACATTGTTTATAAAAACAGTAGAAACATGGGTTATAATTTCATTCATTAAGGCCAAATTCTATTTCAAATGTTGTCTATTTCTTTGTTCCCTCTTCGAAATGCTTATTGGAGTGTTTTAGAATATAGTTTTTTATTTTAATTGTTCTTACTTTTGTACCTCTTTCACCATTGATCCTAATTGGATAACGAGCCTCTTAATGTTTTGTACATCTATATAAATGGAAATATTATTAGCATATTTGGATAATTATTTCTTCAAAATTTCAAATAATTATCAAGAAATATAACGTTCATTTTTATCAACAGTCACCGTTAACTTATAAGTGGCATTATTTACCTTTTCAGTAAGAATGAACGATTTAGCATACCTTTCTAGTGGCATATTTTGTTAATATCTAATCTATGTTATTATTTTTCTTATTTTCCAAAAACCTTGTTGTTCAAGTTTAAGAATAAATATCATTGAGAAAGTTCATTTTGTTGGATACGGGCAGTATTGATGAATTTTCTTCTGAAGTGTATAACATTTTCCCACATCATTGTTGTTGATGTAGAGAGGAGAAAAGAATAGAGAAGACTGCTCCACCAATCTCAAGGGGAATTTGGATTCAACACCCAACGAGAAATCATATCATATGCCCAAGCAAGATATTTCTTAAAATGATATAATTTCTTCACTTTTGGAGCACCCTGAGAACGTGGAAGAAATTCTAAGTGCAAAACCTCCCCAGATTCCACCTGAAAAATAAAAAATGTTGAATGATTATGTAAACCATATTAAGCACTTGGAAACTGAGTTGAAAGAAAAAAATAAAGTAAGTTTGAACTAGTTCAAATTTTCATTTGTTATTATAACTTTGTCTATTTTGGTTATTTATTGCAAGGCTAAATTCTTTTGAATTTTCACACCTTAAGGAACTAGAGGCCACAATTGTGAAACAGATAGAAATTTTTGAATATTTGGAGCATTTGAAATATCCAAAATCACATGTAAGTTTTTCAAGGATATAAGTGTGTCCTTCATGTGGCCTTGAATGCATGGAGTTGAAAATCACCATGTTATTCTAAGCTCGATTCATTCTTTGTTTCTTTAGTTGTTGTAGAGGAGAATATTTTGTTGGAGAAGAAAATATTAAGCATCCATCTAGGGATTTGAAGGTAGGTTTAAAGGAATTCCATCATATTTTCCACTCATTCATGTTCCTCTAGGATGTGAGGAATAATCTACAAAATTTCCATTAATTTGCTTCCTAGTTCCTTGTTTAGGGAGGGGAGTGCCTTTGATTAAACCTTGTCCATTGTATGTGATATATATCAGGTAGCCCAAGGATTCAACTTCCATTAATTACAGAGTTAGGGTTAATAGGATCTCTTGTAAGATAGACGTAACATGCCCTAGCTTTGTTTTTCCTTTGGTGATACATAGAGAAGGGTAAAAGGATTAAAAATTTCTTCATTAACTCAGAAAACTCAACAATTTGTCTTTTAACCCTATTACCATGCAAGATTGTTGCAAATCATACTAGGTTTTGAGGTTTATTATTGAGGAAATATTTCCCATGTTTGTTATAAAAGCTAGATTTTGAACCAAGAGAAATCTAGAGGACATAAACAAGATATAACTTATAAGGTGTTGAATTAGATTGAATGATAAATTTATAAAGACCATCCAAATAAGTTGCAGGAAGAAGACAAAAAATGGAGCCAATACTCATAATAACCCATTTTTTTCTTTGTATCAAAACTTGCTTTTGAGGCTAGGTTATTCTTCCATGATGTAATTTTAGTAACTTAGTTGAGTGATGAGACTTAAACCTAGTTGATTTGGTCCAATATTTATTATATATGTAAGTTTATTACAATGAGGTGGGTGAAAGATTATCTCTCTTGTAACTCATAAAATATTTATATCCACCAATTTTATACTCTTGTATATACATAATATAATATATAGTTTATAGTTTGATTTTGTCTCGCACTTTCCTTCTTGTGTGATTGTTCTCATTTCTCTTTCAACTCATGCACAGATCAACAAGGTTTATTTTCTTGTTTCTATTGTATTATGAGTTTTGTTTTGGTTTGAGGTATTATTTTCGTTTTTTCTGATAAAATGTATTCCAATTTATTCAATTTAACTATATTGCATTCAATTCTTTCAATGAGTGGGTATTGGCTACAGGATCCGCAAATAGAACCATGAAACTTTTTTATCTGTGCAAGATAACCAATGCTTTTCATACCTTTTCTTGTCACAAGTATGTGATTTCTCTCCGTCTAATTCATTTTCTTATTTGTGGAAGTATCATCTTGAATTTATATAATGTATGTGGAAACTTGAAATGTTATATCTCTTTATGTGGAGGTACTTCAACATTGGAATGAAAATGGATTTCTTAAAATAGAATATAAGAAACTGAATATCCATTTATTCTTCTTAAAATGCATTGTAAAGAAGAGAGTTTTCCTATAGTATTTTTAACATTTTATTTCATAGAACACATGGTAGAAAATGATGCATTGCTCATCTTCTCATTATGTTTGGAATTTATACCAATTGACTGATTATTTGCGTAGCTTCATTGTTGTTTGTTTTATACTAATAACTTCATTTATTTTTTGTGTAGTTATGAATAGAAATTAAGCTTCATTATACCAATAGAAATAAACTTCATTGCGTAGCTTCATTGTTTGTTATACCAATAGTTTCATTTTTGTTTTATACAAATAGTTAGTTTTGTGTAGCTTCATTGTTGTGCAATGTTGATCATAAGAGAGTATTAATTCTTATGGTTTATGGAAAATATGGATGATAATTAGGATATGGTTTTTGAAAAAAATACTTGCTAGGTTGTAAATGAATATGAAATAAGAAAATCAAGTAGTTACATTTGGTTAGATACATTGGAAGGGGGTATAAATGAAAGTTTTAGAAATAATTCAAAATTTTCATTTGTTTGGCATATATGAAATTTTTGCTAGGTATGTGGAGATAACATGCGAAAATGATAATGTGGAGTACAACTAGTTAATGATGGACTTATTTTTATTTTTTTGACTCATAATGGAGAGACAAGGCCAAGATGCAACCAATCAATCATTATGTCTGAGTAGGAGGTTTACTTCCTTTAGACCCTAAGGATCATTGCATATTGGGGCAATTTACCCACCCACATGTATGGGTAACCATAGGAGAATTTTTTTCTTCTATTTTGTAATTTTCCAACTAGTTGTCATACATTATTTATTATTTTTTGTCTTTTTTTTTTCCATTTATTTTCACAATATGTGTACAACTTGATCTTTTTAGATTGTAACTTAGCTGACATTATTGCTATTAAATTCCCATGTTATTTTTCTATGGTGACGTTTTATTTTTTTTGTTTATACAGATCATCTAGCCACATACTGTTCACTATCACACCACTAAAGAAAACTTGTTCGAGTTTTTTTATTTTCTTGGGAAAAATGGCATTGAAATAGATGATGTTGAGGTATATGTCGTATAAATACTTTATAGTCTACTTTAATTTATATTCCAGTTTTCATTGTATTTCATGTTTTATACTTTGAATTATATCTTCTTTCATTTCAGAAGAGGAACTCAGTTTTTTATGGTCAAAAGCATGAATTGAAGAAAGAGGATAACAATAACACTGGAGTGACAAATGCAGAATGAGAGAGAGAGAGAAGAGAATTGGTCTAGTGATACCCTTAAAAACAATATCTCGCACAAGACACCACGTAGAGAATGATGATCAAATCTTCACGGTTGGTGAATTCACCTACAATGCATTGACAACACAATGATAATGTTTTGAAGTGATGAAATAATATTTCATGTGTAAATTGTAGTCCAACCAATATTAAGTTGGAAACTCATATTGTAATACTTGACATTTCATATAATATAATTTATGTGGTTGAAATTATGTATATTTGCACTTGATATTATTTGGTATTGTAATTAACATATGTAATTTTGTGTTTTCATATTAGATGAACATCAACATTGTATGAAAATTTTTAATTTAGTCGCAAAATCATACTAATTAATTTATGTTGATTAATAATGAACACATAAAATCAATATAAAACTACTAAATTAGTAGTTTATATTGATTAATGATGAACACAAATAAAATGAATATAAGACTAAATTAGTCATTTATAATGATTATAAATGAAAGTAAATGAAATGAATATAAACTACTAATTAGTCGTTTATATAATGAATATTAAACTACCAAAAAAAGATAAATGACTAATACAAATGATAAATTTGTGATTACAAATTACGACTAATTTTTACACATATATGACTATTAGTAGCTAATTTACAGTATCTTATAACATGACCAAAATTTAGTCATATTTCTTTGGTCATTAATTGGTTTCAAACAATGACTAAAATTTGCATATGTATGACTATTAGTAGCTAATTTACAGTATCTTATAACACGACCAACATTTTGGTCATATTTATTTGGTCATTAATTGGTTTTATCAAGTGATCATTTAGTAATATAGTTAGTCGTATATTTGGTCATTAATTGTGACAATTAATGACTAAATTAATGACCAAATTAATGATTAAATATACTACTAAAAAACAAAATTGAGACAACCAATTAATGACTAAGCTAAAAACGACTAAAAGTTGGTCGCGTTATAAGATATTGTAAATTAGTTACCATTGGTCACCGACTGAAAAAGTCACCAACTCAAAAATGGCCATTTATGTGCAAAATTTAGTCATTTTGTGTGATTAGTCATTTTTATAGTGATGAGACTTGTCCAAACTTTTAATAGAAAGCATTACCAAAAAAAACATTGAAAAATCAATATTCCTTTAAATTTTTTTAGCAGCTATGAATAGAAATTAAACTTCATTATACCAATAGAAATAAACTTCCTTGCGTAGCTAATTTGTTTTATTATACTGTGGTTCATTTTCCTATTTGTAAATAGTTGGTTTCAAACAGCTTCATTGTTGTGCAATGTTGATCATAAGAGAGTATTAATTCTTATGGTTTATGGAAAATATGGATGATAATTAGGATATGGTTTTTGAAAAAAATACTTGCTAGGTTGTAAATGAATATGAAATAAGAAAATCAAGTAGTTACATTTGGTTAGATACATTGGAAGGGGGTATAAATGAAAGTTTTAGAAATAATTCAAAATTTTCATTTGTTTGGCATATATGAAATTTTTGCTAGGTATGTGGAGATAACATGCGAAAATGATAATGTGGAGTACAACTAGTTAATGATGGACTTATTTTTATTTTTTTGACTCATAATGGAGAGACAAGGCCAAGATGCAACCAATCAATCATTATGTCTGAGTAGGAGGTTTACTTCCTTTAGACCCTAAGGATCATTGCATATTGGGGCAATTTACCCACCCACATGTATGGGTAACCATAGGAGAATTTTTTTCTTCTATTTTGTAATTTTCCAACTAGTTGTCATACATTATTTATTATTTTTTGTCTTTTTTTTTTCCATTTATTTTCACAATATGTGTACAACTTGATCTTTTTAGATTGTAACTTAGCTGACATTATTGCTATTAAATTCCCATGTTATTTTTCTATGGTGACGTTTTATTTTTTTTGTTTATACAGATCATCTAGCCACATACTGTTCACTATCACACCACTAAAGAAAACTTGTTCGAGTTTTTTTATTTTCTTGGGAAAAATGGCATTGAAATAGATGATGTTGAGGTATATGTCGTATAAATACTTTATAGTCTACTTTAATTTATATTCCAGTTTTCATTGTATTTCATGTTTTATACTTTGAATTATATCTTCTTTCATTTCAGAAGAGGAACTCAGTTTTTTATGGTCAAAAGCATGAATTGAAGAAAGAGGATAACAATAACACTGGAGTGACAAATGCAGAATGAGAGAGAGAGAGAAGAGAATTGGTCTAGTGATACCCTTAAAAACAATATCTCGCACAAGACACCACGTAGAGAATGATGATCAAATCTTCACGGTTGGTGAATTCACCTACAATGCATTGACAACACAATGATAATGTTTTGAAGTGATGAAATAATATTTCATGTGTAAATTGTAGTCCAACCAATATTAAGTTGGAAACTCATATTGTAATACTTGACATTTCATATAATATAATTTATGTGGTTGAAATTATGTATATTTGCACTTGATATTATTTGGTATTGTAATTAACATATGTAATTTTGTGTTTTCATATTAGATGAACATCAACATTGTATGAAAATTTTTAATTTAGTCGCAAAATCATACTAATTAATTTATGTTGATTAATAATGAACACATAAAATCAATATAAAACTACTAAATTAGTAGTTTATATTGATTAATGATGAACACAAATAAAATGAATATAAGACTAAATTAGTCATTTATAATGATTATAAATGAAAGTAAATGAAATGAATATAAACTACTAATTAGTCGTTTATATAATGAATATTAAACTACCAAAAAAAGATAAATGACTAATACAAATGATAAATTTGTGATTACAAATTACGACTAATTTTTACACATATATGACTATTAGTAGCTAATTTACAGTATCTTATAACATGACCAAAATTTAGTCATATTTCTTTGGTCATTAATTGGTTTCAAACGATGACTAAAATTTGCATATATGTGACTATTAGTCGCTAATTTACAATATCTTATAACACGACCAACATTTTGGTTATATTTTTTGGTCATTAATTGGTTTTATCAGGTCATCATATAATAATATATTGGGTTGTATATTTGGTCATTAATTGTGACAATTAATGGCTAAATTAATAACTAAATTAATGATTAAATATACTACTAAACAATAAAATTGAGACAACCAATTAATGACTAAGCTAAAAATGACTAAAAGTTGGTCGGGTTATAAGATACTGTAAATTTGCTACTACTGGTCACCAACTCAAAAATGGCCATTTATATGCAAAATTTAGTCATTCTTTAGTAACTAATTAGCCATTTTTTACTAGTGATGAGGCTTGTCAAACTTTTAATAGAAAAAACGTACAAAAAAAACATTGAAAAATCAATATTCCTTTAAAAAAATTTCTAGAATTATATGTATATATTACTACAAAGCAATCATTTATAAATATCACTTTTATTATATTTAGTTTTCATATATCAATATGAAAATTTAATAGTTTATTGGCATGTTACTTTTTCAGGAAGATTATGAAAATCTCAAAGGATGAACGAGTTGATATTAGAAATATGCTAGTAGGAATGTCCAAAAAGGTGTACAAGGAGATGGTCAAATAAATGGACATAATTGCATCGCACAGGGAGCCATATCAACAAAAACGTGCTTCAAATGTAATATGTAATCATTTAATTTTTCGATTAGGTACAATAAATAAATAATTTAGCATTAAATATTAATTTTCAAGTATTTTCTTGCAAAAAAGAAAAGAAAATGGAACTCATTCAGCACATAAAAAAGGACAACAAGGAAGAAAAGGGTTGATATCTATGTTTGTGAGTAATTGTTACTTCCTTATAACAACTTAACTAAATTTAATTTTTGTATATTTTAAGTTGTTTTACAGCAATCATCATTGAATGTCTTCAAACAGGTGTTAACATACAAATAAGAACCATCAGAATATTTGATTAACATTGTGTTAAATATGGGTTGTCAGTATATGTTGGCATATCATAAATTAATTATGGAATTTGTAAGTATCTATCTTGTCTTACTTAGCTCTGTCTATAATTAATAGAACAAAAAAATTATTTTATATTAAATATATGATTTGTTATGGGGTATAAAACTTGCAGGAAACAAAGTATGGAACTACGCCAACAAATGAATTGTTGAAGGATGGCATGAAATTTGGTTTTCAAAGAATGTGTATAGTTAACGAGAAAATTCTTGCTATGGTGCATTTATTTTCGATTTACATTGATTTATATTATTTAATATTGCAATTTTCATTATTTTTATGAGAAATTATGAATTACGAATAAATCAAATTCCCTAAATGTGGTGTTATGCATTTAGAACAATAGATCAAAGACTTTGGAGACACTTTCTCTAAGAATAAATAGAGAGACAAAAATATAGAAGGACCTACTTGGGATCCAAGTGCTTCCTATTCTCCTTCTGTCTCTTTTGTTGTAGCTTCCAATCCAACTTAGATCACTAGATTAGTTCCTGCAAGTATAAACATTAAACAAAATAGAGATTGCAATATAAAGATGCCTATTTATCGTAATCAGTTAAATCGATTGAACATGAAACATATATATCATTTAAGAGTCCATCATATGAGAAATAGAAACATAAACATATACATATATGGTAAAATGAACAACAATATTTATTAATGAGTAGAAGGGGGAGGTTACAACCAATGATCGACCTAATGTCACCAGCTCCAACATCATCCCAGCCTCATCAGAATCAAAATCTTAGCAGCATCATATCGCTTCTATCACTCTCTCAATTGAGAATCCAACATCATTTCTTTACCAAATTTCTTCCTTTTATAGCACTAGGATCTGTGCTCAATTTATAGGGAAAATGATGGTAGTTTCTCAATAAATGACTTTCTAATAATAGGCAATACATGTTCCCAAACTCAGAGGTGTTAGATGGACACATAGATTCAAAGTTTAACACATATGGACTCTTCTAGAAGGCACTGGCCATGTGGAGATTCCAGAACAATGAAAATTTCGCTCCCATTTGACCAACACACTCTTGAATGTCGAGAAATGCATTATAGTGCACCCTTGAATGGAGGGAGCTGCATATGCAACATAGTTATTCCCTTGAGAGGCAGCGTTGGTGAGCTCATAAGTGATATAACATATACTTCAAACCTTAGAAACCTTGCAATAGAAGTCATGAATGGTTTATTCTTGTCTTAGGGCATGTAGCAACTGAAATGATAGAGGATGATAGACCTTATTTCATTGGTCCTCAGTATGATGTCCGATTTGACCAGGTCATGGGGGATGATGCCCAAATTGTCCTATAACAATTTCCCCCTAAAGCATGAAGTTAGAATAATAACAATATTTTTTTAATGAGATGCTTTACGATGTGATGGGTTGGAACTGAGGTGGAGTGGAGACCTGCATCAATATTACAATACATTACATCATGATATATCCTCTTAATCATGAGTTGTTGAGGGAGGCATTCCCATGCTCAACACATAAACTATCTAATAACATGTACATAGTGCAGAAAGTCATCTACATTGGAATTTTTCCCAATACAGACATGCCTACATATATAGGCCCATGATCGGATGAAAATCTGTATGTAAGGTCATCGTATAGATGATGTGTACAACAATCCTGAAATTGCAGCCCAGATGGCTGAAACTAGATCCGGGGTCTTCTTATATCATTCACTCTATTGTTCGGGTACAAGTCTAGCCATGCGAATATATGATTTTTAGTCAAACATGGTAAGACATTGTTTGATTACCAGCTAATGATGTGATTTTTTAACAAACATGAGAGTACCACCATTGATGTTAATGAATCTCAAGGTACTGCAGTACATTTTTTAAGGCATGAATAGATGATTTGATGTTGAATGCCAAACAAAATATTTCGGTCAAAATTCTGGAAGTGAGGATCTTTTCGATACTATAACAAGCCCCATGGTACTGGAATATGATGTTTCTAAGTAAAATTCCTGGATGATTATCTGACGTCGACAAGAAGCCAATTTATCGTGAAACAGGAGTTACTAATTTCGAAGAAAAAATGTGACTTGATATAGCAATGTTCAGGGATGAATATCATGAGAATGAAGGTTTATGAGTATTGCAGAAGGATGAGTATTCATTGGATGACTTCTCTTCAACATATCAGTGACACTCAGATGAGTTGGCAACATTGACCCAAAACCGAAGTGAAGGACCTATGATGAACGATAGGTATGAATGAACCGTCAAGAAGATTACCCAACCCAAACAGTCACGATGATGGAGTGAAGTGTCATGTTCAACAACGACCTGCTACCATAAAAGTTCTGTTCACTTTCCTAAATTTTCCCTGGTAATTTTTCGACCAGTACCTCTTTATTTTTTTTAACAATCTTGAGGAGGATAACATATGCTTGATCTATAATTCAACCCTTCAGGTGAATAATGTATTGCTATTTAATAATTTCATGAGTCTAGCAATGAATGAAACTAGATTCTTGCCATGATCAACAAACCTGTCTCTATTTTATGTTTTAACGAGCCTAACGACAGTGAAAGCGAGATCCTTTTTCATATTTAGGGAGTTTGAAAAAGAGGACAAAAGAAAACTCCATAAGTACTTTTTTTTTAAGTTGTCGCTAAGATCTGAAAAAATGTAAAATGATAACTGAGAGAACCTCCTAGCCATGTTCGACTAAGGCATTCCTTTTTCGTAAAGAATCTATCTCAGTCTAGAAAATGGTTAAACTTATACTTAGTAGATATCAATTCATTTACTTGACAAGTGCTCGGCAATATTTTCACATTATCGGAGTCTAAAAAGAGCTAAAAGAAGACTCTACGGGTTCCTTTTTTGCTGTTATCAAAGCTCAAAAAGAGATAAAAGTGCGCTTTAAGTCCTTTTTCGTTTTTATCAAAGCTCGAAAAATAAGGATAAAAATATTCTTTGTGGTCAAATCATTCTTGAAATAAATTTGCGCGACTAATCTTCTCATCAATTGTAAACATGTTCAGAACAACATCAAATGGATTAAAAATACATGTTTCATGATAAAAATTGAATAAAGCCATAGTCAAAGCAATAAATATTATTTTCAAATAATTGAATGACTAATTAAAAGAGTTTTACTATTCATTTTTATCATTTGAAAGTTATCATTTGCATTTTGGAGCTCTGAACCTGTTTTTTCCCCCCAAACTTCAACTTTTGATTGTGATCGATTCTGTGGATGGTTTTCATCATCGTTTGATCCAGGTTGGTGCCATAAACCTCCTATTTCTTTTAGTAATCATTTCATTGGATTTTTTAAGGGATTTCAGTCCCTTAGGGTAAATTATTTTTCAAAAGAGGGCAACGCACCCTTGGGCATCGAAAAATACGTAGGAATGCACTCAAAATGAAGCTCAGGTGCATATGCAACACACTATCTATTGACTAAGACTGCAATACTATAAAATTTGGGCGAATCATTCTTTGTGAAAATGGAAATTGGTGAATATTGTTTTTGGAAAAAACATGAAAAATTAGCCCACCTGTGAATATTAGCCCCTAAAATTTTCCCTGATGCAGATGTGGGTCGAGTTCAACCAATGGAAGAGCCAGAGCGTGGAGAAGATGAGCCAGTAGAGAGAGATGTCGAGAGAGTAGTCCTTCAAGATTTAGATATAGCTGAGACTCTTACTGAGCCTTGACAGCACATAGAGGGGTTGACCTTCAGGATTTTGTATTTTTGTATCAAAGGGTTACCCATGTGACTGTAGTGCCACACTATTGGCATTCCTAACCGCTCGATGCAGTTACTAGGTAGGATAGCTAGATCGATAGCATGTTACCATGAGCATCACTAGTTTACTTTTGAAATATTTCATACATTTTGAGGTCATATGACCAATGTGTATTGGGCAAAAACTTTTATAAGAACCTATAACTATCTATCTATTTGATTTCAGTGTTTTCCTATGTTTATTGCACAATCCTATTCAATTATGTGAATTTATATTTACATGTGTTACAAATGTCTGTTTATAACATAATTCGCTAAAGAGTCAGTCAATGTGATCAAGTTTCTGAAAATGTGTTGATATTGAATGAAATCAAAATGTATCTCCAAAAGTCGAACTCTTAAGAACATACGATTAAATGTTGGATTTCTAACAGTATAAACACTAGTAAGTTGTAATACCACAAGTTGTAAGTCTAACCTTATGATGATGCGGTTAATACCAAATGAAATGGCATCAGAGAGAAGTTCGATCAACGTGCTATACTCAGCGATATTTTTTGTAGATCGCCCAATACAAATCCCTTGAAAACTCACTAACTCGTCGTTTGGAGTGAAAATGGCCCATGCTATAGAGGACAGATTCTGCGTACTACGACTAGCTCCATCAGCATACCCAACAAATGGTTCAAAATATTCAGGCATTTGCGATGAAATGTAAAGCGGATTACTAACATCAAGAAAACTGTAAAAAAAAACCTAAGACAAAAAATGCAAATCAACAGCATATTTATACAATATAATACAAAAAATTACTATGCTCATGATTAAGCATAGTAACGTTTCAGATACAACCCATTTCAGGGCTACGCCAATGGAATTCCATCGTAATCCACTAACTCGTAGGCACCCTTAGCAAGAACTCTTTTGACAATATAGGGGCCATGCCATAATGGCTCAAATTTCCCTCTACCTATTACATTAGCTTCCTAATCATAAAGAAGGACCAAGTTTCCCTTTGAGAAAATGCAAGGTTGGACATGCTTATCGTATTGCGCCTTTATACATCTCTTATGTGCTTCTTTGGCCAATTGGGCTTCATGACGTGTTTGATCAAGATGGATGAGGTTAAAAAGATGCGCTTCTTCATTTAAGGTGTTAGGTAACAATTTGATTGCGAGTTTTAACAATAGTATTTCACATTGTATTGGCAAGATAGATTCCATACCATACACCAATTGAAAGGGGGTAAATCCGGTTGCGTTTCTCACTAAGGTTCGGTACACCCACAAGGTCAAATACAGTATCAAATTCCAGTTTCATTTATGAAATCCTATCATTCGTTGAAGCATTCATTTAATAATTTTGTTAATAGCCTCAACTTGTCCATTTGACTGTGGATTATAAGGAGTAGAAATGTCATGTGAGAGCCCTAACTTGGCAATCAGCTCAGTCATCATGTGATTACGAAAATGCTTACCATGATCTGTGACTATAGCCTATGGGACCCCAAACCATGCAATGACACGATTAAATAAAAACAATGCAGTTGTTTTTCCTGTGTTGTTGAATGTAGGCATCACTTCGGCCCACTTGGTAAAGTAGTATACTGGGACAATAATATAACCATGCCCCCCAGACAAATGAGGGTTATAGGTCATGAATTCAATGCCCCATTTTGAAAATGGCCCCACAGATACAATAAGATGCAGCAGCGCTGGAAATTTGCAGATTTTACGATCAAGTATCTGGCATGCATGACAACTTCTAACCACGAGGATGCAGTCACAAATTATGGTAGGCCAAAAGTAACCAGCGTGGAGTATATTCTGCGCGGTAGCATATCCAGAAAAGTGTCCACCACAAGCCCCAACATGACAATCATTTAAAACCTTTTCGGCCTCCTCATGAGTGAGTCACCTTCTTAAAAGTGTATCGACACCACAATGATAAAGTGTATCGCCAATGATCAGATAATCTTTGGCTTGGCATCGAATACATCGTTGTTCAGAGTGAGAGGTATCAAGCCGAAAAGTTTGGGTCGGGAGATAAATGATAAAATCCCCATACCAAGGATCAGATGATCCGATTAGAAATAGAGACTCGTCAAGGATAGATGGTTCCGATGTAGTAGTAGTACTATCAGAGGGAAGGTCACAGAGAAGCTCAGCCAAAACTAAAGCCTTCTTTAACTTGGATTTTATGAATTCCAAATCAAATTATTGCAAATTGACAATCTATTTTGAATATTTATCCCCCAGCAATTTACGAGATAAAATATAATTCATGGGGTTGCAATCTGAAATGACAATGGTCTTTTGGAACAGGATATAGAGGTGAAATATTTGGACAGCTTGAACAACCGCCAAGGATATATTTTCTACGTAAGAGTACTTCACTTTTGTATCATTGATATTACAACTCAAATAATAGATCAAATGTTCTTTCCCATTTTCTACTTGGACCAATACCATAGCAATGTTCATATCAGCCGCGACAATATATAAGAAAAAATCACTCTGATAATTGGGGGGATACATTAATGACGCCCGGACAAGAGTATCCTTGACAAAATCAAAATAATCTTGCGTAAATTGGTCCCAATGGAATGGAATTCCCTTTTCCAAGAGCCGAGTAAATCCTTTAGCCATATCAGCATAGTTGGGTATGAACCTCCTTAGGAATTTAGCCTTTCCCTGAAGTTTTTATAACTGAAGTAAATTTGATGGCGTAGGAAAATTAAGAATGGCTTGGACCTTCAATGGGTCTATTTGAATTCCTTATTTTGAGATGACGAATCCAGGAAAATGACCAGAACCAACACAAAACACACATTTATGTGGATTGAGGTGTATTTTGTAGTGACGGCACCATAAAAAGATAGCTCTCAAATGCATCGGGTGATCAGTTCGATTTATTGAATGCACGAGAAAATCATCTAGATATGGTTGAACGATGTGTTTGATGTCATTGAAAGCATAATCCATTGCTCTTTGAAAATTTTCCCCAACGTTCTTTAAACCAAATGGAAGTTTCCGATAAGCAAATGTGCCCTAGGGATAGATGAATGTTGACTTATATTGGTCCTCTGGGTGGATATTGATTTGATTACAGGTAGAAAATCCATCCATGAACGAAAATATTTCCCATACAGCACAATCATCAATAATCTAGTTGATAAAGGGAGTAAAATAGTTGTCTTTTGGACAAGAAAGATTGACATCCCGATAATCGACGCACACTCTGATGGTTCCTTTTTTTTCATGACAGGAATGATATTGGAAACCCACTCAGTTAGTGGAACAGGGTGAATGAAACCAGCACGCAAAATGTTTTCAACTTCTGCTTTAACGGAAGTGGCCTTCTTCGGATGAACGGGACGAAGGCGATAACACACCGACTTGACATGAGGTACATATTAATAGTGTGTTCAACGATACTAGTATCTATGCCTGGAATTTCCTCGTAAGACCAAGAAAATACATCACGAAATTCACGAAAGAGAGAGTGATATGTTTCAAGTTCTGATGGAGAACAAGACACATCGACATGAATGTTTTATACAACGTCGAGTTTGGTCGAAATATCGATAGAAATGGTTTCTTCAATATTTGATAAATTTCGCTCGAAATCCATTGCATTAATAGGAAAAGAATTTGAAAAGAATGTTTTGATCGATGGGTGATATAGTTCACTAAGATTATCTTCTTCATAATCTAGAAGATGGGAATGATGATGACAATCTTCCCATGGTTCTCCTTCTGACAACATAATTGTTTCCATAATATTCCCATCTGTCAAGAAAGTTGAGGAAAAAGGATCAAATGGAGTACCAAAATATAATGAACGACCAACCCAAACGACCGGTGACGATGATTTCGGATTCACCGCCCAATCCAGATAGATTGATTGCTATGCCAACTCAATGGATCTGGGTAGCAGAAACTCATCCAACGTAACAACTGTAGAATCACCCGTACTCTTCCTTAAACCAGATGGAGTGGAAGAGATCATCCTTAAGCAGGTCTCTATACTTGCAATTTTTTCCGATGTCACAGGTGATGGTAATGCAAAGGTTCCCATGAGAGTGGAATCCTTTAAGTGTCCTACACTAATGTTCTGAACTGCAAGTTTAGGTGTGTGAACTAACATAACACTTCCAGTTACCTGGGAACTGGAGGCAAATAAGGATAGTTGATTGATGATTGTGATAGCACCTTTATGTGGAAAGGCGATCATTCTAAAATATGTAGAAATGATCGCAGTCATATCATATACCCATGGCCTTCCGAGTAAAATATTGAAGTCAAGGGGTCTGTCAATGACCTCAACTTCAAAATTTACTATTTTTTCCCCTAGTTCAACATGTAGGTTATTAATAATACTGCAAGTCTTATATGTACGTCCGTCAAAAGCTCTTAACATCGTTGGCAATTGATATAGGTGCGGAGAGCCAAGTTAGTTCCAATAGTTTAAAGACATAATGCACGTAGATTCTCCCTCATCAATAATAGTACAATGAAAAAGGTGATTTAGAACATTTACTTGGATGGAGAATACCAATTCTGCAAGTATTTGGGGCACATAGCCTATATGATTAAATACTACGAGATTAGAATCAGTCGGATAAATTCCACCAATTGCCAACAAAAAATCCTGTTTCTAGGAGGGATAATTTTGTAGCACCTCAAGCGCTGAAATAGATGAAGGGGATTGAGCCAAATCTTCAACTATATTATAATTTTAAGCATCTCTGGCTCAAGGATTAAATGTCAATTTATGAAACACTCCCTTCGATGGCTTGATTGTCGATTCAAGAATAGCAAGTGGCGGTATTGATTCCGTAGACGGATTCATGGTCGAGGTAGTAGGTTGAACAATATCCTAACTACCGTAATATTTATGACGTGTCGACACCAAAAAATATGTCGATGGCTTTGTGACAAACAACATAAGCACTTGTGAACTAAAATATGGATTCGTAGCAACCGAATTTGTGTCCGAATTTGGAAATGGATCTGTCAACATAGTTGACGCATGTGAGGTCTTAACCATTTTTGAGACTTCAGCGCAGTGAGGATAGTCCTGAATAAATTTTTCCTCATTACAAATTATGCAAGGGTAACAAGGTTTCTAATTTCTAGTCACTTGATCATATGATCTTTCCTATGGGGTAGAAGTTTGCTTTTCCTTTGATTTCCCTTTTTTCTTACTTCAGGGTTACTTGTCAATTTTTCCCTTGTCATATGACACGACATGGATTTCATAAGAAGGCACATGATCAAATGCAGTAGTTTGATGTTTGCTTGCAGTACCGATCATACTGTCTTCGACATGAGAGTCCTTTGATGGAGGAGGAACAATAAAATTAGATCGCGGCGCATTAGGAATTTTCTCATAGAGCATGCCAAACTGAGTATAGATCAAGTCTAAATATTGGGCATGAGAAATGACCTACTCTTTAGTGACGATGCTACCCTTAGCCACATCATAAGTTATAGATGGTAACAAGGACTTAATGAACCATTCAGTAAAGAGTTGATCAGGAACAAATGTCTTAACCATTCTACAACGATGATGCCACTCATGAATATGATAAAAAATGGGAGTAGCATTAGTCTATTTAAAATTAGTCAAGAGTTTCATTCCAATTTCATATCGTATGGGTAACTGGAGGTGGATCAAAAATACAGTAGCTAGGGTAATGAAATTATCAAAAGAAGCTCTTGGTAACTCAATGTACCATTTTGCGGCCGGACTAGTGAGCATACCCTAGAAAATACGTAGTCAAACAGAGTCATCATTCAGGGAGTTAGATGAACACAACAAATGATAAGTCATAACATGAGTCAAGGGGTATTCCCCGGATTTTCCATTGAGATTAGGAATATCCAATGGTAATTTATGAGGTATCACCGACCACCAAGGAGCATAATTCATTGGATCATTGGTGAGTCAGTTTAAATCTGGTAACTCTAAAGTTGCAACAAAGGGAAACTGTCGATTAAGTTCGGGTTGAGCATAGCCAGGGTATGATGGAATTTCTTGGGCAACAAGCCATTGAGCACCAACATAAGGAATCTATTCTGGTAACCCATATAGGGGTTGTTTTGATAGGAAAAATCTTGAGGATTCTGTTGACCAAAACCTAGGTATGATACTTGTTGAAATGAAGGTTGTGGCATTTGCGCCTGTGGTTGCCAAGGGGTCTTTCCACCAATGTTATAACCCAAATTAAGATAAATTGGATTCAGTTGAGGATAAGTATAACCTGTTTGTGGCTATGACATCCCATAATATGGTAATCCAGCTTGTGAATAAATGATTCTGGATACAGGTGGTTGCTGTAAACCAGCTGAAGGAGTTGGAGTCTGAGGGCCCAATACTTGATAGTATTGAGTGGAAGGACCCGCCTGAGACGGTTGAGGAACAAAAGTTTGAGCCTATAGCATGGGTAAAGATGTATTAACAAGTGGAGTTGATGTGGTTGCAAAAGTTTGAACCGGTTGATACAAGTGTACAATCGTTTGTGGTTGGATATGTAGAGTGGGCTTCCATTAAAAAAAATTCATTTCGACATTAGGATGACCAAATAATGACGAATTACTGTCGAAGTGGGTGACCATAGGTTATCCCCCGGCATGAGGAGTATAATAAGACAAAAAATATTGTTCTCCAAATGCAGGGAGTCCAGTTGAGATTCAACTAGAGGAAATGTACCCAGATGAACCAGCTTGATATTGCCCTGATGATGGATATAAAATATCAAGCCGTTCAGTACTCTCTATAGGTTTACTAGTTAGAATACTAGACGATGACATTGGTGAAGTCCATGGGTTTGAAGATGCACCAGAGAAAATTCCAGATAAATATTTATAATCGGATGGGACCATAGGGCCACCATGTAAATATGATTTTGGTGAATTTGTGAACATCGAAGGGGTAGTGAGAGCAGGTGTTGTTGCAATTAGAACAAATGGTCCAGCCAAATATGTTGGTTCAGGCATGGTTATTTGACCAAATATATACCCTATTGGATAAACGGGAACTCAAATAGACGTAGGATCAACAAAAATAGAGGGAGGTGATTGAGGAAAACACTCGTACAGGTAAAGCTCCACCCCAAAATAATTTGGAGTTAAATTTGTTTCGTCTTGTCGTATTTCTTCAATTGAAATTAAACTAGGTGGAAGGATTTCACTGTCAGGCCCAAAGTATATTTCAGGAGGTTGACTACGCGATATGGGACACTCAATGGCTACAATATATTATGGGGCGACCGATATAGGAAAAAAAATTGGTCGTTCGACTTTGGGATTCAAATGTTCTGGCAAAAAAGAGACAAGATCTAGATCAAATTCCAGTTGAACAATGTCAGGTTAGGGAGGTATGGTCTCACTGATTGGATGGATCGTGACCACAGGTAGTTGTGAGGACTCTGTCTCGATAATATTAGATGAACCAGTATTCGTAGAAAAAACTTGTGTCGACTCTGGTATATGTGAATATGATGCTTCACCAGAGGTATTGATGGTATTGGGTTCGGTATAGCGATGTTTCCTTTGCCGACCAGAAATGGCTTCTGGTGGTAAAGGTGGTTTCAATGCTAGTCAACACGAACGTCGGGGAAAGGGATGTTCTTCTTCCATGATGACTGATTTATTTTATGACCAAAAATAAATAAACAAAATAAAAGGGTAATTCTAGGAAAAAAAAATTACCAAGAAACTGTGAACTGAAGAATACCTCCCAGCGAACCAAGAAGTACGGGCAAGAAATCTCCCCGAATGTTGTGTTTGGTGTATCACAATTTACAAGGCAGCCAACTCAGTTCACTATGGATGGATAGAAACCTAAAGTTGTCCTCCCTAATATACCTGAAGGTACGTGGAGGCCCAAGTTCGTATTAGCATTGTTTAATGTGAAACCGCATAGTGAGAGCACCCCTTTATACTTTATGTACTATAACATCGCCCGATATACCTGAAGGTACGTGGACGAGCTACAATATACTTATGTATGTGGAGTGAGGTATCACACTTGGAATGTATCGCAGACAATTAACGACAACTGCTATGTTTTACGACATCGAAACACGTCTCTAGCCTAGACCTTAAAAATGTTATCATTATGGTTCCAATGCTTTTTTAGGTAAATTGCTGTAAATTTTAAGTTTATCTTGTTTATCAATTTCCCTTTCAAGGTTCACTGCGTGATATGATGTAAATTCCTAAAATGAAAACTAAAATTATAAGCAAACTTTTCAATTTTAGCTTTTTCAATGAAAATCCTAGCTACTAAGGGAAAGAGCAATCAAAGAGCACAAACTAATATGCAGCGTTCCTAACTTTTTCTTATGCAAAACACACAATTCACTATATGCAAATACAGGTTTTTCTTTTCAGTCTCCTTAACGTGAATGCAAAAGGGAAACTATATGCATCAAATCAACAAAAAACAAATGCTTTCTTCTTTGAGAAATGAGGAATTTAACAACAATTTCTCCTTTAGGAGAAATGAAGGATGGAACTACATTTTTTCCTTCAGGAAATGAAGAATTTAACGACAATTTCATTTACGAAAACAAATGGATTTAATATAGAAACAAAATACTTTGAATTTGATTTTTCAATGATAAAAAAAAAAGACTTAAAGAGACATTGAACAAACTTACTTTTCAAAGGAAGAAGAATCAGGCAAAATTCACTGGTCTCTAAGAGGTATCAGACAATTGAAAACACAGCAAACAAATGGCTGAGTATGATGGCAATGAAAAATTCAAAGGGAATTTGGTTGACTGAGGGGGGAAATGTAGTCTCTAAGGAGAGACAATGCGTTTCAATGCACCCCTGAGTGGGAGACAGTGCACTGCAGTGCATTGTGCCTTGACCAACAGTGTGTTGGGCATAGCAAAGATTCAAAATTCAAGCTACAAAACACACTTCTAATGCAATTCTTTGATTCAAAAGTCTAATAATTGGAAGTAGTTGCAACTGGGTGGATAAGCACGGGCAAAAACACCAAGAATGAAGGGAAACTCCCCAGCAGAGTCACCAATTTGTTATACGGAATTATGAATTACGGATAAATCAAATTCCTTAAATGTGGTGCTATGCATTTAGAAAAACGGATCAAAGACTTTGTAGGTCCTTTCTCTAAGAATAAATAGACACACAGAAATATAGAAGGACCTATTTGTGATCCAAGCGCTTCCTATTCTCCTTCTGTCGCTTTTTCTGTAGCTTCCAATCCAACTTAGATCACCAGATTAGTTCCTGCAAGTATAAACACTAAACAACAAAGAGATTTCAATATGCATATGCCTATTCATCTTAATCAGTTAAATCGATTGAAAATGAAACATATATATCAGTTAAGAGTCCATCATATGGGAAATGTAAACATAAACAGATACATATATGGGAAAATGAACAACAATCTTTATTAATGAGTAGAAGGGGGAGGTTACAACCAATGATTGATTTGATGTCACTAGCTCCAACATCATCCAAGCCTCATCACAATCAACATCTCACCAACAACATATCACTTCTATCACTATCTCAATAGGGCAACTGATGGTAGTTTCTCATTCAATGACTTTCTCATAATAGGCAAGACATGTTCCCAAGCTCAGAGGTGTTAGATGGACACATGGATTCGATGTTTGACACATATGGACTCTTCTAAAAGGCACTGGCCATGTGGAGATTCCAGAACAATGAGAATTTCACTCCCATCTGACAAACACACCCTTGAATGTCAGGAAGTTCATTGCAATGCACCCTTGAATGGAGGGAGCTGCATGTGCAACGCAGTTAGTCCCTTGAGAGGCAGAGTTGGTGAGCTCATAAGTGATATAAAATATACTTCAAACCTTGGAAACCTTGCAATAAAAGTCATGAATGGTTTTTTATTGTCATAGGGCCTGTAGCAACTGAAATGATAGGGGATGATAGACCCTATTTCATTGGTCCTAGGGATGATGTCTAGTTTGACTAGGTCATGGGGCATGATGCCCAAATTGACTTGTAACAATTATTCTCACCAATGTATTACACTCATTACACCTTATTTTTATGTTTGTATATGGAACTTGAAGAAGAAGAAAACAATCAACACAATGAACAAAACATTCCTCCAAATAACCCAAGTCATGGAAGTAGCTCGAGAAGTGACATCAGTTCCAGTGAAGAATGATGATCAATATGTTTGGATATCAAAGCAAGGCGTTGTATTTTTTGAAATATTTGTCTGTGAAATCCAACACTTTGTTTAATGTAATGGACATAGTGTCCCAATTGAAAGACAAATGGATACTAATAACTGTCCCATTTTGTATGACAAAGAGTGTCTTATTCATATATATATAATAAAATGTGTTTTAATTTATTCTATTGCATTCTCCATTTTCACTATGAAATCTTACACCATTGATTAAATATATGGATGATTAAATATTATAGTGAAGAGATGTGAAATCTAATGATATGATATAACAAATTCATCCAAACATCACATTCAAATGCACTAATAAAAATTTAATTGACATGAATATTGTTATAAGATATATGTCAACTTATGATGAATAATGAATTTTAAAAAATCACAATAATTGCATTATCACAGGTCGAGGTTTATAAAAAATAGAAAAAGAACGTCGGTACGTGTGTATGATACTGTGCACCAGTGCGTTTGTATGATACTACGCACCGGTGCATTTCTACGACCTATGAGCACCGCACCAAATACGAATACCAATTAGAATGCATGGTGTGCTTTATCAATGATTACGACTCGGGCAGAGAGGCATTGCATGCACCCGTATGGTTTGCCTTTAACGCGCTGGTGCATTTTTATAACTTAACGGCTCGGTGTGTTTTTACACCTTAATGTCCTGGAGCGATTTTACACCTTAATGGTGTTGGTGCATGAACCTACTATCGACCTAGTGCGTATTTGTGGGTGACATGCATTGGGACGTTTCTAAATGCCCCAGGACTTTCGAAATTTGTTTTCCATCCTGGAGCTTGGTATTTTTACAGTGTCAGTGTGTAGAGGTTAAAACGCACTGGTGCATTCACACATGAAGCATGCACCGATAAGAAATACATCCGTAAAAACCTTTGGCTGCCCAGCTTTTTTTAATTGTGTTGAATTTCTGTTAGAAGCTCCATCAAAACCTTCGCTACAAAAAATGGATGTTGCATAAAATGTTTTTTTGACAATTTTGGCCAATTTTATAACACTAAAAACCTCCTTTATAACCTCCGCTAGAGGGTATTTTCCTTGGATTTTTGCTTCTATAGTTTGATATACCCGTCGTCATTTATGTCAAAGGGGGGAGAAGGACTTGATGACCTCGTGTTTTGCAAGAGGTTGACATCAACGCCAAAGGGGGAAATTGTTGGCATCAATGTGAAAGGTTGATGGTTGGTTGGCATTGATTTCAACCTAGTTTGTACAGGAGCAAACCAATCAAGTAAAAAGGCAAAGATGTTGCTTGAAGTCTTTGAAAGAACCACTGATTGTCAAGGTTGTTGTTGGTTTTTTTGGTCAATATGCCTTTAGTTTTCTTCGGATATTTCAGACAAAATTCCAAATGAATCCTTAGAAAGCTAGCCTATATCATCATTTTTTGCACACAGCCTTAGACAAGGCCTACATGAGGTAACATGATTTCCTTAGTAAAATCAGTGTGTTATAAGGTGATTTTTTAAGCATGAGAACAACATTATATTCTGTTTCCCGTGAACAAAGGACATGACAATGCCTATAAGTGAAGAAATTTAATAACCATAGGAAAAACCATCGAAATTCCCAAGGAAATCATGTGTGTGAGGATGTATAATGTCTATTTGATATTGATAACAAATCCATCAATGAAATCCATGATTTTTATATGGTAATTATATGGAAGTTTAGCTATAAAAAGGTAAGGAGTTCAATCAGTCTAGTGTGCAATTCGACAAGATCCATTGGCTTTGGAATTGCTACTCTATGAAATTGTTTTTATTTGTGGCTTTATTATGTTATGGAATAGGTGTATGAAGGGCGAATTGATCAACTAGTTTAATGTTAATTATTGTATCTAAAATATTAAGTGTTATGCCTAACAATTGCAGGACTAAGTGCATACATTGAGTTATCTAAAGGAAGGTGATCTAGAATTATGAGTTCTTGGTTTAAGATTTGTCTAATTCTAAATCGTTCAAACATAGATGTGTTCCATAATTTTCTATTCGAGCTAATAAATATTTTTTTGTCAGCAAAAAAATTCTAAAGGTTGTTTTGTATCCACCTCTTGGGTTAGATCGATGAACCAAACTTATTGATTTTCGATAGTATTTAATTGTTGGAGGTTCATGTTATTTTTGTGCACCACATTTTAGTTACTTAAGGTTTCTTTTATGTGCTAAAATTCAATTTTTTTATGTGAACTAGAGGTTCATTCCTGTTTATCCACAGCATACTCTTGTTGGAGATCTATGTGCACCATACATTTACTATTATGCTACTTAGATCTGTCTAGTATGCATAGTTTTCAAATGTATGCTCAGATAGATCTTATTTTAGTTGGTGCTTCATGTGCACCACATGGTCTCTATTCTTGGATATATTTAATTGATGTGTGGGATTGGAAAAATATTGTGCTTTTAATTTTCCTAAAGAGACTGTTATGAAGTTTTTTGTCGAGTTTAGTAGTTGAATGATATCCATATATGTACATTGATGATCTTGTATGTTGATCTACTTTTTTTCTATAGGAGATACACTTGTATGACAGAGATTGTATGTTAATTAGCTAGCCACAAGGGTTGTAATGTGTAGTACATAGATCAAGGTAGAGTTTTTGTATCAACACCTAGTTCACTAAGGAAAAGGCTTTTCTATGGCAGAATTTTTCAATGAATCTAGTGTGCATTGCATGCAAGATTGAAGCTAGTTACTCAATAGATTTAATGTTGTTTATTTTTCTTTCAGATTCCATTGTTTCTTATTTCATATGTTGATTGCATGGGGAAGAGGTTTAGTATTGATTTTTTCACATTTATGACAAGGTTTCATGAATTGGATATGTGTGATGTTGTTGCATGTATTGCAAGGAAATTACATGCTGAATTGAAGATAAAGGATTGTTATGCTAGAGACTTTTGTTTATTCTATATGATTTTTTGGTAATATATGCACATTTGAAGTGAACGAAGTTTGGATAATTGATAGCGCTAATGATGATGTTGTGATTTATTACTTGTCATTATATACATAAATGTTTGGTAAATTTATTGGTTGATGGTTGTACTATTTATTTTTTGTGTATTGCAGATTGAAAAGAGCATTTTATTTTGATGAAAATAGTGTTTTATGTGAGTACAATATAAAATATCTTGAGGAAACATGGCATGCCAGATCAATGAATTTTGTAGGTGGTCCTAGTGTAAAATATTTTGAAATTTGGATCACAAGAGGTCAGAGGGAGTAGCAGGTTCCTTCCAATGATAGTTGGAGAATTTATTGGAGGTAACAACCTCCAACAGGTAGGATCATGTGCACTGGATAAAGCCTACACCAGTGCAAGATGTAAAATAAAATTTTAGTTATAAATAGTAGAAGACAAAGCAGACAACAACAATGGTGGGTTTTCCTAGCCAGATTTCCACCTAAAAATCAAGTGTCTATTTGTGAAGATATGCTTGTTGATTCATTGATGTGTTTAATTTCTTACACTTTACATATGTTAACTCTGTCAATCATTAATATTGCAAAAGGAAAGTAAAAGTACTATTGCACGAAATATCGATTCACCCCCTCCCCCTCTCAATATTTCTAACAAAAGTAGCAAGACCAAGAATTCCTCCCAACACTGGTGGGAGACAAAGCATGTGTTGAGACTGTTGAAGTTCCAAAGGCCCCCCTATGGCTCTAAATTTGTAATAGGAGTGTGTATTTCAATTGGAAAGTGCCAAATTATGCTTTTATGGTAAATTTCCTAATGAGTTTGAATTGTATGATTTAAAACGGAAACAATGGTTCAATATGAAAGTAACCACAATGATAGTTCAGCTTAAGTCTAACGGGTAAATTTCTCACATAAGGGTGTGAAAAAATGATAAAAACATCAGTCCTAAGACCTAGTATTCTTCTTCTCAAAAAGTCTATCTAGGCCATCCAATAGTTTCAACAATGGAGCAAGAACCCACAAAAAGAAAAATAATTAAGTTAAAATGAATTAGTGATATTAAGAGGTATTGGGGGCATGTTCCAACTTAGGAACTAGCGACATTTTCAAATAGACATTCTAAATTGAACCAGATGCAATTGCATATCAAAATTGTCATCTTTGTAGATGCCCTAGCTTTTTTCTAATAAGGTATTTTCATCTAGTGCATGCATAAAACTCTTAGGCATTTTCGAGCAGTCATAGACTAGATACCTCACAAGAGCTAGGTCTCTCAAGAAGGATCATAGAAACAACCAAACCTAGGCCTTTTCATGTTCACGAGTATCACCCTTTTTATTTTTCCACACTGGAACTTGAAGGATTTAAAGCACCCTTGGACAAATTTATATGTTTCAAATGAATAATGATAATAAGGGATTATTTGGATACCTACCCTCGAAATCCTAGCCAAGACTAAAATTTTGTTTGGAAATATCTTGATGGATGATTTTAGTTGGTTGGATTTAAAGATTTTTTTATCTATTTAAGTGGGTTCGTAGCTTGATTTTATTTTATTCTGGGTGTGGTGAAGGATATTTCAACATTCATCAAATTGTTTAATTCTCCTAGATCATATTTAGGTGTAAGGAGAGGAACATACTTAAGAGAGGCAATTTTCAAATTCCTTAAGTGTGCAGGGTATGTGATTTGTTTAATGTTAAGTATGTAAACACGTGGATTTGAATTGTGACATATAGACATTGTGGTGTTTTTTATTTTTGTCTAATTAAATCCTTGTAAATTGGAAGCTTGAATTTTTTTAAAATTACATGAAAATAAAAGCAGTCCTATATTCTCAAGATGTAGAGAGTGACAGTCCTTTCAATATTTAACTCCATAAATATTTGTATTGCAAGAACACTAGAAAATGAAACTTTCATAAATTATAAAAAGATATGGACAATTGTGGTCCTATATTCTTTTAACTTCCCAATGTCCTTTATTTTTTAAAATCCTATGTGTTGGTTTGCAAAAATGAATATATGCACATGTATAGGTGCTTTATTCCACATAGTTAAATTTCTAGGTGTTGAAAAACTCATAAAAAAAGTAAAGATGTGCAAACTCGAAGATACTCACTACCAAACTTGGTTAATTTTTATATGCATTTTAGTAAGTTGGAAGGGAGATAAAGAAGCCATTTAACCCCTTTCTAATATACAGAGAGTGCAAGGTAGAGAGCATAATAAGGCCAAAGATTTATTTCTAGTCTCAAAAGTTGATTAACGATTAAAAAATCTAACTAAAATTTCATATGTGTAAATAGTCATCCACGTGGAAAGGAAAAATAAAAACTTTGTTCTTTTTATCACACTACCAATCTTGACTAATTATCGTGCACATGGTCTCCACTTATTCAACCAATGTCATAGCACTTGTGTTGATGGGACATTAAAGAATGCCTCTAATGTCACTAGATATTAATAGAAACCTCTCAAAATGCTTTTGTTGAACCCACTCTTAATATATCTTTCTAATAAGTATAAACCTTATTTTTACTAGATATCCCCTATTTTTACCTAGTACCCTAATACCCTCCAATGCCTATAAACCCCCAACTCCACATCCCCTCCACCCTCCAATACCTACATTGCATTGACTCTACTTTTCATAATTTTAAAACCCCTTTTATGAATGAACATGATAAGATATTAATCAACTAGTTGAATTCCTTGTGCTACCATGCAAGAATGAACTTGAAGCTAGATCTTTGAGGCTTTCAAAGTGCAAGAAAATAAATTATATCACCCAACTCTAAATTAAAACTGAAAATCTTGCAAAATATTGTAACCAAGGTGAACTATATAGGATTGTATGCATACAATCACATGAGTCTTATGGCTACTTATGATGAAGTCAAGGAATTTGTGCAAGCTTCTAACAAACAAGCATGCAAGCTATTAAGTAGCAGAAAGATGAATTTCACTTGGCTAAAAAGTCGAAAAGTGAGTTTGAAGAAGTTGATAAGCTAGTTTGAGGACCTGAAAGACAATGCAAATTACAAAAGAGGCTCCAACATCCTATGAAGGATGATTTATGGGTTAGAGAACCCAATGAATTCATCAATCTATTGGATGGTTTTTTTCACAACGGTGAGAGAAAACACCCTTTGCTATAATGACGACTATGACACTATACACATAAATTGTCCATATTAGGGCTAGTTCATACAAAAAGTGTGATTAGACATAAGAAATAGAGATGAAGCATGCAAGAAATTAGAAACTTAACAATTGAAGAAAAAAGAAAGAAAAAGCACTCTTTATGTTACCACTAAAAAGGTTTTTGACCTTGAGATACTCCTTGGAAAATGTTTTGAGTTGGTGGATTCTCCCACTCTCCTTCGGGAAGGTTCTTTTGCTTCAATGAAATTTTGTCTCTAAAAGACAATGAAGAAGTGTGCTTAGGCTCTCGAAGGGAAGAGGCAAAATACAAGCGTGTACCTATGGTTACAGAAGATGCTAGCTCAAGATAATAGCTTTCAAAAATTATCCGAGCCAAGTTTGATGTATCCTTTTATAGCTAAGTTTCATGATCCATTAAAATTAGTTTCAAGTGGGAATTGTCCACATTTGAATTGACGTTTCCCACATTTTAATAGAGATGACACCATCATAAGACATGGCCTTCCATGTGGATGGACCTTGAGCCTCCTAGTACATCATCTCCGAGGCACTCTTGACGAGATTTCTTATATTTATTGTGTTGAATATGGTTGAGTTTGTTGTGTTTTTCGATCCAAGTATCTAAGAAATAACCATAGGAATCATGTAAAATGCTAATGGGCAAGATACGCAAATAAATAAATACCCATTTTCTATAATTAAGGGTAAATGGTGTATTATTGTCTACTATATTGCGTAAATAATAATCTTATCAATCACCATATAACTCTTTTAAAAAAAATTAAATGATAATACCAACTCAAATATATTATAAGTCTAATTTATATATTGTAAAAAAGACAACTCCAATATTATATATATATATAACACTTACTCCAATATATTCGATGTCTAATTTTGTTGATTGCAAGTCAAGAAACTTAAGCTATATTTATTTATATTTGAAAACAAATACTCCAATATATTCGAGGTATAATTTTGTTGATTGCAAGTCGAGAAACTTAAGCTAATTTTTAACATGTATATAAGTTTTAAGTAAAAGGAGTAATGTTATTGAAGACTATGTGTCAAGAAACTTAAGCTAGTGTTTTTAACATGTATATAAGTTTTAAGTAAAAGGATAAATGTTATTGAAGACTATGTGTATCTATAATAAGGCAATTTTTTTGGGTTTTTAATGGAATCTTATAAGTTTTAAGTAAAAAGATAAATGTTATTGAAGACTATGTGTATTTATAATAAGGCAATTTTTTTGGTTTTTTAATGGAATCTAATAAGATGATGTTGGATGAGTTTGTAATATTTAATTAAAATAAATTTTTTAATATAAAGTTAAATTAAATATTTATATTTTATAAATTTTAAAAAATAATAATAATAATAAATTTAAATTTAATGATAATGGTTGTTTAAGAAAATTAATAAGAAGATAAGAAATTGATTAAAAAATTTAAAATATTATTTTTATGTTTGACGAGGAGAGAAAGAAGTATTTCTAGATCATTTTAATTTTTCTATTTTAATAGGTCAAGAAGGTTGGTAGTATGATAGATATTTTGAAAATTCTAACTAATTTGATTATAATGTGCACAATTTAAAAGAGAGATTTTCATCTTCGATCCTTTAGTATTATAGAAGTGGTAGTGAGAATTACTTCTTATCTTAGCAATGCTCAATTTCTTCTTAACAATAGTCAAAACAGATAAATAATTTTGGTTTTCAAGATTGGGATAGATCACCTCCTTATAATATTTTAGTTCCATTTTTCTCTCTCTTTATCACTCCATAACTTCTCTGTAAATTTGGAAATAATAATATTTTTAATAGTATCCTTATTCTGCCAGATGATCTCCTCCTTTATCCCCCAATGATCTAGCAAAAATTGGGCATCCTTATACCATCATCCCTTGAACCTAAAGTGAAGATTTTGGCTAGAGTTAAAAACAATTTTAAGAAACCTCTTGGTTTCCATGTTGTATAACTTCTTCTTATACATGATATTCCTGATCATAGTCATACTTTCAATAGGGGGGAAAATAGCTTTAACTACAAAGATAAAAGAGATTTGTACATCCTATAATTTTGAGATTCTGAATTATAAATATTTTTACATCTGTTTAATCTTTCTCCATAATTCTTTGAAATATACTCAAACCTCACATCTATAAAATTCTAAATTTAAATTAATTTACCATTTAAATTACAATTTCTCAGTAACCATTTCTCCATTTCTAGAAGTAAAGTTAATTAACATTTCATTCAAATATCTACAATGGATTACCATTCACACATCCATTCGAAACATTCTCTGTTTGCCATTGTAAATATATGATGCTTTGCTAGATCCCCAAAATCTTGCTAGATCCTGTCAAAATAAAATTGGAAAAGGCGGAAAGAAATTGTGAATATGCGTCAATTGAGGAAATCAAATCATGTCCTCACGCTACCATTGCGCCAAAGTTCATCAGGGCAACCGGAAACCGCCGGTACATGAGAATTAGTGCGGGGTCCGTCCATGGAATATGTCGGTCGTGCAACACGTCATAGGTCCAAACTCTGAAATTTGAAGGGGAAAATTATTGACAAAACATTTGGGACAACGCATGACATGACGGGCTAAGGATGGGATTTGATACTCATGCAACGAATCTCGATGCCTTACATTCGACTTTGAACTTCCCAACTAACGCCTGCAGAGAGAGGGAGCCCCATTAAGTAATATATCAGTTTTGCGTCCTTTTGTGACTTTACAGAGCCTACCGGCTCACTCTGTCAGAAGAAAAAGCTTGACAATATAGTACTAATGTTTGACAAGAAAATGTTATGAGATTTACCTTCACTGAAAAATATATTTATGACAGTCATTGCAAGGAGTGTGTGTATGCTATTTTCTCTTTAAAAAAGTTGACGATCATTCGTGTCACTCACTCAGTAATTTTCCAATTAAAATGCAATACAGTAAGTGGTTGGGATGCTCAGGCTTCGGAGATATGAATTTTTATAAATTTCGATTCTGTTTGGACATCTAAGTAACTTTACAATTAAAATGCCATATAGTAAGTAGTTGGCCTGCTCGGGCTTCGGAGATACGAATTTTTATGAATTTCGATTTTGTTTAGACATCTATGTTGGGTGGCTACCATTAATTTTGAGGCTATAGTTTTATTAATGCGGTTGGGTAGAGGCTATAGCCTGTAAAATATATATCACCTCTATGTTATCTCTAATTCTTAGGCTATAGTTCTATTAATGTTGTTGGTAGAGGTTATAGCCCAGGTATATATCATCTTTAAGTTTGTTTGTTTTTGTTTTTTTTGTTTTGTTTTTTTGTTTTTTGTTTTTTTTTTTTTTTTTTTGTGGGTGAAGACGATGTTTCTTTTTGGGAATGTTCAATATGTTTTTTATGTTAAATTAAAAAATATATATCTAATTACTTGTTTTAGTTTTTTTAATTAAAACAATTATAAAATATGAGTAATTGGATTATCTTAGGGTGATCTTCTGTAGCAGTTTCTCAAGCCACATAGCAAGTCTGATATAATCTTTGGAAAAGTTAGAAAACTTGACAAACAAACAAAAAACTTTATAAAACATCAACAATCCAATTCTATTGATTGTTCATCTTACAACCCAGTTTTAAAGAGATGTGGTAAAATTATTTTACATTAATTTTCAGCCACAAATAAAATAATTGGATGTTTATATAAAGTAACATAATGTTATCTCAGCTTTAAATAGTAATAAAGTAGTTAAAAGTAAAAACAAAACAGATATTTTCATTTAATCAGAATCTACCAAATGCCTAGAAAGATATATCTTTTGGAATAAAAAGAGATTTGATCCTAGTGAAAAGAATTAATAGGGATCTAGGTTGACCATATTATAAAAATTGCACATCTCTATATATAAAAGTATTCTCATTTTTCATTTTATTAAAAACTTGATTTAATTTCTATGAAATATCCACAAAATAATTTTAGTAGTAGTGAGGGTACAGGGTTTAGATATATCTCAAAAGTATAACATTTTTTCTTTTAGATTTAATTAAAAGAAAAGTTATAAAATTAAATTAAATTAAATTATTTTGATTGTGAAATGAGTTATGGTTTTTGGGCAAGTGGTGATAAGCCATGGCATTGGCTCATGATATTGTAACAAAGCATATTTACAAGTTAATAATATCTATGGGAAAGTGAGGGTGAATATACATGGTTAAGAATCTTGTTATATTGTAAATTTATTGTAAGTAGTAAGTTTTTATGTGATTATTAATTAAGCTTAATATACTTTACAAAATCATTATTAGTATGTGTCAAGAGGACTTTGGCAATATATTTGTCTATTGGTTATTATTAGTTTAGTATTAAACAATGAAAATTATAATGTTTAATTTTGAAAATAAATATTTATTTTTCATATTATTAAAAATTATTTTTCAAACATTTGATTGGACCATAATTTGAAGGTATTATAATTTATTGTAGTCTTTGCATAATATAATGATATGTAGATAACTCGATCACATATTTTATGCCATAATTTATTGATATAATTGTAATATTTATATATGATTTTTACTTTTTATCATCATCTAAAATTTTTTTACATTAAAATAGATAAAAAAAATGACATAAATAAATATAAATTCAACATATTAACTAATTTAAAAAATATATATTTCAAAGTAAAAATTTCATTTTAAAAATAATAATAAAATGTAATTTATTAAATTTTTAATATAAAATTAATATATATGATTTAAATAATAATAATAAGATTCAATACGGATTATAAATTAAATTTTGATATATAAGATTAAACGGATTATAAATAAAATTTTGATATATAAGATTAAATAATATTTGCATGTATCAGTCTATCTCCAGTTACATAAATGAATTTATATCATTATGCCGTACTCTCGAAATCACCGAATGCTTCTGCCTTTGTTTTTTAATGGACTACTGGGCCCATTTTTTTGCGGTATTCTTTCTTTCTGTGGTCTCTATTTTGCTTGGATTTTCACAAGTGCCCGGTTCCCGCGAACACGTGCCTCTCTCCTTCAGCTTTGCCCACTCTCTATTGTCTTGTCTATTTAATCCATCTTGGTTTCCAGTTATTGTATTCTCTGTCGATTCTGGCACCTCCCTTGGAACGTCTGAGCATGGATTTAATTCCTCTGTCTTGAGCGAGTATTAAGTCATTTCTTTTCTGTACTGGCGAAAATAATTATTTCTGTTGGTTGTGGTGCTCTAGTGGATCATCCCCTCCCAACTCACTAGTGAGGTTGGTATTTCCTTGCTCTTCTCACCCTGATCTCCATGGATGAAATTGCTAACAAAACTGATCTCTAAGACGCTATCAATATCTCAAAACGTATTGATAAGCTCTTGGACACCATGCAGTCCTTGATTACCACAATTAGCAATTTGGAAGATTTGATTGAGTTTCACCGCTTCTCCTGCCAATTATATTTGGAAGCCAAGCTCTTGGTGCACCATGTAGAGATGGAGGACTCGCTAGATAGGCTCAGCTAGGAGATTCAAAATCTAAGTGCTCTGGTGGCGGTTATGTAGATTTCAATTGCCTATGCCACAAGAGTTGTTGAGGAGGCTAATGTTGGTGTTGCTTGTGTTGGGCGTAGGAGGTGAAGGTATCCTCGTGTCAGAGAATTGGAGGAAAATGGTCGTAGTATTTTTTGTCCTATAGTGTGTTCTCCCTTTGTAATGCTGACATGCGAAGTTTGTATTTTGTTGGGTTTTTTCGGTAGAGTTTATGGTTAGCAAATCTTCTGTTTTAAAAATGTATTTATGGAGATAGTAAATCTTTTTCTTTCCTTTTTTCTTTTTCATACTCAAGATATAAGAGTACTACCTCAAAATCCATACTCTATATATATAATAAATGATGTTTAATAATGTTTATAAATAAATAAATATTTGAATGTTTGTGTCAAGAAAAAATTTCAATATCAATTTCTTATATGTAAAATGAGAAAATAAAAAATAGTAACTATGTTAAAAAACAAAAAGTATTAAAAGTAAAAATCCAACTATTTAAAATAAGAAAAATTGGCATGTATTTGTTTAGGGGTTTTGGATAGAATGTTGTTAAGACACTCTTATATGTTAAGTTATCAGTTCAAAGACACTCCTATATGTAAGTTACTAGTTCAAAAACACTTCTAGATGTTAAGTTACTAGTTCAATTCGCCACCTTACTTGGGTGTTATTTTTTTATAAGACCATGATGTAGTTGATCTGTGTGTTGTTAAGACACTCCTAGATGTTAAGTTACTAGTTTAATTCCCTGCCCTACTTGGATGTTATTCTTGGACAAGGCCATGATGTAGCCTCACCAATGTGGAACATACAAAAAAATATATTGACATGTATTTAAAAATGTATTAATTAAAAAAACTAATGTGAATAACAAGGTCTATATTTAAAATATTCATTATCCATGTTAACTAAAATATTTCAATCTACACTATGTATACATTGTATATGGTTAAAAATTACTACCTCTATATCATATAAAGTATTTGAAAAAACTAAAATTTTATGGTTAAAATATTTAGTAGTTTTATTATTCTAAGTTTTGACCTTTTTAAAGGATATTTGTGGAAAATTTTGTCTGAAATCTATCGAATATTTGTTGGAATTGCAAGTTTAAGCTATGTGATCTACACAATCCAAGTGTTCAAAGGAATTTTCAAGCCATTGAATCCATTTATGTATTAAAAAATGCAGTTTAAATAATGAAAATTTACACTTGGTGTGTGTGTGTGTGTAACCAATACATATTCATCATAAACAAAAATCCATCAAGTAGTGAGAGGGATCAAATCTCTTTGGGTGCAATTTTTTTTTCGAATTTGGCACTCTAAAAGATGCTTGCACCTCAAGAGATCCGATCCCTCTTAGCCCTTGCTATATTCGTGATTAAGATATATCTTTATTGGTATATTTAGGGATCTACAATATCTTCTTTGAGAAATATCTGGCTTGATCAATAAGCTTTTCTTTTGAGAATTAGTTACAATTGATGAGTAATAACAAAATAGGCTTTGAGAAGGGTAGTGTAACATGTTATAAACTTTGAACATTTTTAATTGTGTTTTCTCAATATTTGGTCCAAAATTAGAATATTGTGATAATTGAATATACAATTATTGAGATTGGGTGTTGAATCAATTTATGCATCCAAAATACAATTTCAACAAGGAAAAAATACAATTTGACTATAAATTAAATAACCATGTTCTACTGATGATTGCTTAAAATAGTCTAAATCGTATAACACTTATAATTGAGATGTTTACAAACATGTGAAATTCATAATTAATTTTTTTAATGAATGAAGAATAATTAAATACAAATGTTATACTCCCCAATGGAAGTGTTGTAATTGGCACACGTGAGCACCCAATTGAGGCCTCCGCTAAGTGAAAATGGAAGGAGTAATGGAGGAATAATTATGTGTGTTTGGCAATGAAAAGAAAAATGTGGTGAAGGATCCAAATGAGTAAGGTTTTCCTGTCACCTTCATTGAATCGACCGCACTCGAAATCTTACCTGAGTAATCATTGTTCTCATCACATTCACTACAGAATAAATAAATATGAGGAAACATATCTTTCCATTGATGGAAGAGTTATTCCAATGCATTCTTTGATGATTTTATGGGGAAATTGGTAATTTCTAATCACTATGGTTGAAATTTTATGGTGAAGGAATTGGTAATTCTAGGGTGCAAGTAGGAAACAACTTCATTCATCACCTTTGTGAAGCTAAGCAATTAGAAAGACTAGGCCCTCTTGCCCTGATCCCCTCCCTTCTTTGTATTGCATTATTTTTCTAAGGTTCCTTTTGTTTCATCCCTCTCATCCACAACAAGACCTCACTGGAAACAGGGCTCTTCTAGTTCTGAGTAAACTACCTCTCCTCAGCATCGTCAATTGGAATTTGTAGGTATACTACCTAGTGGGTATTTTTGAACATATTGCTTGTGGAAGGTCTTTACGTCATTTCTGGTTTATGGTTTATTTCGTTGTTAGCCTCTCTATAAATTTTAATTCTCTCTCAGAGCATAATCCTCTGCACCAAATTCACTCTTGCATCTGAGTCCTCCTACTTTCCATTCTCACCCACCGTCCCCTCGACCTATATGTACTTAATTTTTTTCTTTCTTTCCTAGTGTTATCCCCATAGTTCTCATTTGGTCGTTATCTCTCAAGGTGGTCCCACATTTGTATTTCCACGTAGAGGTCTCGCTTGAGAGGGGTTGGATGCCATGGCTAACCACAACTTACAAAAGCTCAATCCCTATACCTATAAACTTCGCTCGATAGATACTGCAACCACATGCCATTAGTCATTCCACATTAATTTTTTGGAATTGAGTAAGAGGTGGTCACTGAAAGACATGATGTATCAAATTTACAGGACATGGAAGAGGTGTAAAACTAGACTTTGTATTTGGGTACTATGAGAGCATGTCAAAACTAATATCTACACACTATTAAGTACCTATATTAGCACATCAATTTTTTTTGGGGAAAGTTAATTATTCTAATGTAATGAAAATAAATATGAGCTACTCCTCTGCATGGAGGAACTGCACCTACTTTATCAAATCATGGATGAGTGTGTGAAAAAAATGCAAACAATTATACATCGCAACAAGGATCAACCACCACTAGGCCAACCTGGGCGTCTAGCTCCAAATACTTAGTCTCTTCATGTTCTCATGGTATGCTACATCTTGTAGCTATTTTTTCAATTTATATGGCATCTGGTTTGTGTCTCTTGTTTTCATATACTTTGGTTTCCATGGCTTTTGGGCCAAACTTTTGTATTTTAAACATTTACCATGTCCAACACAACATGCTTATTCTGGAAAACTCATGTTTGAGCCCGGTTTACTACCTCTATTATGTTTTCCATACTAACAAAATAAGGCTAATTAAGGTGTTTATCCAAAGTATGTACTGCAAATATTTTCTTTGTTAATATAAGAATTTGGGTTTAAAAAAAAAACATTTTTCATAAATGATTTACAAAGGAATGACATATATTTAGAAATGAAAAATTTCCCATTGAAAAACCTAATATTATTCTAATTTTCAGAGTAAATAAAATCCAAAAAAAATCATAGTGATTGCATCCATACGTTACGACATATTAGCCTCCAATTCTCTAAGTGTGGGCTTGATGAATTCCCATATATTTGGTCTGTATGTAATTTGGTTCAATCCTCAACATTTAACGCATATGGATAAAATTTTGACTAAAAACATCTTGAATGATCCTAAATGTAACATCCAATTTTTAGAACTTTTAAATCCTTTTAAGGATAAGGGCTTCTTAACCTTATGCACACGTCATATATCCTGGGTCTCTAGGAATAACTTTCTATTTGAACTAATGGTTTTTATGGAGAACATAGTCCATTCTATTTGTATAAGTAAATTCCACCTAAGAAAAATTTAGAAGCTTATTAGATGGAAAGACTAGATGTTATTATCGATTGTATGCCATTATGTATTGTACTTCAATAAAGCGAGGTAAAATGGACTCTTAATCTCAATATTTAAATATTTTTCTTTATATTTATCTAACAACACCAAAAACAAGAATGAACACAAGAATTTTAGAGAAAATCCTTGAGAGATAGAACATAAGTAATTATTCCTTGAGGATAGAAACCACTCCTCAAAATGCTTGTTACATCATGAATATAACTACAATGCATATCATTACATTGTTTATACTTCTTTATATAAATCTATCTAACCTCATATGAACTTTCTAGTTCGGGAATCTTATTGTAATCCTTCTTAGAAATATTTTCCATTATGTGACTATCTATCTATTATTATTTCCTTGGATACCTCCTAAACTTATGGCACCCCTATTATTCTTGTGGTAGTACTCTACCCATCCCATCCATTTTCTCATGTTTCGTCCTTAAAACATGGAATGGGCCAGTGTGAATTCTGATCTGCTAATAAACTTAGCCAATTATACCAATCATAAGCATCCATCCATCCTAATGAAATGTAAACATGGTGTCCAATTTTATTCTTGCAATCTCAATATCATTTTTGGTTTCTTATGATAATCTCCATGCATTGATTTTAGTCATCCATATGGCTCCATATGGGTTGTTGTTCTAATTCCATGGTGGTCCATACATTTGTTGCTACCCATGCCTTTGATTTGATAAGTATTGTTTCTCTGAGTAAAGTGGGTGGTGAAATATATCCATCAAAGTTAGCTCTTGGTTTTTCTTACTTGTACTCTTCAACATGGGATTTATTTGAGTCATTTAGCTTCTTCGCTCTTTCTTCCTTTCTATTGGACCCTTCCTGAGGTTTTTTTTCATGAGCTTATGTATCTTCTTCAATCACGTACTTTTCATTTGATGTGACAATAGGTACATTAATTATTTTACCTATAGTGACTTCTTCATGACGCCCTTCCCTTCTTGTTTACAAAGACACATATCTTACATTGTGATTTTCTTTCGTCGTGATTTTTTTTTTTGCAAATTAACATTAACTATATGAATTGATTTAATATAGGGATATCTAATGATAACATCCACATCATTCATATCTATAGCATGAAAATATAAATGCAACACATATTTACCCATGGTAAGCTTAAAATATTTAAAAATTTAAACATTGTTACACTTGATCTATGTGCTTTGAATATACTTTGCAAGAAATTATATTTTTTATCCAAATTAGTATTGACAAAATTATGCTCGTAACTATGGTTAGTAGAAACAATAACCTTTTTTTGACCAATAATCCATGATATTTTGTCAATTTGGTTTATCTCACGTGGTTGGGAGCAATGATTGTTATCCTCCCTATCTAGGTTCAATCCCCACAATTGACATGATGGGCTTTGTTGTAATGGATTAGAGCCTTGTTGAGAAGTGTAAGCATCCCCTCAATGACCAACAACTATATATTCCTAATATGGAATATAAAGGTATTTCTCATAGAAAAATACATCAATAGCTTATAACAGGAATGTTGTGCATGAAAACAAACCCTTGGAGTTGTCATTATTCTTCATCCCGTGAGATCGCATGTCTAAGAATATTTTTACATATTCATTATCTAAAAGTTCCTTCATCTTGTTATGGTTAAGAAAACTCTACCATATGGTCACATCAGCTTCTAAATTAATGTAAAGCTTACTTTTCAAATATTTGATTATGAGGACTTTATCTCTTTTATGTATTCTTCAATACTAGAATCATCATATTTTCTTGTGAAATATAACTTTCTTGTGAAAACCAAAAAAATAAAACTAAGGTTTTAAAGAGAATCACTTAGTTTTGAATGGAGCTCATATATGTGCTTACTTTTTTATATGGATAACGTAATATGGTCATATCTCTTGTGATATTTCCTAGATGGGCTATTATGGCCATAGTCATAAAATTTCATGACCACTCCACAACTACTGGCACTAATTTGACTGAAATTTTGGCACTTTATCAAAATATACTTAATATATAGTCCATGTAGTTATCAATATTGGAAATACCCTAAAATAATTCATTTTATATCATCGATAATTCCACTTCCCAAACTGTGATTACATTGATATATTCAAAATTTGGTATTTTTTTAGAAGAACTCATATCTACAACCGGTTTCTTCATGTTATACACCAAAAGTTTCAAAATTAAATCTAAATGATATCATCAACTTTTTCCCTTTAAAAAACTAAAAAACAAAAAGAAAACCCTTTTTACCCCAATAAAATGATCTAATATCTCTTTTAGTGTAACTCAATAGATTTGAAAATATAAAAAAGACATTAACTTGAACTTAATAGATACACATAGTAGATAAAAAAATAATGAACTTAGAAGGTTGTAGTGAATATCTTTAAGGTGGGTAACACCATTGATTATTTATTAAGCAAGGAAATCAATCTACAAGAACTGCTTGCTACAATTACAATACACTTGAGAATACATCTCATTACATTGCTTTTAATTCTTTATATGATTATATTTAAGCTTACATGAACTTTCCAAAAAAAACCTAGTGAGTCTTCTTACAATTATTGCTTTCTCAACATGTGGCCACACATTTATTTTATTCCCTTTGGGTAATTTAATAGGTATCTCATATTTTTCTTCCTACTAAAATATAGGGCAACTAAATAGATCTAAAATTAAAATATATGAATTAATAATAGATAACAAAAGAATGAACACAATAATGTAGAGAAGAAATTATTCACTTTTTTGGGCCCAATAAAGAGCTCAGATACTAATCATATGAAACAATATATATTTAACATAAAAACACTCTTAATATTTAGAATTAAACCATTGTCTTCATAACTATCAAATATACCATAAACACAAAAGTTAGCACAAGAATTATAGGATAATATCATCAATTATTCCTTAAGAAAGGAAATTACACTACAAAAATTATTTATAGAATTATAATATACTTCACAATACATCTCATTACATTGCTTCTACCTTTTTATATAGTTCTATCTAATCTCATAAGGACCCTCATGTAGGTGGAACTTTCTGGTAATTGTTTTTACAATTATTGTTTTCACATTATGCAATCACCAATCTATTATTATTATTCCTCTTGGATACTTCTCTAGGTAATCTACATTATCCTCCCTATGTACACTATGCATTAAGGCCTTAAACAATAATCTGAAGAGTTAAATATTCTAAGTTGTTACTTAGGAGCAAGTGAGGTTCTTGTGATGTTCTAATAATGAATTTGATGTGTGACTCTAGGGATGGATTACTAGAATTAGATAAACATGTAGCTACTTTGGCTAACATGTGGCAACACTAGGATGTATAGAAACCATAAGCATTGAGGGATCACGTTTATGGAAAAGGAAGCATGGGGCTCATATATTTTATAACTTAGGTGGTATATAATGGTGATAGTCATGTGTTGGGTTATTTGTTTGAGTACTAGTGTAGTTTTTGAACAAGAATTAATTATTTTGATAGGCATGTCTATTTTGGAATAGGGATTCCACAATTTTAATTTAACTATCAATAATTAATAATCGGATGCAATGGATTTAACCTTCATATGATATTCTAGAATATTCTTAGTAGTACACAAAAATCGAAGTGGGATGGTAGGATCCACGAGGGTGGCGGGTATTTTTTTCACCTTAAGAATCAAGAACAACTAAAGTATGCTAGGGGTTTAGGTCTTAGTTCTAAGGATGTGGCAGAAGAATATGCCCTCTTCCAACGGTTAAAGAAAATTGCTAGCCTTGGATCCCGAGAAGTGATTTTTATTAGGGACTCGACAAACACAATTCACCATTTATACTCAGGAACATTCCCTTTATATCTAAATCTCAAGAAAATCTTCAAACTAGTTCACTATTCACACCAAACTATTATGAGGAGGAAGTGTTTTCATGTTCTTAGAGGTAACAACATGAAGGATGACCTCATATATAATTAAGGGGAACTAAGTTGGATTGGTGAGAGAGGCTTTGACCCACTCCCTCAAACTCTTGAATTTATTTAATGTGGTGGGGGAAGGAAATATGAGGTGTTCTTTCCCTTGTGTATTTGGGAGGCTTTCATCCCCAATTCGTCATGTTGTGAAGGGGATTATGAAAGAGTTGGAAATCATGTGCATCAGTGGGAGGTTGTTCTTCAAGGAAGCACATTCTTGGAAGATGTTCACCTCGCCAAGGTTGAATTCATGAGATTGAATGATTTGGAGGCATGGGAGATGACAATGGAGGTGTTAATTTCATGTTTGCAGGTAAGTGAAGTTGCCTTAGAGCAAAGAATTGGTCTTTAAATGATCAATATTGTGTATGCAGGTACACCCATGTTTGACATCTAGGCATAATGTCTTGGGATGTCCCGTCGAAGCACTAGGCTACATATCAATATGGAAGGTGGTTGGCTCACTATGGAGGATTATCTGATAACTGGAGAGTTTGGTGGGTCGATTTTGTGGTCTCATGCTCCGGGAAGCTTGGTGTTTCAGTCGAATGACATGGGGAAAAAAGTGTGGATTGGTTTGTAGTTAAGGTAAGAAATTTCACTATTTTCTGTATACTTATTTCTAATGCTCATGAGTGGTACTGGGGGAGCCTTTCTTTCTATTTCATATAGAGATGGGTCACTGATTTTCAATTAAGTATTATGGATTGGGGGAGGTTGTTAGAGTATAGGGAGTTATGGGAGAACTTTGTTTTAAGGTGTATTCTTGTTGTTGATAATCAATTTGGGTTCTAAGTGGGACAAGGCTCATCATCGCAGATCCACATTTTTTTTAGGGGCGTCGACTGGGTTTTTAATGTTTTTTTTTTTTGTGTGGCCCCTATTGTTGCTCATTTCCATATGTTAGATCCATGGAGATTTTTCCTCCTCTTGGCTTTCTTGGCTAATAAAAGTGGTAGTTTGGTAGTAGGGTGGTGGTGCCTACAAGTATGATTGTGGGTGTGCGTTGCAAGATATATTGGGTTGCTCTGTTTCCAATTAATAGTTCACTTATGCATATTTCACTAATGATTTTCACCTAGGAAATTGATTTTGGCATGCAATTTATTCTAATTGGATTTCTAAAATTTGTTTTTATGCCAATTCCAAAGTTTGGTTTTATTTTTTCCTATTTTTCTCTTAGGGGTAGTCCAAGGAGTCATGGCTTGGTGGTTTCTAAGTATTATGGGAAGTGATTCCTCATAAATTCAGGGGTCTTGGGACTTCTCAACCTCCATCTCTTAGGATTGAGAACTTTCTTTGGATTCTATATTGAAAGTGGAGCTTTCATTGGAATTGAAACTCTTTGAAGTCAGGATGTAGGGTGGGAAGGAAGAAATTGGGAAAAAAACTTTTATATGTGCAACAAGATGTTACAATACTTACAAAGAATTTCCTTAGCACCCAATGGAGGTTCTAGAGGCTAGAGGATGGCATGGATTTCCTCAGGTCACAACTAGAAGAATTTACTCCCATTTTTAGTAGACATGAAACCACCATAAGACATATCATTTAATGTTAATGGATCTCATGCTCCTAGAACATCATTTTCATGAAAAATTTGATGGGATTTCCTAAAGTCTCATGGAGATTTGAAAAGTTAGATGGAAGCTCAAGAGTCATGGGGGAAGTCTAAGAGTCACAAGGGAGGTGGAGAGTCACGTCATTTTTTATATATAAACCCTCATAGCTCAAGAAAAGGACTATTCACCTTGGCTCCTCCAACCAGGAATTAGAGAGGAAGATGGTTCTTTTGATGAGAAAGTGGTAGCTCTAATGCTCCACCATTAGAACTAGTGGTGTTCATTTTATCGATGTATCTTGGAAATTTTTCTTAATACTTGAAACTCATTGAGACAAGACACTTTCATGCATATGTCATAAATGTTGTAAGACTATTCTTTGATTTTTGTGATAAATGTTGTTTTCATTTGTACTAAATAAATTGAACTATTTCGATGGCTTTGGTGATTATCTCATTGAAGGTATATTGTACTTGTTTCAAAGATTGTTACTTCTATGTCAACTATTTCACTAGTTTATTAATGATTATTTCATATATATATATATATATATATGCTCTCGTTTATTTATTAGATTAGTATATACTCTTCTCTTCAAGGACTAGTTTTGTTTCCATCTAGTGAAATAACCTTGATATATTCAGCAACTGAACATTCCACAAGGCATAATCACTTATTCATTCAAAATTACATGTACATTATTCTCTCATGATAACCATTGTAGCCAAGGAAAATATCTTAGAAAAATGGTAGTCAGGTATTATTTCCGGAAGGAATCCTACATCGAATGGTGTGAAGTTAATTGAGACTCCTCATAAGGGATACCCCTTACATGTTGGCGGGTTCCATCACAGTCAAGATTCTGGTGCTAAAAGGAGGGAAGCCACCCTTTTATCATTGATAACTCACTGCATCCTAATGAGCAAAATTTTACAAAAGTAAGTAAAATTCCCATTTCCGCTCCAATTCATACTCCTGAGAGAGAGGAAATTTCTCATCCTAGTCCAGGACAAGCATTTGAAGTCACTTATGATCAGCCTGGATGATCTGACCTATAACTTTACAATTTGTGAGGGATCTTGATCCAGGTGGATATTGGCGGCCACCCACCTATTCCACTTGGGGCCCCACCATTGTTTCTTTCATTTTTTCGGTTTCCTTAATTGTAGCACAATTTACTATTTTTAGCAGTTTTTTTGGGTCTTGACCTTCCAGAGCCGTTTCGAGGCCCTAAACGACATTTTTTGGGAAAACCGATCATGCTTCTCACATCAAAATTTGTAGTACTTGGATATATATTTCCAATGAGGTATTTTGTGCACCAAACATAGATCGTATGCCAAAGTTACGTCCCTGAGAATTTGATGTGCCAATTTACCGAAATGTAGCCCATAGTTTTGGCGCTTCATCACCTACTGTTAGGTTTTTGGATGTTTAGGGTTTTCCATTGTTTCTCAATAATAAATAGGCATTTGAGCCTCATTGTAACACATTTCAGAGGTCTTTAGCCACCACATATCTTCTCAGAGATAAGCTACCATCACCCTAGCTAGTTTATTTCCATTCTTTTTATAAGCATATCTCAATTATGTGATATTAATGAAATGAAGTCTTATTTCTACTACATCTCTGCATTTATGTGCATTTCTATATTTTATTACATTCCTACAAAAGTCTAGATTAGTGTTATTAGAGCGGTCTTCTCTTTCTTGATCCTTCTTTGCATGTCCCAAAGGAGGTCGTGGTATAAGGAGTTAGGTCTCGATCTGGTTGAACCTTTGCAAGATCAGCCTCACAAACCCCGACAGTCACCCATGGGGATGAAAAGAAAGAAAAGGGAGTAGGAGATCCTATCAAAATTTTACTTGAAGAGGCCCCTAAGAAACAAAGGAACATGATGATGGATAGCTTTTCCCATATCCTTCAACGACTTCCCACTGGCGACACATTTGCATCCAACAACTACTGTGGAGGCGCAACTCCTTTTAAGGTACAAGTAAAATTTTACATTCACATATTTGAGGGCCAAATATATGTAGATGTCGTAGATAGATGGTTTAATCTATTAGAAGAGTATTTCTTGGTTCATGAATTTTTCAACCGGGAAAAGGTTAACTTTTCACTTTGCAAATCCACCCCCCATGTCAAGGACTAGTGGGAAACCTACTGTGAAAAAAAGGATGGGAGGGAACCCTCTATGTTTTTAGCCGCACCTGCTTGGGATTATTTCCGAGATGCCATCAAGGAACAATATTATCCCATGGGGATATATGAGGACAAGTACATACAATGTACTACGTTACGACAACAAAGGGATCAAGATGTGCATGAGCTGATGAATATGTTCCATACCTTGCACACAAAATTGGGTATAAAATATTTGGAGAAACATTTGGTGTTGAAATACCACAATTGTATGCACATATACATTCAAAAGGAACTGAAGTTTCTCAACATCTCCTCGCTTGGTGCAGCATATTGGTATACTGCGAAGATTGAGCAGAATTTCAAACAGAAGAAGCGAGAATTTGGATGTGTGAATCAAAAGCAGGGGAAAGGTGCCGTGAAACTGCATAACAAAGGACAAAGCCAAGGTGGGGCAACCCAAAATAAGCCACCAAAGCCGCAATCAAAGAAAAGCACTGCAAATCCAAAGAAAGGCATGAGAAAGTGGTGTGAGTTCCATACGAGATCCAATCACAACACAAGGGAGTGTCAGGCAAAGCAGTCACTGGTGGCCAAGATGAAGGCTTCTGAATCAAATGCATGCTCTGACTCTAAATCAGAACTCGACAAGGGGAGTGATAAAGGGAAGAAGATTATCGACGCGGAGCTGAACGCCACTATTGCTACCACGATGATCTAGAAGGAGGAACCGGAAGATCCAGAGGAGGGGGAGTGCCTCTTCCATTCCCAAATGTGGGTAAAGGGTTCCTTGCTGCAGTTCATTATTGACAGCGGGAGACAAAGAACCTCATTTCAATAGAGTTAACAAAGTTATTGGGCTTGCCGATAATAGTACTCCCACATTCGTACACCATCAGGTGGCTTCACCAAGGATGGTATCTCTGCATCAACCAGTAGTGTCACATTCCCTACAACATCAAGCCCTTCACGGATGAGGAATTATGTGACAGTTCTCCTCTTGATGTTCCTGATGTATTATTAGGCCAACCATACTTGTGGAAGCGACATGTTGTGTATGAGTTTTGGCCTCGCGCTATTATTGATACTTTGGGCAATAAGTTGTACAGGATACCGGAGGTAGCACTGCCTGTCGCCATCTCTTTGGTTGCTGCAAAAAAATGCAGTAAGATAATTTCCAAAAGTGGGAAATTTGTTTTTCTAATAATCTGCCTCAGGGCAAGAAGAATATTGTGGCCATGACCTCTAGATAGAGCTCTTTTGCATGACAACAACATATGGACAAGGTCATGGAGGAGTATGGGGACATCTTCACCTCGCCAGTAGGGGTGCCTCTGCACTGTGAGGTCAAGCACCCCATCGATCTGAACCCAAGTGCGTCGCTGCACAATGGAACAATTTATCGGTGCTCTGTTATAGAGAATGACGAAATCAAGAGGCAGATTTAGGAGCTGCTGCAGAAAGGTAACATCCGGCCAAGTTCATCGCCTAGTGGGAGCCCGATTGTGTTGGTGCAGAAGAAATATGGGACGTGGAGACTCTGTGTTGACTATCAGGCATTGAACAAGATCACTGTCCGAAATAGGTACCCGATCCCATGGATTTATGACCTTCTGGACCAACTCAAGGGGGGAAAATATTTCAGCAAGATCAACTTGAAGTCTGAGTATCACCAAGTACCAATTGAAAAATACGATGTGTGGAAAACTACTTTTAGAATGGTTGTTCATGTCTTTTGAGTTGATGAATGCTCCCACAACCTTCATGAGGCTGATGGATGACATATTGTGGCCATTCACCAACTCACTTGTAGTAGTGTGCTTGGATAACATCCTGATCTTCAGCCATACTTGGGAAGAGCACCTCCATCACATCTGACATGTCCTCCGAACACTATGACAACACAAGTTGAGTGCCAATTTGGAGAAGTGCACTTTTATCATGACCCACGTTCAATATCTATAATACATTATTGATGAGAAGGGGGTGCATGTGGATTGAGCAAAGATCCAAGTCATCTGGGATTGGCTAGCCCCAACCACTCTAACAGAGCTCCACAACTTGTTGGGTCTTGCCAATTTCTACTGCAGGTTCATGTTGGTATTCTCTCATATCGCTTGGCCCTTCAACCAAGTCACTAAGGGAGGAATGAAAGAAAAATTATTTTGGTTTGAATCTAAACATAAGGTTTTCGTCGAGTTGAAACATTGCCTCTGCTCTACCCCAGTGCTCACATTACCAGACTTGCAACAACCATTTGAGATCAAGACAAATTTCTGAGGCTATGCTATTGGGGTAGTTCTTTCTCAATAAGGGCATCCAATGGCATATCACAATGATACATTGTCTAATACGGTCTGGAAGTATCCCACTTATGACAAATATATGTATTCCATTGTGCAGGATTTCCAACAATGGAAGCATTACATTTTGGTGAAGGAAACGGTCATCCACATAGACCACTGACCAGTGAAGTTCATACAGAAACAAGGGAAGTTCCAGAATGATTTCCATCAAAAGTGGTCCACATATCTGCAACAATTTCATTTTAGTATAAATTACAAGAAGGGAAGCACCAATAATGTTGCATATTTCCTCAGCCGACCTCCGATCGTGGCACTAACCATCGTGCTCAAATATTGTGGGCACGAGACTTCAAATTGGTCGCTTCTCCACAAGAGAGATCTTGAATTTGGAGACACATAAAAGATGCTCTTGGAGGGTAAGTAAGTTCCAAAATTTCACCTCCAAGATTCACTACTATGTCACCTGGGACACCTTTTTGTTCCTTCAAGTGAGCGTGCCAAGATGATTTGGGAAGCACACTACAATTGGGTCATAGGGAATTTCAAGGTCAAGAAAATAGTGGCAATATTGCATAAGTATTTCTATTGGCCGAACCTTCGATTGGATGTTGGGAAGTACATTAGATCCTACACTGCCTGTGACATTGCCAAACCGACCATCAAGAAGTAAGGCCTCTATACTTTGCTGCCTACCCCTAGTCAACCTTGGGAATCCATCTCCATGGATTACATGTCGCATTAGGGGAATTTTGAGGTCTATAGTGGGCCTCCTAAGGAAATTATAAAATAATGGTGGAAATAATAAAATAAGATTTGATGACATCATCAAATTTTAGAGGGAAAAAAGAAAAAAGTACTTTTTCACCTCGCATTTTCAAATTATCTCCCAAATGTTTTACTCAAATTTCGAGCAGGAGTACTTTTTGGATGCAAAATTTAATTCCTCATCCAAGGAGTACCCATGTTGCATACCTTCATTGGACCCTTCTAACGTAAAAATGAGAAATACATGAAGAATGTGATTGCAATCACGTTTTTTATGTCTTTCTCATTTTTCGCTTAGAAGGGTCCATCGAAAGTATGCAACATGGGTACTCCTTGGATGAGGAATTAAATTTTGCATCGAATGAGTACTCTCACTCGAAATTTGAGTAAACACTTTGGGATATAAGTTGAAAATACGAGTTGAAAAAATAGTTTTATTATTTTATTATTTTCTAATAGTTTTACCCTTTTACTTAAAAAATGGGGAATCATCCCCCATGGTTGACATCATCATCTTGAATCGTATTGGTTCTTATAAGGTTTATTTTGGTTGTACATTTTTCTTAGGAGGCCCATTTCAGACCTCAAAATTCCCGTAATGGTCCTTCAGTATAATAAGCATGTAAATGATTGTGTTTTTGTAGTCGTCAATAGATTCTTGAAGATGACCATTATGATGACCTGCAAGAAGAATATCACAACAGAAACCACTGATAAACTCTTCTTTGAATGAGTGTGGGTACACTTTGGGATCCCACAGTCTATCATCTCATATCGAGACAACAAGTTCCTCAGTACATTTTGGTCCAGCCTCTGGTCAATGTTGGACACCAAGCTCACTTTGGGATCCCACAGTCTATCATCTCATATCGAGACAACAGGTTCCTCAATACATTTTGGTCTAGCCTTTGGTCAATTTTGGACACCAAGCTCACCAAGTCCACAAATTTCTATCCCCAAATTGATGGCCAGACAAAGGATGTCAACAGGATGATTGTACACATCCTATGCATGTACAACTCAAAGAATCCATGCACATGGGATGAGAGCCTTCCTTATGTATAACACAGCTATAACCATGCTCTCCACAACTCAACTAGCCACAACCCCTTTCAGGTGGGCTTGGGATTCCAGCCACTATGTCCTATTGACATACCCATGCCATTTACAGCTACTCAGGCCGATTCATCTAGTGTCCAGTCTGAAGCTAAAAAGGTGAAAAACTTCATTGAGTGTATTCAGCACATCTTCCAATAGGTTCATGACATATTTGACATAACCAATTCCAGGCAAAAGCAGCAACATGATCAACATTGGGTGCCACACAACTTCTAGGTGGGAGACAAAGTGTGGCTACATTTGCAGAAGGAGGGCCTCGATGGACCCCTCGTAAGCTTCGCCTGCCCTGATATGGGCCACACACCATCACCAAGGTTGTAGGGGACAATTCCTTGGAGCTCAATATTCCACCATTCCTTGGTCTGCACCCAGTGTTCAATGTGGACTGCCTTCGACCATACTTACCACCTCTACACAACACCTCCAACATTGCAAAACAATTCACGCCAACAGAGTTAAACCCAAACTCCATGGAACAGACCACCACTGATCGTACCATGGACATGCAAATCAAGAACACTCACCAGTTGAAGATCCAACTATATCGGGTTGTCAAAGTTGGCCAACTCCTGCACCAAGGGAAGTGGCTCACCAGGGACCAATTTCAGTAGAAGTTTCCTCATCTCATGGAGGAACTCAACGCAATGGGGACAATTTCTTCCTAAGCGGGGGAGGAATGATCCAAGGGGATATTGGTGATCACCTACCTATTCCACTTGGTGCCCCACCATTGTTTCTTTCAATTTTTCAGTTTCCTTAATTGTAGCATAATTTACTAATTTTAGCAGTTTTTTCTGGTCTTGAACTTCCGGAGCCATTTTGAGGCACTAAACAACTTTATTTTGGGAAAAATGCGAGTAACATGGGTTGCATACTTGACCCATGTTTCTTACATCAAAATTTGTATTCCTCAGACAGATCTTTCTAACAAGGCATTGTGTGTCTCAAATAGAGATCGTATGTTAAATTTACGTCCTCGGGAAGTTGATGTACCAATTTACTCAAACGGGGCCCATAGCTTTGGAATTTCATTTCCTAGGGTTATTTTTTTGGATGTTTAGGGTTTTCCATTGTTTCTCAATAACAAATAAGCCTTTGAGCCTCATTGTAACACGGTTCAGAGGCATGTAGCTGCCACATCTCTTCTCAGAGATAAGCTACCAATGCCCCAGCTAGTTTATTTCCATTCTGCCTGTAAGCACATTCCAGTTATGTGATATTAATGAAGTGAAGTCTTATTTATGTTTTATCTCTTTTTTTATGTGTATTTAAGAATTTTATTGCATTCCTGCATAATTCTGGATCATATCTTGGTTTATTTCGTGTTGCTGCTATTCTACCTCATAAGCATGTAAAGAAAGAAACAACTCCCAACAGAATATTTTTTTTTTTTCAGTATAAGATTTGGTTATCGAAACGCTTGAGGTGTTATTTTATCATATCGAAAGAAAAAATCTGAAAGGGGACCTTCTCCCTGTTGAGGATAATTTGGACAGTGAAGGGGAAGATTTTCAATTTTCTGATGAGGAACATCCTGATTCTAACAAAGAATTTAATGGTGAAGGAGAAGCCTCTTCAGACTCAAAATAAGAGGAGGAGGAATGACACGAAGATATGGTTGATGTATATTTTGATTGGATCGCCAAAGGGCCACTTGCTCTTCCACGTAATCTTCACCGCATGCCTAAACATCTAGAAAATTTTCTCTCAAAGTTTGATTCCAATAAGAAATTCATATTGACAATTTATAAATGCATTTACGAATGCTTGAGGTACATTTTTACAATGTTTACTGCATACTCTCTTTTATTACCTTATAATGTAGAGCATTAGTATCGTATCACATACTTCCAGCCAATTCAATCTGTAACTAGAGGGAGTTTAAGAAGTTGTTTCTGGAAAAAAATGTTGATGATAGGACTCCTTCCATGTTATTGAATGGACTTGGGATATTGAAAATGGAGGAAAAAGAAAGACTCAAAGATTTCAACCGAAAATTTACTTGTTTATTGAACAAGTTCCTCGCAGATGTTCAACCACACGATGACATTAAGAAATATTATTATACTACTGCCTAGCCAACTAACATTTTTGTGTTTGTTAAAAGAGAGACAGAGGATTATTTGGCTTTAAAATTTACTGAAGCTCCTATTTTCGAAGAGGATTTATTTTCTATTGTAATCATTGAAGACACCAATGATCCCAAGGACTCCAAGGAAACTGGTAAGAATACACAAGCCTCTTCTACCAAAAATAAAGAGAAATATTTTTTTGATATGGAAAACTTGACCAAGTATTTGAATTTACTCATGAATGAGGTATCAAAATTAAAAATGAGGTTAAGTGAGGAATCAACTACCAGTAGAAAGTATTTTAAGCTTTCTTTCTTTAAAAACAACAATAACTCTCAACAAGCTAAATCTTTTCAAAGTTCTAACCTAGTTTTCAATGGTAAAATTTTGCGCATGGAAAACTTTTGGACTTTTCACCAAAGTAAGGCATTCAAAAAAAAATTCCCACATTTGAATTATAATATGATCACTATGATGACTAATCTAGTTTATACCGTGTTAGCAGAAGAACTGTTATAAAATCGAAAAGGAAGAAATATTTTCTTATTTTGATAATTACTTGTGATATTGTTATGTTCTTATTTACTTCTTTATGTTTTACTTTTCTCTTCTTCTCATCAAGTGATTATCAGAGCAAAAACATGAAGATCATGGACCCCAAGTGTAAGCACTCAGCCAAGGCTAAAACCCCTTTATAGGGGAAAACCGAGTCAAAAATTTTCCTTCAGCAAATTCAAATTGAGATAGACCAAGACCCTAGATCAAAAGACCTTCCTCCTCTTACAAGTCAGCTCTTCCTTTTGATAGATGATCTGTTCCAAATTTACCAAGTGACAACTTCTCAAATGCAGCTTCAACCTAGAATTTCGACCCCCAGATTCAAAACTTCAACCCAACTTTAGGGCTGCAAATTTGATCTAGAATTGTGGTAGCTTCAACCTAGTAGCTCCAAAGGTTCGACCTTGATGCATATTCACAGTTTCAACCTTGATACAACTTTATAACTTTGATGAAACTTCACAGCTTTGATGCAAATTCACAACTTCGATGCAGTTTCCCAGCTTCGATGCAGCTTCAGTACATTTTTGCACATGAGAGAGAGAGAGAGAGAGAGAGGGGGGGGGGGGAGAAACCAAAAAGATTTGATTCCATCTTCCTTCTTGAACTTCAACATTTTTCTACTTCCACCTACTTCGAACTTGTGAGAGATGTCCTTCCAAATGAGTTGAGTTACTCCAATATGTAGCGAGTTTGTGAGGTAAAATTCCCTTGTTGAGGATGACTTGTCCTTTCTTGAGGCTAACTTAGTGGAGGAGGCCTAATTGATCTTTCTTTCTTGACAAATAAAGCCCAATAAGGGTATTTTACATTATGACATTTACAAGGACACTTGAAATAAACCTTAGAAGTCTTCAATGGAGACTTTGACCTAAAAACAATTAACCCAAGCATGAAACCCATGCTTTAGTAAGTCAATTTATTTAATAATAAAATTATTTTTCTTTATTTTGGCCAACACTAGTTGCTTTATTCAACACTCCCTCTTAACTAGGGAAGTATTCATAATTACATTTATATAAAGGTACACGAAAGATCTCAAAATGAACTATGAAGAGTTCTACCACACTCAGTGTTGTGGATTAGATACCTGACCAGGGTATTCTATCTAGGTGGGACTAAGGGGACTCAAGATTTAGCAAAGTCTAGGCACCATTGATCTTTTAAGCTCTACCACCAACCCAGGGATTTAGGTGCATATCCAAGGTCGTAGCTCAATGACCAACATCACCCTCCCTCTTTAGGATCTATTCATCAACACGTAGGCTGACCAGACATCCTCCCAAGCATATTTCCCTTAGATGCTTCATCTCTCCCTATCAAACTAAATAAAATATATCCATTTTTCCAAGCATATTTATAGAATGTTCAACCTTCTTATGGAGATATTTACCTATAAACACAAACCCAAAACAATAATAACTTTTCAAATATGTATACAAGTAAAAACAAACCTTCAACGTCCTCAACCATTCATATGTTGCTAATATCAGCATTAAGTTATCCAAATACATCTTGTCAGAATCTTTCTTCTTCTTTCATTTCTTCAGAAAAACCAAATACATCTTCAGTACTTCTCAAGTCTTCATGAATCATGAGCCTTCATCTATAACACTTTCATTCATTTGTTTCCACTCTTACTTCACGATATTCACTATCATAATATGCCCTCCCTATCAACTTAGGGAGATAAATAGTTTCATAATTATATTGTTCAAACTTCATCCTTTCAAGGATTTATTTATTTATTATTGCATCAATTTCATCTTGATCATCATCATTCTTATAGCTTCCTTCATCATGCTTACGAATATTATCAAGTCATCTTCACTTACGAACATCTTCAATTCCTTGAAGATTATGTACCTGCAAAAACTTTAATAACAATTGAAACCAAAAACAAATATACATGAGCATGAAGTTAACTACATCAAAATAATGGAATCATTTAGACTTTAGACATCAAACACCTAAACCTAGATAGGTTTATAAGAGACACATACTAGACTTCGACTTTTTGCTAGATTTTTGTCATAAAACCTAGACTTCATCTTCTTAGATATCAAAAATTCAATCATATTATGAGAGATATTCAACCCACACCCCTTTCTACTCTCCTTACCAAAGGGTGTACAAATGTCATACCTAGGTAAAATATTATGATTCATCCCCAACAATGATGCTAGAAGATGTTGTAACTCCTAGAGACAGTCCCTGGGTTGAATATAGACAAGTGCCTAGGAAATCTTGATGAGTATTTTTTAGGTTAGATATAAATTCGTAGAACACTCAGTATTCAATACTGTTTATAAGAAAGTTGATTCAGAACCTTCCTTAAGAGGGGAAATGTAGCAATATGTTCTAAATAATTACTCACAGAAGCATCAACCTAAGTTCTACAATGGAAAACATCACTTGAATTTGTATCTTATCATTCATTGTAGTATATATGCCATAAGAACCAAGTAGGAGAGAAGTTAGATACACTTAGCTTAAATTCTAAGAATATAATGCATCAAAATTGAGAATGAAATGGAATAGATAGAGATATTAATGGGATGCACATATGCATGGAGCACATTTAAGGATCTAGTTTTCATATATATATAGGCATCCTTCATTGGCACTTGACTTAAATGAATCCATAAATTCATGAAAACATGTCCATCAACTACTATTACATGCAACCTAGGAAGAATATTGAACACATATGGAAACACATAGAAGATAATACGTAGTACAAACTCAAATGAGCCAAAATCACCAAAAATTTGTATTAATATTCCATGGAGCATACATTTATCAAAAGTATGCAGTATTTCCCTTTTGGAAACAAAAAAACTCCAAGATTTATGAAACCTAGTTCAATATCATAAAATTGTTTTTATAGGGCATTGGAGGGAGAGTATGTTACAGAAATATTCTTTCTTTATTTCATTACAGTGAATAATCATGTCAAAACTTCAACATGCTTGTTAGGTCCCTATATTACTAGTATAGTCCCTTATTGTTGTTAGTGTAACCCCCTAATTGTTATTATTGTACCCCTGTAACCCCCATATTGTTATTATTGTGCCCCTGTAACCCCCATTATTGTTAGGTCGGCTAGGATTACATTGTGGCCCCATGGACTCCTATATATAGAAAGGAGCTTTTGTAATTTGTATCATTCAAGAATTGTTCATTCATGTAATGTATTGGGGGCTTCCCTCTCGAAGTGGCTTATTTATAAGGCGTTGATATCTCTTTTCTTCTATTTTTGGAGTTGGTTCTCAAAATTTGGTATCAGAGCTTTAGATTCTAGGGTTTCACTGCTCCAAACAGGGCATCATAGAATTTTAGCTATAACATTTTTTCTATGAAGGTTCAAAAGCTGAAAGTTTTAGAGTACGAAGCTGAAATCCTGAGGAACATCGTCACAAAATTTCAGAGCTTGGTTCGCAATATTTTTGGAGATATGATCTGTGGAAGTTAGGGCTTTTTGCAGGCTCCTCAATTTAACCTAAACAGGTCATCGTGGAATTTTCACTATAACTGTTTTTATACGAAGTTTCAGAAGCTGAAATTTTTAGAGTGTGAAGCTGAAATCACGAGGAACATCATCCCAAAATTTCAGATCTTGGTTCGTAATATTTTTGGATATATGGTCTGTGGAAGTTAGGGAGTTTTCAAGGTCCTGAATTTCATATCAAAGAGGTGATCGTGGGAAAATATTCATAACTCTCTCTCTGAGCATCGAATTTGAATGCTGTAAAAATTGGCCACAAGTACACGGACTGTATTTTCTGTCTATCAATTTCAGAGCCAAAGGAGGAAACAGTGACATGTGGAGAGTCATACAAATTTTCTATACTGAACAAGTCCATAATTAGGTCATTGTGGGAGATTGGACATAACTTTGTCTTGAAGAATCCAAATCAGGTCAGACCTGTGGAATTTGAAAGAAGCTTCAAAGGGATACTACAGGGCTGAATTTCAGATGTTGAGGATCCTCAATTATAGATATAATTCAATTTCAATATCAAGCTCCTCAAAATCAAGTAAAAGGTGTGTATATTTTTTTCCAAATTGCATAAGTCTTGTTTGAAGAATCAAGTTGAATTGATTCCAAGCACATATTGTAGAATAGATATCAGTATTGGATTCTAAAATCACCCCTAAAAAGAATTCAACACCCATATAGCCTTTAGAAGGCTCTACTATGACTCATGAAGACGAAGAATGGCATCATGGCATATCAAAATTACAAGAGCAAGTGCAAAAAATTTCGCTCTCGCAAAGAGCAACAGAAAATGACATGGAAGTTCTAAAGGAAGGCATGGAAACTAAGATGAATTGTTTGTAGAATGGCGTGGAATCTAAGATGGATGGTTTGAAGAATTACATGGAAGCTAAGATGGATGGCATGGAAGCTGGCATGGAATCTAAGATGGGTGACATGGAAGCTAAGATGGAAAACATGAAGAATGATCGAAAAGTAGACATGGAAGGTTTGAAAAATTTGATACAATAAATGCTTCCTAATGGTGAAAAGAAAATAGAGGAAACTCATGATGAGAAAAAAATAAATGTTAATCATGATTTCATAAACTCTAATAATGGGGGGAATAACCACCATATTCCAAAAATGGATATGAGGAAGTTTGATGGAAAGGATCCTGTAACATGGATAATACAGATCGAGATATATTTTGATCTCAATAATGTGCAAAACACACAAAAGGTATGCATTACAACTTTACATTTAGAAAAAAATACATTTGTATGGTATCGATGGCTTTGCTCTCGTAAACAAATTGTCACTTGGTCAATTTTTACGGAGGAAATGATAGCACGTTATGAGGATACAAAGAGAAAAACCTTCTTTAGCCAATTGATAAATCTCAAACAAAAGGGTTCAGTGGGGGAGCACATTGAGGACTTCCAAAAATTGAATATAAGGTATTTGGCAACTCCTAGAACATAGAATGAGCTCTCATAGAGTACTAAAGATGTATCAACATGAACTACGTTTAAGGACTTTAATTCATTAGAGAAGGCATTCTGATTGGAAAGAAAAATTGAATGTAAAATTATGGCGACAAGGAAGCCTACCTCCTTCTATAAGATGATTAGTTCTTCTTTCTAGATTTCACACACATTCTAAACAAAAGCACACAAAAATTAAGAGAAAAAAAAAGAAAAGAGCAAAAGGGCTTTGCTACAGTTGTGATAGCAAATACACTAAAGGTCATAAGTGTGCTGAGAAGAAATTATTTTACATAGATTGTGAAGGGGAAGAAGAAAATGAACAAGAAGAGGATATACACCAGGAACCAACCCAAGAAGAGGAAGAAATGAGTTTGACCATATCGTGTAATGCATTGGCAGGAATTACCACTCCTCAAACTCTCGAGATAGAAGGACATATCAAGAAGAAAAAGGTAATAGTGTTGATTGATTCAAGTAGTACCCATAATTTTATTCATTTGTAGAGTAACTAAGTCAAATTGTTTCTATGCAACACCAAAATGTAACAAATGATAAATTTCTAATCGATATACGGTGCTCACGTAAGGATTCCATAATATCAGCTAATATAGAATATGCACAATGAATAATCCGTACTTTCCGACTCTTTGAAAGTCTTGATGTTATGCTAGAATCCTAATCCTTCACAATGTTGGGGACGGTAGCTTTTAATTTTCAAGAACTTTTCTTGAAATTTTTTTCGGAAGGAAAGGAAGTCGAATTACGGGGTATTGCGGGGAAGCCAGGAAGGATAATAAGCTCTAATGTCATGACAAAGCTTCTAAAGAAAGAACAGCGAGGCGTAATTGCACAATTGTGCTCACTAGAAGTTCCAACATCAAAATCATCTATTTCTGCAGATCTCCAACAAGTCTTGGACAATCATTCCAAGGTGTTTGAAACTCCCAGAGGACTCCCACCTATTCATGATCATGATCATGCTATTCATTTGATTCCAGGAAGTGTTCCTCCAAACATCAGGCCTTATAGATATCCTTACTTCCAAAAGAGCGAAATTGAACGTATGATTGCAGAAATGTTAGAGGCGGGTATAATTCAACCTGGTCAAAGTTCTTTCTCTGCTCCTGTAGTATTGGTACACAAGAAGGATGGATCATGGCGAATGTGTCCAGATTATAGGGAGCTCAATAAGCTCACCATTAAAGATAAATTTCCCATTCCTGTGATTGATGAATTATTGAATGAATTACATGGAGCAATTTATTTTACCAAGTTGGATCTTTGTTGAGGATATCATCAAATTAGAATGAAGGCTGAAGCTATTTGGAAAACAGAATTTTGAACTCATGAGGGTCATTATGAATTTTTGGTCATGCCTTTTGGCCTTACCAATGCACCTTCTACATTTCAAGGGTTGATGAATTCCATTTTCAAGCCCTTAGAAAATTTTTGCGAGTATTTTTTGCTGATATACTAATCTATAGCAGGTCTTGGAAGGATCGTGTTCAACTTGTTGACAGGGTGCTCAAACTATTGCAAGAGAAACAATTATATGCAAAAACATCCAAATGTTTCTTTGGAGTACAAGAGGTGGAATATCTGGGTCATATTGTATCTCACAAGGGAGTTAAGTTAGACCCTGACAAAATTAAAGCCATTAAGGAATGGAAAGTCCCCACAACCATAAAGTAGTTGCGAGGATTTCTCGGTTTAATAGGGTATTATCACAAGTTTTTTAAGAATTGTGGGAGAATATCAGCACCTCTAACAACATTATTGAAGAAAGATTCATTTTCATGGAATTCTGAAGCAACTAAGGCCTTTGAACATCTTAAAGAGGCAATGTGCCTAGCACCAGTCTTAGCTACGTCATACTTCACAAAAACCTTTATTGTGGAATGTGATGCCTCAGGAAATGGAATTGGTGTTGTTTTAATGCAAGAAGGAAGACCCTTTGCTTTTGAAAGATGTCCAATCAAAGGAAAGTATTTATAGAAAGCTATTTATGAGAAGGAAATGTTAGCAATACTGCATGCACTAAAGAAATGGAAAACTTACCTAATGGGAAGACACTTCAAGGTAAAAACTGATCATGATAGTCTTAAACACTTTTTGGAACAAAGGCTATCTTCAGAAGAGCAACAAAAATGGGTCACAAAGATGTTGGGTTATGACTTTGAAATAATCTACAAAAAAGGGAAGCTAAATGTTGTTGCAGATGCACTCTCAAGAAATAATGAAGAGGTGGAAGCATTGCTTTGTGCCATTTCTATTATCCAACCAGATTGGATGGCAGGGGCAAGGGATGGAAGATGGATGGAATAAGGACGAAGAAGTGTGGACCTCATTCCAAAAGTTGCGAACGAATCTGGGAACATGATACATTTAGTTGGAAAAATGATTCCTTGTAATTCACAAAGATTGCTTATATATTTGTAAGAATTCCCAACTAAAGCAAAATATTCTTTTGGAATTGCACACTTCTCCTTTAGGAGGACACTCAGGATTTTTAAGAACTTACCACAGGGTGAAGAAAGAATTGTTTGGGATGGCCTTAAATTTGATATTCAAAATTTTGTGGCAGAATGTTTAGTTTTCCAGCAAAATAAAGTTGAGACAATCAAGACCCTGTGTCTTCTACAACCTTTATCCATTCCAACACAATGTTGGGAGGATATTTCAATGGACTTTATCAAGGTTTACCTAAGTCCGAAGGAAAGAGTGTCATCATGGTGGTAGTTGATAGACTTACCAAGTATGCACACTTTTGTGCATTATCTCATCCATTTAGAGCAAGTATAGTTGCTACTACATTTATGGAAACAATTCAAAAGCTACATGGAAACCCAAGGGTTATTGTGAGCGACAGATATCCCATTTTTACTGGAAATTTTTGGACAGAGTTATTTTCTTGTTTGGGTACTCAATTAGCTCATAGATCATATTATCATCCTTAATCCGATGGTCAAATTGAGATAGTAAATAAATGTTTGGAAGGATATATTTGTTGTTTTGTTTCTGATAAACAAACACAATGGGTCCACTGGTTACCTCTCACTAAATGGTGGTATAACACTTCCTTCCATACTGCAGCAAAAATGACCCCATTTATGGCACTTTATGGATATCATCCACCGTCCATCACATCATCTTTAAGAGAAAATTCGAAGGTTCAAACAATGGAAGATCACATCGAGCATCAACAAAAAGTTCTCCAACTCTTAAAGGATAACCTGAATTTGGCACAAAATCAAATGAAACAACAGGTAGATCAACATCGCAGTGAGAGAAGTTTTGATGTAGGAGACTGGGTATTTTTATGGCTACAACCATACAAACAAATGTCCCTCAAGCAAGCTAAGAAGGATAATAAATTATCGCCAACATACTATGGTCCTTACAAGGTGTTGCAAAATATTGGTACTATGGCATACAAATTGGAGCTTCCTGCTTCTTCACAAGTGCATCTAGTTTTCCATGTTTCATGATTAAAGAAGGTTATAGGTGAAAATCTTCCAGTTCAAACAATATTTCCAGAACTTGATGAGGAAGGAAAAATGATATTGGAACCTGAAGCAGTCACGGAAACAAGAACTCAACAGCTACGAAATTGATCAATTTCAGAGTATCTCATCAAGTGGAAGAACTTACCCACTGAAGATTCTACATGGGAGGATGAGAATTTAATACAGAAGCACCCAGAGCTACTCAAGCGTTGAGGACAACACTTTTTTGAAGGAGAGGGGCATGTTAGGTCCCTATATTACTAGTATAGTCCCTTATTATTGTTAGTGTAACACCCTTATTCTTATTATTGTACCTCTGTAACCCCCATATTGTTATTATTGTGCCCTTAAATTATTATTTTTAGGTCAGCTAGGATTACATTGTGGCCTCACTAGGATTACATTCTGGCCCCATAGACTCCTATATATATAAAGGAGGTTTTGTAATTTGTATCATTCAAGAATTATTTATTCATGTAATGTATTGGAGGTTGCCCCCTCGAAGTGGATTATTTCTAAGGCATTGATATCTCTTTTCCTCTATTTTTGGAGCTGGTTTCACAACAGTGCTCCATGGCACAACTATACTAACCGAATACTAACAGAATGACTAAAACAAAAATATTTACATAAAATATGAAAAATAAAGTGTCATGGTTGACACGATAAAAAATATCGTCAATCATTATAGGTCGGTGGTGGAGGCTGCATCGAGGGCTCAATGATTTGGATCGTGGGCGGATTAGCGAACTTCTCACATCTCTGCCACAACATTGGAGCTAGTTGAGTGGCCCAAAAGAAACGATGATGTGAAATATTGAGGTTGATCAGGCCTCGATAATCTAGTCTAGAATGGAACGTATTTTTCACCAACCCTAATAGTTGGTAGTCCCTTTTCAAATAGTTTACCATTGTTTTTCCCTTGAGAGTAGCAGTCTTCTCATGAGAGGAGTCTAATTTTCTCTTGGCTTCTACCAGTCTCTAGTTGTATTGTTCCCACTAAATTAGCTCTCCTACAAAGTCCCAACAAATACACAAACCTTCCTTTACAATCCTTTCAAACCCAATGTTGAAAGCATCGAAATTATTTGTAACTACCTCCAGGCACTCTTCAACCTTGAGTCTAACTTCCTCCTTCTGAAAAAACTTATAAATCTCCATGATAGCACTGACTCTATCTACTGCATCTATAGGCATTAGTTCATTGATTGGCCTTTCGTTTACAAAGTTACTAAAATTTTTGGCAATCTGGGAGTTCTTCTCTCCGTCCTCTTTGCATGACAAGATGAAAGATTCATAATCCTTGATAACAATATTATTGTCATTCACCAATGTTATGTTCTCCCAATGGTTTTTCATTTCCTAAATGATCTCATCTAAGACCATTTTCTTCACTTGCAACAAATACATGTTCCCTTTCATTTTCCTCTTCAGCTAAGAGACCCCTTGATTTACTACCTGATAATTTCAGGATTCTTCCTAGAAGCCTCAAGCTGCTTTTCCTTCTGAGCTAGATTTTATTGGGTAGCATCCAAATTGTTTTGTACCTTCTTAAGCTCCCCTTCTGATACTTGGAGCTCAATATGGGTTTTAGTGAGTTGTTCAGTGGGGTTTAAAGGGTCCTCGAGTACAATCACTGCACATATATGTGAGTTTATTCTCATTTCTAGCTTCGATCCTACTGCTTGAGGACCACTATTTCACTATTCCTTTGAATAAACTCTTTGAGACTATACATGCTAACTTCCTGGAATTTTAATTTATACCTTAGCTCCTCTATTTCCTTTTGGGAGTTTTGAAGGAGGGCTTCAACAATAATTTTATCCTTTGGATTCACTCCTAGTCACCACAATTAGCTCTTTGAAACTCTTATTTTGCATGTGGAGAGTCCTGGAGTTGGATCTCTCTTGCTTCAACCTGGTTGCATCCTTCTCAAGCAAATTCTTGTCCTTGCTAATAGTCATTATGTTCTTGTTGAGGTCACTATATAAAATCTTCTAACATGTTTGTGGAAATTTATCTTATCTAGAAGGGGAGCACTTGTTAGATCCAACGATACATCTAAAGCTTTGAACTTGGAGCCTGAAGGCAAAGACTGTGCCAGTGGATGTTGCAGTGAAAACTTCATTTGATCTAGTCTAGTCTAGTCTAGTCTGATATGGTACTGAGTAAAATGCCATTTTTTTTTGCATCTCCTCCCTCACCTTCTTATTCCTTTCTTAAGTGGCCTTTCTAGTAGGCCAACTTGATTTAGTAGCAATTACACTTTCCTTAGCACCCAAAACAACTACCTATGAAGAGGATGAGGAAACATCCTGTGAAGGATCCTCCAAGGTCACTTGGAAACATGACTGATATGGCCTTGTTTCCACTAGCCTAGTCTCAAAATCATATTCTTCAGAATCTTGGTTTTTTTCCTTTTTACTTGCATGTATGTCCTCCATCTCGGTATCTTTAGCTTGGTCAGGGATCCTTTTGGGTGCTTTATCCTTGGTCACTAGGGTCTCGATCTCCATTTCTGTATTCAGAGGTCATGAATCAATATTAGCTTTCCCTTCGATTTTAGGCATGTAGTCATTTTCATAAGTTTAATTTTTTATCTTATCTCTCCTTCGGGCAATGACACCCTTAGGATCATAATGCCAGCCATATCCTTAGTCAAAATCCATATTTTTGAGTATGGCCTCAACTAACTTGAAGGCCTGCCTTGAACTATCAAAAGAAGGACCTACAATATTCCAAAATTTAAACATATGTCCTTTCTTTTCAGGGAAAAAGTGGAGTTGGTCTACATTGAGGCTCTGCCTAATGAATTCTAGAGAAAATATTGTCATAGGAATGAACAAAAGTAGGTGGTAAGGTGGAATTTCACACCCATAAACCCTGATTTTTGTATAATTCTCAAAAAGGTATGAGTCCCCTACCCTTGTGTCTTTATTGAGTTGGAAAATCTATTTTTGTTGGGGAAGAAATTTGGGTGGACAAAAAACATGGATGATCTTATATACAATGGCCATATAATCTGATATAAACTGAGAGTAACTATGAATATCTGGCCTTGTCTTGACTACGACATCACAGTCGAACACTGAATTCCTATGTTTGTTACCAACCATCACGCTGAGAAAAAAGTAGAACAACATCAAATAGTATCGGAAACAGGAGGTGGTGTAGCTGAAAAATTATGGTTGCAGATAGGTGTGCCAGAATATCGAATAAGTAGTCGAGATGCATCGTTTGGTTCAAAAAACCCAAGGAAAATTTGTTGGCTAAATTGGCATGATCCTCCCCAAGTAAATATTAAATTAAGGATAGGATGGGTTGGATGAAGAGTGTGACAAGGAAATTGTTGGTCACAAGCAGATATTGTAGGCCAAGGGCCAAGACTATTTGCAAGAAATATTGTTGCTCATCAGATGGAAGGGTGGAGTACTTATAGATTAGGGTGACATCAGTGAACTGTTGTAGCACAAGAGAGGTGGGATAATCCATAGCCTTTCAAATCAATTCCAGAGTTACTTCGAGTATTTTGGTTCCAGAGAAAGAAACAAAGCAGTTTTTCTTGTCGATGTAGGTTGCAGCCAGTCAAGATACAAATTCAAGAAAATGGTTCACAACAGGCGTAACTGGATAATATAGACTGTAGTCGACTACATAGAAGGGGTCTTCCCCCCTAACATGGTTTCCAAATAGGTCAAAAATTAGGTTAGCGAGGTGGTAGGCATAGATTGGGTCAGAAATTTGGGCCTTTCTGTCCATGAGGGGTTCAAGTCCGAAGGAGGATTTGACCTCATGGGTTTTCGAGGTCCCAGGGGTATTCTTATTCATTTTACGACTATCTGAAAAAATTGCAAGCAGATAAGGGTAATTGATTATCTGTTGTACTAGATGAGGTCGAAACAACGTCGAGAGAAGGTTCTTGGTTGGTTGGGCATTTTAATAGTCTTGTGTAGGTAACTCATGTGAGAGTGTGTGTCAGGAAATGGAGAGAAAATTGTGTAACTGTGAGGCGGGAAAGGTCATTTTATAGTTGGAGGGGAAACGTTCAGATGAAATTGAGTGATTTCATGATGGGGGGAAATTTAGCCCAATGGGATTGGAGGAGGGAGGAGGATAGGTGGACAAGAGTAAGGGCCATTGGGTTACCGTTTACCATTAAATTCATACTCGCTTGAAAAATGTGCCAATGGGTTGGCCGCTCAACTTGTGGTCCCCACCATCTTTGGCGGATCAAATGGCAAATGGGTGGACCCCACACTTACCCCCTAGAATAGATCTAGACCGTCAGACCAAGATATGACTTTTCAACTCCATGGGATTTGACTCGCTTATTGGTTGCAGGTTACCCCTATAATTTGATTCCAATGGGAGGCCAAATGAAGATGGACGGTGATCTTCCTGGGAAACCGTTCAATATTTAATCGATCATCGCGCATGTTCAGGTATTTTTATTCCGCCTTGCTATGTTGTTCGGGTAAAGGCCTGATGGATACAACTTGCATCTTCGGTCCTTCCACTTGAGCACTAGGCCTTGATATTTCCCCTCATAGTTGATTTAACTAATTTTTGGTTTCATAACCCATGCCAATGGCTCTTCATCTCCTTCGAAAAACTCATATAGGGAAACAACAGGCTCAAAGAAGGGGAAAATAATACCAAATTATTTCACGGGTCTATGATATAGCACAAGCATAGAAATAGAATCAACTACCTTAAAAAAAATCGAAATTAAAGGTTGGAAGGATATATCAATATAACTCAAGAACTCAAAAACTACTTCCAAAATATATTGATTTATCCCAAAAAGGATCCAAATCCAACTGTTAGAAACATCACTACCCACATTCCAAATATAGTCATCTGGGAGAAAAATGAAATGTTGATGAGGAAAAGCACTATAACATAAGTGGAAGAAATATTCATGAGCATGCCCATAAATAAATCTCTAGGCCCTAATCGGTTCACAATATTCTTATTTCAATAATGTTGGGATATCTTTGGAAAATAAGTTACTCATCTAGTAGAATATTCCTGAAAAATATAGAGTTGTACCCACTTCCCTGAATGTCGCATTCTTAACCCTCATACCCAAGAATTCCTAATCAGATTCCCATGCGGAATTTAGACACAACTCCCTTTACAATGCAATTTACAAAATACTCTCTAAATTCATTACAAACCAACTTAAGCCTCTTCTACCCCTCATCATTTCCCAAGAGCAATACGACTATGTGGAAGGAAGGAAAATAATAGACAGTATAATCATTTCCCATGATAAAATCCATTCCCTCTTTTCCAAAAAATCTTTGAGCATAATTATAAAGTTGGACATGTCAAATTATTTTGACAAACTTAGCTGTTATTATATACCTGAACTGCTAAAATCCTTTGGTTTTCCAGACTCCTAGGTCCCTTGGGTCCTGAAACTTATCTCTAAAGCCTTATTCTCCATCCTAGTAAACGAATCACCCTCCCATACCTTATTCCATCCAAAGGTATTCATTAGGGGGGTCGCTTTTATCATATCTATTTCTTATCATGGTGGAAGGCCTTGGTAGATACGTAGAGCAAGTTGTTTCTAATGGCTCCCTAAAGGGAATATAAAATGGTCCCAACTTTCCACCATCCTCTCTCTATAAATTGTTGATGATACCCTTCTCATGGGTCAACCATATACCAAATAATCCTCAAATTACAAATATATTCTCTCATACTTCACTAATTCCTCGTGAGTTGACATAAATCTGATCAAATCACATTTTTTTTCTTCAACACCGCCACACTTATCCAATCCCACATTTCTGTATTTTTAGGACTTCAGCAAAGCTCCCTTCCAACCACATATTTAGCCATCCCTCTAGTCAAAATCCCCCTGTGTATTAAAGTCTCAGAAGACCTCCTTAACAAGATGGAAAACAAGCTATATTTTTGGACCTTTAAACCCCTAAATCTTTCCAACATGAACCATCCTTCTTAAATTTGTTCTTCAAGATCTCCCTTATACCACATCTTAGCCTTGTTTTCTTCTAAAATTGTGCTAAAAAAATACACCCCATCCCACGATCCTTTATATGGTGGGAAGCCAAGCAAGAAACTAAATGGGCTCCAGTGGCTTAGGAGAAATCATGTAAATCAAAATTTGCAGGATGTCTAGGCCTCAGGGACCTAGAAAATCCTAACCAACGTAATGGGAGAAAACACTTGGTGGAGGTGGCTTAAAAATCCATATTCCCTACGGAGTAAAATATCGAAAATAAAATATGTTCCTGATGTAAACAACAATCAAATTATCAAATTGCAAGGACAAATAAAGGGGTCTTACCTTTCGAATCATGCATGGAACAACAAGAATTTAATACAAAGCCACAATGTTTGGGAAATACACAGTGGAAATATTGCCTTATTCTAGGAGGCCCTCATGGAAAAAATGGCCTAGACTAGAAAAAAATGTAGGCATAATTATTCTCAAACCATAACTACGACAACAAAACAAAATATTTGTTAGAGATTACTGGAACAATACCACAGTACAACCCCAATGGAGGCACTAGGACAAAGGATCCAAGAAGACTCCAACATCAATTTAGAGTCCTACATATCCTTGTACAAGGAGTTTGAGCATAGAAATATTAAATTCTAAATTGGAATTGCATTCTCAGAGGGACAAAAACAAAAATGAGAGTTCAATCTTAAGGAGGCCTACAACATATTGGTTGGAACAATGGAACATTCAGAAGATAATACACGGAGAAGGTTATGGAAGGTGTAGCATCAACCCAAAATATCACTCTTGTTTCTTCTCAATAAAAAAACATTAACTTGGGAATAGCTCCAAAAAAGAGGCTTCCATATCCCTGTGCAATTCCACCCATGTTACTCAAAAAATGGAATAGTGGAATAGTTGTTAAATGATTTCTAGTTTTCCTTAGAAATATGGGATCTGGAAACAATCATATTTAGACAAAATGATAGAAACAAAACTAATGTGAAGAAAACATTGGAGGATTGGTGAACTATGCCCTTCAATAATTCAATAACTAACAAAGTTTGGAAACGCTTCCTATGGTTTATGGACTGGTAAATTTGGAGGGAGCGAAACTAAAGAATAGTCAAGGATACCAAAAGGAATTTGAACTTGGTTTGGAAAAAAATATTGGATAAAGTTAAAGAAATTATTCTCATCTCCCCATTGAATTATCACGACTAGGATTATGAATGATATGAAGCTTCCATCCTTAATCTCTTAGGATTACACCAAAGAATGGTGAAAAATAATGTTATCATCACTCCCACACCCAAACAAGCCTGAACCATTGGTAGCCTCCACCGACTGGTTTCATAAAACTCAAATTTGATGATGCATCCAAGGAAAACCATGGTCTTTCCAATTATGGTGGAGTGTTTAGAAGTGCAACATGAGAAATATAACATGTGTATGATAGTGCTATTAGACATGACACCAACAACACAACAAATATTTATGTGTTTGAACGAGGAAGAATAATTTCAAAGATATTAGGCATTGAAATGATGGTTTTAGAAGTGGATTCAATAATAATAATCAACATGGGCTGAAAAGAATCCAAAATGGATCCAATCCAGCGAAAGTAACAGAGAGATGGAGATTGTTGGCCAGCTTGGAAAACATTACAGAGAAGCTTACCAACTTCAACGCGCTCATCCTCTAACACATGTTAACAAGGGGAAAGATGTTAGCAGATAAGCTTGCAAATGACGGCATTAATTACACTTTAGAGGCTCTAGACTTAATCTAGATGCAAATATCCTCGGAACTCTTGAAGCTAGAGTGATAGGATCTAGCACCACGATGTATGAGTCCCCATGGAGGGTGCACATCAATATAACATCAATTGGTAATGAAATTCCACCACTTTAATATAGGGTGGTGGGCTACCCACACCTAGCAACCTACATGGCCACCCTACCATCACCAACCTTGTTTCAGGCAAGGAAAAGCATAGATGGTCTCACATGTAGTCATGCAAAGGGAAATGGGCATCATTTGGATCCATATCTGAGAAAATGTTAGGTGCTAATATTAGCAGGTGGGCTAATATTCCATGCTTTTTTCAAAAAAAAGATTCGCCACTTTCCATTTTTCTAAAAACGAATTCGCCCAAATTTTATAGTATAAAATTATTTACCTTAAAAATCGTGAATATTATATATTGTCTAATATAAAATAATTAGAGATCTAAACAATTTTACAAATTTATCATCAAACATTATAAAATTTGGATATTAGGGACTAGTAAGATTCGCCAAGGTTGCTAAACCTTAAGATAAACTTCCATCCTTAAAATTTTCCCTGATCCATAGATCTCACACCACTCGAATGAGGCAGACAATCATGGCTCAAAGAGTTTGAGGATACCACTATAATTTTAAGCATCAAGGGAAATCTTGTTGTGTAACTTAGTGGAACCAATTTCAAGTTATTTTATTATTTTAATCATGGAAAGTGCTCCTTTTGTCTAACAACACAAACCTAACAAGTTTCACTTGTAGGAGCTACGTATTCCCCCACATTCACTCTTGCAATCAATCCTTGTGGCTTCAGGCTCTTATTTATCATCCATGCCTCTCCCCTGCAAGGAGCTTCATCACTCAAGTTTGGAATTCTATTTCATATCCCTTGTAATTCATTTTAGAATTGGCATTTGATCATGCTCTCATTGCTTTCTCTAGTATGTAATATTTGATCCTATCTTTTTGTCCCCTTTCTCAGCCTTAATTTTGTTGTAGGATTATTTACATTTTCCTCGTTGCAATTTGGAATCTCACCTTTTTCTATCATACTGTGTAGCCCACCATTCCTTTGAATCACCCTGTTGGCCCCTTGTTTCCCCCTCTTCCGAGCTACCACTCACTTTATGATCTTTAACTATGACAAAACTCCCATGCTTCCTTTGTATCCATGGTTTTTAGTGGCATTTCCAATCCTCCTATGAGAGGCCATCATGACAGTCCCATTCATCCTCCCTCTCCTGCCCCTAACACCCCCCTCTCTATGCATGCCACTCGTGGTCAAGCCTCTACTAGAGCTACCACAGACCACTATCGTCGCATAATTATAGAAGTTGTGCAAAGGGCTATAGGTAAAATAAAAGAGAAGGTATATTAGGAAATAATATTTCTTCTAGATCACCATTTTGAAAGAGAAAACTAGGACTGGATTCCCGATATTAGGAATTTCACCAAAGCAAGGAACTCTCCCTACATGTAGATAGTCAAACTATATTTGCATGTCAAAACAGTCATGGGTCGAGTCCTTATAGACAGGGTTGAAAGCCAACAGGAGCTCCTCATATACATGTAAAATGTCACAGAGAAGATGGAAAATATGGATGGTAAACTCAATCATCTCTTGAAGAAAATTTCAGGTACTACTCCGCCACATTTGGACACGAACATGGATCCTCCCCTCCAACTCAAGCTCAGGAACCAAGAGCATGAAAACAGTCACAACTCAAATTTTGTTCTATGTTTTGTTATAATATGTAATTTTTCTTCCCAAGCTATGTACCTTTGTCTATGTTAAGCTCTCTTTCTGTTTTTGGTTCAAACTTTCAGACCTACATACCACAAACAATGAGGGTAATCTAAAAAATTTTCTTTTATGTTAATGGTCTACTATTAACAATGACATATCAAAAGAATCAATCTATGATGTAACTTTTATTTTTATGTAGTAATATAATATATCTCCTTTGATCATTGAAAAAAACTTATAATTGTAAATAAATTAATAAGGTTTAACTTAATAAGGTAATTCTTTTGGATTTTTTTATTAAAATTTGATAATACAACGTTTGTTGAAATTATATTATTTAACTGTTTAAATTAATTTTAATATAAATTTCGATTTAGTGTTTTAAAAAAACCGTAAATATTTACACTATATAGATTCAATAACTTAAGAATTTTCTCAATTTCCAAATCAATTTAAAATAAAATCAAATTAAGAAATTAAACTCTTATATCCTTACACAGTGAAATTTGAAATTTAAATTAGTTTGTCATTTGAATTACGATTCCTTCATAACCATTTGAAGCAATGTTGCACTATGATTAGGAATATAGGAAAATCAATCTTGATAATATCAGTATAATTCTATCAATTGAAATTATCGCAATAATTGCGCCTTAAGGTGTTTCTTTTTTAGAAGAACTCCCCAGTTTCCATTTTGCACTCTTCTACGCCATCCGATTCATTGTTAGACAATTGAGAGTTCTTCCACCCTTAAATATTATTGTTTTAATTGTCAACCAAATCTTGATTTAATTGAATTGTATAACCATTCAATTTATTCCTATATAAATTGATTTGTATTATTGTTTTATTCAGGACGTTCCAGGTATTGAGATGTTTTTTTAGTAAATAAGGACTATGGGATGATTCAAGATGAGGAACCAATTATTTTGGACGAGGGCTTTCGCTGATTACTAGCCTATGGTATTGTTGTTTATTTTAAGCAATCTCCTCACATTTCCCTTCAATGCCAGACCACCAAATGATCAAGAAATTTCCGATGAGTTTTAAAGTTAAATTCATAATTGAAATTTCTGGGATTTGAATTGAGTTGATTTTTGTTTGAGAATGTATCACATTAAAAAAATGAAATATTTAAAATGGCTTCCAATGCCAAGTTTCTCAATGATCCAGACATTAAGTTTTAAATTTATTCAAAATTAAACTTTTGTAATTTGAATTGAGTTGATATTTTTGTTGTGGATTCATATCATTTATTTAAAAAACCAAAAAAAAACATTACTTCACACTTTTCTTACGGATAAGCTCAATTGGAAATCAAGTATTATGTTTCATGAAATTCTAATTTTAAACCTCCTTTCATTAGAAACATTAATTCTCACTTATAATTTTTCAATAAAACAAAATGAAATTGGATTTATATTGTTATAATTTACATTACCTAGATAAAATTCTCAGTCCTTATCAGATACAAAATGTCTCAATAGGCACCATTACAAGCAGGGTTTTTATGCCTCTAATACTATATTAATAGTTTACTATATTTCTTTAGAACCACACTAATCAGACATTTGATATCATGCTAATACTGCTACTTTTTTCACAAATCAACAATATTGGTAAATATTAAATGTCAAATCTCTTGGGCAATCTCCTCACATAATGTCAGGCGGCCAAACGATCACCAAATTTTAGGTGAGCTTTAAAATTTTTCAAAAATGATATTTTTGTGATTTGAATTGAGTTTATTTTTGTTTAAGAATGTATCACATTAAAAAAATGTAATAATTAAAATGGCTTCCAATGCCAAATTGTTCAATGATCTAGGTATTGAGTTTTAAAGTTTTTCAAAATTAAATTTCTGTGATTTGAATTGAGTTGATTTTTTTGTTCAGGATTCATATAGTTTATTTTAAAAAAAATCAAAAATTTTAACATTACTTCAAGGTTTACTTATGGAAAAGCTCAATTGACAATTGCTTGATAATGAAATATTATGTTTCATAAAATTCCAATTTTAAACCTACTCTTCATTAAAAACATTACTTCTAACTTTTAGTTTTTTAATAGAACAAAATGAAGCTGAAAAGTTTTGTATGGTTATAGTTTACATTAAATAGATCAAATTTCAATCCTTGTGAATTCAACAGATACAAATTCTCTCAATAGGCACAATTCCAGGTTAGCAAGACTTTTATATCTCTGATGCTATATTAATAGTATATTAGATGTCTTAGGAACTGCACTAATCATAAATTTGATATCATGCTAATATTGCCATGTGCACCCAATAGGCCATGCTCACATTGTATGTTAAATTTGGCAACACAAGTTTCAGATCAACAAACATTCCTCTCAGGGACTTTGGGATTAAAAATGTAGACTAACATGCTCACATTGTGTGTTAAGTTTGGCAAAGTAAATTATAATTTTTCATGGCTCATCTAGGTGGATATTGGTGGCCACACACTTATTCCACTTGGGGCACGACCATTGTTTCTTTCATTTTTTTAGTTTCCTTAATTATAGCACAGTTTAATATTTTTAGCAGTTTTTCGGGTCCTAAACTTCCAAAGCCATTTTGAGGCCCTAAACAACGTCCACATCTTTCCATCCCCCAACTAATGACTATACATAGGTCTTCAACATGATGATTGTACACATTTTGCGCATGAATAATTCAAAGCATCCACACACATGGGATGAGAGCCTCCCTTATGTACAACACAGTTATAACTGGGCTCTCCATAGCTCAACTAGCCATAGCCCCTTTCAGGAGGGCCCGGGGTTCCAACCACTATGTCCCATTGACATAGCCATGTCATTTGTGGTTACTCAGGCCGATTTGGCTCATGTCCAGTTTGAAGCTAACAAAGCAAAAAAATTCATTCAGCACATTCAGCACATCCACCAGTAGGTTCATGACATATTGGATAGAGCCAGTGCTAAGTACAAGCAATGGAATGATCAACATTGGGTGCCACACCACTTCCAGGTGGGCAACAAATTGTGGCTACATTTGCAAAAGGAGTACCTCACTAGACCCCACTGCAATCTTCGCCCGCTCCGATATGGGCCATACACCATCACCAAGGCTGTAGTGAGAAATTCCCTCGAGTTTATTATTCCACCATTCCTTGGTATGCACCCATTATTCAATGTGGACCACCTTCGATCCTATTTCCTACTTCTACTCGACACCTATGAAATTGCAGAACAATTCACACCAACAAAGTTAAACCTAGACTACATGGAACAAGTCACCACAAATTGTATCATGGACATGAAAATCAAGAACACTCGCCAGTATAAAATCCAATTGTATCGGGTGGTCAAAGCTACCCAACTCTTGCACCAAGGCAAGTGGCTCACTAGGGACCAAGTTCAGTAGAAGTTTCCTCATCTCATGGAGGAACTCAATGCAATGGGGACCATTGCGTCCTAAGGGGGGAGGAATGATCCAAGGGATATTGGAGGCCACTCGCCTATTCAACTTAAGGCCACACCATTTTTTCTTTCAGTTTTCTAGTTTCCTTAATTATAGCACAATTTACTATTTTTAGCAGTTTTCGGGTCCTGAACTTTCGGAGCCATTTTGAGGCCCTAAACAATGTTTTTTGGGCATCGCTTCTCTGGAAAATATGATTCCATTTAAAAATTAATATTTGTAGTCACTATTTGTATTCCTCGAATAGATATTTCTAACGATGTATCATGTGCATCAAACAGAGATAGTATGCCAAAGTTACGACCTCGGGAAATTAATGTACCAATTTACCCCTACGAGGCCCATATTATGGTGTTTCATCTCCTAGGGTTAGGTTTTTGGATGTTTAGGATTTTCCATTGTTTCTCAATAATAAATAGGCCTTCGAGCCTCATTGTAACACAAATTTTAGATACCTGTAACCACCACATCTCTTCTTAGAGATAAGATACCAGTGCCCTAGCTAGTTTATTTCATTCTGTCTGTAAACATATTTTAATTCTTTGATATTGATGAAATGAAGTGTTATTTCCACTGAATTTTTATATTTATGGTTATATTTGTATTCTTTTGCATTCCTGCATAAATCCAGATTAGTGGTATCAGAGCGGTTTGCTCTTTCTTGATCCTTCTTTGCATGTCCCCAACGAGGTCGGGGTATAAGGAGTTAAGGCTTGATCTGGTTGAACCTTTGCAAGATCAACCTCGACGACCACCTGTGGGGGATGAAAAGAAAGATGAGGGAGCAGGAGATCCTATCAAAATATTGCTCAAGGAGGCCCTCAAAAAACAAAGGAACGCGATGATGGATAACTTTTCCCAGATCCTTCAACGACTGCCCACTGGCGGCACATCTACATCCAACAACCACTCTGGAGGCACAACTCCTTTTAAGGTACAAGTAAACTTTGGCATTCCCATATTTGAGGAAAAAATAGATGCAGACATCATAGATAGATGGTTGAATCTATTAAAAGGATATTTCTCAGTTCATGACTTTTCCAACCGAGAGAAGATTATTTTTTCACTCCTCAAAGCTACCCCCCATGTCAAGGACTAGTGGGAAACCTACTATGAGAGAAAGGACGAGGGGGAACCCTCTCTATTCTTGGTCTTACCCACTTGGAATTATTTCTGAGATGCCATCAAGGAACAATATTCTCCCATGGGGAGCTATGACGACAAATACATACAATGGACTACGCTGTGGCAACAAAGGGATCAAGATGTACACGAGTTGACGAATTTGTTTTGTACCTTGCGAACAAAGTTGGGTATCAAATATTCGGAGAAACATTTGGTGCTAAAGTACCGCAGTTGTCTGCATAGATACATTCAGGAGAAAATTGAGTTCCTCGACATCTCCTCGCTTGGTACGACATACCAGTATGCTGCCAGAATTCAAACAGAAGAAGCGAGACTTTAGATCTACGAATCAAAAGTAAGGAAAAGGTGCCCCCAAATCATAGAACAAAGGACATAGCCAAGGCATGGTGGCCCAAGAGAGCCTACCAAAGACGCAAGCAAAGAACAACACCATAGAGACGAAGAAGGACACGAGAAAGTGGTGTTAGTTCCATAAGATCTCCACTCACAACACAAGTGAGTGTTGGGCAAAAAAGTCACTGGTGGCCGAGATGAGGGATTTTGAATCAGATGCATGCTCCAAATCTGAATCAAAACCCAACAATGGGAATGAAAAAGGGAGGTAGATTATTGATGCAAATCCCAACGCCATCATTTCCACTACAAAGATCCAGAAGGAGGAGCCGGAAGATCCAGAGGAGGAGGAGCATCTCTTCCACTCTCAGATGTGGGTAAAGGGTTCCCCGCTACAGTTCATTGTCAACAGTGGGAGCAAAAAGAACCTCATTTTAGCAGAGGTTGTGAAGATTTTAGGCTTTCCAACCACAACACACCCACAGTCGTACACCATCGGGTGGCTTCACCAAGGACGGGATCTCTGCGTCAGCCAGTAGTGTCGCCTTCCCTACTGCATCAAGCCCTTCACAGATGATTTATTATGTGAAATTTCTCCTCTTGATGTTTGTGATGTATTATTAGGCCAACCATACTTGTGGAAGCGACATTTTGTGTATGATTCCTGACCTCACACTGTTATTTTTAATTTGGGAAATAAGTTGTACATGATACTAGAGGTACCACTTCCTGTGGCTATCTCTTTAGTTACTGCAAAAAAATGTAGTAAGCTCATTTCCAAAATCGGGAAATTTTTTTTCTTGATGATCTTCCCCCAGGGCAAGAAGAATATTGTGGCCACAACCTCCAGACAGGGATCCTTCGCACGAAAAAAAAAATGGACAAGGTCATGGAGGAATATGGGGACATCTTCACCTCACCCACAAGGGTGCCTCTGCCTTGTCAGGTCAAGCACCCCATCGATCTAACCCTAGGTGCGCCGCTGCCCAATGGACCGATATGATCGACGCTCTGTTATGGAGAATGATGAAATCAAGAGGCAGATTCAGGAGTTGTTGCAAAAAGGTCACATCTGGATGAGTTCATCGCCTTGTGGGAGCCCGATCGTGTCAGTGCAGAAGAAATATGGGACTTGGAGACTCTGTATTAACTATCGAGCGTTGAACAAGATCATTGTCTGGAATAGGTACCCAATCCCACGGATTGATGACATTTTGGATCAACTGAAATGGGCGAAATATTTCAACAAGATCGACTTGAAGTTTGGGTATCACCAGGTACGAATTGAACCATCTGATATGTGAAAGACTACCTTCAAAGCCAGGGGGGACCTTTTCGAATGACTGGTCACGCCTTTTGGGTTGACGAATGCTCCTGCAATCTTCATGAGGCTGATGGATGACATATTCTGGCCATTCACCAACTCTTTTGTAGTAGTGTACTTGGATGATATCTTGATCTTCAACCAGACTTGGGAAGAGCACCTCCATCACATCTGACAGGTCCTCCAAACACTGCGGCAACACAATTTGTGTGCCAATTTGGAGAAGTGCACTTTTGGCATGACCCAGGTTTAGTATCTAGGATCAATTATTGATGAACGAGGGGTGCATATGGATCCAACCAAGATCCAAGTAATTCGGGATTGGCTGACCCCAACCACTATAATAGATCTTCGCCGCTTTCTAGGTCTTGCTAATTTCTACCGTAGGTTTGTGTTGGGAGTCTCTCATATCGCTTAGCCCTTGAGTCAAGTCACCAAGGGAGAAGTGAAAGAAAAATTATTTTGGTCAGAATCTCAATAGAAGGCGTTCGTAGAATTGAAACATTTCCTCTGCTCTGCCCCAGTGCTCACATTACCAGACTTGCAACAACCATTTGAGATCGAGACAGATGCCTCTGATTATGCTATTGGTGCAGTTCTTACTCAACAGGCACATCCACTGGCATATCACAGCGAGACATTATTCGAAATAGTCTGCAAGTATCCCACTTATGACAAAGAAAAGTATTCCATTTTGCAGGCGTGCCGCCAATGGAATCATTACATTTTGGGGAAGGAAACGGTCATCCACATAGACCACCAACCCAAAAATTTAATGCAGAACAATCGCCATTAGAAGTGGTCCACATATCTACAACAATTTCATTTGAACATCAAGTATAAGAGGGGAAAACCCAATAATGTTGCAGACTGCCTCAGCCGACCACCAATCGTGGCGCTAACCACTGTTCTCAACTCTTTTAGGCACGAGACTTCTGATTGGCTGCTTCTCTACAAGAGTGATCCGGAATTCAGCCACACATACAAGACACTCTTGGAAGGTACGCAAGTTCCAAATTTTCACCTCCAGGATGCACTGCTATGTCACTTGGGACACCTTTGTGTTGCTTCAAGTGAGCGTGCCAAGATGATTTGGGAAGCGCACTAAAATTGGGCCACTAGGCATTCCAAGGTCGAGAAAATAGTGGTAGTACTACAGAAGCATTTCTATTGTTTGACCCTTCGACAGGATGTCAGGAAGTACATAAGATCCTGCATTGCTTGCGCCATTGCCAAACTGACCATCAAGAAGAAATTAATTTATACTCTGCTACCTACCCCTAGTTGACCTTAGGAATCCATCTCCATGGATTACATGTCGGGCCTTCCTTCTACTAAGCATGGAAACTACTATGATTTCGTGGTCGTTGACAGATTCTCAAGAATGGCCATTATGGTGGTCTGCAAGAAGAATATCACAACAAAATCCAATGCCAAACTCTTCTTTGAACAAGTGCGGGTGCACTTTGGTATCCCACTGTCTATCATCTTAGATCGGGACAGCGAGTTCCTCAAAACATTTTTTTCTAGCCTCTGGTCAATGCTAGACACAAAGCTCACCAAGTCCACAAATTTCCATCCCCAAACTGATGGCTAGACAGAGGTCGTCAACAGGATGATCGTACAAATTTTTCACATGCACAATTCAACACATCCATGCACATGGGATGAGAGCCTTCCCTATGTACAACACAGTAATAATCGAGCTCTGCATAGCTCAATCGTCCACAACCCCTTTTAGGTGGGCTTGGGATTCCAGCCACTATGTCCCATTGGCGTAGTCATTCCATTTCCATCTACTTAGGCTGATTCGGCTCATGTCCAGACTGTATCTAACAAAGAGAACAACTTCATTGAGCACATTCATCACATCCACCAATAGGTTCATGACATATTGGAAAGAGCCAATGCTAAGTATAAGCAACAACATGATCAACATCGAGTGCCACACAACTTCCAAGTGTGCAACAAAGTGTGGCTACATTTGTAGAATGAGCACCTCGCTAGAACCCACCACAAGCTTCTCCCACTTTGATATTGGTCATACACCATCACCAAGGCTATAGGGGCTAATTCCTTCGCGCTTGGTATTCCACCATTCCTTTTTCTGCACCCAGTGTTCAATGTGGACCGCCTTCTTCCCTGCTACCCACCTCTACTGGACGCCTTTGTCATTGCAGAACATATCACACCAACAAAGTTAAACCCAGACTGCATGGAACCGAACACCATAGATCATATCATGGATAATCAAATCAAGAACATTGACCAGCAAAAGATCCACCTGTATCAGGTTGTCAAAGCTGCCCAACTCCTTGTCCAAGGCAAGTGGTTCACTAGGGACCAAGTTCAGCAGAAGTTTCATCATCTCATGGAGGAACTCAATGCAATGGGGACAATTGCTTCCTAAGGGGGGAGGAATGATCTAGGTGGATACTGGTGGCTACCCGCCTATTCCACTTAGTGCTCCACCATTGTTTCATTTAGTTTTTCAGTTTCCTTAATTCTAGCACAGTTTACAATTTTTAGTAGTTTTTCAGAACCTGAACTTCCAAAGCCATTTTGAGGCCCTAAACAATGTTTTATAGGAAAACCAAGAGAAAAATGGATAGAACATTATAACGAGGTATTTTTCACGTTAAATGAAGATCGTATTCCAAAATTGCATCCCCGAGAAGTTGATGTACCAGTTTACCCAAACGAGGCCCATAGTGTTGGCACTTCATCTCCTAGGGTTAGGTTTTTGGATGTTTAGGGTTTTCCATTGCTTATCAATAATAAATATGCCCTCAAGCCTCATTGTAACACAGTTAAGAGGCCTATATTTTCCACATCCCTTCTTAGAGATAAGCTACCAGCGCCCTAGCTAGTTTATTTTCCATTTTGTTTATAAACAAGTTTCAGTTCTTTGATATTAATGAAATGAAGTGTTATTTCCACCGCATATTTGTATTTATGGTTATGTGTGTATTATGTAGCATTCCTTCATAAATTTGAATCATTAGCTCCTTAGGTCTATCTAGTGTGCATAGTTTTCAAATGTATGCTTAGATAGATCTTATTTGAGTTGTTGCTTCATGTGCACCACCTGTTTCTATGCTTGGATCTGTTTAATCGATGTGTGGGATTGGAAAAATATTGTGCACATTTTTGTCCAGCCTCTGGTCAATTTTGGACACCAAGCTCACCAAGTCCACATCTTTCCATCCCCAAAATGATGGCTAGACAGAGGTCGTCAACAGGATGATTGTACGCATTCTGCGCATGTACAATTCAAAGCATCCACGTACATGGGATGAGAGCCTCACCTACATACAACATAATTATAACCGAGCTCTCCCCAACTCAACCGGCCAGAGCCCCTTTTAGGTGGGCCTAAGGTTCCAACAATTATGCCCCATTGACGTAGCCATGCCATTTGTGGCTACTCAGGCTAATTCGGCTCATGTCCAGTCTGAAGCTAAAAAAATGAACAACTTCATTAAGAACATTCAACACATCCACCAACAGGTTCATGAAATATTGGACAAAGCCAATTATAAGTACAAGAAATGACATGATCAACATGGGGTGCCACACCACTTCTAGGTGGGTGATAAAGTGTGCCTAAATTTGTAGAAGGAGCGCCTCACTGGACCCCACCACAAGCTTCGCCTGCTCCAATATGAGCCATACATAATCACCAAAGCTGTAGGGAGAAATGCCTTCGAGCTTAGTATTCCACCATTCCTTGGTCTGCACCCAGTATTCAATGTGGACCGCCTTCATCCCTATTTCCCACCTCTACTAGCCACCATTGAAATTGCAGAACAACTCACACCAACATATTTAAACCCAGACTGCATGGAACAGGCCACCATAGATTGTATCATGGACATAAAAATCAAGAACACTTGCCAGCAAAAGATCCAATTGTATCGGGTGGTCAAAGTTGACCAACTCCTGCACCAAGGCAAGTGGTTCACCAGGGACCAAGTTTAGTAGTAGTTTCCTCATCTCATGGAGGAACTCAATGCAATGGGGACCATTGCTTCCTAAGGGGGGAGGATTGATCCAGGTGGATATTTGTGGCCACTCTCCTATTCCACTTGGGGCCCCACCATTGTTTCTTTCAGTTTTTTAGTTTCCTTAATTATAGCACAGTTTACTATTTTTAGTACTTTTTTGGGTCCTGAACTTCCGGAGCCTTTTTGAGGCCCTAAACGACGTTTTTTGAGCATCGCTTCTCCGAAAAATATGATTCCGTTCTGGAATTTACGTTCCGGAATCAATATTCATTGTTAGTAGTTGTATTCCTTAGGTAGATATTTCTAACGATGTATCATGTGTATCAAATGGAGATAGTATGCTAAAGTTACAACCCCGGGGAATTGATGTACCAATTTACCCTGACGGGGCCCATATTCTTGTGTTTCATCTCCTAGGGTTAGGGTTTTGGATGTTTATGGTTTCCCATTGTTTCTCAATAATATATATGCCTTCGAGTCTCATTCTACCACAGATTTCAGAGGCTTGTAGCCACCACATCTCTTCTTAGAGATAAGCTACCAGCGCCCTAGCTAGTTTATTTCCATTTTGTCTGTAAACATATTTTAGTTCTTTGATATTAATGAAATGAAGTGTTATTTCCATTGCATTTTTATATTTATGGTTATATGTGTATTTTGTTGCATTCTTGCATAAATCCGGATCAATGGCTATAAAAAGAGGGTTTGGGATTAAAAAAATATTTTTTTGATACATCCTATTGCTACATGGATGTCATAATGACAAATGGATTTTGATTAATATTGTTGAAAGTTTAGCTAACTGAGAATTATAGAGAAATGGGATTTTATCAATTTTAGATTCGTGGAGAAAAATTAAGAATGTGAATCTTAACTCAATTTCAATTATGAAATAAAAAAAAAAAGTAATTGTGAAATAAAAGTAGAAAAACACACACCTAATGAGATATAGTAATTAACTTATACATGAAACAAAAAAATAATAAACTTTAAGAAAATCTAAGAAATACTTAAAAGTAAAATTAGGAGTTAAGGAAGCACATAAATAAAAAAAATTATTGAGCAGGGCTCATTCTACAGCCAACTCTGAAGGTGATGTGTAAGTGTATGCCTTCAACTTGGAGTTAACATGGTGTCTCTATTAAAATAAAAATAAAATATTCTCTAAATGAAAAAACAATGTTAGTTATAATAAAAAAGAAAAAGAATATGCTATGCATATTTAATTAGTTGTCATATGACCTAATATAATTTCATGTAAACTAATTAGAAGTAAAAAAAATATGTGAGAAATATGTTTAAGCATTATACTTTTCAAAAATATTATAACAGGTTATTTAAATAAATTATTTGAAGATTTAGCTTACCTAACTTATGCGAATATCAATTTGATATATATCTATCTATAGAAAAAATTGTTAAAATAAAATATTATAATGTTTTATATAATAAAATATTTGTAGGCTATCAATAATTTATTTTAATATGAATTAATATTGACTTCTACTAAAAAATATATAACATTTAGTAATGCAATTTAAACAATAAAAAATACACATTATTTTTTTGCACTCTAAAAATAAGTTTGCCTTAAAGAAATTTGATCATCTCAACTCATGTTAGATCTATAGTTAAGATGGATCTATGTTGGGCTTTAATTTTAAATTGGGCCGCTATTCTTCATACAATTATAGTTTTCTTAAAAATAAGAATATCCATAAAGTTAGTAGGAAGGTCAATTGATAGATTTTCAATGAGCTAACACAAAGCATTTGAAAATCAACCAAAAACTTTAGAAGTAGATACAACATTTGACTCAACTTCAAATTTAATAATAACATTTATAATTAAAAAAAATATTTAAAATATTTAATTAAATGTATTTAAATTTTGTTAATTTATAACTCAATAATAATAATAATAATGTTTTTTAATAAAAATAAATGAAAATTATATTTTCATAAATCAACAATATTGGTAAAAATTCAATGTCAAACATCTTTGAAAAATAAGTGTCCATTAAAAAATGCCTTCAGTGTAATAAATGAATATGATGTAATGGTTAGCAATGTCCATATATATTATAAATATTAGTTTAACAAGTCTTAAGTAAGGCATTCCCATTTGAGAATAACTCCCCTAATTGCCACTTTGCAGTCCTCTGCACCATCAGATCGATTGTTAGAAAATTGAGAGTTCTTCCACCCTTAGATCCCATTGTTTTGGCTGTCAACCATATCTTGATTTATTTAACAGTTCAACTTGTTGATCTTTAAAATAATTATAACCCACCAAGGAATTTTGTTGGAAGATGTAAATAATGATGGCAGGTCATGTTATCACTAAATTGATACTGATGGGCTGCTTCAACAGTCAACCTAGAGTAACTATTTCAAACCTACTTTTAGCTGAAACTTAACCTTTCCAGCCTGAGATGACTCTCTCAAGGATATAAATGATATTATGCAAATGAAGCTCAACAAACGACTAACTTTGAAATTAGGTTTTAAATATGTTTTTCTGCAGGTGAAAGATGTAGACAAATTACTACCATTAGGCATATGGAGTCAGAATAAACAACTCAATGACATGTGAAAATCCTGTCATGGAAGTTGAGGCATATATATATTCTAATGAAAACATAAAATTTACAATAGACTAAGTGTTTGAAGGAAGTTAGATAATATAAGCCATGAATTCTACGTAATCAAACACTAGGATACTAAAGATAGAATTGCAAAATATAAAAGACAAATACTCATAACAATATCAATGAATCTCAAGTAAAGAGAAGTATGTTGCCACTATATATTACTAATAAAAGGTTTTACAATAGTATTACATAGTAACAACATCAATCAGCCCTATCTCCATCAATATCTGCCTATTTATAACTTTAGGCATCTTTACAATGAGTCTGCCAACAAGGCCAAACCTTCAAATACTTCTAATGACACCTAGACTAACTAAAAGAATATTACAAGGAGAGGCAATAGACATCTACTATTTTTAGGACTTAGAAACCTAATAGGACTCTAAAACTCTTTATTACATTAACAAAATTTAAAAGCTACATATTTACATTGAAAAGGTCATGTGCTTGAGGTGGCACTGACCATGATTGAACCATAAATGCTCCCACCAACTGGAAAATTGAACAAATTTGTCGAGGAGTGTGTCCTCATCCAAACATTCAAATAATTACTTCTGACCTTTCCAGGTGGTTGAATTGTCCCAAAAAGACAATTAAGACTTGCAAAATATCCAAAATCCTCTTAGCTAAAGATACAGGGGACCTTTAGGTAAGTCTGTAGCGAGAGTTCGTAGTGTTTTCAACTTTGACCATTTTTGCAAAGTATTTTCTCTCTTTGCTGATTTGAGGTTGTCTAGTGATCCAAAACAATTAAATACATGCCTTTACCTGCCTTTTCCATGACAAAACCTGACATACATAACGAAAAAGCATTTTCAGCGAGTTCGTAGCGTTTTCTCAGCTTCAAGCCTGAGACATGCTACGAACTTGCCTAATTGACATCAGACTTGAAAATTCTAGATTTCTTCTTCAAAATTTCCCATGGCTCTATAAGTGATGAAATAAATTGACTCAAAAAAATATTTAAAAGGTATTTTACCCCCCTTTCAAATAGCAGTAGCTTCACCTTTGGCAACAGAAGCCTCAGCTTCAACAGGTTCATTTATCACTGTCATTTTTTAACCATTTTTCTTGAGTTTTGTTTGTATCATTTCCATCTACACCTCCAACCCTTTCACTTGATCTTTAAGCTTCTTTCTCTTTCCCTGCAACCAAATGTTCATTCTCCTTGTATGCTTCATCACTCTGCGTAAAGGGAGAGTTCTCTTCAGTAATTTTTTTAGCATTTTTTAAGGCTTAATCATATGATTAATTTTCTCATTCACTTTCTCTTTGAAATCCTCCACCATTTTTAGTTCTAGCTTAGCCTCTTCCAACTCCATCTTTGATTCAATAACTTCCTCCCTAGCTTCCCTAAACTGCTCCTTTAAAAGCTCCACTTTAGATTTTTCAATGACCTTCTCCTTGCATTTCCTTTGATTAATGATTTCTTCCTTTGTTGGGGATAGGTCAATGATGTCTTCTGCCGTAGGTTGTTTTCATTTTTCTGTCACTTCATTGTTTTTGCCAGCCTTGATACCTTTGGCAAGCTACAATCTAGTGAGAGGTTTTCTTCATTTGAATACAAAACCTACATCTTCACTTGAAAATTCAAGTTTTTTGGAAGTGAAGCATTTATTTTTCTTCTTACCTACTTTGACCTCCATAGTTTTGACCACAGGAGTTTCTTCTATATCAATGGCTTGTAAAATGTCCTCAAGATTGCCTTTTCCCACTGTCTGGCTCCTAGTGATTCTCCCATGAATCTTTTTTCTAGGCTTTGCCTCGCTACTTGTAGGTGTGGGATGAGGTATCTTTGTTTCTTGTGCATATTGTTCTATTTCAATCTACATGGGTTGAATTTCCTCTTCTTTTCCACCCTCTGCTTCAGCTATAAGTTCATCATTCTTACTTGAAAGGCTAGCCTTGATTTAGATTTTTTCTTAGGAGTTAATACATCCACTTCTAACCACTAATAAACATAAATGTGGCCCAGACTCTATTTAAAATTTTCAACTCTTCCAAACAATAGCTTGATTAATCCATGATGACAGATTGAAGTTTCACCACTCTCAGGCCTAGCTTGGACTTTATCTGAAATTTTTCCTAGGCTTCTGAATAAAAAAAATGGAAGGTCCAAAAGTTTCTTACTAGTAAGATGTAGAAAAAGCTTGAAGTGATACTGATATATCATCTGAAACCTCCATTCACATGTGAAATAATACTGAATCAACAGCAGGAGTTCGGAGTAATTTTCTTTGAGACAACTTCTTGGAATTCCTGATGTCATGTACACTTGAATGTGCTCAAGCTTCAGGAACTCATCACAGTTATGCAATTTGAATTTGGTGGCTTTAAACCACTTTCACCTGTCCTTGGAATCTTTGTAGCTTGGGAAATAGTTTCAGGAGAAACCACGAAACTTAGCACACCCACCTTTGATGCAGTGCCAAAAAAATTCACTACAAAGTCCTTAGAAACTTGGGCATGATACCCCTACAATTTCTGGAAAAACCTCATGCAACTGGCATTGGTGAAGGTTGCTGAAAAACTTGGATCTTCATTGACCAATTTTGAATCCATTGGCTCATACCTAACCATAGAGCCCCCTTTGTCGGTCCTTTTATGCATGGCCATTCTTCTCAATGCAACGTTGGCCTATTCGGTAATATGACACCTGCATAGAAAAAATACACACAACAAGGAGCTTGCAAAAAAATGCTGAACCTTTCTAAAGCTAACAACAACAACTATACTCAGAGGAAAAATAAAAAGGTTACAGACAACAGCTCAAAAGGATAATTTTAAAAAGGTAAGTTCGAATGTGAGAGGGATGAAGACAAATATGGAAGGCTAAATGGAATGATGGGATGACAATGATGATCGCACATGCTCCATGACTCCAAAAAATCACACGACCTCAGACTGGCCTCTATCCACTTGAAAATTTAAACCTCACCCATTACCATGTTAGTGCAAAAAAACACGAGTTCGTAGAGTTTTCCATTATGAGCTTGGAAAATTCGCTACGGACTTGTCAGGTGAGTCCATAGCGAAAAAAACCTGTTTTCCATAGATTTTGTTGCGGGTTCAGGAAAAAGTAGACTAGTGGCTAAAACTGAATTTTGAAACAATGCATGCAGATTTTTGATGGATTGTTATTGATATGACCATGATGACATGACATATGGGACTCTAAAAACATAGGTTACAACCAATTCGTAAAATTTTATCAATTTCATGAATTAATTTACCAACACAATAAAACCTATACCAAATGACCTTCCAACATTTGAAATTGGCATCCAGAAACAAAATCTAGAAAATGGCACCCAGAAAATGGTTACCATGTGAGGCTTTTGATTTAATTATCCTTAATTAAATTAAAAGTAAATTGTAATCTTATCTCATAGAAACTTGTAATAGTTAACTAAGTGTGATAGACTTAGTTAGCTCAAGATTTTCGAGTTGAGGGTCAAAGGATAGGCATGTAGAGTGATTCTATTAATTACAAGGTCCAGTTGCAGTTGTAGCACTAGTGTGGTTTGAGTGTGATCAATTAAATCACATTAATTGAGTTAAAATCGATTTAACTAGTTCTAACTGATTAATGAGCTAGTGGAAGATAAAGTGAATTAAAATAGATTTAATCACAAGTAGTGATCTACCAAGTAACTGATGATTCACTATTAATAGCTTCATGTGTTTCAATTCTGATGGAGACCCAGTTGAGACAAAGGTTTAAGACAAGTAAACTATTAGTTGTATTTTTGGCGAACTATCCAGGTGCAGTTATAAAGTTAGAGGAAGGCTCCATAGGGATTGCATAGTCATAGGAAGGTTGATTATCCTATTTAACAGGGATTAGTTACCTAGGGATTGCATGATAAAGGTTGCTCTAAGGAGGGGATGAGAATTGGCTAAGTGTTGGTCAATTTTGCCTAAGAATTGCTAGACAATTTTGAGGAGGATCAGAGTGAGATAGTCAAGATAATGTGAGATTTTCTCAGTGTGAGAAAGCATTATATTGTTTCATGATTCTTTGAATATGTAAAATATATGATAGAGGGGTTTTTAGCAAGTTCTTTTGCCCAAATACATCTTGCGTTGTGTGATTGATAATTTCCTTTATCTTACTTGCATGTGATTGGGTGATCATGTTTTATATTTCGCAAATATTGTAGAAGGATTCAGTATCTTGTTTTAGTACATTACATGATCAGATTGAATCCATTGATATAATTTCTAAATGGTATTATAACTATGTTAGAGATTTCCTACAGGGTATCAGAGTTCCAGTAATCACAATAGTGGAGAAAAAATTGAGTTTGTGTGGAAAAGTATTGAAATTTGTAGATACTTTCTTTGGAGCTAGAAGCAAATCAAGATGTCTTTCAATTGCTTGAGGCTCAAATATTCATTTGATGGCAGTTAGAATTATATTGCATGGATGGAAAGGATGGAGGCAGTGTTCAAGGACAATCGTTTGAAGGAATTCATAGATAATGATATTGCTAAGCCCACAGCAGTAGATGCCAAACTTCTTGATGCATTGCAGAATAAGGTAGTAAAGGAAAGAAGGATATTGTTAGAGGGAGTTAAAGATCATATTGTCTCGAGTCTCCATGGGAAGGAAACTCCATATTCTATGTGGAAGGCCTTAAGAGATCTGTTTCAGAACACCGGCGACCAAAGGAAGTTGGCACTAAAGGACAAGCTCAGAAAGATCAAGAAGGAGGAGGGCGAGATTATACCAACATACTTGGTAAAGTTCACTCAATGTCAAGATGAGCTTGGAAGTGTTGGTTTGACCGTATCTGATGATGATTTGATGAGCCTAGCACTTCTAGGCCTTCCCAAGACTTGGGATAGTTACCAAGACTCTGTGAATGGGAGGGATAAGTTACCAGATTGGGAGCAACTATGGTTAGATTTGGTAATAGAAGAGATAAGGCAGATCACCAAAGACGGGACCTCTAGCACCAACAAAGAAGAATATTGTTCATTAGTGGGAAAATAAAAGACGACCAAGGGAAAGAAATCCCAAGGCAAAGAGGGAAAGAAAAACTTGTCCAATATCACATGTTTTCATTGTCACGAGTATGGGCACTATGGTTTGAATTGTCCACAGAAGAAGGCAAGAAATAAGGAGCCTGTAGTTGCAGTGGGTGAAGCATTCAATTCATAGTTTGAGCTTGATTTTACTCTCATTGCATGCATGGCCAATACTCTAATGGGATGCATGTGGTATCTAGATAGCGGTGCCTTGTTCCATATGATAAGGAATAGAGATCTCTTCAATGACTTGGAGGAGAAGGACCTCCAGCAGAACATAGATTTTGGAGATGACGGGTGTGTATAGTGCGACCGACATAGGTACAGTTACCTTTTAGATGGAGTCAGTCTCCCCTCTCACACTAGCAGATGTTTAGTATGTTCCGGGCCTAAGGAAGAATCTTGTCTCTATAGAGGTATTGTAAGACCGTGGTTATGAGGTGATGTTTAGAAAAGGAAAGGTGTTCCTTAAACACATAGCCACGGGACAAGTGAAGCAAATTGGTTCAAGAGTCAAGAACCTGTATGCTCTCAAGGTTTAGAATGCATGCAAGGATTTGAAGAGAAAAGAAATGGTTAATGACTTGGTGGTTGAGGGAGAATTTATCTCTCAAAATGCAGCCTCAGAAGCAATCTTAGAAGGTTGTGGAGCATCCACAATTGGAGAATAAGAGAGGAGACAAAGTGGAAGAGTCCACTCAAGCAGAGACCTCCAGGAGGGGGGAATTTTGAGCCAGAAGGGTAGAGGGAGTACATGCAACTATACATCTAGGTGTGAGGTGGGGAAATGTGTGAATATGATCCCAAGAAGAAATTTTGGTAGGGTCCATTGAGATGGTGTGTCTAATGGATCGAACCTGGCTACAAGGATCCCAGAGTACAGTAGTAGCAGGAAGGATTGGTTAGATTGATGCAGTCAGATGTCAGAAAGACAAAAATCAGAGTGACAAGTGTGAGATACTAGAGCGCAGATCAAAGTTGGCAGTAGTTGAGAGAGCACAGATGCAAATGTCAGAAGCAACGCAGAGAGTCCAGTAGACATGTGTAGTAACTAGTAGCAGTTAGAAGACTCTGATGATAGATGCATCATATTGATTCAGTTTTTTGGAGGCTATTCAGTTTCAGGAGAGTTGCATGTGTGAACAACACTCGACCAATGTTTCATGCAAAACATCCTAAAGGTATCAGATTGGGACATATTGATTCATTTCTTGTTGAGAGGGAGTGTTGAAATTTGCAACAAGAAACAGTGAAATTGGCATTTAGAAAAGAAAAAAAAATCTAGAAAATGCCACCTAGGAAATGGTTACCATTTGAGGCTTTTGATTTAATTATCCTTAATTAAATTAAAATTAAATTGTATTCTTATTTCATAACAACTTTTAATAGTTAACTAAGTGTCATAGACTTAGTTAGCTCAAGAATTTCGAGTTTAGGGTCAAAGGATAGGCATGTAGAGTGCTTCTATTATTTATAGGGTCCAGTTGCAGTTGTAGCACTAGTGTGGTGTCACTGTGATCAGTTAACTCACATTAATTGAGTTAAAATTAGTTTAACTAGTTCTAACTAATTAATGAGCTAGTGGAAGATCAATTGAATTAAAATATATTTAATTCACAAGTAGTGATATACCAAGTAACTTATAATTCACTATTAATAGCTGCATGCATGTCAATTCTGATGGAGACCTAGTTGAGACAAAGGTTTAAGACAAGTAAACTATCAATTGTATTTTTGGCGAACTGCCTAGGTGTAGTTATAAAGTCAGAGGAAGGCTCCATAGGGATTGCGTAGTCAAGGAAGGTTCATTATCCTATTTAATAGGGATTAATTGCCTAGGGATTGTATGATGAGCAAGGCTGCGCTAAGGAGGGGCTGAGAATTGGCTAAGTTTTGGTCAATTTTGCCTAATAAATGCAAGACAATTTTGAGTAGGATCAGAGTGAGATAGTCAGGATAGTGTAGTATTTTATCGGTGTGAGAAAGCATTGTATTATTTCATGATTCTTTGACTATATACAATATATGATATGGGGGCTTTGAGCAAGTGCTTTCCCCAGATACATCTTGCATTGTGTGATTGATAATTTCATTTCTCTTACTTGCATGTGATCGAGCGATCCTGTTTTATATTCCGAAAATATTGTAGAAGGATTCAATATCTTGTTTTAGTACATTACATGATCAGATTGAATCCATTTATATTATTTCTACATGGTATTATAGTTGTGTTAGAGATTTTATACACTAACAAAAAAATAAATTTTATTGGTGATAACAGGTCGCCTTCTCAACTTAAGAAGTTACAACATCATCGAGAATGCACCAACCATATCCTTAAGGAAATTATGGAAATAAACAACCAAATCTTGTTAGAGAGGAAGATTCCTAGCAGTAATTTAGAATCTCTTCCAAAGGTATACTCTTTTTATAGCTAATCAAGTATGGAAGTTTTCTTGTAGATTCTCCGGCATCCACTGATCAATTATTTTTCCTTGTAATCTTATAGAACGGAAAATACAACCTTGGGGATATCATTTATGTTGAAATAATTGTTTGGTTTATAGAACTAGATTGTATATATTCTCCTCACATTTAGGTGTACTTCCCAACAATTACAATTTTTCATGATCCAAAGCAAACATAGAAGCACCAAATCAGACATGGATGTTGAACTTTAAATGTAAGGTGTTATATAATTACAATTTGATAGTGATCGCTAAAAAAATCTATCAAAGAGAAGACTATGGAGGGGCAGGCCAATGTTTACGAGAACACATGATTTTTGATGCATGTTTTTCATTGAAATTTAGTGGCCAATTGTTGCTCCACTTTTTCATATGATTGACTCGTAGTTCACAACTATTTTGCGTCATCAAGAACTCAAAGCTGTGTGTTTTTCCAAATTCTTGTTGAATTTTGGTGTGCTTGGGAAAATTTAATATTTTTGGATCTACCCTTTGGCCTTTGCGGTGAACATTAATTTCCATCATTTTATGTGTTTGGATATTAGAGCAATTAAAGTATGATCAAAATCATTTTGACTTTTGATCCAACTATTCAAACTTCAACACTATTTCCAGACCGTAAATGCCTTCACGATTCTACAAATATCCAACTATTCAACCTTTAGCATTTTGTCCAGAGCGTAAATGCCTTCACAATTCTACAAATTTTATTTACTCATTCATATTACTTTGAGAGTATCTTTACTCATTCATATTACTTTGAGGGTAGTGTTCCCAATATTCAACTTTTATTGATGTGTTAATTTTTCAACGTTTATTATGGAATGCTCATATAGTTATATGAAGATAGGAAAGGGATAAAGCATACATTTATTATGGAATGCTCTTATAGTTATATGAAGATAGGAAAGGGATAAATCATTGACTTTGTAATCGATTTATATTTTTAAATTGTAATGTTTTGGTGGTTTGATAGTTAATTCACATATAAACAAATATATGAAAATTACCTTTGTATCTTACCTAAATAACACATATTTATAGATTGAATATGGTGGATGGTTTTGTTACAATTTATTTCACTCCACTAAGAAAAAAATATCCATAACCAAAGATTTATTATAGAATTAGTTTAGCACAAAAGCTAAAGATACTTAAATTCTCAACGAACTTTGTCCAATACAAAGTTTAGAAGGACTTTTCGTGAAAATAAATAGGAAAGGGAAACCATTGAGTTGGACAAAATATATTCCTCTCTTGTTGTCACTACAGTTGAAAGCTAATGGAAAGGAGCTACAAACTCGATAACATAACACAAGATGAAACACACAAGAGCAAACCCTTTGATGGGCATAACCATATAGACTTTGGATTAGGGACTAATCAAGAAGAGTAAACAACTCACAAGGAATTGTGATTGTGATTGGGAGTACATGACATAAAAAAATTAAACAATCAATAAATTGTATTTACGAATTTATTTACTCCTTGACCAAACTATGTATGGATCCTTATGCAGTATCTACTTTGTATCTTAGTCCGCATTCTACATTAGATCATGGGATACATTAGACCATGCTATTAATAAACTATATAGTATAAATTCGTACTTGAAATTATGATGAGTATCAAATTTAGATTTATATTTATATTGAAATATTTATAGTTAGATTTACTATTTTGAGAATTTACATTGTATTTTGTATTTTTATACAATTTTTAGTATTAATTTTATATTCCTAATATTATTATATATTTTTTATCAAAGAATTTAGAACATATAGTGAAGGTTTAATGTATCAAGACTGCATTTTCTCATATTTATAACTTTAAACGTATTTATAACTTTTCCATAAAAGTTATAATGTCAAAACATTTAATTAATTTTGTTTGGATATTATGTCATTGAAACTATAGGAAAACAAAGTTCTATAAAGTATAGTATAGGATAAAAACTCAACACAAGAAAAACCAACTCAACACAGCTACACATAAATTACATATTTCGATTTTTTTAATTGTTACAATATAAGCTTCACAACCATAATAAGGTACAACTTTATATTATTTCAGCATAAAATTCAGTTTTACATTTATACCTCGGTTTTGTTAAGCTTTAATAACTTTCACTTTTGAATTTTAGTAACTTCAAACATTCACATGCACATTGATAGTATTATGAATGTATTTCTAAAGCATTTTCATTGTAAACATTTACATTTTTAAAGAATTTAAGTTTTCAATGTCAACATTTGCATTGAAAAAATTTGCATTTAGATTTACATTTGGGTTTAGCCTACTTATGTTTTCCAATGAAAATTTATAACACTGTTATAATGAAACATTTACATTTACATTTAAGTTCACATAGATGATTTACATAGTTTATATTTAAATTTTGTTAAAATTTAAGTTTACATGGTTTACATTGTATGTTCAAATTTTAAGTTTACATAGTTTATATTGAAATATTTACATATAAGTTTACTATTTAAATTTAAATGTTTATATATAAGCTTACATTTAAACATGTTTATACAAATTAATTTCAATGAAAAATTACATTGAAATATTTGCATTTAGCTTTACATTTAAATGTTCACATTAACTTACACATTTCTTCAACTCATTCTCATAAATTCTTTATTCCATTTCCTTCATGTTTTTTTTTTTTGGTAGTTTAGACTAATCCTAATCACCCATGGGTTTCGAACCAGTGACCTTTCAGATGGAGTGTCTTAACAGTGCACCCCATCACCGAATGCTCTACACCACGTGGGCTCCATTTCCTTCATGTTACATTTATATCTTATTTCATTTCCAATTCATTTTGTTCAATTTCGGCATTCATTTTTTTAATTTAAACATTTATATTATTTAAGTTAGAACATTTACATTTAGATTTGCATTAACATTTTTAAAGTTAGGTTTAAAAGATTATATCAATCAATGAAAATTTACTAAATTTTTTTCAAAATTAAAATTTATGTGATTTGAATTAAGTTTTTTTTTTTTTCATAATGTATCATATTAAAAAAAAATGTAATAATTAAAATGGCTTTCAAAGTTTCTCAATGATCCAGGTATTGACTTTTAAAGTTTTTAAAAATTAAACTTTTGTAATATCAATTGAGTTGATTTTTTTGTTCTAGATTCATGTCATTTATTTTAAAGAAAAAATCAAAAATTTTAATATTACTTCACAGTTTGCTTATGGAGAAGTTCAATTGCCAATCGCTCGATAATGAAATATTATGTTTCATAAAATTCCAATTTTAAACCTTCCCTTTAATAAAACAAAATGAAACTGATTTTTTATATTGTTATAAATTACATTACTAAAATGGGCCTAAAAGGAAATGGGTCTTCTAAGGAAATTATAAAATAATAGTGGAAATAATAAAATAAGATTAGATTACATCATCAAATTTTAGAGGGAGAAAAAAAAAAAAATTCAACTCGTATTTCAACTTATCTCCCAATGGGTTTACTCAAATTTCGAGTAGAAACACTTGTTGGATGCAAAATTTGATTTAGCATCCAAGGAGTACCCATGTTGCATACTTTTGATGGGCCCTCCTATATAAAAAAATGAGAAATACATGAAAAACTTGATTGCAATCACATTTTTCATGTATTTCTAATTTTTCATGTAGCAAATTCCATTAAATGTATGAAACATGGGTACTCCTTGGATAAGAGAATAAATTTTGCATCCAACGAGTAATCCCACTTGAAATTGTAGTGAAATATTAGGGAGATAAGTTGAAAATACGAGTTGAAAAAATAGTTTTATTATTTTATTATGTTTTAATATTTTTGCTTTTTTACTCCAAAAATGGTGAATCATCCCCCATGGTTGACATCATCTTCTTGAATCCTATTGGTTCTTATAAATTTTATTTTGGTTGTACATTTTTCTTAGGAGACCCATTTTAGACCTCAAAATTCCCCTAATAACTACATCAAATTCCCAATCCCTGTGACTTCAACATATAAAAAACTCTTACTAGGTAGCATTCGAGGCTAGCAAAGCTTTTGTATCTCTGATGTTATATTAATTGTTTATTATACTTATTTTGAACCACAATAATAAGAAATTGGATATCATTCTAATGCAAGTTTCAGATCAACAAGCATTCCTCTCAAGGACATTGTGTTAATGTTGGTTGGTAACCGCAATAAGGAAAGAATTGTTCATGAGCTAAAATACATTAATTTTTATCATAATTGAATCACCAATTTTTATTATAATTTGAATGTTCATGTACATTTATTTTTTGATCAAAATTTCATATTCACGTTAAATTAAATAATTATTCTTAAAAAAATTAATTATCATTTAAAAATATTTTAAGCTTATACCAAATTTTAAGCTTATACCCCAAACATCTTGATACAAATACATAAAAAAAAACAATTAAATTCATTACCCAAGGTTTAAAATTTATTTTTTTAATAAGTTATACAAAACTTAGGGACGCACCAAAACATTTTCCCTCAGATTGTCTTCTAGAATTGGTTTTCTAACGAGGATTTTAAAAAAGACTCGGTTTTCAAAAGAGGATTTTAAAAATATGGTCGAGGACACATGGTCACACTTACATCCTACACTTAGAGTAATATGAGATAATAATTAACTTATACATGTAATATAAAAATCAGATTCTTGAAGAAAATAAAAAATATAACTAAGAGTAAAAACAGGAGTTAAGGAAACTAATAAATGAAACGTTTTATTTTAAATTTTAAATTGTGCAACTACATATTTGTTTATTCATGTGAAAGACACATGCTAGAATGAATATTTTAAATAAAAGTAAATCATAATTTTGCATGGGTGTGATGAATGGCATGAGCCACAAAGGCTATAAAAAGAGGGTTTGGGATTAAAAAAAGTTGATACATCCTAATGCTACATTAATGTTAAAATGACAAAAGAATTTTGATTAATATTGTTGAAAGTTTAGTTAATTGAGTATTATAGAGAAATGGAATATTATCAAGTTTAACGTCTATGGAGAAAAATTAAGAATGTGAATCTTAACTCAATTTCAATTGTGAAATAAAAATGGCAATATACACCTAATGAGATATAGTAATTAACTTTTACATGTCACAAAAAAATAATACACTTTAAGAAAATCTAATAAATACTTAAAAGTAAAAATAGGAGTTAAGGAAGCACATAAATAAAATATTTTACTGAGCAAGGGCTCATTTTATAGTCAACTGTGAAAACAAAGTGTAAGTGTTTGTCTTCAACTTGGAGTTAATATGTGTCCCTCTTTAAAATAAAAATAAAATATTCTCTAAAAGAAAAAACGATGTGAGTTCTAATAAAAAAAGAATAATGAATATGCTATGCATATTTAATTAGTTATCCATATGACCTAATATAATTTCATGTAAAGTAATTAGAAGTAAAAAAATATGTGATCAATATGTTTAAGTGATAAACATTTCAAAAATATTATGAAAATTTATTTAAATAAATTATTTTGATAAAAGAATGTGATATTATGGTTAGCAATGTCCACGTCTATTATAAATCTCAATTTAACGAGTCTCATTACGTCATAAGTCATTCCTGTTATACGAAATTCTAATCTACGGACACTACAAGGAAAAGACCCTCTAGGGGAGGTTATAAAGGAGGATTTTAGTGTTATAAAATTGGCCAAAATTGTCAAAAAAACATTTTATACAACATTTGTTTATGGTTACGGAGATTTTGGCGGAGCTTTTAACAGAAATTCAACACAACTAAAAAAAATGGACGTCCGGAAGTTATTACAGATGTTTTTTTCATCGGTGCGCTACTCGGGCTTGAACTCACAGGTGCATACATCTAGAAGGCGGCCCAGGCCGGTCGAAGGAGAACGCACCATACTATCAAGGTATAAAACTGCATCGGGCGCAGTGTTGGTGATACAATGCATGGGGCCATTCTAATTGGTCTTGTGATTTGTGTGGTGCCCATAGGTAGTCTCAACACACATGTGCGTAGACTTATAGAAACGTACCGGTGAGCAATGCCACACAAATGCACCGAGATTTATAATTGGTATCGGTATTTGTGCAGTGCCCATAGGTCATACAAATGCACCGGTGCGTAGAGACACATAAACGCACCAGTGCACAGTATCACACAAACACACTGAGATTTATAATTGGTATCGGTATTTGGGCGGTGCCCAGAGGTCATACAAATGCACAGGTGCATAATTTCATATAAACACACTGGTGCATAATACCGCACAAACGCACCGATATTTTTAATTGGTTTTGGTATTTTTGCGGTGCCCATAGGTCGTAGAAACGCACCAGTTTTCATTTTGTATTTTTTAGAAACATCAACCTGTGACAGTGCAATTATTGTGATTTTTTAAAATTCATTATTTATCAAAAGTCGACACACCTTATAACATTATTCATATTAATTAATTTTTTATTAATGCATTTGAATGTGATGTTTGGATTAATTTCCTATATCGTATCATAATTATTGTGATTTTTTTTAAACTCATTATTCATCAAAATTCGACACATATATATCTTATAACAACATTCATATGAATTAAATTTTTATTAGTGCATTTGAATGTGATGTTTGGATTAATTTATTATATCATATCATCAAATTTCACATCTCTTCATTATAATATTTAATCATCCATAAATGTAATCAGTGGTGTTACATTTCACAGTGACAATGGAGAATGCAATAGAATAAATTAAAACATATTTTATTATATATATGTGTGTGTGTGTGTGAATAAGACAGTTCTTTTCATACAAAATGGGACAGTTATTGGTATCCCTTTGTCTTTCAATTGGGACACTATGTCCATTACATTAAACAAAATGTCTGATTTCACAGGATAATATTTCAAAAAATACAACGCCTTGCTTTGATATCCAAACATAGTGAGCATCATTCTTTGCTTGAACTGTTGTCACTGCTAGAGCTACTTCCATGACTTGGGTTATTTTTAGGAATGTTTTGTTCACAGTGTTGATTGTTTTCTTGTTCTTCACCTTCCATATACAAACATAAAAATAAACTGTAATGATTGTATATACATTGATGAGAATAATCAAAATTGCAATATTAAATAATATACATCAATGTAAATTGAAAATAAATGATGTACCATTGAAAAAATTGACTCATAAACTATACATATTCTTTCAAAGCCATGTAACATGCCATCTTTCAAGATTTCATCTGTTGGGCAGTTCCATACTTTGTTTCCTACAAGTTTTATACCCCATAAAAAATCATATATTTAATATAAAGGATTTTTTTGTTCTATTAATCATAGACGGAGCTAAATAAAACGAGATCGATAGATGCTTACAAATTCCACAATTAATTTCTGATATGCCAACATATACTCACAACCCATGTTTAAACCAATTTTAATCAATTCCTTTGATGGTTCTTCTTTGTATGTTAGCACCTATTTGAAGACATTCAATGATGATTTTTGCAAAACAACTTAAAAAAATACAAAAATGAAATCTAGTTAAGTTGTTATAAGGAAGTAAAAACTACTCACAAACTTAGATATCAACCCTTTTCTTCCTTGTTGTCCTGTTTTATGTGCTGAATGGGTTCCATTTTCTTTTCTTTTCTGCAATAAAATACCTAAAAATTAATATTTAATGCTAATTTGTTTATTTATTGTACCTAATGATCGAAAAAATCAATGATTACATATCACATTTGAAGCACGTTGTTACTGAGATGGCTCCTCTTGCGATGCAATTTTGTACATTCCTTGTACACCTTTTTGGACATTCCTACTGGCATATTTATGATATCAGCTTGTTCATCTTTTGAGATTTTCATAATCTTCCTGAAAATGTAACATGACAATAAACTATTTAATTTTTATATTGATATATGAAAAGTAAATATAACAAAACTAATATTTATAAATAATTCTAGACAAGCATTTAAAGGAATATTACTTTTTCATTCCTTCTTTTTTGTTGTTGTACGTCTTTGCTATTAAAATTCTAACATGTCTCATTGACCAATTCTCTAGAAACGCTTCCTGAATTTAGATAAAATTTGGTTCTTGGAATCATTAGATTGGTTTTTGCATTGTAAGTGGAAAGAATGTCTATACATTCGTTCCACTAGATCCCTCAAACATTTGTAAAAGTTTCCCCCCCTTTCATTAACCTCCAGCACCACTCCAGATGAGCTAGGGAGCAATTCATTTTCATTTGCATGTTCTATTTTTTTCTTTTCTTAGAACAAAATTCCTTTTCTGAGTTGTTAGTCTCTGTAGAACATTATAAAGATGTGAATTAATAGATTTTTTGACACATGTTATCTAATAATTTTAAGTATATTATTAATGAAAATTAAAAAAAGAAACTCGTATTAGATCAATAGTATTTTTTCATTCACTTGATTTATCCTTTTGCAAATTTTCCATCAAGTTTTTACGCTTTTCTGGTCGTAGATCAAAAATAATCTTATCAAGCTTCATCATTTTGTGGCTCTACATGATACACATTAAACAATACATATTAGTTAAACTTATATATAATTCAAAAATAATATTTTTTGTAAAGAATTTACAAAGAACTTGCCTTTTTTTATTTTCTTGATGTGTTATCAGTATTTTTGTTACTTGATCTCTTGTCAGTTGTTTCTTTATCAATCTGAAACTAGTACCATATCATTCATTAATATATTTATAAATAAATTGTCAACTTTTCAGGTAACAAAAAAATTTCAAGAAACCAGTGCGCCATTCATTCTGTACGTACCAACGTCGGTGCGTGGAGGTATTATAAACGCATCACACAAATAGTATAATAGAATGTACAATGATCTATGTCAACAAGGAGAACTGGTGCGTTACATGTTAACCACCGCACCGATTAACACAGATAAAATAATAAAAATCGTCAAGTGTTTAGTTTTGTAGCATAAACCAGTGCCATATTTTACATATGGCACACTGATAAAAAAATAAAAAAAAATTATTTTTTATCATAGTACTTTCACGGTGCGCTTGGAAAATATAGCGCATTGGAGCACTAGGTTACACCGAGCGCACCAATGAAAAAAATCTATTTTTTTTTTTAATTCACGCAAGGGCCGACATGGATTGGGATCCGATTACGCAATTGGTCCCATGGGTCGGATGTCTTAGGCCTATATTTAGCAATACAAACCCTATAAATCTAAAATGAAAAGCCCTAATTCTGAAATCACAGAAAGAGGGAGAAGAAAGGGTAGAAACAAAAAGAATGTAGGGTTTGTTTCTAAAATGGATTTTTTTTTTTTTGTGAAACAACACATTCGCGGTGCGCCATAATGAAATAGTGCACCAGTGGCATATTTTACATATGGCGCACTGAGAAATAAATATATTTTTTTTAATTTTTTATCACAGTAATTTTTTGGTGCGTTGGGATAATACAGCGCACCGGTGCGCTAGGTTACGTCAGGTACACCGATGAAAAAAAATCTGTTTTTTTTTTAATTCACGCAAGGGCTGACATGGATTGGGATCCGACTATGCAAGTCGTCCCGTGGGTTGGATGTCTTAGGCCTATATTTAGCAATACAAACCCTATAAATATAAATTGAAAAGCCCTAATTCTGAAGTCATAGAAAGAGGGAGAAGAAAGGGCAGAAACAAAAAGAGTGTAGGGTTTGTTTCTAAAATGGATTTTTTTTTTTGTTCGAAATAGCACGTTCATAGTGCGCCATAATGAAATAGCACACTAGTGCCATATTTTACATATGGTGCACTCATAAAAAATATATATATATATATATATATATATATATATATATATATATATATATATATATATTTTTTTTTTTTTTTTTTTTTTTTTTTTTTTTTTTTAATATCTTCATCACAAAACGGGATAACACATCCCATACCCGTGCACTGTATCACAGGTACAAATTTCTAGATGAAAAGAATCAAGTATTTTTTAAATTCAATGCAAGGGCCGACATGGATTGGGATCCTATCAAAAGTATTCATGTGGTGCAAGTATTCATGTGGGTTAGATGTCTTACGCCTATATTTATCAATACAAACCCTATAAATATAAATTAAACAACCCTAATTCTGAAATCATAGAAAGAGGGAGAAGAAAGGACAAAAACAAAAAGAATGTAGGGTTTGTTTCGAAAATGGATTTTGTTTTGTGCGAAACAGTACATATGCAGTGCGCCATAATGAAATAGCGCACCGGTGCCATATTTTACGTATGGCGCACTGATAAAAAAATATTTTGTTTTTTAAATTTTTTATCATAGTACTTTCGCAGTGCGTTGGGATAATACAATGCACTGGTGCACTAGGTTACATCGGGTGCACCGATTGAAAAAAATATATTTTTTTTTAAATTCACGCAAGGGCCGACATGGATTGGGATCTGATTATGCAAGTCGTCCCGTGGGTTGGATGTATTACATCTATAATTAGCAATACAAACCTCATAAATATAAATTGAAAAGCCCTAATTCTGAAATCACAGAAATAGGGAGAAGAAAGGGCAGAAACAAAAAGAATCTATGGTTTGTTTCTAAAAATGGATTTTTTTTTTTAATTTTGTTTCTAAAAACTGCACAAAAAAAGTAAAAAAAACTACACAAAAAGTTAAAAAAACAATTAACATTGATTTTTTTCTTTTACGGCGTAAAAAAACTACAGAAAAAGTAAAAAAAAATAATAAACTTTAATCACGAGATTGTTTGAAATTATATGCTACAGGGTTTGAATCACTAGAGGTTTGGAATTCAGATTGTTTGAATACTTCTGTTCGAACGTATTTCCCTGCTCTACAGCGCTCTCGTGCTCTGTTTGCTCCAGGTATGTCTCCTGCAAATCTCTGGCTGAAATGTTTTTCAAAAATAGTGAAATAATGAAAATTGTTTAGTATTTAAAGAAATGTTTTATCGAATTAGATTTTCGAAAATATTTTTCTGCCCATTTTTCAATTTACCGCTTTTTTTTCACTTAAAGAAAATAGAGTTGCATTTTTTTTATTTGCGGTTATTCATCACCGGTGCTTCACTTAATAGCACAGTGTCAGTGCGTCTGTTTATAAAACGGAACCGATGCGCAATAACAAAAATGCACCGGTGCGGTGATCTATACATTAGCACCGATAACAAGAAGTCCATTTTCAAGGCACCGAAATTACTTATAGGTGTTCCGCACCAAAATTTATTGTTGATTTTTCTCAAATGCAGGGATAAAATATCATAATTATATCGAATGGTCATTTCTTAAAAATCTAGCTCGTTCCATAATATTTCTCAAAGTCCATCGCGGAGTTCTCCCTATCCATCTTGAGACGCAATATTTACTTCAGATTTTACTTATATTTTCATTATCTAATTGAATTTATGTTTTTTATCCATGTCAATCATGCACAGCTTAATTAAAATTATAATGTATACAAATTTGCAGGTTCATGCAGATTTAGCATCGAGTTCAGATGCACAAAATATTCAAACAACTCCAAAAGGTTGGAAGTTCTTATTAGGAGTTGCATACCGCAAGGTGCATTTGGTAGATGAAAATGGACAGCCGCTTCACCCTGCCAATTGTAACAATATTTCATCTTCTAGCCACAATACCGGGACAATGATGGTAATAATTATAATTGTTTCGTATATTGATTAATGTAATTATTTCAACATCAAACCAATTTGTAATCATGCAATATTGTCAACGTGGTTACTAATTGATATCATATATTTTGTACTAATCATGTTCAAATATTTTTTTTAAATTATTAGGATTCGAGTGATGATGAACAACCTACCTACCATCTTCCGTCGCACCCCATGACAATGTCAAATTGAGAGAAGACTGAATTAAGAGAAAAAATCAGAGAGGAACGATACAAGAATGGTTGAATTAACCATTGATTCAATTCCCGCTACATCCAGATTCACAAATTAGGAATGACTACAGCAATAGTAGTTCTTCACAAGCTGGAAATGGAGGCAATCAACTAGAGGCTGGTATGGATCATTACTTAAGGCATACGACTGCCATGGAGTCAATGTTGTTAGATGCATTCCAAAAAGATGATCAGCTAGGGGATGATACTGATATCACTGACACATTTTTCGAAAGCCAATATTTGCTTCCACCACCCCTCTCTTTGGACCTGGTGGTGAGTCAAATTCTACCCAGTTAGGGTCAACGATGTTACTGTATAACTTGAAAGCAAATTTTATCTTGTCGAATGCATGTTTCTCAGAAATTTTGAGGTAAGTTACCATAAAGTACTCCCTTATATAAATTTGAAATATAATCAGTAACTGTAATGAACATTACAAATGGTAAATTTTATGAACGTTAATAATTATATCAGCATTAATGTACATTTATTAATATATTTTTCCATGATCACCAACTACAAGTTATTCAAAGATAAGGTTCTTCTGAGTGATAATGTCTTGTCGGGTAGCTGCGAAGAGGCAAAGAAATTGTTTAAAATGTTGGGTGTTGAGTACATATCATATCATGCATGTCCAAATTATTGTACTCTATATAGAGGAGAATATGCAGACAAAGAGATGTGTCTGAAATGTGGGCATGACAGGTATAATAAATCAAAAATTAAGGGTAAATCATGTACTGGTCCTCCTTTTTAGATATTGAGGCACATGCCTATAATCCGAAGGATTCAAAGGATTTTTCGTTGCAAATAATTAGCTATGTTGTAGGGATGGCATGCCTCACACAGAAGTGAGTTAGGATTTATTTGAATCCCAACTGATTCAATAGCCATGAAGCATATAGAGGATACATGGCCCGACAAATTCAAGGATGAAGTACGAAGTCTACGACTTAGCATAGCCATGGATGGCGTCAATCCATATGCCCTCCAGAATACCAAATATTATGTTTAGCCTGTAGTAGTGATCAATAACAATATCCCCCCATGGTTGCCTGTGAAGAATGAACATCTTATGTTGGCTCTCATAGTCCCTGGTAGAAGACAAGTGAATAATATGGATGTCTGCTTACAACCACTGGTAGATGAATTGAAGGAATTATGGGATGGGATAAATGTATACGATGTATCAAGACCCATCGTAACAAAGAGGAGTTTTACATTGTATGGCATATGCACTTATACGACACATGATTATCCAGGCTTAGGAGTTTTATCTGGTAAATTACATGTTTAATTTGTTGATTTGTTTATATACGTAACAATATTCTTTCACATACTAGTTATTTAATTTGTTGTAATATTTGTTCTGATCTTCATGATATTCTTTAACATGCCATGCATATTAATTGTATACAATAATCTAGCAGGTATTGTAACAAAAGGGTGTTTTGGATGTAAATGTTGTGGACCTTATATGCAAGCTAGATGGTCCAAGGACCTACGAAAGCCAGTGTATGATTTCTCCAGGGTATTCCTCCCAAAAGAACACCCTTACAGAAGAGCAGCATCCTCTTTCAATGGTAAATGATAGAGAACCCAAAGGCCTCCAATAATGACATCATCTGAATGACTTAGAGCATATTAGAGAGAGAAGGAGAAGGAGTTCATAGAAATGTTCGATTCAAATGGGGAGCCTATGTTCGATGATCCAGAATTCTTCGACACCTATGTTGAAAAATTTCCCATTGGGATGAAAAGGAAATCTATCTTTTATAACCTCCCATATTGGGAACATCTTAAGATTACCCACTTATTAGATCCCATGCATATATTTAAAAATGTTTCATCTTCTTTATGGAGGCACATATCATCGAAACAAAGTGACACATTGGTTGTTAGGAAAGATCTTATTACTTCAAAAACTAAAAAGAAACATTGGCCAAGACGATTAGAATGTACAAGATCAGAGTCAGGTGTTGGTCCCTCTAATTCATGGTTTTTCAAAGAAGGTGATGTCCCATGGATTTTTAAAAAAGATGATATTTCTTTGGCAAAGGAATTTATAATGGGTGTGAGGGTGCCAACTTCATACGAGTCTTCACTATGGCATTGCTTCACAGTGGATGACCATTTTTCGAGGTTGAAATCGCATGACCATTTGAATCTTCGAAGAGTACGTATAATGTCAAAAGCATGATTTTATTATTTTTTATCTTAATAAATTTTATCCCATGCAGGGATCATAAAACATAACTAATTTTGTATATTATTGCATGTGTTTATAACTTTGCAGTGTCATTATCCTTTGTTCGTGCATGGGTGTGTGAAACATGAATTCCCTCAAGACCTAGGATGTGCCATATCCAAATTATCTTCATTTTTATGTTGGATCACCTAAAAGGAGATTCATGTGGCTAGCATTCCACGGTGGCATCAACAGATAGTTGAGATTGTTTGTATGTTAGAGAAGGAACTGCCGATGAGTTTCATGGACTTACAGTTTCATCTTCTAATCCACCTAGTAGATCAGGTTGAATTAGCTAGGGTGGCTTCTTATCGTTGGATGTTCTGCCTAGAGAGGTACATGAAGAAATTGAAAGTTTTTTTAGACAAAGGGAAAAACCTGAGGGGTCTATAGCAGAGGGGTACATATTGTATGAGTCTTTCTATTATGCCAGTGAGTACATCAAGCATATTGACAACAGACCAAGTGTGATGATTTGGGATGATGAAAGGTGCTAATCATGATCATCTCCCCATTAAAATTTCCATGGACCATCTGGTTTAAATCTTCTAACTCCTTTGCCCTGTCTTGCAAAGTGCCTTAGCTGTGTATCGTTGTTTTCTCCCAACTTTAAAATCGCATTCTAAAAGGGCTGGAAATTCATATTTGGAAACATTCGAGGCATAGCTCCTTTGGCCCTAGCCCCCTCCGTCCCATTTTTCATATAACCTGGGCATTTGACCGTGTTCTAAGATAGAAAAGCGCTTACAGTATATGGCCATCGGGCGTAATCTCAGCCGTCATATCAAACACAGATCAACGTTCCATGACCTATTTCTCTTATGGTCCCCGCGTTGCGCGTTGATTCCAAAACCGGCTTGGTTTCCCCGCACCGCTTTCGAAGGGCTGGCGCTTTTCCTCAAAACGCAGCGATTCCATACGTTATGTGCCACGTGTCCCAGGTCACTGTTTCAATACCGCCCTATTTCGCGCGTTAACGTTCAATCCGAGATGCGCAGCGAAATTTATGTTAACCGTCGGATCTACCAACCTTCATCCAACGACGATCGTTTTCTGAAGCTGAACAAGTTTTAATTTAAGTATACGACACTCCGGGCCAGCCATTCCATCGCCCTCTGATTAAGTTTCAACCGCTGATTTCATTTTTGGATCGTATGGCCCAGAATCATTCACTCACCCTGTTGATTGACCAAGTCCACCTCCACGTCGTCCCTCCCGCTTAGCCTTTCGTATGCCCACGTGGCATTTTCGTTCTCCTCCACCATTCATATACTTCGTTTATGTGTCATATTTCAGTGTTTAAATCACGTGTCTCCGCCTCGTTCATTTGTCGTCGTTCCACTGTATATCTCATTTCCACCCTTCGTTCCTCCACTATTTATCTGCGTTCTTCGCCACCCTGCATCTTCTCATCATTTCTCTCAGTCTACATCATCATTCCATGGTCACGATCGCATCCACCACCCTTGCACCTGGTTTTATTTAACATGTTTGTGGGTTTTGCAGGTTGCAGCGACAAGAAATCACCATTAATCTCTGCCTCCATTACAAAAATCGAAGATGCATCTAAGGATCGGCTTGCAGATGAAGAATTTATGAAGGAAAGCCCTGGGTAGCTGCCGTGAAATGACTGTCATTAAAATAGCAAGGTTCGAAATCTATCAGACCCTTCGGAGCCATTCAAAACAAATATTTTGCAGATGGGGATATTAATGGTGCTGATAAGAAATATCAGTGGAAGATGAGGAAATTCAACAATCAACATTCAATGTTTCAAGCTCAAATTTAAAGATTAGATGGCCAAGGGTACCCAACACAGAAAACAATACCCTCCAGGTTTTATTTTCGGCCAAATTTTCTTCAGGAAAGGACAAAATATTCATATGAATCTATCTTTATACCATGTTCCTAAAGAGATTTTCTGCCTAGAGCATTTATTTTTGCATGCAGGTTGTCAAGTATAGACAGTATTACCTAGTCATTTAGCAATATGGGCGCGAATGTTTCCGCCATTTTTTTTTAATAAAAAAATTAATTGTTTTCACCTACTTCTTTGGTTAGTTTCTCTTCTCCTTCCTATATAAAAAGGAGGAATAAAGACATTGTAAGGGTTCCAGATTTTTATCAGAGAATTGTGCAGTGAAAGGCATTTTTGTATACATTCTGTATAAGCTCTTGTATGAAGGCTCAGAGCCCGTAGGGTCTCAGTGAGGAGGAGTTCTATCTGTATTAGAGGATTATGGTCTTGGGTATCCCACAGTATGTAACTTCCTTTTATGTGTTTAATACAACATTTCAATTTATCCATCTTCTTGTATCATGTACTGGAATGCGAGTGGCTCACTGATTTTAGGTAAGGATTTATCCTAGTTGATACCCATACTTGGATCAGTCAAGCGCTTTAAATATGGCTCAGGCATGATATATTGTTTCATGATTCATTCATCCATCTTTCTGGTATATTAGTTGCTTTGGGAGGGTGCTTTTAAAACACCATTGTCATGTATGGATTCTTAGAATGATAAGCCCATATATGGTTATGTTGTGTATCTGGGTATCAGAACAAAGTTAACGAATATCTTCTTATATTTCTTTCACTGCATACACCTTCTGATATTTGATTTATGTGGCATATTATTTGAATCGGCCCTCTCTACAGTAAATTGTCTCTTAACTGCCTGATGTTTTTGTGTTGGAGCTTTGCATCTTGTCTCTGCAACATTACTTTCCCTGTGGCAGTTTATGTAAGGTCTGGTCCCATTTAAACCAATTTCCTTGTATTACAAGAGATAGCAGGAGAGCTTTTGGATTGACACCCAAGTTATATTACATGCTCCTTGCTATGATAAGATGTCCTAGGCACTGGTCTATGGCAACTCTAGGCTGTCTCTAGGGGGGACAACATTTGTCGACAACATCTTTTTGGTGCCATTGCCGGGGACGAATTTAAGAATATCAGTTTCCCTGGGCCTCGACAAATCATATTCACTCTCTAATCAGGTGAGCACAGAGAGTTGAAGAGTTGCATATCTCTCACCTTGGCGACTCCACTGTTGTTTATTTGATAAATCTATTTGTAGTCCTGGCTCCTCGTAAGCCATACCTGAGGTCAGATAAGTCTAAGCAAAAGACACCTTCTGTGCCTGACCCTGAAAAGACCATACATAGAAGAAGTTGGAAAGAGAGGGGATCGGTCTGTGCTGAAATCCCTGAATGTTATGTAGAATATTATCCATCCTCTTATTCTCAAGAAATCCAAGTAGAAAATCCTGACTCCACTATGGGAGATACATAATACTATTCAGATAGCCCACCTAGGGGAGGTGTTAGAATTGAAGCTAATCTTCACCCTACTCCTGAGGCTGAAGTAGTCAAGGAAGTCACCGAAGTAGCTGCTGTTAACCGTGAATTGTTCCCATCTACGCCTCAGGCTACTGTACAGTATATTCCTATTGTCATCCATACTCCACCTCCGCCTCTTCCTCCATTTGTACACCAGGTTTTTGCACAACCCCCACCTCCTCCAATGGCTAATGTTTCAGCTTTTTTGTTAAACAAATATGCTCCCCTGGCATTACCTCAAGTGCTTAATGATATGCCACAGGATTATTTAAAGATCTTGCCCATATTCACTAGGGAAAATGAAATTGATGCTCAAAAACACCTTGAGACCTTCTGCGCTTTTGCAGAAAACTTTAATGTAGAACATTTGGATGTAGTCTTAAGACTATTTGTGCAATATCTAGATGGGGAAGCCAGAAAATGGTTCAAAACATTAGGAAACTGTTTCGTAACCACCTGGGACGATATGGAAAATACCTTTCTCAGGAAATGGGGAGAAAAGAAAGATCATGGACAGTGTCTTACTGAGTTCAATACACTCAAGAAGAAAAATAATGAAGGGGTGTCAGAATTTATCAAGAGATTTAATAAGTTATATCTAAATCTCCCTGCCGATATGAAGCCTCATCAGAATGCTGCCAAAGTTGTTTTCATAGCAGCCTTTGACTCAGACTTTGGTTTCTCTCTCAGGGAAAGAAAACCTGCCACCCTAGATGATTCTCAGTCAGATGCACTTGAATTGGAAGCAAACTTTGCTTCTACTGGAAAATTAAGAGGGAAAGCTGAACAAGACACCCGAAGAAGAGGTAAAGAGGAAGTATCTACTTCTAATCAGGATAAGGATCCAGATAAAATTGAAGAAATGAGAAAAATGATTAAGAATATTTCCAATAAACTGGTCAAGCTTGAATTGGAGACCAAGAATTCAGCCTCCAAGAACTTCCAGAATGCTTCAAACAGGGGTTACAATCCTCAGTATAGAAAGCCACCCCTGCAAATATTGCCAAGGGAAGCAAAAGAGCAACAAGATCAGGTACCACACCCATTATACTTGGAAGGCCCAGTAGATGACTCCACTGAAGATGTTGCTTATGAACTGCAAGATGCAAACCTTGCTTTTTCAAACAATGATGAAGTAGAATGTCCATTGCATGAAGAAGAAGAAGAAATCAGGGACACAGAAGATGCAGAAATTGATCATTATTACAAACAGTTTAATGATTTCATGCAAGCACATTTCAATATAAAATATGATCTCAGATCCTCCAGGAAGAGAACTCGTACTCAAGAACAAGAAGAAGAGCCTCCCCAGAAGGAAGCATCTGCTCAAAAGGAGTCAACGATGCAGAAAGCCACAGACAAAGGTAAGAGTCCTCTGAACAAACCTTTGTAGTATAATGATCAAATTCCTTCTTCTTCAAAAGTATTCACTCCTAATGCTGAGTCAGTATCAAAAGAAGCTAAATCTTCAGCAGAAAATAAAGAGTAAAAAGAAGTTATAATAGAAAAGTCCCCCCCTGCTTTTAATCTGCAAAAGGAACTTGAGAAAGTAAAAATCCCAGTTCCCCTGACTGAACTATTAAAACAACTTGCATATCAATCTCAAGTCACTTCTTTATTGTTCCCTCCTGAAGCACCAATAATTCCAGACAGTCTTAATCTTCAAGAAGAAAGACCCATGGTTGTGTTTGGCCCTCATGTCGAGGAGATAGATCCTTCTACTCCTCCCTTCTATGTGTCTCTAGTGATTCATGACCTGTTGTTACACAATTGTATGCTAGATTCCGGAGCCTCCCATAATCTTATGCCTTTGTCAGTCATGGAACAGCTAGGACTACAAATCACACGTCCATATAAAGACCTCTATTCATTTGATTCCAAAAGAGTTAAATGCTTGGGGATGATTAAAGATTTAGTGGTCAATCTGGCCCAAATTCCAGCAAAAAGTGTAGTAATGGACATTGTGGTGGCTGACATCCCAGCCCGCTTTGGCATGCTGTTGTCAAGGTCCTGGGGAACAAAAATCGGTGGGTCACTCAAGATGGATTTAACCTATGCCACTATCCCTATTTTTGGTGGCCAGGAGAGGATGTTATACAGAGAAACTAGATTTTTCAAGATGGTGACTAAGGCTGAAAGCTCAGAGAATTCACCAGTCTACAGCAAGGAAGGAGATTTTTCATGTTTGATGTTAGAAGAAGATCAAAATTATGCTCATGAACCTTCCCTTTGTCAAATCAAGACTGAGCAACCTTTAGAAGACCCTGAAGCAGGAATGTGAACTCTACATTTTGATGGAGAAAATTCAAGAGAAGGTAATGGGGCTGGAGTACTATTAATCTCTCCTACAGGAAAATGGGTGCCACTATCTTTTAAATTGGAATACGAAGCTACTAATAATGTGGCCGAATATGAAGCACTTCTATTGGGATTACAGACAGCCAGGAGCATGGGTATACAGTGTTTAAAGATCCTGGGAGACTCTGAGCTGGTGGTCAGACAAGTCAGAAATCAGTGTCAAACCAAACATCCTCGGTTGAGAGCTTATATAAATGAAGTATGGGACATGGTGGAGAATTTCTTCTCAGCATTTAACATCCAGTTGATGCCTCAAGAACAGAACATAATAGCAGACTCCCTTGCTGTGACTGCTAGTACATTCCATCCTCCTCAGAATCCTCTCCTGAGGTATGAAATCGAGGTACGTTACAGGCCATCTATCCCAGATAATATCAAGCACTGGAAGGTATTTTAAGATGAGGAACAAATGAGGAGATTTTTGGAAACAGGGGGAGAATTCTCCAATATGGAGATTGAGGATTGTGATTAAGAGGAGACTGAGAATGTTTCAGAAAATAAATGGGAGGAGAAAATGGCAGGAAGTAAATTGTTGCAGCTAAAAGGAAATGTTATCCCTAGAGGGATGGTCCCCCTAGAAAGGTTGTTTGACAAAAATGATGTCCCGTTGCAGCCTAGTAAAATGGTAGGAGAAGATCAAGTGGAAGACCTGAATCTGGGTACCGAGGCTGATCCTAAAATTGTAAAATTATCCAAGAAGGTCCCAGAGGAGTATAAAGAAAAATACCTGAAATTATTTCAGTCATACAAGGATGTGTTTGCATGGTCCTATCAGGACCTGAAAACATTTGATATCAATATAATGCAGCATAAAATTCCTTTGAAGGAAGATGCAAAACCTTATAAGCAGAAACTCAGACAGATAAATCCTTTGCTGATTCCCTCCATTGAAAAAGAAATCAAAAAGCTGCTCAAGGCCAAAATAATTGTACCATTGAGGTACTCAGAATGGGTGGCAAACCTTGTCCCTGTTCGAAAGAAGAATGGAGAAATAAGGCCGTGTGTGGATTTCAGGAATTTAAATAGAGCATATTTAAAAGATAATTATCCACTCCCAAAGATGGATCACATTCTGCAGAAAGTGGTGGGAGCTTCTAGGATGTCAATGATGGATGGATTTTCTGGTTATAATCAGGTAGCTATGCTCCTAGAGGATCAGAAGAAGACTGCTTTCACTACACCATGGGGAACATTTATGTATGCTAGGATTCCTTTTGGATTGATTAATGCAGGGGCTACCTTTCAGAGGGCCATGGACATTGCTTTTGTTGGGGAGCAGGATAAATTTTTTGTGGTGTACCTTGATGATATTACAGTGTTTTCAAAAAATGATGCTGAACACATTGAACATTTAAGAAGAACTTTCGAAAAATGCAGAAGGTATGGTCTTTCTCTTAATCCACAAAAGTCTTTATTTGCATTAGAGGAAGGCAAGATTTTGGGACATATTGTAACTAAAGATGGGGTAAGGATAGATCCCAAAAGAGTAGAAGTCATAAATGGTATTCCTCTTCCCAGGAATAAGAAATAAGTAGAGGTATTTTTAGGCCAGATAAATTTCCTGAGAATATTTATTCCTAACTACGCTGAGATAGTTAGGCATATAACATATATGCTAAAAAAGAACAATGAAGTAAAATGGTCTCAGGAATCCAGAGAGGCATTCACCAGGATAAAACAGGCATTTGCTGAAGCTCCTGTGCTAGCTAGACCGGATTATGCAAATCCATTTATGATATTTTCCTTTGCATCACCACATACAGTAGCTGGAGTGTTATTACAGAAAAATGAAGAAGGATACGAGCAGCCTGTTGCCTTTTTCAGTCAGGTGCTTCACAATGCAGAATTGAAATATAACATATTAGAGAAGCAGGCATATGCCCTCGTAAAATCCCTCAAAGCATTTCGCATGTATATTTTGCAGTCCCACATTACTGCATTTGTCCCTACTGCAGCTGTTAAAGATATTTTTATTCAGGGGGACAGTGAAGGAAAAAGAGGGAGGTGGATTGCGAAAATACAGGAGTATGATCTGGATATTCGTCCTACTAAGTTAATAAAAGGACAAGGGCTAGCAAGGATATTATAAGAATCTAACTATCAAGCTCTGGGCATAAACCTGTCTATGCTTTCAAGTGAGGAGTCCAAAAACGAAAAAGAACAACAAGGACTGGAGGTAGCCACTCAAAAAGCACATATAAAATACCTCACCAGTCCATGGTATAAGGAGATAGTATAATACCTCCTAACACTCAGCTGTCCACCCAGCTGTGATAAATCAAAATACAGGGCTTTGAGGCTCAAGTCACAAAAGTACATAGTCGCTAATGGCCAATTATATTGGAGAGATCCTTCGGGCATCCTATTATTGTGCCTCACAGAGGATGAAGTAGAAAGTATAATGATGGAATTTCATGAAGGAATCTGTGGAGGGCACTACAGCTGGAGGGCCACAACTCATAAGATCTTAAAGGCTGGTTTCTACTGGCCCAAATTATTTGGAGATGTTTTTGCTTGGGTTAGAGCATGTGATAAGTGTCAAAAATTTGCTGAAAGGAAAAAATTAGCAGCCCTGCCCTTGATTCTAGTTCATGTATATGAACCATTTCAACAATGGGGAATAGATTTTATTGGAGAAATACATCCCCCATCAAGTGGACAACATAAATGGATATTAACGGCCACAGATTATTTTACAAAATGGGTGGAAGCCATACCTGCAAGGAATGCTACAGATACTGTGATAATCAAGTTTATGGAAGAAAACATTATATCCAGGTTTGGCTGCCCTGCTAGAATAGTGACTGATAATGCACACGCCTTCAAATCTGCAAAATTTGTAATTTTTCTGCCAGCAGTATAATATTGCACTAAATCATTCCACAGCCTACTATCCATAGGGAAATGGCTTGGCAGAATCTTCCAACAAAACTTTAGTAAGGGCCTTGAAGAAAACTGTAAATGAAAATTAGAAGAATTGGGATTCCCAATTGAAATTTTCTCTGTGGGCGAATAGAATCACCAGCAAGAGAGCAATTGGAAAATATCCATACGAATTGGTATATGGATGAGCAGCAGTGTTTCCTGTACAGCTGGCCTTACCAGTGGCACGTTTCATGCAAGACAGTCGGAAGGAACCTGATGATATGGTCATAAGAATCAATCAGTTGGTGGAATTAGAGGAAACACGGAACCAAATGAACCAGAGATTAGCTGAATATCAGGAAAAAATGAAACACATATTCGATCAGCATGCAAAAGACAAAAAATTGCAGATTGGTGATCTGGTGCTCAGATGGGATGTAAGGAGGGCTGAAAAAGGGAAACATGGTAAATTCAATCCACTTTGGTTCGGCCCATTTAAAATCATAGAATAGGGAGGCAATAATACGTTCACATTGGAGAATTTACAGGGTGACTTGCTGGATGCCCTGTAAAACGGCCAATTTCTAAAGCCCTACTTCCAATTCTGATTCAGGGCGAGCTGGCCTGATTGTATCATATTGTATATTAATTTTTGTTCTATTACTGACTGAATGATGCGGGTGTTATAATGAATCACGAAGAGAAAGGGTTTTTAAGGGCAGAGTCTGCACAAAGAGATGATCAAAGGGTCTGCGAGTTCTCGACACGTCTAGGGACGAACGTGTCATCCCCAGGTGGAGCCAATGTTGATCATGATCATCTCCCTATTAAAATTTCCATGGACCATCTGGTTTAAATCTTCTAACTCCTTTGCCTTGTCTTGCAAAGTGCCTTAGCTGTCTATCATTGTTTTCTCCCAGCTTCAAAATCACATTCTAAAAGGGCTGGAAATTCATATTTGGAAACATTCGAGGCATAGCTCCTTTGGCCCTAGCCCCCTCCGTCCCATTTTTCATATAACCTGGGAATTTGACCATGTACTAAGATAGAAAAGCGCTTACAGTATATGGCCATCAGGCGTAATCTCAGCCATCAGATCAAACACAAATCAACGTTCCACGACCTATTGCTCTTGTGGTCCCCGCGCTGCACGTTGATTCCAAAACCGGCCTGTTTTCCTTGCACCGCTTTCGAAGGGATGGCAGTTTTCCTCAAAACGTAGTGATTCCATATGTTATGCGCCACGCGTCCCAGGTCACTATTTCAATACCAACCTATTTCGCGCGTTAACGTTTGATCCGAGACGCGCAGCGAAATTTATGTTAACCGTCAGATCTACCAGCCTTCAACCAACGGCAATCGTTTTCTGAAGCTGCACAAGTTTTAATTTAAGTATACGGCACTCCGGGCCCGCCATTCCATCGCCCTCTGATTAAGTTTCAACCGTTGATTTCATTTTTGGATCGTATGGCCCAGAATCATTCACACACCCCGCTGATTGACCAAGTCTGCCTCCACGTCGTCCCTCCCGCTTAGCCTTTCGTATGCCCACGTGGAATTTGCGTTCTCCTCCACCATTCATATACTCTGTTTATGTGTCATATTTCAGTGTTTAAATCACGTGTCTCTGCCTCATTCATTTATCGTCGTTCCACTGTATATCTCATTTCCACCCTTCGTTCCTCCACTATTTATCTTCATTCTTCACCACCCTGCATCTTCTCATCATTTCTCCCAGTCTACATCATCATTCCATGGTCACAATCGCATCCACCACCCTTGCGCCTGGTTTTATTTAACATGTTTGTGGGTTTTGCAGGTTGCAGCGAGAAGAAATCACCATTAATCTCTGCCTCCATTACAAAAATCGAAGATGCATCTAAGGATCGGCTTGCAGAGGAAGAATTTATGAAGGAAAGCCCTGGGCAGCTGCCATGACATGACTCTCATTAAAACAGCAAGGTTCGAAATCTATCAGACCCTCCGGATCCATTCAAAACAAAGATTTTGCGGATGGGGATATTAATGGTGCTGATAAGAAATATGAGTGGAACATGAGGAAATTCAACAATCAGCATTCAATGTTTCAAGCTCAAATTTAAAGATTAGATGGTCGAGGATACCCAGCACAGAAAACAATACCCTCCAGGTTTTATTTGCGGCCAAATTTTCTTCAGGAAAGAACAAAATATTCATATGAATCTATCTTTATACCGTGTTCCTAAAGAGATTTTCTGCCTAGTGAATTTATTTTTGCAAGTAGGTTGTCAAGTATAGACAGTATTACCTATTCATTCAGCAATATGGGCGCGAATGTTTCCTCCATTTTGCTTTAATAAAACAATTGATTGTTTTCACCTACTTCTTTGGTTAGTTTCTCTTCTCCTTCCTCTATAAAATTGAGAAAGAAAGACATTGTAAGGGTTCCAGATTTTTATCAGAGAATTGTGCAGTGAAAGGCATTTTTGTATACATTATGTATAAGCTCTTGTATGAAGGCTCAGAGCTCGTAGGGTCTCAGTGAGGAGGATTTCTATCTGTATTAAAGGATTCTGGTCTTGGGTATCCCACAGTATGTAACTTCCTTTTATGTGTTTAATACAACATTTCATTTTATCCATCTTCTTGTATCATGTATTGGAATGTGAGTGGCTCACTGATTTTAGGTAAGGATTTATCCTAGTTGATACCCATTCTTGGATCAGTCAAGCGCTTTAAATATGGCTCAGGCATGATATACTGTTTCATGATTCATTTCATCCATCTTTCTGCTATATTAGTTGCTTTGGGAGGGTGCTTTTAAAACGCCATTGTCATGTATGGATTCTTAGAATGATAAGCCCATATATGGTTTTGTTGTGTATCTGGGTATCAGACCAAAGTTAACGAATATCTTCTTATATTTCTTTCACTGCATACACCTTCTGATATTTGCTTTCTGTGGCATATTATTTGAATCGGCCCTCTCTACAGTAAATTGTCTCTTAACTGCCTGATGTTTTTGTGTTGGAGCTTTGCATCTTGTCTCTGCAACATTACTTTCCCTGTGGCAGTTTCTGTAAGGTCTGGTCCCATTTAAACCAATTTCCTTATATTACAAGAGATAGCAGGAGAGCTTTTGGATTGACACCCAAGTTATATTACATGCTCCTTGCTATGATAAGATGTCCTAGGCACTGGTCTATGGCAACTCTAGGCTATCTCTAGGGGGGACAACATTTGTCGACAACAAAAGGGATCAAGACAAAAGAGAAGGGGAGTTGCTCCAAACGAGTGGAAAAAAGCGCTTGATAAAGACTAAGCGACTTATAATTTTTCAAATTTACACAAATTTAATATTCATGTTGAACTTCGATATAATGTATAGTTTGATCTCTAAGTACAATATAATGTCAGTTTGATTTCATCAGCGAATGCAGAAATTGAAGCAATCAATAAATTCGTTCTTTACCATTCTCAAGCGACACAACCGTGGGTCGCATTGTATGAACAAAAGAGGATGAAATGGGATAGTGAGAGGAAATAATTCAGATGATTGAATGGTAGAAGTGTGCCTTATCCCGATCATTTAAAAGAAAATATGCCAAAAATATGCCCCAACAGTTGGGTTGGTGACCAAGTCAGAGAGAAATACGGTGCAACCAACCGTTACCCGCGTGCTGAAGGGGATGCACTAAACGTAGGGATTGGATGTAGCAACTCAGTAATAATATTTTTAATTTATATGTAAATTTGAAACTTATAAGACATCTATATTTTATATTTTAACTGTTGGGTTATTATAAGACACATGACACTATGATTTTTATAACTTTTTATAATAGGTGCATTTGTTCCCATCTATGTGGGCATATGGACATCATTTTCGCACAGAAAATGCCGATGTTGGAAACATCACACAAGGATATGGAGTGGAAATCGAGTTCGATCAATCTAGTCGATCTAGCCACCGTGATCAAAACCTAGTACAAGGGACGTTAGGTTACATCGGAAAGATACAAGAGATCATTGAAGTGGATTTCTCTTCTTTCCAATGTGTTATTTTTAAGTGCAAGTGGTGGGACACCTTTGATCGGAATAATGTAAAGGAAGATCGCGATAGTAGGCTGATATGTATCAACTCTAGGAAGATGTGGGATGAAGCTAAGGAGCCCTATGTTTTCCCCAAACACTGGAACTAGGTGTTTTTTTACCCAGATGTGTTGGATAGGGATTGGTGGTTCATATTGGCACATGACCCTAGATCAAAACATGTTTTTTAGAAAAATAGTGTTATCATGCCATGTGAGTTGGAATATAATGAGGGTGATCATGAGAACCGAGAGTGATATGGTACATGTGTTATTTCATCAATATTTGTATTTTTTAAGATGGTTTTTTCGAAACATTATAATAGATATTTTGAATTATTTGGTAATTTGCATTTTTTTAATGTTAAAATCAATATTTCACTTGATAATTTGCAATTATGTTGATCTCAAAAAATGTTGTGAAACTAGCTCCAAAAAGAGAAGAAAAGAGATATCAACACCTTAGAAATAAGCCACTTCGAGGGGGCAACCTCCAATACATTACATGATGATACAAATTACAAAACCTCCTTTCTATATATAAGAGTCCATGGGGGCACAATGTAATCCTAGCCGACCTAACAATAATAATTTAAGGGAAAAATAATAACAATATGGGGGTTACAGGGGTACAACAATAACAATAAGGGGGTTACATTAACAACAATAAGGGACTATAATAGTAATATAGGGACCTAACATGCTCCTCTACTTCAAAAAATTGTTGTCCTCAACGCTTGAGTAGCTCCAGGTGCTTTTGTATAAAATTCTCATCCTCCCATGTAGAATCTTCAGTGGGTAAGTTCTTCCATTTGATGAGATACTCTGAAATTGATCGATTTAGTAGTTTTCGAGTTCTTGTTTCTATGACTGCTTCAAGTTCCAATATGGTTTTTCCTTCCTCATCAATTTCTGGCAATATTGTTTGAACTGGAAGTTTGTCCCCTATAACCTTTTTTAAGCATGAAACATGGAAAACTGGATGCACCGCGAAGAAGCATGAAGCTCCAATTTGTATGCCATAGTACCAATCTTTTGCAAAACCTTGTAAGGACCATAGTACTTTGGCAATAATTTATTATCCTTCTTACCTTTCCTGAGGGACATTTGTTTGTATGGTTGTAGCCGTAAAAATACCCAGTCTCCCACATCAAAACTTCTCTCACTGCGATGTTGATATGCCTATTGTTTCATTCAATTTTGTGCCAATTTTAGGTTATCCTTTAAGAGTTGGAGAACTTCTTGTTGATGCTCAATATGATCCTCCACTGCTTGAACCCTAGAATTTTCCCTTAAATAAGATGTAATGGATGGTGGATGATATCCATAAAGTACCAATGGTCATTTTTGTAACTAGATACAGTTGGCATGTTATACCACCATTTGTAATGAGAGGTAACCACTTGACCCAATAGTGTTTGCTTACGTATACAAAAACAACGAAGATACCTTCCAAAACGACCAATGTCCTGTCAATACCTGATTGAAGATGATAAGATGAGCTATGAGCTAGTTGAGTACCCAAACACGAAAACAATTTCGTCCAAAAATTTCCAATAAAAGTGGGATCTCTATCACTGACAATAATCTTCGGTTTTCCATGTAGCTTTGGAATTGTTTCCATAAATGTAGTAGCAACTAAACTTGCTTTGAATGGATGAGATAATGCAAAAAAGTGTGCATACTTGGTAAGTCTATCAACTACCACCATGATGACACTCCTTCCTTCAGACTTAGGTAAACCTGTGATAAAATCCATTGAAATCTCCTAGCAACGTGGACTTGGAATGGATAAAGTTTGTAGAAGACCTGGGGTCTTAATTGTCTTGACTTTATTTTTTTGGAAAACCAAACATTCCGCCGCAAAATTTTGAATATCAGATTTAAGGCCATCCCAAAAAAAATCTTTCTTTACCCTGTGGTAAGTTTTTAAAAATCCCGAGTGTCCTTGTAAAGGAGAAGTGTGCAATTCCAAAGGAACATTTTGTTTTAATTGGGAATTCTTGCAAATCTATAAGCGATCTTTGTACCATAACAAATCATTCTTCCAACGAAATGTATCAGATGTACTGGGATCTTGCTGCAACTTTTGAATGAGAGTCCACACTTCTTCATCCTTCTTCCATTCATCCCTTGCTTCGGTTATCCAATCTGCTTGGATAATTGAAATGGCACAAAGCAATGTTTCCACCTCTTCATCCTTTCTTGAGAGTGCATCTGCAACAACATTTAGCTTCCCTTTTTTGTAGATGATTTCAAAGTCATAACCCAACACCTTTGTGACCCATTTTTGCTGCTCTTTTGAAGACAGTCTTTGTTCCAAAAACTGTTTAAGACTATCATGATCAGTTTTTACCTTGAAGTGTCTTCCCATTAGGTAAGGTCTCCATTTCTTTAGTGCATGTAGTAAAGCCAACATTTCCTTCTCATAAATAGCCTTTTGTAAATACTTTCCTTTGATTGAATGAATTCAAAAGAAATGGGTCTTCCTTCTTGCATTAAAACAGCACTAATTCCATTTCCTGAGGCATCTCATTCCACAATAAAATTTTTTTTGAAGTTTGGCGTAGCTAAGACTGGTGCTAGGCACATTGCCTCTTTAAGATGTTCAAAGGCCTTAGTTGCTTCAGGATTCCATGAAAATGCATCTTTCTTCAATAATGTTGTTAGAGGTGCTGCTATTCTCCCATAATTCTTAACAAACCTGCGATAATAACCTGTTAACCCGAGAAATCCACGCAACTCCTTTATGGTTGTGGGGACTTTCCATTCCTTAATGGCTTTAATTTTGTTAGGGTCTACCTTAACACCCTCGTGAGATACAATATGACCCAGATATTCCACCTCTTATACTCCAAAGAAACATTTGGATGTTTTTGCATATAGTTGTTTCTCCTCCAATAGTTTGAGCACCCTATCAACAAGTTGAACATTATCCTTCCAAGACCTATTGTAGATTAGTATATCATCAAAAAATACTAGCACAAATTTTCTAAGGAAGGGTTTGAAAATGGAATTCATCAACCCTTAAAATGTAGAAGGTGCATTGGTAAGGCCAAAAGGCATGACCAAAAATTCATAATGACCCTCATGAGTTCAAAATGTTGTTTTCGGAATATCTTCAGTCTTCATTATAATTTGATGATATCCTAAACGAAGATCCAACTTGGTAAAATAAATTGCTCCATGTAATTCATCCAATAATTCATCAATCACGGGAATGGGAAATTTATCTTTAATTGTGAGCTTATTGAGCTCCCTATAATCCGAACACATGTACCATGATCCATATTTCTTGTGCACCAATACTACTGGAGCAGAGAAAGAACTTTGACTAGGTTGAATTATACCAGCCTCTAACATTTCTGCAATCATACGTTCAATTTCTTTCTTTTGGACATAAGGATATATGTAAGGCCTAATGTTTGGAGGAACACTTCCTGGAATCAAATGAATAACATGATCAGGATCATGAATAGGTGGGAGTACTTTGGGAGTATCAAACACCTTGGAATGATTGTCCAAGACTTTTTGGAGATCTGGAGAAATAGATTATTTTGATGTTGGAACTTCTAGTGAGCATAATTGTGCAATTACTCCCCGTTTCTCTTTCTTTAGAAGCTTTGTCATGACATTATAGCTTATTATCTTTCCTGGCTTCCCTGCGATACCCCATAATTCAATTTCCTTTCCTTCCGAAAAAAATTTCAAGAAAATTTCTTGAAAATTAAAATCTACTGTCCCCAAAGATTGTAACCATTGTACTCCTAGTAGAACATCAGCACCTCCCATTGGGATGGAAAGCATTGGACTATCCAATACATATTCCCCCATGGCTAGCTTAATATTATGGTATTTTCTAGAGAAATTTATAGTTCCTCCATTTGCAACCATCACTTGAAATTCTGGTGCTGGGTATACGAAACAATTCAATTCCTTGGCTACCTTACAATGAATAAAATTATGGGTACTACCTGAATAAATCAACACTATTACCTTTTTCTTCTTGATATGTCCTTCTATCTTGAGAGTTTGAGGAGTGGTAATTCTTTCCAATGCATTACATGATATGGTCAGACTCATTTCTTCTTCTTCTTCTATGGTTCCTTCCTGGTGTATATCCTCTACTTTTGAAGTTTCTTCTTCATTTTCTTCCTCCTCTTCACAATCTATGTAAAATAATTTCTTCTCAGTGCACTTATGACCTTTAGTATATTTGCTATCACAACTGTAGCAAAGCCCTTTTTCTATTTTTCCCTCCAATTGTTGTGGTGTCAACCTTGTAGGCTGTGGAAGTCTAGGAGTAGCAACACTTCCATCTTTATAGATGTGAGTGGTAGGCTTCCTTGTCGCCCTAATTTTGAATGCCTTCTCCAATGAATCAGGTTCCCAAATGCAAACTTCATGTTGGATATTATCCTTAAAGTCCATATGAAGACATCAATCCTGTGTTCCTCTATAATATTAGCTACCCTTGTATTCAATTTTTTGAAGTCCTAAATGTGCTCCGCCACTAAACCCTTTTGTTTGAGATTTTTCAATTGGCTAAAGAAAGTGTTGTTGTTTGTATCCTCATAATGTGCTATCATTTCCTTCGTAAAAATTGACCACGTGACAATTTTTTTACGGGAGAAAAGCCATCGATACCATACAAATGTATTTTTTTCTAAATGTAAAGTTGCAATGCATACCTTTTGTGTGTTTTGAACATTATTGAGATCAAAATATTGCTTCATTTGTAGTATCCATGTTACAGGATCCTTACCATCAAACTTCCTCATATCCATATTTGGAATATGATGGTTCTTCAATCCAACATTAGAGTTTATGAAATCATGATTAACATTTATTTTGTTCTCATCATGAGTTTCCTCTACTATATTTTCACCATTAGGAATCATTTCTTGTATCAACTTTGTCAAACCTTCGATGTCTTCTTTTAGATCAGTCTTCATGTTTTCCATGTTGTCTTTCATTTTTTCTTCCATTTCCTCCATCTTAGCTTTGACGCCATCCATCTTAGTTTCCATGCATTTCTTCAAACCATCCATCTTCGCTTCCACGCCTTTCTTCAAAACTTCCATTTCATTTTTTGCTACTCTTTGCGAGAGCGAAATTTGGTGCACCTGCTCTTGTAATTTTGATAGATCATGTTGCAATTCTTCATCTTCATGAGACATAGTAAAGTATTCTAAGGGCTTAATGGGTGTTGAATTATTTTTAAGAGGAATTTTAGAACCCAATACTGAAATATATGCTCAATAGGCCCTTGGAATCACTTCAAACTGATTTTTTACACAAAACTTATGCAATTCAGAAACAAATACACACATTTTTCTTGCTTTTGAGGAGCTCCATATTGAAACTGAATTATATCTATGATTTCAGATCTTCAATATCTAAATTTTGGCTCTGTGGTAGCCCTCTGAATCCTCTTTCGAATGCCATAGCTCTGACCTGATTTGGATTCTTCAAGGCAAAGTTATGTTGAATCTCCCACAATGACCTAAATATGGACTAGTTCAATAGAGAGAACTTGTACGACTTGCCACGTGTCATTGTTTCCTCTCTCACCTCTAAAATTGATAGAAAAGAAACTATAGTGCGTGTACTTGCGGCCACTTTTTATAGAATTCCAATCCGATGCTCAGAGAGAAATTTATGAATATTTTCCCACGATCACCTCTTTGAGATGAAATTTGGAAGCCTGAAAAAGCCCTAAATTCCATAGATCATATCGGCAAAAATATTATGAACCAAGCTCTAAAAGTTTGCGACCATGTTCCTCAGGATGCTCTAAAAATTTCAGCTTTTGAACCTTCATAGAAAAAAAAGTTATAGCGCAAATTCCACGATGACCTGTTTGGATTAATTTCAGGAGCCTTCAACAATCCCTACCTTGCACAGATCATATCTCCGAAAATGTTGTGAACCAAGATCTAAAATTTTGTGAAGATCTTCCTCTGTATTTCGGCTTTTCCCTCTAAAAATTTCAGCTTCTAAACTTTCGTAGAAAAAAAGTTATAGCGAAAATTCCACGATGACCTGTTTAGAGCAACGAAACCCTATAATCCAAATCTTTGAAACCAAATGTTGTGAAACCAGCTCCAAAAATAGAAGAAAAGAGATATCAATGCCTTAGAAATAAGCCACTTCAAGGGGGAAACCTCCAATACATTACATGAATGAATAATTCTTCGATGATACAAATGCCAAAACCTCCTTTCTATATATAGGAGTCCATGGGGCCACAATGTAATCCTAGCCGACCTAACAATAATAATTTAAGGGCACAATAATAACAATATGGGGTTTACAGGGGTACAACAATAACAATAAGGGGGTTACACTAACAACAATAAGGGACTATACTAGTAATATAGCGACCTAACAAAAACAATGGCATACTGTATAAATTAGTTCTTTTTTTGTATCTAAGATCATAATAAAATAATGATAATTCTAAAGTACATGAATTTATTTGCATTATTTTTTAAACTTTATTCTGTTACGATAACTCATATTATTCTAGATATGTTATTTTACAATTATTTAAAATTTTACAAATTTACAAATTTACAAATTTTAATAAAATCATTTCACATTAATACAATTAAAATTCTACAAATATTTTACATTCAATTACAATTAAAATTACAATTACAATTTTACAATTTCACACACAATTACAATTACAATTTTAAAATTTTACATACAATTACAATTACAATTACAATCAATTCACAGTAATACAATTAAAATTTTACAAATATTTTACATAGAATTAGAATTAGAATTAGAGTTAGAGTTAGAATTACAATTTTACAATTTCATGTACAATTAGAATTAGAATTAGAATTAGAATTTTAGAATTTTACATATATACAATTACAATTTTACAAATTAAAAAATTACAATTACTATTTTACAAATTTACATATATACCATTACAATTACAATTTTAGAATTTTACATACAATTAGAATTACAAATATTAAAAACTTTACAATATCATGATCATTTAATATTAAATTAATTAATAAACATCACGTTCATGATAACCATAGTACAAACATCATATTTGACTAAAAAACACATTCAAAATCGCTAACATCATCATGATCATGATCATCTAACAAAACAAAATTAACATTATATATTAACATCATCACAACACAAACATCAAATATACATCTCATGTTAAATAACTCATGCTATCACATAAACATCTATTTGCAAGCTGCTCATTAAATGAACATATCTAACATGACCTAACAATATACACATCATGGTGATCACCAACATGTAAATTAAGTACAACTGCAACATGAACATAAAATACATGGACCATATTTTTGACATTATTCAGTTATATATATATATATATATATATATATAACTGAATAATGTCAAAAATATACAACTGTAATATAAATGTCATGGATCAGCTGGTGGTACAACATCAATAGCAGTACTAGTCGAGTCCTGCTCAATCAATGGTACAGCCTCGATGGTCAATGGTCCAGCCTGCTCATGATCATGAGTACTATTGGATTTTGCAGGCTTCTGACTGGACGCAGCCGATGGCCCAACCTGATCTCCAAGATGATTGCTGCTAGATGCTAGTGGAGGTTGCTCATCTGGCGGGATGTGAGGTGAACGATCATGAGATGATGAGTCTCTTCTCGCGAACTATCGATCACGTGCTGCGTCTCGACCACACCTATAGCGTGCAACGGTCCTCCTCAATCGCATAACTAAGGTCGTATCTCCTACGACATGATGCATCATGTTGTACATGTCACATGGCATGCCTCTCCACATCTGTAACAGCCTACCATCGGCCTGTATGTCTCTCATATGAGCGGGCCTGATGCCACCCTCAACAATCAATGTAGTGATTTGGTCACCCAACTCCATCCTATATCTGTTATCAAGCTGACCGCGCCTAGCAAAAGGCAGTACCGACGCACCAGTAGGAGTAGGTATCTTTGCACCAACCTCCTGAAGATCCTCATCATCTAGCATGCCCTGATCGTCATCAGGATCCTCACCTGGATCATGTGGTGGTGCTGGCATGTCCTTGCCATCAAAAGACCCAATGTCTACAAAATATATACAAGTACACAACAATAATTAGACAATTTCATTACACAATTTAATAAAAACAAGTTAAAGAACATGTTGGAATAAATTTAAATAAAAGAATAATATTACCTCTATTATACGATAGCTCATCATCTGTGAAGAGGATGTTGGCACACCCTCGCCAATCCAAACCCGCATAAGGACAAGGGACCATAATGAAGGGGTGCTCCTCAATAGTGGCTAGCAACTCCAGTGCATCATTTGATATCCTCGCTGGAAACATAGTCTTGCCCCTCTTCAGCATCATCTGCCCCCACATGTGCATCCATGCCTCGAACATTGGCCTATGAGGCCGTCGAACAAAATTGGGCCTCGTCTCTGGAAACCTCTAAAAAAATATACAAAAAATCTCTGAAGCAACAGGGAAGTTGTCCCTCCCTTGTGCATGAACATGACATCTATCTAAGGATGTACAGAACTACCTCAAAAAATGGTCGACCACCTAACAATTTATGGCTCCTATACTAAAGAATCAACATAATATAGAAGTGAGCAACTAATGCATTTCCCGTCACTGGTTTTGTGTGAAATGGTTGAAATGAGAAGTGAGTGTCACCTCACCTCCTAACTACCAAATGCACCAATACGTAACTGACCTCCAATGACCTGAAAATATGAAGGAGACAGTACTAATGCTCCAATGTATCTCTGGGAGTACACTAACTGACTTCCTGCTATATAGCCAACTGGAACCTCTGGGAATGAGGGAAAATACACCCCTCTCCTTGATAGCCCTGTAATGAAATATATTTCGTCCTCAGTGAGCGTGTACCACTGGTTACAACCAACCTGGAAGGTCTGTAGGTGGAATTCCACTTGCGGGTAAGATATCTCAAAAACAAACCATGGCCATTTAGGGAAGTAGTCTCCTCATAGAACTTGAGGAGGCCTTCCTACCTTAGGAGCCCCTGGGCAGCTGCTGTAATAGGGTGAGGGTACGAATCTCTCTCCCTCTCTCGTGCCTCCCACAGGCGAACCATTTTATACTGGTTTGCCTATTGTTGATGTTGTTCCCCCTTTTCTCTCCTTTCACATCTCTAAATTATTGACATATTAAATACAATTTTTTTATTAAATGAGACATGTATTTAGAAATATACATATATAATTTTTTTTGGAAAATAAAATAAAATTCAATGCACCAAAAAAAACAGTCATGCACCGTTCCGGTGCGTCTTTTTATGGAGCGCACTGGCAGTGGTGCACCAGATAATATTCAACGCACCAGCATTGGTTCTCCTGAAAATTTTTAGTGCACCATTGACTATGTATGGTGTCAGGAGTGCGGTGCGGTGACTAAAATCTACGCCCCGGGGCATATAGTTAAGTCAGCGGACCGACCTCCTGCCATCATTACATAGTCAATGGTGCAGTATTTTACCAAGCTGCACCGTTGACCTATCGAAATACAGAAAGCAGTGCGCTGAAAAAAATACCCGTCCCAGGGTGAATATTTTATTCAATGCATCGTGTTGCTGCTATTACACTAGGTCAACTGTGTGACCGGCTAACCGACCACACCGCACTTTTTTAAAAAATTTAAAATAACACGGTGCACCTTCGGTACCGCCCCGGAACTGGTGCGGATACCGTTAGCACCAGTTTACCAGGCAGCACCATTGACCCTGTCAAAATGCAGAATGAGGTGCACTGACAACATTACATGCCCTGGGGCATATATTTCAATCAATGTACCGTGTTGCCAGTATTCCACATGGTCAACAGTGTGGCCAGGTAAACAACCGCACTGCACTTTTCTAAAAATTTTGAAATAACATGGTGCGCCTACTGGTACCACCCCGAAATTGGTGTGGATACCTTTAGCACCAGCTGCGGTGCGGCCTATAAATTTACAGGAAGCACCACGAATCGGTGCGAGCCGAATGGCTCGAGCACACCACACGACAATTTTTTTTCTTTCTTTTAAATGGTTAATTTTAAGGTTATTTGAAATTCTAATCCGCTGAAATGATTAATTATGGAAAAACAAGAAAAATACCTATACATTTGGTCATCGAGGAGGCATATTGGCTGTATAATTTTCAAAATAAAATTTTCCCACCATTTTGCAAAATTCAAGCTGGAGATTGGTGGGCAATGCACAGCAGCAATGTGGGCAATGGGTGCAATGGAAGCACCAATTTCAAGGCGGCTTAGACAAGGATAAATTGCACCAGTGCTTGAGAGCTATGGAGCACTGAGAAAAGTGAAAAATGCGGTTTTTTTCCTGTATTTTTTTTTTATTTAACCTTGTTCCAGCGCGCGAGGTTTTTATGGGCGCACCGGTGCAGTTTCTTAATACCACAATGGGTGGTTTCTGTTTCGGCGTGCTTTTTTATGAGGCACTAGTGTGGAAGAGTTTTAAAGAACCAGTGCACTATAGTAATATGACGCATTGAGCGGGTGTATATGGAGTGCATGGTGTCCGTTGTGGCAATGTTTTGTGTGCACCGGTGCTTTCTCTTGTTGAATGCACTAGTGCGGTTTACAATGATAAGCGCATCGAATGAAAAACATCTGCAAAAACCTCCACCCACCAACCTCCTCTAGTAACCTCCGCTAGAAACAGATGCCTAGGGTATTTTTATAAGGGGTTCCTCAAAAACATATGCTAGAGGGTCTTTTCCTTGTAATGGGATAAACTAGATTCCTTGAGTGTGGTGTTCCTTCACTTAGGACAAAGGAAGAAAGACAATTATTCTTTTCTCGGAGACAAATAGATAGACATAAAGGAAAGAAACCTACTTGTAATAATTTTTCTCTCTTTATCCTTATTTCATTGTTGCCGTCACTCTCAATCCAACTAAAGCCACTAGATCGATACCTGCAATCAAATATAGAGAACAATAAACATCATACAAATATACAATTATCTACTTATCTTAACCAAATTGAACTGATTAGATCTAAGAATATGTTTCACAATATATAAGCATACATATGAGAAAATGAATAGATATATTTATTAATAAAGTAGGAGGAGAAGATTACAACTAATAGATCGATTCATCGTCAACCTGCTCCAACTTCATTCCGTCCACATCACACCAAGCATCATCTTAGCAACATAACAATACTTCCATCTCTCATCAATTGAGAATCCAACAGGATAACATTACACAAGTTTCTCCCCCCCAGCACTTAGATGAGTGCTCAATTTATAGGGAAATTGAAAGTAGTTTCTCAATAAATAGAATTGAATGGCTTTCTAATAATAGGTGAGAGTCAAGACATGTTTCTAGGTTCAATGGTGATGGATGAACACTTTTATTTGAAGTATGACACCTATGGGCTCTTCTAGAAGGCACTGGACATGTGGAGATTCCCAGAACAATGATGATAATGCTCCTAGGAGACCAACGCACCCTTAAGTGTCGAGAAGTGCACTTTAGTGCACCCTTGCATGGAGATAAGTGCATTGCAGTGCACTTTGGCCCATTCAGAGGAGCTTTTATGAGTCAATGGGTCATATAATCTATACTTCAAACATTGGAAATTTCACAATTGAATCCATCAATGGAATGACTTCTCTTAGAGAATATAGCAACTAAATTAAGGGATGATAGACCCTATTCATATTGGTCTTGGGGGATGATGCCCAATTTAACCAAGTCTTGTGGGATGATTCCCAAACTGACCTGTAACAGCTGCCCCCTAAAGCATGAAGTCAAAATAATGATAATATTTGGATGAGATGCTTTATGATGTAATGAGTAGGATCTGAAGTGGGCGATGACCTGCATCAATTTTCAATACATTACATCATGATATCTTACATCTTGGACATGAATTGTTGAGGGAGGCATACCCATTCTCAACACATAAAATATCATAACATGTACATAATTCATAAAGTCGTCTATAGATATAGACATGCCTATAGATATAGACATGCCTACAGATATAGGCCCATGTTCATATGATGATATGTACGTAAAGCCATAATACGGATGATGTGGTACAATTATTGAAATCACAGCCTAGATGGATGAAACTAGATCTAGGGCCTTCTTATATCGTTCACTCAATTGTTCAAGTACAAATATAACCATGCGAATACGTGATCTAAGGTCGAACATGGGAAGACATCATCTGATTACTAGCCATTGATGTAAGTCGTTAACAGACGTGAGAGAAACCACTGTTGATGTTAATGGTTCTCAAGGTACTAGAGTACAATTTTCAAGGCGTGAATATATGATTTGATGTTGAATGCCAAAAAAAATATTTCAGTGGAAGGTCTGACGATGTCAAATTGTTTCCAGAAGCAAGAAACCTACTGATGATGTAGCAAGCTCCAAGGCACTGGAAATATCACGATGATTTGATACTTCCTGGATGATGATTTGATGTTGACAGGAAGAAAATTTATCACGAAATGGGAGCAATTAATTTGGAGACAAAAAGTGACTTGATGTAGCAATGTTCAGGGATGGTTTTCATGAAAATGAAGGTTTATGACTATTTCAGAAGATGAGGAATTACTGGATGACTTCTCTTGAACATATCGGCGACACTAAAATGAGTTGGCAACATTGACCCATAACTAAAGTGATGGTATGATTACCATAGGTATGATAGACCATCAAGAATATTACCCAACCCAAAGCCACGGTGATGAAGTGAAAGTTTCATGTTCAAAAGCGACCTACTACCATAAAGTGTTCTAGTCTTTTTCCCAAATTTTCCCCAGTCATTGCTGACAAGTACCTCTTTATTTTTTAATAAGCTTGAGGAGGGTAACATATGGTTGATCTATAATTCGAACCTTCGGGTGAATCCATCGCTATTTAATGATTTAACGAGTCTAGCGATAATTAAACTCGATCTTTCCATGATCAACAAGTATGTCGCTATTTTATGTTTTAACGAGTCTAACGAGAGTGAAAACCTAGTCCTTTTTAATGTTTATATATTTTGAAAGAGGGGACAAAAATAAAACGCCTTGAGTCATTTTTCATAAATTTGTCGCTTAGGTCCGAAAAAGTGTAAACTGATACCTGAGAAAAACTCTTAGCCATGTTCAACCAAGGTGTTCCTTTTTCATAAATAATATATCTCAGTACAGAAAAGGGTTAAACTTATACTGAGTAGATGTCATTTCATTTACTTTTACGAGCTCAAAAAGACAAGTGTTCAACAATCTTTTCACATTATTGGAGTCTAAAAAGAGCTAAAATAATATTCCAGGGGGTTCCTTTTTCGCATTTATCAAAGCTTGAAAAAGAGATAAATGTGCGCTTTGAATTATTTTTTCATGTTTAACAAATCTTGAAAAAAGAGGTTAAAAGTATGCGTTGAATTATTTTTTCATGTTTAACAAAGCTCAAAAAAAGAGGATAAAAGTATGCTTTGACCGAATTTAAATTTAATTTATGAGCAGGAAAAGACAGAAAGAACTCGACATTTTCATGTGTTTTACGAGCATGAAAAATATCAAAAGAAGCTCAGAATTTTCATGAGTTTAATGAGTGTTGAAAATAATAACTGAAATGGACTCGAAATAGTTTTTGAATGCCCCTTGCAAGAGCACATTTTGAATCCCCCTGCAAGAGCACATGCCCTGAAAGATTCATTTCATTCACCTAAATAGACTGTTGGTTACTAATATCTGGATGGAATGAAGATTCATTTACGAGATCAAATGGAAGACTCGTCTTAATTAGGAGACAATTTGTTTCATTTTTTAACGAGATTGACACAAGAAAAGAACTATGCTCATGGAACCTTGTTTCATTTAACGATCTTGACACATGTAAAGGAATTATTCTCTTGGAACCTTGTTTCATTTAACGAGCTTGACACAAGAAAAGGAACTATTCTCATGGCCTATTTCATTTTTTAACGAGGTTGACACAATGAAATAACTATCCTCAACACTTGCTTCATTTTTTAACGAGGTTGACACAATAAAAGAACTTTCCTCATGAATCTGTTTCATATATCTAGGTTGAAACATTAAAATAACTATCCTCAAGAATCTGTTTCATTTATTGAGGTTGACATACTAAAAGAACTATCCTCAAGAATATATTTCATTTATTGAGGTTGACACAGTAAAAGAACTATCCTCAACACTTGTTTCATTTTTTAACGAGGTTGACACAGTAAAAATAACTTTCCTCATGAATTTGTTTCATTTATCGAGGTTGACACAGTAAAATAACTATCATTAAGAATTTGTTTCATTTGTCGAGTTTTACAGTAAAATAACTATCCTCAACACTTGTTTCATTTTTTAGCAAGGTTGACATAGTAAAATAACTTTCCTCATGAAGTAGTCGGACTAGTGAGCATGCGCTGGAAAAGACGTAATCTAACAGAGCCATCATTTAAGGATTTTGGTATGTGACATGGTAAACATCAAAGGAGTAGAAACAATAGATGTTGTCTCAACTGTAACAGATGGTATAGGCGAAGATGTTGACTCACCCATGGTCAAATGACCCTTTGCATACCCTAAAGTATCTACGGGAACTTAAGTTGAAGCAGGATCAACAGAAGCAGTGTATGTCAACCGAGGAATAGACTCGTAAACATAAATCCCCGACCCAAAATGAGTTGGAGTTAAGGGGTGTGTTTCTTGTTTAGTTTCCTCCTCAATAAAATCAAACCAAGTGGAATAATTTCACCGTCATGCCCGAGATATATTTCAGGTGGTTGACTACGCAATAAAAGGGAAGACTTAATGGATAAAAATGATTGAGGAGCAACCAATACAGGAAAAACTTTCAGTTTTTCAACTTTAGGATCTAGATGTTCTTGTAAAATAGCGATGGGATATGGATCAACTTCTAGTTGAATAACGTCAAGTTCTAGATGTATGGTCTCACTGATTGGATGTACAGTGTCCACAAGTAGCTGTGAGTACTCTGTTTTGACAATGGTATATGAACCAGGATGTGTAGAAATGACTCGAGATGGCTCTAGTAGATATGATGAAGATGATGCACCAGAGGTACTGATGGTACTAGCTTCGGTAGAACGGGGTCGCCTTCACCGACCAGAAATGAATTCTAGTGGTAAAGGTGGTTTAAGTGCTATTCTATGCGAACAACGAGGAAAGGGATGTTCTTCTTCCACGATGACTAATTTATTTTATTACAAAAAAAAAAAAAACAAATAAAATTTTGCTACTAGGAGAAAGTTTTACCAAGTAATTTCGAACTGCAGAATACCTCTTGGCGAACCAAGAAGTACGGGCAAGCAATCTCCCCGAATGTTGTGTTCAGTGTATCACAAGTTACAAGGTGGCCGAATTGGTTACCAATGGATGGTAAGAAACCTAAATTTGTCTTCCCAAATATACCCGAAGGTACGTGGAGGCCCAAGTCCGTATTAGCGTTGTCTAATGCAAAACCACATAGTGAGAGCACCCCCTTATACTTTTCATACTAGAACACTGCCCTATATACCTGAAGGTACGTGGACGAGCTCTGATATACTTACGTACATGGACTGGGATTTCAGAATCAAAATGTATCGTAGACAAGTTAGTGACAGCTACTATGTTTAACAACTTTGGAACATGTCTCTAGCCTAGACCTTATAAGTATTATCATTAATGTTACAATGCTTTATTAGGTTGATTGAACTGAATTTTATGTTGATCTTGTTTAAAAGTTTATCTTTGAGGTTCACCGTGTGATGTAATGGTAAATTCCTAAAAATGCAAACTAAATGAGAAGATAAACTTTTCAATTCAGTTTTTCAATGAAAATCCTAGCTTCTAAGGGGAAAGAGAAATGAGATTTTTGAGCATACAACAAAGAGCACAAACTAAATGTATATTTCCCTAATTTCTTCCTATGCAACACACACAATCTATAAATGCACATGCATGTTTTTCTTTTCAGTTTCCTTTAATTTGAATGAGTAAAAAGAAACAAAATGCACAAATCAATTGAACAAATTTTTTCTTTTGAGAAACGAGGAATGGAACAACATTTTCTCTTAGGAAAATGAAGAATAAAACGACAATTTTCCTTTAGGAAATGAAGAATGGAACGAAAATTTCCTTTTTGAAAATAGAGGATTTATCTAATGAAAAATTTACAACTCTGGATTTAGTTTTCCAATGATAAAGAAAATAGCTAATAAAACATTGAATAGACAACTATCCAAAGGAGGAAGAACAAGTAATGTTTACTGGTCTCTAAGAGCAATCATACATCTGAGAATATAGCAGACAATTGGCTTAAACTGAATGAAAAGACAAATTATGATGGAATTTGGTTTTCTAAGGGGGAAACACACCCCTGAAGGGGCCTAACAGCATTGCAGAGAACCATAGAGTGGGAGACAGTGCTTTGCAGAACACTGTGTCCTAACCAGCAGTGCGTTGGGCGCAGCTAGGTTTGTAGAATGAGCATACAAGACACACTTATTTGGAAAAAAGTACATTCAAATGAGTGAAAGGATGAAGACAATTATAATGATGATGATAAAAAAAGACAGAAACACCAGGAATGATGGATTTTTCCCTAGTGGAGTGGCCAATTTGTTATACATAATTCTAATCTACGGATAAACTAGATTTCCTGAGTGTGGTGTTCCTTCACTCAGAACAACAGAAGAAAGACAACTATTCTTTTCTCTAATACAAATAGATAGAGAGAAAGAAAAAAAAACTACTTTTAATCCTTTCGCTCTCTTTCTCCTTTATTCATTGTTGTCGTCGCTCTCAATCCAGCTAAAGCAGCTAGATCGATACCTGCAATCAAAGACAAAGAAAAAAAAACATACAAATATAAAATTATCTACTTATCGTAACCAAATCGAACCAATTAGATCTAAGAATACATATACATGAGAATACGATTCACAATATATAATAATACAGATGAGAAAATGAGTAGATATCTTGATTAAGAAAGTAGGAGGAGAATATTACAACCAATAGATCAATTCATCATCAACCTGATCCAAATTCATTCCGTCCTCATCACACCAAGAATCATCTCGAAAACATAAAAGTACTTACATCTCTCATCAATTGAGAATCCAACCGCATAACATTACACAAATTTCTCCCCCCTAGCACTTAGATGAGTTCTCAATTTATAGAGAAATTGAAGGTAGTTTCTCAATAGATGGAATTGAATGGCTTTCTAATAATAGGTGAGACATGTTTCCAGGTTCAATGGTGATGGATGAACACTTTGTTGGAATTATGATGTAATATGTCGTCCTTGATGGAAACCTACTCGATGAAGTTATCATTGATGGAAACCTATTTTATGAGTTGCCTTCTGATAGCAACCTTTTTGTTAAAGATGTAAAAATGATTTATCTATAGGTCAGTTTAGATGTGGTAGAAAAAGGAATTCCAGACAGTTCCAGCGAAATGAAAAAGGTAATATCTCACAATGTATACGCAGGTTTAATGAAGGCAACCCATGTACATGCGCAGGTTGGTATACAAGCAACCAACGTATACATCCAGAATTAGTATATATGTAGTTTGGATCAAGATAAGTCGCGTATACATGCGGTTACGAAGAAGCCAAGTCACATATGTATTTATGCACTCACTTTTATAATACTAAGGGTCTTTACCATGGTATTAGCCCGCCATATTGAGCATAGTGTCATTTATGTGATTACGTCCAAGAATACCATCGACACTTGTGTGGTTTTGGCTCATGGTATTGGTAAAGGCTAAACCTATATAAGGAGAGGAATATCATAGTGCAAAAGAGGCACAGGTGTTTGGGTATTGAATGAATACTTCACTTTGAAGTATATCTGCATGGAATGGGCTGCAATTTATTGATAGATCTGAAATAATAATGCACCTATGAATACAATTATGGATCAGGATCTCTAGACCTGAAATGACTATGTATTTTCTAGATCTATTTATGAAATGCTTAGATCTGATATCTGGCGAATGTTTGTTGAAGTGAAGGGTAAGAACTAAGCTAATTATTTGTTCTGAAGAGTTGTGAAGTCCTGTAATGTATGCAGATCCATACGCAAGTTCATCTCTGTAAAAGTGTGTATATACGTAGGTTCAATTAAGTAAAACCATGTATTGGATCTAGGGTTTTTGTTGAAGTATGCGGAAGGAAATTTCAGATCTATCTTGTTGTATTACTGTTGTCTGTCAATTATGTCTTCATACAGATTTGAGTTGTTTTGATATTGTTTATGCTTCTAGTTGATTATGTATGATCAATAACTGGGTGATTCAATTATGAATGTTGCTGACTGAATAAGGGTTTTGTAAATCTGAAAAAGTATGCCTGAATGTCTCTGATTTGTTCTAAGTCTAATCATATTCCTAAATTCAGTATATAAATATCTATACACAGGTTCGTCCACAAGAAATCACGTATATACGCAGGTTGCAATAAGTGAAGTAGTGCATACATTTTTTTTATGAATGATCATGGTTGCAGTTGATTCAATGTGTTTGATGTAGTGGTATGGGTTCAGTTCTGATATTATGATTATAATGATCTCTCTATGAATTAAGGTTGTAATTGGTTAAGTGATTGTATTCTACAATCGTTGGTTTAACATTCGAGTGATTAGTTTATTGATGATTCAGTGAATCATTTGACACAGATATGAGTTTCAATTTTATGTATGTTCGTTGGGCTTAAATGAGGCCTGCAAGTTGTGTTGTGTTGAATTTGTAGGATCCAGTGTGAAAATTGATGAAACGTGGTCCACAGTGGTGTTGAGGGTCGAAACCTTGAGTGAGGGGGTAGTAGCTCCCTTCCAATGGTTGCTGGTAAATGAGATCAGGGGGTAGTAGCTCCCTTCCAGGAGTGGCAGGTAAAAGAGAAGTAGGGGGTCATAGCTCCCTTCCAGTAGTGGCTGGTAAACGAGTTCAGGGGGTTGGAGCTCCCTTCCAGTAGAAGCTAGAGAACGAGAGAAGGTTGTAGCCTTCCGCAGGTGGGTGCCTATGTGCTAGTATGAGTTTATGCCAATACAAGACTATAAGCAGTTTTCTTTATAATAAATATTGAAGACAAAGACAACAACAGCGATGGTTTTCTCCCAACTTGGGTTTCCACCTTAAATCCTGGTATTCATATGTGTTGCTTATGTGTGATGATTTATTTTGTTCTTACTGCACATGCTTACTTCTTATTAAATATCTTATGAATGAATGATGCACTGATCTAAGTAAATAATTATCTGCATAATAAGATCTCTAGACATACCCAAGTTTATTTAAATATAGTCGTGTGTATACGCTAGTTCGGTTCATTAAATTTGCGTATAGAAATCGGTAAAAAAAAAAAGAGAGAAAAGGTTACAGTGAGTTATAAATACTGATTCACCCCCCCCCCCCCCCCCCTCTCAATATTTTTTCCAACAATTGGTATCAGAGTAGGTCCTTCTGTAGAATCTTGATCACTTGAAGGAGATCCAACTCAATGGGAAGGAAGCAAAAGAAGAAGGCTACTCAAAGGAAGAAGATATCTCAGAAAATGTATGCAGCAGAAAATGAAGAAGATGAAACATGTATTGATTGTTGTTCTTGTGATTCACTTCCTTGTGCATGCAATGTTGAAGATAGTGAATACGAAAGTAAAAGTAATGTTATCAATCTAGAAGCAGAAATTGCTAATCTCTAGAATGAAGTTGAAGATCAACATATTATATTTAATGAAATGGAATGTATCTTCAAAGGTATGATTTCTATATTTAATGAAATGGAATGTTATCTTCAAAGGTATGATCAGTTACAAGAAAGAAATCTGATTGAGAAACTAAACAAAGAACAAATAGATCAGTGTCAAAAGCTGCAGAATGAAGTAACCAATCAGAGTGAAGGACTTGAAGCAGAAATCATCTCTCTCAAAGAAGATCTAGAAAAATCAAATAAGAAGAATGAAGAACTTCTACAAACATTTGAAGAACAAGAAAATGTGTTGAAAGAAGAGATTCTAAAATTGAATGAACAAGTAGAAGAAGGAATAAGGGTCAAAGAAAGTATGAAGAATCAGTGCCGAAGATTGGAAGTTGAGGTAAACATTTTAAAAGGTAAATTAGAAGAAAATGATAAACACCTGAGGTTTCAAGATAGTACTAAGATTCTGGATAATATTCTTATTTGTCAAAGGTCTCCTTCTATTAAATTTGGTATTGGATTTCATGAAATTGTTAAAGGAGAATCTAGTTCACAAGAAAGTGCTAAAGATTCAAAGAATATCAATGCAAAACCTGAAGTGTTTAAAGAGACAAAAGGTCAACCGAAAATCATGACTCCTCAAAGGAAATCATTCAATCCTAACTATAGAAGTAACAATCGATTTTATCCTTTGATCAATAATGTTGAATGCTTTGTATGTCATAATTATGGGCATGTTGCAGCCAATTACAGAAACAAATTGTTTCAGTCACATACAAATAAACTCTACATAGAATGATCAACAACTCCCAAGTACTCAAGTTTATTTAAGGGTTATTGTTTTTCATGCAACAAATTTGGACATAAAGCTATCGATTGCAATAGAAGGAACATGAGGGAATATTATTATGATACCTTTTCTCCCTTTTTTGGCCACATAAGATGTTATTCTTATAAAAATTTTGGGCATGTAGAAAAGGAATGCAAGAACAGATCACTGAATCATAAAAGACAACATGAAAGTCAAAAAAATGATATCGTAAGACCAAAGAAAGTTAGATCCACCAAATTTAATGTTAACAATCATAAAGAAGAAGAGATAAGATGTAGTCTTGCTCTCTGTGCAATTAAAGATAAGGATGAATGGTACTTCAATAGTGGATGTTCTCATGACATGACTGGTGATAAGAGTAAGATGGAGTCTCTCAAGAAAAATCAAGATGGTAAGTTTATTCTTTCAAATGATGCTCCATCAAATATTTTGGGAAAAGGTAGAGCCATAATTAACAAAAATAGAAGGGCAGTTGATACCTTATTAGTTAAAGGCCTAAAACAAAACTTATTAAGTGTAGGTCAAATGGCAGATAAAGGAAATATAATTGTGTTCACCTCAACCAAATGCAAGGTTATGGATGAAGAAACTGGAGAAGTCATAGCAAGGGGATACATAAACGCTGATAAATTATATGTGTTTAAATATTTGACCTCTAGCGGATGTGAGGAGGATTCAGACTTGGACTGAAAGAAGTCAATTCCCATTGCAGTCCATCATTCTTGAAAGAATAATGTTATCTTCAACTGCAATGTGTAAAGGATGGTTTGATAATTATGATTATTTATATTTCTGACATTGCATCTGATGTGACAATAGAAGACTGGTACAAAATGTATAAGTCCAGGGGGAGATGGAGTTGTGAAATTTTTTATATTTCACTTTATATACACGGGTTTCATAAACTAAAGCTGTGTATACACACGAGTTCTGTTGGAGACAGTTGCGTATGTTTATTTTTCCTAATAAGAAAAATAGTGAGTCAGACTCAAGATCAGTTTTTGTTAGGCTGCTAACAGTTGTAATTTTCTTTATCTAATGTTGATGGTTACAGTCTATTGATATGATGAGTGAATTGATATGGTCAGTCTTGACTATGAACAGACAACACAGGTTCAAGGGGAGCATTAGCCCAACTACTAATGTTGCATTGTTGGCATTGTGTTTGCTTATTCTTTAATTCTTGTGATGCTCATGTTTGAATGATGTTTTCATGATACATGGATTGCTTATGATGAGATTACGGATGAGCCCTAATCTCTTTTTGCAGAAGATTATCTTTATTTTCTCACGTGAACTTGATGCAAGTCTAATGATTCAGATATGAGGAAAAAACATGCAGATTTTTTTGTTTATCACTTTTTGAGGCCTATTGTACTTGATTCCTACACATGTTACATCGTGATTATGAAATAAATATAAAACATGAAGACCTTGGTAATAACAAATCACATGGATGTTTGGTTGATACATATTTATTATTGATGAAGTAGTTCTAGTATGATAATAATTCTTGGGAATAATATGATGTTGTTGCAAACATCCTGAAGACTTGATTATTGATGTGCCTATGTTAGATCTGTTGGATAATGTAATATTCCCAAATGGGGAATGCAGCAATATATGAACACAAAACTGGAAATAGCAGTGTAAATCAACTCATTAACATTAGAGACCAATATGGAGTCATAACATCATGTATTATATCATAAAATCAATACAAAATAGTGAGGCATACATCAAATACAATGAAGGAGCAAGCCTCCCATAAGAAATCACTCCCAAAAATGAGTTGTTGTCATAACACAAAATGACGGAGAGTTGCTACAGCACAGTCATATTCTGCATAACTATAGATAGAGATGATACAATGATGTAAAAATAATGATATAGGCCCCAATAGAATCTAAACATACAGATCTGGGCACTAGATCAGCTTCCCAAGACAACCCAAGAGGGTTTCCGGAAAATGCACACAATGTGCCAATGTAAGTTGCAGCCCTAGGGCTGAAGATATGCTGCAACAACTGAAATGAGAAGATATAGTTGAAGCTAATGTAGAGGACTACAAATCTTCTATAATAGATCCTCTAGATGAAAGAATGGCTCCTCCACTGAAGAAATCACCTCTCAAAAACAGCCACTACAACTACCCCAGCAACTCCTCCCTAAAATAATGCAGATCTGGATTGAAACTGCGCTATAGGGGATAAATGCTCCTTGGCCTGGTGCCAAATATGTCAATAAATCCCAAGGGGCTTCTTTACATGCCTCCCAATGGATGGAAACCTTCCTCCACTGGAAAAATAGCTCTGAAGACACCCGATTTAATCCTCCACTGTTGCACCCTACAACACAACACAATATCCTGCAGAAACTGCGTTGATGAAGAAAGTTGTAGCTTGGCCTGAAAACCTAAATGTGGAAATGAAATGAAATTCTCTTCCAATATTCCTCTCAAGGAAAGAGGTGGGATTCCTGATCGGGAACACCCGGTGCTAAACAACACAGCAATCTCAACTAAATAGCTGAAGAATCCAAGAAGCCTAAACATACCACATACAAAATAATAATCTAAAAAAACTTCCCCATATGGCTTCCATCCTCTTCCTTATATATATTATGAGCTTCCTTTCCCTTGGCCCCACTCAATTAGGTCATTTCCTTCATGAAATCAATCTCCCTCCAAAACTGTGTTATTCCTCATTTAATATCCACTCCTCCATAACAACGTTGTTCACTTGGTCAAATTTGACTATTTCAACATGATCCAACCCCTGTTCACACTTAGAGGTGCTTTATTTAGCTGCTTAGAAGGTATCCTTTCACACTTGAAGTGTTTTTATTGCTGCTAAGGAGATTTTTGGGCCTACCCACCCATTTATTCACCTACCTAGTCATAAAACAAACTATAATATTCCATTTAGTTGAAGGCTAAATTTTTGGAATATTACAGTCCTCCCCTCCAAAATGTTTCTTATCCTCAAAAAAATGTAAAGGTGGAGAAAAATTCCTCCCCTCCTCCTCTTGTGGCATCCTCATCAATAGTCCCCACCACTACTCAAAATCATCTGCAATAAATCTGCTCTCCAATGGTTCCTCCCAAGTATGCAAAACCAAATGGCTCACATCATGAAAAAGTGGAAGGTGTAAGTGGAAACCTTCTTGCTTTCCAATGGCCTCCTCAAGGTAGGAGTAGTGAAAAACATATGGGATCTCATTCCCAATGAGAGACTCCCCTACCCATGCTATCATCCAAATTAAATGAGCCATTCTAGGTAGCTCATCAAATAAATCCTCAACCCCCAGTTCCTGCAATGTATTAGGGTTGTATCGAGAGATTATATTTTTCCACCCATGTTGTTTCTCTCTCCATTTATGATATGTATGGGGATGTTGCTAATCTTAGGCTGAAATATTATAGTCCCCAAGAATGTCCCAAGTTACCCCATAAAACAAAACATCCATGAAGTGCCTCTCCCAAGAACTCAAGTTCTCCAAATGGTTCCTCCCACATGAAGACAAGAGATGTAATGTGGAAATCATGGTTTACCCATTGTTTCTCCTAAAACATGAAAAATATGAATTATGTAGAATCATACTCCCAATGGGCATCTTCAACTCTTGTTCCATCCTCCCAACAAAGCTTCCTATAAGAACAAGAACAAGAACATCATCAATGTATGGAAGCAAAAATAAATAAAAATAAGTTGCCATATGACAACCAGGAGGTGGATCATAGTTCCCCATGTGGATCCAGTGCATTGCATCCCCTTCCTTCCTCAAAAAAAAGTGTAACAAGTTTCTTTTCAATCACTTGTTTGCTGCCACAATCATCCTACAAGATAGGATCATTAAAGTAAAATTTGGTGCCAATGGTGCACACCAAGAATCATGTGGCATCTCCCACAATCCACCAATAGAATGGCCAACATCAATGTTGCAAATGGCCTCAAGTACATCAAAATAAAATATACAAGATGTAAATATACTCCTTGGTACAATATTATGGTCACAAGAAGTAAAGGAATACAAATCATAATGCATAAGTGTACATCCTCTACTATGTACCTTGGTCATTGAGCTGAAATGGCTCAACTGCAAGTTCTCCCTCACTCTCAATTAGTAGGGAAGTGGTTGTGAAAACCTCTCCATCATCATTCGGGCTATGCATCTCTCCATATGCTGATATACATCCTGCTGGATGCCCTCCCAAGTGAACTCCTCCATCAAGTAATGATATGCATCAGAGTGCATGGAAAGAAAGTCCACATGTGCTGCATGTCACAACTTCTCCTTGAGCTTATAAGCTCTAGTCAAGAAGATTTTTCCATAAGAATAGATGACCTGATCATCCACCATGTACCTATCATCTCCCTCTGGGTCATCAAGAATCATGCAAGCACCAAGATCCTTGGAGTACTCTACCAAAAGTTGACACCTCCAATATGGATAAATCCTCCTAAGAGACAATGTTGTAGATCTGAAATTTGAAGTTCCCCATATGTTGTTGTCTTTTCCTTTGACATCCCCCATGCCACAGTCATCCTCCAAAGTGCTACCATGCTCATCATGCAACTGATCATGCTCAAGTAGAAGTGGTGACCTTTGGAAGTTGGCCTCCCATGAGGAGCTACCATCCAAAAAGAACCTCCTGATCTTGGCCAATGTAAGCATGAGTGGCCTCCATCTACTCTAATATATGGAGGGTTCCTTCCTCAAGGGAAGTAACCTCTGTTTCTCCAAATCCATGGAGTGGTCTCCATGCACCATGATGGTGCCATCCTCCATCACTGCAGCAACTTTTGTCAGCGCAGAATATTTAGTGAGAGTGGGTAATGATAAAAATGGGAGAGTGTATCCCTCCTCCTTGAATATATCCTAGACTCTCTGTGTTGTATCAAGTTCTCCCAAGGTCCTCACCCCTCTTGAATCAATGATTGGTGCAACCAAATGTGAAGCATCTCTCATCCTCTCCTGATCTGGTGGTCTCCCCGATGGAATGCCTCCATACAATGAAACATCAATATCAAGAGTAGACTGCATATATGAATGGAAAACCTTATCCCTGACCTCAATGCATAAATCAGTCTGCCTCTTCTATGCATCAACCTTCTGAAATAGAGAGGGGTGTGTGCTCCTAATCATATGATTTTGGCCTTCCTCCCTACCTTCTCCTTTCATCTGCAAGGTCTCACAATCTATCAATAATGGCACATGTTGTTCATGGATTGTGGCTTGAGCTCCACATATGGGACCCTTTAGAACTCCTTGTGAACATACAAGAATTCCTCTTGTTGGAGCAAGTGCTCCATCTACCTCTGCATGTGGTGCTAGATATTCCTAGATATGATAGCATTGTTGCCTCCAGCATTCTCTTCTTCTTCAATATGAAGAGGATCCTCTTTTGAAAAATGGATCTCCATGCCCTCTTTTCCAGGAGTATGAGATACAAATATTTTCTCTAGCAATTTATTATGCAAGATGGTAGCCTCTTCAACAGTTTCTGAAGTGTAGTTGGGTTTATAGATTCCTCCAACACATACAAAGGTTTTGTTTGTTTTGGTTTGTTTAGCTCCACCAAAGGTGTTTCAGAATGTTTTTCATCAAACCTTTCCACTATTCTCCTAGTGAAATTTGCATAAGTAGAAGTATTTACATTTTTTAATGAAAAATATTCAAATATCCACCAAGCATAGGCCTTACTTTCAAAATGTAGCGCTGCAACTTTGATGGCTTCCTTTTCTGAAACTTGGTATTGCTGCAAATAGGTGTCTAGCTCCTCCACCCAAGCCCTAGCTGAACATTTAGGTGAACCATAAAAAGTAGAGAGAAAGAATCTACCCACATCATGCTGCTTTCTCCTTTCCTCCTTGATATTTCAAAACTCTTAGAAGTTTATGTGATCTTTGAACCTCTTAGTTTGAGATTCATTTTCTTGCAGACAATCACTAAGAGTCTCCTTATTTGGCATTTCTTCTTCTTCTATCTCCCTCATAGTAAATCTAGGGATAAGGCTGCACTCTGGATCATAATGTGTGGCTGCATGCTCACATCCATCATGAAAAAATATAAGGTTTTCTTCATATTCAAACCCCTTTGGAGAATCCTTACACATCTCCCTTCTCATCTTCTTGATATCTCCATGAATGCTTCACATAGTTTGAAAAAGAAGCTTTGAGAGCTCCTCTTCCCATCTTCCTCCAAAAAATGGAGTCATGTCCTTGTTTTTTTCTGTACATCTCCTCTTCTTTTGAGAATCTTCTCCTTATGGTGACATATTGGCTGAATGCACAGGTTGAGCCAAGACTATGCTCTGATACCACTGTAATATTCCCAAATGGGGAATGCAGCAATATATGAACACAAAACTGGAAATAGCAGTGTAAATCAACTCATTAAAATTGGAGACCAATATGGGTTCATAAAATCATGTATTAGATAAGAAAATCAATACAAAATAGTGAGGCATACATCAAATACAATGAAGGAACAAGCCTCCCATAAGAAATCACTCCCAAAAATGAGTTGTTGTCATAATACAAAATGCCGGAGAGCGGCTACAGTGCAATCATATTACACATAACTATAGATGGAGATGATAAAATGATGTAAAAATACTAATATAGGCCCCAATAGAATCTAAACATGTAGATCTAGGCATTAGATCAGCTTCCCAAGACAACCCAAGAGGGTTTCCAGAAAATGCACACAAGTCTACATTGTCTTATATTTATTCTCTCATATATTGTTGATACAAGTCCATGGTGTTTTCTCATGATAGGTGATGCCTCACTAATCTATCCTATGTCATGATGATTCCCACATATGTTTCTAAAAAGGGGAAACGGCAAGTTCATCTTGATGAAGACAAGAGATTGAGTTGGTAGCTTATTTCTACAAAAATATACTATGATGTTGAAGTTGTAGACCCAGTCATAGGTTGATGATATTGAACTTTACACATGTTTTTGATTGACATACATGGTTTGGCGTTGATGGGTACAACTGCGGTTATGGTTTTCAAGCTACATTTTCTTATTTGATTATCTACTTGATGAAGATGTTTTGATGAATTGGTTGTTGAAGGTGTTCAGGATGCATAAGTTTAAGGGGAGAATTTTCCTTGTTGAAGAGGCTGCATTGTTGGCATTATGATTGGTTGATATGATATGATCTCCTGTTTGAGATTCTTTGGTCTTGGTTATACAAATTCACATATTTTATTTGATGAAAAGGTCATGTGAGACCTATAATGTAAATTTGTTATATTCAGTCATGTAAAACTTTGTTCAAATTTGTAAATCCACTTGGTTGGATAGTTGAGTCAAATATGTAATTCCACTTGGTTGGATCATTGATGTAATTATGAGTCCTTGGTGATAGGAATGGTCATACTCAATTCAGTTATAGAGTCATGTACTTCATTGAAAAATATGTCTGAAGATTTAGCATGAACTCAGGAGGAGCATGGTCAATACAGTGCACATCAGATCTACAGATCTCTTCTTTCTACAAGGAAAGAGAAACCTTGTTTTGGTATTGATCCTCCCTTTGCCCTTGATGTCAAAGGGGGAGAGTAACTTGGTGTTTTAATAATGTTTATGATTGGTGTATCTATAAGTTGTGGCGATCAAACACCAACATGGTTGCCATCAAGTCCAAAGGGGGAGATTGTTGGCATTATGATGTAATATGTTGTCCTTGATGGAAATCTACTCGATGAAGTTGTCCTTGATGGAACCTACTTGATTAATTTCCTTTTGATAGAAACCTTTTTGTTAAAGATGTGAAAATGATGTATCTACAGATCAGTTTAGATGTGGTAGAAAAAGGAATTCCAAATAGTGCCAGGGAAATGAAAAATATAATATTTCACAATGTATATGCAGGTTTGATGAAGGCAACCCACGTACATACACAGGTTGGCATACAGGCAACCCACGTATACATCCAGAATTAGTATATATGTAGTTTTGATGAACATAAGTCGTGTATACATGCAGGTACGAAGAAGCCAAGTCGCTTATGTACTTACACACTCATTTTTATAATACCAAGAGTATTTACCATGGTATTAGCCTGCAATATTGAGTGCAATGTCAGCTATGTGATTCTGTCCAAGAATACCATTGGAACTTGTGTGGTTTTGGCTCATGGTATTGGTAAAGGCTAAACCTATATAAGGAGAGGAAGATCATAGTGTAAAAGAGGCACAAGTGTTTGGGTATTGAATGAATACTTCACTCTGAAGTATATGTACATGGAATGGGCCACAATTTATTGATAGATCTGAAATAATAATGCACCTATGAATACAATGATGGATCAGGATCTCTAGACCTGAAATGACTATGTATTTTCTAGATCTTTTTATGAATTGTTTAGATATGTGATCTGGAGAATGTTTGTTGAAGTGAAGGGTAAGATCTGAGCTAATTATTTGTTCTGAAGATTTGTGCAGTCCTGTAATGTATGCAGATGCATACGCAGGTTCAATTAAGCAAAAAGCGTGTATGGGATCTAGGGTTTTTGTTGAAGTATGCAGAAGGAAATTTCTGATCTGTCTTGTTTTATTACTATTGTCTATCAATGATTTCTTCGTACAGATCTGAGTTGTTTTGATATTGTTTATGTTGCTAGTTGATTATGTATGATCAGTAACTAGGTGATTCAATATGATGAATGTTACTGACTGAATAAGGGTTCTGTAAATCTGAAAAAGTATGCCTAAATGTCTCTGATCTATTATGAGTCTGATCAGATTCCTAAATTCAGTATATAAAGATCTATACGTAGGTTCATCCACAAGAAAGAGCGTATGTACGTAGGTTGCAGTAAGTGAAGTAGCACATACATTTTTTTATGAATGATCAAGGTTGCAGTTGATTCAGTGTGTTGATGTAGTGGTCTGGGTTCAGTTTTGATATTCTGGTTATAATGATCTCTCTATGAATTGAGGTTGCAATTGGTTAAGTGATTGTTTTCTACAATGGTTGGTCCAGTATTTGAGTGATTGGTTGATTGATGATTCACTAAATGATTTGACATAGATATGAGTTTCAGTTTGATGTATGTTCTTTGGGCTTAAATGAGTGGATTGGGTTCAGTCTGAAAATCTGATCAGAAGAGGCCTACAAGTTGTGTTGTGTTGAATTTGTTGGATCCCATGTGAAAATTGATGAAATGTGGTCTGCGGTGGTGCTGGGGGTCGAAGCCTTCAGTGAGGGGGTCGTAGATGCCTTCCAATGGTTGCTGGTAAACGAGATCACACTACAAGGAAAATACCTTCTAGCGGATGTTTTTGAGGAACCCCTTATAAAAATACCCTAGACATCCATTTGTAGCGGAGGTTACTAGAGGAGGTTGGCGGGTGGAGGTTTTTGCATATGTTTTTCATCCAGTACGCTTATCATCCTAACCCGCACTGGTGCATTTAACCAAAAAAAGCACCGGTGCGCAAAAAACATTGGCACACCAAACACCATGCACTCCATACAAACCCACCCCAGTGCGTCTTATTACTGTAGTGCACCAGTGCTTTACAAATATTCCACATCGGTGCGCCCTAAAACCCCGTGCCAAAACTGAAACCGCCTAGTGCGGTCTTTAGAAACCAAATTGGTGCGCCTATAAAGCCCAGCGCATTGAAACAAGGTAAATAAAAAAAATTATGGCAAAAAAACCACATTTCTCACTTTTCAGTGCTTTTTATCTCTCAAGCACCGGTGCAAGTTATCCATGTTTGAGCCGCCTTAACATTAGTGCTCCCATTGCACCCATTTCACACACTGCTGCTCTACATTTTGAATTCTGTAAAACGACGGGAAAATTTAATTTTGCAAATTCTAGAGCCAATATGCCTCCTCGATGGCCAAATGTACAGGTACTTTCCTTGTTTTTCCATAATTAATCCTTTTAGCAGATTCGAATTGGAAATTAACTTAAGATTAATTGTTTAAAAAAAAATAATAATAATAATTCCCCCGCGATGCGCTCAATCCATTCGGCTCACACTGGTTTGCGGTGCTGTCTGTAATTTTACAGGTCACACCGCAACTGGTGCTTACGGTATTCGCACTGGGGTGGTACCGAAAGGTGCACTGTTATATTTTAAAATTTTAAAAAGTTGCGGTGTGGTCAGTTACCCAGCCACACCGTTGACCCTATGGAATAACGATAATGTGGTGCGTTGACTTAAATATTCTCTCTAGGGCGGGTATTTATGTCAACGCATTGCATTCTGGAATTTTGACACTATCAATGGTGTGGCCTGGTGAAAGACCGCACCGTTGACTAAGTAATGATGTCAGGAGGGTGGTGCATTGACCAAACCATACGCCTCGGGGTGTATATTTTGGTCAACGCACTGCCCTCCAACATTGGTCCATAGTCAATGGTGCGGTGTATTATACCACCGCACCATTGACTTATGGACAATGCCAGGAGGGCAGTGTGCTGAAAATTTCTATGTGCACTGCCTCCAGTGCGTGATAAAAAAAATATGCACCATTACCAGTGCATGCCTAATTTTTGTGGCACACTGACTATTTTTTTTTTTTTCAAAAAAAAATTATATATGTATATTCCTAAATACATGTCTCATTTAATAAAAAAATTGCATTTAATATGTTAATCATTCAGAGAGTGAAAGGAGATAATACAGGGAAAAACAGCATCAACAGGTGGACCAGTATAACATGGTTCGCAAGTTGAAGGTACGAGAGAGGGAGAGAGATGCATTCCCTCGCCATATTACAACAGCTACCTAGGGGCTCCTAAGGCAGGTATGCCTCCTCAAGTTCTATGAGGAGGCTACTTCCCTAAAGGGCCATGGTGTGTTTTTGCGACATCTTATCCACAGGTGGAATGTCCACCTGCAGGCTTTCTGGTTTGGTCCTAACCAGTGGTACGCGCCCACTGAGGAGGACATATATTTCATTACTGGGCTATCAAGGAGAGGGGTGGATTTTCCCTCATTCCCAGATGTTCTAGTTGGCTATGCAATAGCGAGTCAGTTGGTGTACTCCCAAAGATACATTAGCACAGATATATTGTCTCCTTTAGATTTTCAGGTCTCTGGAGGGCAGTTATGTATTGCTGCATTTGGTAGTGAGGCGGTGAGGTGCCTCTCACTTCTGATTTCGACCATTTCACACAACACGAGTGATGAGAAACGCATTAGTTTTCTGCTTCTATATTACGTTGATTCTTTAGTATAGGAGCCACGACTTTTCAGGTGGTATGCCATTTTTTTTGTGGCAGTTATGTACAGCCTTAGATAGATGTCATGCTCAGGCACAAGGGATGATCAACTTCCCTTTTTCTTCAGAGTTATTTTGTTTATTTTTTGAGATTTTTCCAGAGACGAGGCCTACTTTTGTTCGAAGGCCTCATAGGCCGATTTTCAATGCACGGATGCACATGAGGAAACAGATGATGCCCAAGAGAGGCGAGACTGAGTTTTCCGCAAGGATATCGAATGACGCACTGGAGTTGCTAGCCATTGTTGACGATCATCCCTTCGTTATGGTACCCTATCCTTATGCCGGTTTGGATTGGCGAGGGTGTTCCAACATCCTCTTCACAGATGATGAGTCGCCAGATGATAGAGCTAATATTACTGTTTTATTTAAATTTATTCTAACATGTTCTTTAACTTGTTTTTATTAAATTGTGTAATGAAATTGTATAATTATTGTTATGTACTTGTATATATTTTGCATACATTGGGTCTTTTGATGGCGAGGACATGCCAGTGCCACCAAATGATCCAAGTGTGGATCCTGATGATGATCAAGATATGCCAGATGCCGATGATCATGAGGTCGGTGCAGAGAGACCTGCTCCTGCTGGTGCGTCAATACTGCCTTTTGCTAGGTGCGGTAGGCTTGATAATAGATTTAGGTTGGAGTTAGGCGACCAACTCTATGTATTTATTGTTGAGGCAAGAGTCAGGCCCGCTACTATGAGAGACATACAGGTCGATGGCAGGCTATTACATATGTGGAGAGGCATGCTGCATGACATGTACAACCTGATGCGGCATGTTGTAGGAGCTATGACCTTAGTTACGCAGCTGAGGAGGACCGTTTCATGTTATAGTCGTGGTCGAGACGCAACACGTGATCGACAATCCATGAGCAGTGACACATCATCTGATGATCGTTCACCTCGCGTCGCGCCAGATGAGCAGCCTCCACTAGCATCGAGCAACAGTCATCATGGAGAGCAGGCTAGACCATCAACCATGTCCAGTCATCACGATGAGCAGCCGACAGTTGATCCTAATCAGCATGAGGCACCAGTACTAGATCAGCAGGCACGTGATGATCAACATGGATCGACTGAGCTTTTCAAGGTTGCACCATTGACTGAGCAGGCCTCGACTAGTACTGCTATTGATTATGTACCACCAGCTAATATATGACATTTATATTACAGTTGTATATTTTTGACATTATTCAATTATATATATATATATATATATATATATATATATATATATATATATATATATATATATATATATATATATATATATATATATATATATATATATATATATATATAGTCCATGTATTTTATGTTCATGTTGCAGTTGTACTTAATTTACATGTTGGTGATCATCATGATGTGTATATTGTTAGGTCATGTTAGATATGTTCATTTAATGTGCAGCTTGCAGATAGATGTGTATGTGATAGCATTTATTTCACATGAGATGTATATTTGATGTTTGTATTGTGATGATGTTATATAGTGCTAATTGTGTTTTGTTAGATGATCATGATCAAGATGATGTTAGCGAATTTTAATGTGTTTTTTAGTCAAATATGATGTTTGTACGATGGTTATCATGATCATGATGTTTATTAATTAATTTAATATTAAATGATTATGATATTGTAAAATTGCAATATTTGTAATTCTAATTGTATGTAAAATTCTAAAATTGTAATTGTATTTTTATTAATTGTAATTTTAATTGTATCAATGTGAAATGATTTTATTAAAATTTTTAAATTTGTGAATTTGTTAAATTTTAAATAATTGTAAAATAATAAATCTAGAATAATATGAATTATTGTGACATAATAAAGTTTATAAAATAATGCAAATAAATTCATGTGCTTTAGAATTATCATTATTTTATTATGATCTTACATACAAAAAAATAACTTTATACAGTATTGTTTTTGAGATCAACGTAATTGCAAATTATCAAGTGAAATATTGATTTAACATTAACACAATGCAAATTACCCTTCACTGTCGATGTACCATATCACTCTCGGTTATCATGATCACCCTCATTATCTTCCAGCTTGCATGGCATGATAACACTATTGTTCTCAAAAATATGTTTTGATCTAGGGTCGTGTCTCAATATGAACCACCAATCCTTATCCAACACATCTAGGTAAAAAAACACCTAGTTACAGTGTTTGGGGAAAACATAGGGCTCCTTAGCTTCATCCCACATCTTTCTAGAGTTGATACATATCAGCCTACTATCGCGATATTCCTTTACATTATTCCAATAAAAGGTGTCCCACCACTTGCACTTAAAAATAACACATTGGAAAGAAGAGAAATATACTTCAATGATCTCTTGTATCTTTCTGAAGTAACCTAACGTCCCTCGTACTAAGTTTTGATCACGCTAGCTAGATCGACTAGATTGATCGAACTCGAATTCCACTCCACAGTCTTGTGTGATGTTTCCAACATCGGCATTTTCTATACGAAAATGGTGTCCATATGCCCACATAGATGGGAACAAATGCACCTATTATAAAAAAGTTAAAAAAAAATCATAGTGTCATGTGTCTTATAATAACTCAATAGTTAAAATATCAAATATAGATGTCTTATAAGTTTCAAATGTACATATAAATTAAATATATTATTACCGAGTTGCTGCACCCAATCCCTATGTTTAGCACATCCTCTTCAGCATGTTGGTAACGACTGGTTGCACCATATTTCTCTCTGACTTGGTTAGCAACCCAACTGTTGGGGCATATTTTTGGCATATTTTCTTTTAAATGATCGGGATAAGGCACACTTCTACCATTCAACCGTCTAAATTCTTTCCTGTCACTATCTCATTTCATCCTCTTTTATTCGTACAATGCGACCCACGGTTGTGTCACCTCAGAATTGTAAAGAACGAATTTATTGATTGCTTCAATTTCTGCATTCACTGATGAAATCAAACTGACATTATATAGTACATAGAGATCAAAATATACATAATATCGAAGTTCAACATGAATATTTACTTTGTGTAAATTTGAAAAATTATAAGTCGCGTACTCTTTATCAAGTGATTTTTTCCACTCGTTTGGAGCAACTCCCCTTTTCTTTTGTCTCCATCCCTTTCATCGTCCCAAGTCACCACACCTCATCTGTTATCGATCTGAATAATGTACTCACTGGAATAATATAAATACTCATACGATATGTACCCCTCTGCCATAGACCCCTCAGGTTTTGCCCTTTGTCGAAAAAAATCTTTCAATTTCTTCATGTACCTCTCTAAGAAGAACATCCAATGACAAGAAACAACCCCAACTAATTCAACCTCATCTACTAGTTGGATTAGAATATGAACCTACAAGTCCATGAAAATCGTCGGCAGTTCCTTCTAAAATATACAAACAGTCTCAAATATCTCTTGATGCCACCGTGGAATGCTAGCCACATGAATCTCCTTTGACGTGATCCAACATAAAAATGTAGATAATTTAGATATGGCACGTCCTAGGTCTTGAGGGAATTCATGTTTCACACACCCACGCACGAACAAAGGATAATGACACTGCAAAGTTATAAACATGTGCAATAATATACAAAATTAGCTATGTTTTATGATCCCTGCATGGGATAAATTTTATTAATATAACAAATAATAAAATCATGCTTTTTACATTATACATACTCTTAGAAGATTCAAATGGTAATGCGATTTCAACCCCGACAAATGGTCATCCATGGTGAAGTGGCGCCATAGTGAAGACCCGTAAGAAGATGACACCCTCACACCCATTATAACTTCCTTTTCCAAAGAAATATCATCTTTTTTTTAAATCCATGGGACATCACCTTCTTTGAAATACCATGAATTAGAGGGACCAACGCCTGCCTCTAATCCTGTACTTTCTAATCGTCTTGTCCAATGTTTCTTTTTAGTTTTTGAAGTAATAAGATCTTTCCTAACAGCCGATGTGTCACTTTGTTTCAATGATATGTTCCTCCATAAATAAGATGAAACATTTTTAAATATATGCATGGTATATAATAAGTGGGTAATCTTAAGATGCTCCCAATATGGGAGGTTATAAAAGATATATTTCCTTTCATCCCAATGGGAAATTTCTCAACATAGGTGTCGAAGAATTTTGGATCATCAAACATAGGCTCCCCATTTGAATCAAACATTTCTACGAACTCCTTCTCCTTCTCTCTCTCATATGCTCTAAGCCATTAAGTTGGTGTCGTTATTGGAGGCCTTTGCGTTCTCTCTCGTTTACCATTGAAAGTGGATGCTACTCTTCTGTAAGTGTGTTCTTCTAGGAGGAATACCCTGGAGCAATCATACACTGGCTTTCGTAGGTCCTTGGACCATCTAGCTTTCAGAGAAGGTCCACAACATTTACATCCAAAATACCCTTTTTTTACAAGACCTGTGAGATTAATGTATACAATTAATATGCATGGCACATTAAAGAATATCATGAAGATAAAAACAATTACAACGAATTAAATAACTAATATGTGAAATAATATTGTTATGTATATAAACAAATCGATAAATTAAACATGTAATTTACCAGAGCAAACTCCTAAGCCTGGATAATCATGTGTCCTGTAAGCGCATATGCCATACAACGTAAAACTCCTCTCTACTGCAATGGGTCTTGATACATCGTATACATTTATCCCATCCCATAATTCCTTCAATTCATATACTAGTGGTTGTAAGTAAACAGCCATATTCTTCACTTGTTTTCTACTAGGGACTATGAGAGCCAACATAAGATGTCCATTCTTCATGGAAAACCATGGGGGGGTATTTTTATTGATCACTAATACAAGCCAAATAGAATAGTTGGTGTTTTGGAGATAATATGGGTTGACGCCATCCATGGTTATGCTAAGTCGTAGAATTCATACTTCATCCTTGAGTTTTTCAGACCATGTATCCTCTATATGCTTCATGGCTATTAAATCAGTTGGGATTTTCATAACTCCCAACTCACTTCTGTGTGAGGCATGCCATCACTACAACATAGCTAATTCTTTGCAACAGAATAACCTTTGAATCCTTGGGATTATAGGCATGTGCCTCAATATCTTAAAAGAAGGATGAGTACGTGATTTACCCTTCTTTTTTTATTAATCATACATGTCATGCCCAAATTTTGGACATATCTCTTTGTCTGCATATTATCCTCTATATAGAATACAATCATTTGGACATGCATGATATGATATTTACTCAACACCCAAAATTTTCAAAAATTTATTTGCCTCTTTGCAGCTACCAGGCAAGACATTATCACTCAGAATAACCTTATCTTTGAATAACCTGTAGTTGGTGATCATGGAAAAATATATTAATAAATGTACATTAATGCCAATATAATTATTAACATTCATAAAATTTACCATTTCTAATGTTCATTGTGTACTGATTATATTTCTCAAATTTATATAAGGGAGGACTTTATGGTAACTTACTTCAAAATTTCCAAGAAACATGCATTTGACAAGCCAAACTTTGCTTTTAAGTTTTACAGCAACATCGTTGTCCCCAACTGGGTAGACTTTGACTGACAGCCAAGTCTAAAGAGAGGGGTGGTGGAAGCAAATTTAAGGCTTTCGAAAAATGCGTCAGCGATATGAGCATCATCCCCTAGCTGATCATCGTTTTGGAATGCATCTAACAACATTGTCTCCATGGCAGTCGTATCCCTTAAGTAATCATCCATACCAATCTCTATTTGACTACCTCCATTTCCAGCTTGTGAAGAACTACTATTGTTGTAGTCATTCCTAATTGGTGAATATGGACGTAGCGGGAATTGAATCGGTGGTTGATTCAACCATTATTGGTATCGTTCCTCTCTGATTGTTTATCTTAATTTAGTCTTCTCTCAATCTGACATTGTCGTGGGGTGCAACGGAAGATGGTAGGTAGGTCGCTCATCATCACTAATATCCTAATAATTTAAAAAAAATAAAAATGAACATGATTAGTACAAAATATATGATATCAATTAGTAACCATGTTGACAATATTGCATGATTAATTGGTTTGACGTTGAAATAATTACTTTAATAAATATACAAAACAATTATAATTATTAGCATCATTGTCCCAGGATTTTGGTTAGAAGATGCAATATTGTTATAATTGGCAGGGTGAAGTGGTTGTCCATTTTCATCTACCAAATTCGCCTTGTGGTATGCTGCTCCTGATAAGAGCTTCCGACGTTTGGGAGCTGTTTGAATATTTTGTGCATCTGAACTCGATTCTGAATCTGCATCAACCTGAAAATTTGTATACATTATAAATTTAATTAATTTGTGCATGATTGACATGGATAAAAAACATAAATTCAATTAGATAATGAAAATATAAATAAAATCTAAAGTAAATATTACGTCTCGAGATGGATAGGGAGAACTCTGCGATGGAATTTGAGAAATATTATGGAATGAGATGGATTTTTAAGAATTTTCCATTCGATATAATTATGATATTTTCTCCCTGCATTTGAGCAAAATCAACAAAACAAATTTGGTGCACACACCTAAAATTAATTTCGGTGCCTTAAAAATGGACTTCTTTTTATCGATGCTAATGTACATATCACCGCACCGGTGCATTTTTATTACTACGCACCAGTGTCGTGTCATAAAAAGATGCACCAGTGTGGTGCTAATAAGTGACGCACCGGTGATGAATAACCGCAAATAAAAAAGCGCAACTCTATTTTCCTTAAGTGAAAAAAAACGGTAAATTGAAAAATGGGCGACAAAATATTTTCGAAAATCTATTTTCATAAAACAATTCTTTAAATACTAAAAACTTTTCATTATTTCACTATTTTTGCAAAAAAAATCAGCCATAGATTTGCAAGAGACCTATCTGGAGCAACAGAGCATGAGAGCACTGTGGAGCAGCGAAATACGTTCGAACAGAATCAGAATTTCAAACCTCTGGTGATTCAAACCCTGTTGCATAGAATTTCAATTGATCTCGTGATTAAAGATTGTTGTTTTTTTTCACTTTTTCTGTAGTTTTTTTTTACGCAGTAAGAAAAAAATTTCAATTTCTTTTTCATTTTCAGAAACAAAATAAAATAAAAAAATCCATTTTTACCCTAAACCCTACATTCTTTTTGTTTATGCCCTTTCTTCTCCCTGTTTCTATGATTTCAGAATTAGGGCTTTTCATTTTAGATTTATAGGGTTTGTTTTTCTATATATATAGGCCTAAGACATCCAACCCAAGGGACGACTTGCATAGTCATATCTCAATCCATGTCATCCCTTTCTTGAATTTTTAATAAACATATTTTTTTTATCAGTGCACCTGGCCTAACCTAGCACATCGGTGTGCTAGATTATCCCAGTGCACCACATACATACTGTGTGATAAAAAAATTAAAAACAAAAATTTTATTAAATAGTGCGCCATATGTAAAATAGGGCACCGGTGCACTATTTCATTATGGCGTGCCACACTCGTGCTATTTCGAAAAAAAAAATTATTGTGTTAATCGGTGCACCATGTAACATATAACACATCGCACTGGGTCTCCTAGTTGACAGAGAGCACCGTATGGTGGTCCCTTGTTTGCGCAGGGCGTTTATGCTTCAAAAACTAACACTGGACGATTTTTATTATTTTTTCTAGGTAAAACGGTGCGATGGTTAACATGTAACACACTGGTGCTCCTTGTTGACACAAAGGAATGTATGGTGTGTTATACTATTTTGGAAGTGTGTTTATAAGACCACTATGCACCGACGTCGATGCGTACACCATGAATGGTGCACTGGGTTCTTAAGATTTTTTTTTTTTTACTTGAAAAGTTGACAATTTATTTATAAAATATATTAATGAATGATATGGTACAGGTTTCATATTGATAAAGAAATGGTCGACAAGAGATCAAGTAACAAAAATATTGATAACACATCAAGAAAAGCAAAAAAGGAAAGTTCTTTGTAAATTCTTTACAAAAAATATTATTTTTGTACTATATATAAGTTTAACTAATATGTATTGTTTACTATGTATCATGCAGAGCCACAAAATAACGAAACTCGATAAGATTAATTATGATCTAGGACCAGAAGAGCATAAAATCCTGATGGAAAAATTGCAAAAGGATGAATCACGTGAATGAAAAAATACTATTGATCCAATATGAGTTTCTTTTTATAATTTTCATTAATAATATACTTAAAATTATTAGCTAAGATGTGTCAAACAATATATTGATTTACATTTGTTTCATGTTCTACAGGGACCAACAACTCAGAAAAGGAATGTTGTTCTAAGAAAAGAAACAAATAGAATATGCAAATGAAAATGAATTGCTCCATAGCTCATTTGGAGTGGTGTTGGAGGTTAACGAAAGGTGGATTTTACAAAAGTTTGAGGGATCTAGTGGAACGAATGTATATACATTCTTTCCACTTACAATGCAAAAATAAATCCAATGATTCCAAGAACCAAATTTTATCTAAACTACAGGAAGAGTTTCTAGAGAATTGGTCAATGAGACATGTCAGACTTTTAATAGAAAAAACACACAACAACAAAAATGAAGGAATGAAAAAATAATATTCCTTCAAATGTTTGTCTAGAATTATTTATAAATATCACTTTTTTATATTTCCTTTTGATATATCAATACAAAAATTAAATAGTTTATTGTCTGTTACATTTTCAAGAAAATTATGAAAATCTCAAAATATGAACGAGGTGATATCATAAATATGCCAGTAGGAATGTCCAAAAAGGTGTACATTGAGATGGTCAAAGAAATGGACAAAATTTCATCATCGTAGGAGCCATCTCAACAATAATGTGCTTCAAATGTAATATGTAAAATTGAATTTTTCGATCATTAGGTACAATAAATAAACAATTTAGCATTAAATATTAATTTTCAAGTATTTTCTTGTAGAAAAGAAAAGAAAATGGAACCCATTCAGCACATAAAACAGGACAAAAAGGAAGAAAAGGGTTGATATCTAAGTTTGTGAGTAATTGTTACTTCCATATAACAACTTAACTAGATTTCATTTTTTTATTTTTTAAGTTGTTTTACAAAAATTATCATTAAATGTCTTCAAACAGGTGCTAACATACAAAGAAGAACCATCAGATGTGTTGGCAAGAAACAAGATATCTGAGTAAGACCCAGGTTCAGGAGAGAGGCCAACAAATTTTCCGTAGTAGTCTAGCACAACGTCGGCATTTTCACCCCACTCTGAAGAGTAGAGAGTCTCACTCGAGGCGGGCCGTGACCTTAGTAAGGTTAGGAACACATCAGATATCGACTAATCACAATTATAGAGAAAAGCAGACAGAACTAGGAACTACAAACAAATTTAGCTACTTTGAACAAGATACTACTCATGAGCATATTTAGGATGCAAAATTAAAATTTAAAAGTGGGCAATACATTCATCATAACCAAATTCTTATCACATAACTCCGGACATCAAACCCGGGTAGAATTATATTTCATTATCAATAGCAGACAGTTACATTACTCCTTAGAGTTGATTACAGAAGGACTGATTACAATGTTACAGAACAGAATAGAATAGAATCGAATAGAACATACCAGAATAGAGCTCTCCTACGGCTCTCTTCCTCCGCCCTCTACTACCCCAACCTCCTGTCTACGTTGGTTGATTACCTATTTGTTCCTTAGCCAATGCGACTATCAGTTTTCCCTCCTTTCCCGCTCTATTGTTCACCGCATCTCCCTGATCACTAGGAGTTTTGCTACCTGTCCTTGTCGCTCCTTCCTGCCATCTGTGCTAGTTTCCGCAACTTTCGCGCTACCTACTCTCCAGCTCTCCGCAACCGTGACAGCTCCCTGTCTACCACGGTTGCGCTCCGCCACCTATTATCTGCAACTCAAAACCATTTCATTTTCAAAACAAGGGCCCCAACAGGCCCCGACCACATGTTATTAACTCGTCCCGAGTCAATCCTTTTCTGTTGCCTCAGTCTCCATTGGTCCGCCTGCCTCTGTGGCTAGCCCTGTCTTCTTTGTTTCCTCTCCCTATCCAAACAATGGCCCCAACTTGGGAACCTTTGCTAACGCTGAATATTTGAGTTTGGCGAAGTCAGTAATGGCTTTTTGCCATTCCTTCATGAGTTGGTACGTTTCTGTGGTGACTTTTTCAGCTTCCTTTTCTCCTGCAACGGTCGGCAACTTGCTGAATACTTCCTTAAGTTTGATTTCAGCCTCAGTGGCCATTTGCTGTATTTTTTCTGTAGTATGCTTTACTGGTTGTCTCAGTTCTCGGAGTACCTGCTTGGTGGCAGCTAAATTCTCTTCAATTTTCTATATCTCCGTCTCTAGTTCCTTCGCTTGATTGTACAACTGGTTAATGCCAACGGGGTCTGTGGCCTCCTTTATTTCTTATGAGACTTGCTGTAGCTGTGCCGAGATTGGTTGAGCCTTCATAGTTAACGAGGTTGAACACTCTTGCAAATGTTTCAGAAGGTTGTAAGCTTCTTTCACCGTGGTCCCTAGGGTTTCCTACATCCCAGTTGCCTATTTTTATTTCTCGATGACCTTCTCGGCGTATATGACGACAGGATATGGTAATGTCGGTCTGGTTCCAAGCTCTTCCTTTAGCTCCTGATTCTCCCTGTTGAGATTTGCACAGGCTGTCTCCACGTGGATGGATCTTTCAACTATAGTGCAAACCATTATGTCCCCTGGTGTCTTGTCACCCTGAGCTATCACATTTGGCCAGAGATCTTTAATAACATCTGTCACCTTCTCCAGTTGCTCCTGTAGACTTTCCTTCTCTCCCTTCAATTTTTTGCGCTCTTCAGTAAGCTCACTAATATGCAGTTTTTTCTATTCAAACCTCTGCTGGAGGTCATTGTGGAGCCCTTCGGCATGTTGTGTTGCACGCTAGATGAAATTGTACAGTTGTTCTGTGCCCTAGGTCTGCATACTCTTAGCCCCATAGATATCTTGGTTCATCGAACTCTTTGAGTGGTTGAAAACTGGCTATTGACCTGACTAAGTGTTCATGTGGTGACGTTGGTTGGTTCTGTTGTGGCAGTTGATTCCCTAGGTTATTCATGCTTGTGGTTGGTTGAACCTGTTGTAGTATCAAATTTGCTTGCTGAAAAGGGTTAAGCTCCTTGGGTGAGGGTGTTGTATCTATGATAAAAGATCTCTTGCGAATTAAAATGTCCTGGAAGGTGTTATGTCCAACTAGGGGTTAGTTACCCTCAGGTACCAATGTTGTACTCGAGTTAACCTTTGCCTCGTTATCTCCATTTGTTTCACTTTTTGTCTTGACTGGGTCTGAAATGGTTGTTGATGTGGATGGAGTGCGGGTGGAATAGTCTTTGGAAGTGAATAATGTGTGAGGCGATGAATGGTGAGTGCGAGGTGAAGATGTATGAGTGTGGGGTGGAGATGAACTTTGAACATTCAAAACTGAGAATGGATTGAACATAGGTAGCTCAGTGGTTACCTGGGGGACCATCTCTGGCTCCTCTTGAATTGGTGCCCTTGTATCCATAGGCTATGTGTTGTGGAGGTAAATCCCCTCTGCGGACAGAGGCGATCCCTACTAGCCCAGATCGGGTCTAGCAACAATCGTATCATGCTATGGTGCAAGTTCCTAATTGAAATAAACCAAATCACGAAGAAGGCCTACCTTGAGTCCAATGCTGTCGTTTGTAGAGGAGATTATGCTCCCGTTTCCTTGCTCCGGCAGATCACAATCCTTTCACTCACCGCGATCGAACACCTGCACACACAAGAAACACGACAAACACAAGCGTAAAACCCGATATATGCAATTATGTATCAGTTAGAGAAGACACAACTCATGATCATAATGAACAATACGAGTGGAACCATAACCAATAGTCTCTTATCATTAATTCAACAAAGGAAAATACAACCAGGCTCTGACGCTGAACCTTCCTTCGGTGGGTCATCAGCGGAATACGTCTCAGTAAAGCTTGTCAGGAATGGGGACAAGCCTCTCTCTTCGATCGTCAATCTCTTTGCTATGGATTTGGCACTATGAAGGCTATCAAAGCTCTTACAACATTCTTAGGCTATGAAGGCTCTTGGAGATTCTTGGAGACTCTCGGAGACTCTTGGAGACTAGCTTGCAAAGGGAAATGGCAAGCTTATATAGATGGTGGAAGGGGAGTTTGGATCCCTACAATCATGGGATTGTCCCTATCCTCAAGGAAGCTTCCATGAGAGGTGGAAAACCACTTCCTCTACATGGAGAACCGAAGCCAAACGTCCCAACTCAATTTAGAGACCAATTCAGGAGTTGGTTGGAGTCAATCTTCTGCCATTTATTTTTAAAAAACACCCTTTATTAAGCCTGGCGCGAGTGCGACTCTGAGACAGAGCGCCAATTGGCACGCCCTCTTTGAAGGATTTCGCCCATTGGCGCGAGTATAACACAGGCTAGTCGCGCCAAGGGTGAAAAGTCTATTTTTAGGGTTTTCACAAGGAGATGTCTTCAGGGAAATGAAATTCCATGTCTAGGGGAATGCCATGAAAGTGTTTTTAGGTTATGCCACTGCTCACAGGTCACGGAATGAGACCTCCAATGTGCGGGACGGGGAATTGCAGGGACGGTGACAAATTGTTGTGTAACACTATGTTTGATCTTCCTCAGTGAGATCAACCACCTGCCTAGGCACCATGACCCTAGCTTTCTTGGCCTTATGAGCAGCTACAGGTGGTTTAGGTGTCTTACTCTTTTTTACTGAAATTACTGTTATTGTTGGGGGTAAATTAAACATTGTGGGTGGCAGGACAGTGAGTATGGGTGCAACTATCGAGGGTGATGCAGAATTTGAGGCCTGAAATTATGAAAAAGTAGGAAACAGGGGAGAAGAACTGGTGATAGTTTTCATTACCCGATTGAAGCCTTTTACTCTCGTGTCCAGGTCCTCCAGTACTAGTTTTAACCGCAATTGTGACACTGTTCATTGTCTCATCCGGTGTCTCCCCTGGTAATGGTTTTGGCTGCATGCCCTCGAACGAGTAGTGATGGACTCCTCTTCTGATTTCCATTCCCACCCCTGGCCAGGAGAAGACTTCAGTGTGGATGCTTTTTCATCTTCTTGAAACTTCAACGGTCTCATTTTAGATTTTGTTTCGTCCACATAGGTGGGCCTGATGTAGGTTTGTTTGTGTGTGACCCCGAACCATATTTGAGAAGAATAACTGTCCAGCAAACTCCTCGGGACCCTTTGTTTCCTCGCCACTATGTCCACCATCTACCTGTACCAGAATGTGAACACCTCTTCATTTACCTCTTCTGTGTTGGGGTCTCCCGATATCTTCCAGGGCATAAACTTCATCGCCAACGACTGACCACTTGTGAGTTCCACACGTTGTCTGACTCTCAGGAAATTCTATTTCCACATTGAAAATGCCATGATAAAGTAGTCGTAGATTAACCCAGTGGCTCTTTTGTAGTTATCCTCGCAGGCTTCGAACAATTAATTTAGTAGAAATGTACACCAATTCAGTTGGGTTCCCTGGAAGCACTGTTTCGCAACTGAAATGGTATCGAGGGTGCATTCTCCCTTTGTATAGTGTCTCATGGTCTTGCCTGCAATCAGGTAACAAGAAAACTTAACTGTTGGGTTGTTTATAAGGTATATCTTTGCCCCTTTCCCTCCTCTTTTGGTGTCGTATTTCTTGTAATAGTCGCAATCTCCTGCCTTCTTTGCTCTTTTGGAGACTGTTTGGAATGATGTGGAGACATCCCTCCCTTTTGTTGATAACCCTGTCAGCTTGTGAATATCTTCTGCATCCACTGGTATTTCCCTCCCTAACCATAGTGACCCGTACTAGAGTCTGCTTAGCAGGAATTTCATACACTACATCACGTCTCCTATGGTTCTGAACACGAGGAGGTTCCTTAGGTTTAGAATTACTGACTACTGGATGCGTCTGAACTCTGGAAGTAGCCTTGTTGCTTCTTCTTCTCCTTCAGTAGCATATTTTTCTATATAAACCTACCTCTTCATCACCGAAAACTGGTAAGAATCTGTGAAGTCTATGTCGTCCAATGACGCATTATCATATTTTCCCACCAGTGACTCCATTCTCTGAATTCTCTCGTCGAGCTCAGGCTAGACGAATGCTGGTGCTACCTTGGTCAATTTTTATCTTCTTTGGTATACTTGAAATTCTACCCATGCTCTTTCTCTGTAAATTCCTACTACTGGATGCTCTCTCTGGACTTCTTCTGATGAGATTTCTCTCGTTGCTGTTGTTTATTGTTTTAACTCAGAATTCTCCAGCATTCTCGTGCTTTCTTATTTTATGTGGGTTATGTAAGTAACCGACACAAATGAGGTTGATAATACCACATAACTAATTAATTTTTCTTGCCTCCCCCATGGCTATAATCGTGTGATTAGTTACAGCGATGAGGTGTGTTCTGACATGGCTGACCGTGACTTCGAGATTTGGGCAGATGTGATGGGTAATGATTATGGCCTACTATGGAAAATTTATTATGGTATGGATGATCCTAATTATGGAAATTACTTCTCAAATATAGGTAATCCTACGGACTGACATGGGAATGATGGGTCATGATGATGGAATGATGTTCAACACATTTGGCTCTCTGACATGGATGACACGGTGGACACTACCCTCCCTCGACCACAATCAGTTGCGATGTTGTCTCTATATTGCAACTGTGATTTTTTCTGTTATTGCAGTTTTTGCTTTATTGGGATTCCTATCTATTCACTTCTCGGGTGTGAGAGAGTTATTGACTCTACCTACTCTATTCTACCCTAATGACTCCTCTCAGTTGTGAGAGTTATTGGAAAATGAAATAATGAAACTTACTCGTGATAAGGCTTCATGCATGTGCCATTCACCCATCCTGGTAATACATGGCCATCCAGCTTTGCTAACTGAACTGCTCCTGAATCTCAAATTTCAATCACATGGTACGGTCCCAGCCAATGCATTCTGAGTTTACTTGGGAACTTTTGGAACTTGTTGTCGTACATTAAAACTTTTCCTTCGGCTGTAAACATTTTATGCTTGATATGACGGTCATGCCAAGCTTTATGTCTGTCTTTTTGGATAGTTTGATGAAACTCCGCTAGAAACCTGTTCTCTTCAAGTTCTTGTAGTTCATGTAGTTTCTCTTTTAATGAGTCTTCCTCTGTTAAATGTAGTGTTGACGCGATTAGCAGGCTCGGTATGACACATTCAGCCAGTACCATCGATTCCCTCCCATACACCAGCTGGAATGGAGTCTGGTTGTTCAGACTTTTGATAGTTGTCCTGTATGCCCACAATGTTGCTAGTACGCACTCATCTCACTCATCTCGATCAACATTGCAAAAATTTGTTAATCCCTTTTCGAGAATCTTATTATATGCTTCCACTGTACCATTTTCCTGAGGATGGTACAGACTGCTCTTTTGATGTTGTACCATGAAATTTTCTAACAGAGATTTGATTGTTGCTTTGATAAATTGTGTACCTTGATCGCTACTTAGACTTCTGGGGTAGCCAAATATTCTTATGATATTTTCAAATATGAACCTAGCTACTATTTCTACCTTGCAATCCTTCACTAGTACCGCTTCTGCCCACCTGGTGAGATAGTCTGTTGCAGTAATGATGTACCTGGCCTGCGAATGTCTTGCGACAAGTGTTATCGGTCCAATGAAATCTACGACCCACTTCTCAAATGGCTGCAATGTTTTTACAGGGTGAAGTGGTAGCTCATCTCTGTGCGATGGACGTCCCGTTCTCTGGCAGACATCACATTTCTTTACAAATGATTTCTTTTTCGTGTGTACTATGGACCACCATAAGCCTACTTGCAGTATCTTTCATGTAGTGGGTTTTGCACTGACGTGTCCTCCCGCAACTCCACAATGACACTCCCATAGTATATCTTCCCTTTCATGGTCTAGGACACATCTCCACAAGACATGGTCTAACCCCATCTTATACAGGTGTCTCGCTATTAGCTAATACTTTGCTTCTATGACTACCAAATGTCTTTTCTGAGTCGATATATATTCATTCGGGCACTATCATGTTTCCATATAGATTGTTATCTAGTCTAAGTAGTCTGGGATGGCTTCTACTCTAAAAATGATCAGCGTCCGGCAGTTGATCATCGAGGGACCCTCCATTTTATCCATTTTCCAGCCTTGAAAAATGGTCAGGACCCACATTTAGTCTTCCTGGTTTCACTATCACCTCAAAGGTGAAGTCCTGAAATAGTAGGAGCCATCTATAGATCCTTCCTTCAAGGATCGGTTTGTTAACTAGGTACTTTAAAGCTGAATGGTCTGTGAAGAATTTAGTTGTTGGGTATGGAGCCTGATTATCTTGTTTACTTTGTATCACAGCATTGGACCCCTATACCTTCAAAGGGGCGGCAACGCCGCCCGTAATTAATCGCCGCCATGGGGGGTCCAGGGGGGGCGGCAGCGCTTTTCGGAGCCCCCCCCTGGCGGGGGTTTTCGGGGGCAGCGCCCCCAAAGATAAAAATAGATGTAAAATTGCCTTGTAAAAGTATAGTAATTTCTAGTCAATCTGGGCCGTTCATTAGGCAAATGATCTGATGATAGAAGTTATGTTTATATTAGGGTTTTTTGCCCTAGAAGGCAACCCCTCACTTTTATGAGCGCATTGTATTGTGGCTATGCATTTTATGTGTATTCTCGGAGCGAGAAACAGAGAGGGAGACTGTGAGAGAGAATAGAGGATATTACAGCGGATTTGCTGTAGGTTTTGTCTCTTCATTTTTGCTAGATAATAGAAAGGAAGGACTGGCTGTTCGGGGTGGACGTAGCCCAAACTGGGTGAACCATGTATATCTGTGTCTCTCTAGTTTTATGTGTTTTGTGTGCTTGTATTTTTCCGCATATTTTATGTGTTGCATTGCTCCATAATATATAATTTTCTAACAACTGGTATCAGAGCCGAAGGTATATTTGGCTGATAAACTCGCAGGAAATAAGGGTTCCTGGTTCAAGTGGGAGAAATGGCAGACGATGGTAAGTTTAGGGTCGAGAAATTTAACGGCCAAAACTTTCCGCTGTGGAAGATGCAGATGGAAGATTATCTGTATCAGAAAGATCTATACCTACCATTGAGTGGAAAAACAAAGAATCCGGCGGCCATGACAGACGCGGAATGGAACATTCTCGATAGAAAGGCACTCAGAACAGTACAGTTGTGTCTTGCGGCGTTAGTCGCTTTCAATATTTCGAAGGAAATAACAACAGGGGGTTTGATGAAGATGTTGGCGAAACTATATGAAAAACCCTCGGCCTCAAACAAGGTATTTCTTATGAAACGACTATTTAATATGAAGATGTCGGAAGGTGGATCTGTTGCAGACCATTTAAATGAATTTAATACAGTTACCAGTCAGTTAAGTTCTGTAGGGGTAAACTTTGATGATGAAGTTAGAGCTCTGTTATTCTTGTGCTCATTTCCAGAGAGTTGGAATGGTTTATTAATGGCCATTAGTAACTCTGTCTCTGGATCTAGTACTTTAAAGTTTGATGATGTTGTTGGTGCTATCCTTAGTGAGGAAATGCGACGGAAAAGCTCTGGTGAGACATCAGGTAATTCTTTGAGTGCAGAGTCTAGGGGAAGAAGAATGGAAAGAGGAAAGAGCTCGGGATATCGCAGTAAATCAAGGAAAGGCAGATCCAAGTCCAGATCAGGGATAGTGTGCTAGAATTGCGGAAAGAAAGGACACCTAAAGAAAGACTGTAGATCTCGGAAGGGAAAAGAAGGAGACACACAGCAAGAAAACAATCATGAAGCAAATGTGACAGGTGATGTGTTACAAGATGCTTTGATTCTTTCTTTCGAAAATGTTAATGATTCTTGGGTTGTAGATTCAGGGGCTTCATTCCATGCCACACCTGATAAGAAATATTTTCATGACTATGTTCAAGGAGATTTTGGACAAGTTCATTTGGGTGATGATAAACCCTGTAAAATTGTTGGAATGGGTAAATTTATTGTAAAACAACAGAATGGAAACCAATGGCTACTAAAGGAGGTAAGGCATGTTCCAGATCTGAAGAAAAATCTGATTTCAACAGGGCAGTTAGGCAGTGAAGGTTGTGTGACAACTTTCACAGATAAAACTTGGAAGGTCACCAAAGGAGCCCTGGTAATAGCAACAGGTGAAAAGGTTGGTACATTGTATTTATGCAATGGTATTTCTAACTCTGTTAATGCTTTAACTTCCAAAGGAGCAGATGCAGCATTATGGCATCATAGGCTCGGACACATGAGTGAGAAGGGAATGAAGATTCTTCACTCAAGAAATTTGTTGCCAGGATTGAAGAATGTTGATTTGGATTTCTGTGAGAATTGCATTTATGGAAAACAAAATAGAGTCAGATTTCTCAGAGTTGGGAAAGAAAAGAAGAGCGAAAAATTGGAACTTGTGCATACAGATGTATGGGGACCTGCTCAAGTATCATCTCTCGATGGCTCTCGTTATTATGTTACTTTTATTGATGATGCAACTAGAAAAACATGGATTTATTGTATTCAGAATAAATCTGATGTATTTGATATTTTCAAGAAATGGAAAGCTTTGGTTGAGATTGAGACAGGAAAGAAGTTGAAGTGTCTCAGATCAGACAATGGAGGTGAATATTGCAGCAAAGAGTTTGATAGGTACCGTTCAGAGCATGGAATTCGTAGAGAGAAGACAGTTCCAAGAACACCACAAGAAAATGGTGTGTCAGAAAGGATGAACAGAACAATCATGGAGCGTGCAAGGTGCATGAGATTGCATGCAGGTTTGCCTTTACAATTTTGGGCAGATGCTGTAGATACTGTTGTTTATCTAATAAACAGAGGGCCTTCAAGTTCCTTGGATGGTGGTATTCCAGAGGAAGCATGGACAGGTAAAAAGGTAAACTACTCTTTTTTAAAGCCTTTGGTTGTGAGGCCTTTGTCCATATTAATAAAGAAAATAGAACAAAGCTTGAGGCAAAATCAAAGAAATGTACCTTTATTGGATATGGTGCTAATGATTTTGGTTATCGCTTATATGATTATAAAAATCACAAAATCATTAGGAGCAGAGATGTAATATTCAATGAAAAGGTCTTGTATAAGAATCAGTTGCAGGAAAAGAAACAGGAAAAAGAAAGCAAGGAATACATGGTTCTTGATGAGATAACTAAAAAAGTAAAGGTGCCTGAAAATAATAATAATCAACAGTCACAGCAGCAGCAACCACCACAACAGCAACAGGCACCTCAAACACCTGAAAGTGGTGTTAGAAGATCTACCAGGATAAGTAGACCCCCTGAACGATACTCTCCTTCATTATATTATTTATTGTTGACTGATTCTGGTGAACTCGAATGTTATGAAGAAGCAATGCAGGTTGAAAGCAGGAAGAAGTGGGAGCTAGCCATGGAAGAAGAGATGGACTCCTTAATGCATAACCAGACTTGGGACTTAGTCAAGTTGCCTGCAAGTAAAACTACATTGCAGAATAAATGGGTTTACAGGCTGAAGGAAGAAGATGGAGGAAAACAGGGGTACAAAGCTAGACTTGTGGTGAAGGGGTTTGCACAAAAGAAAGGTATTGATTTTGATGAAATATTTTCTCCTGTTGTTAAGATGAATTCAATCAGAACTATCTTAAGTCTTGTAGCAGCGGAATATTTACATCTTGAACAGTTAGATGTAAAGACATCATTTCTCCATGGAGATTTGGAGGAAGAGATATACATGTAGCAACCAGAAGGATATGAGGTAAAAGGGAAAGAAAAATTGGTGTGCAGGTTAAAGAATAGCTTGTATGGTTTAAAACAGGCTCCAAGGTAGTGGTATCTAAAATTTGACAAGTTCATGTCTGAACAAGGTTATACTAGATGTCACTCTGATCATTGTATTTATCTAAAAAGGAAAAATGATGGTAGCTATATTATATTGTTATTGTATGTAGATGACATGCTTGTTGCAGGATCTGACATGCAGGAAATAAATGTGCTCTAAAGAAAATTGGCAAATTCCTTTGCAATGAAGGATTTGGGAGCTGCAAAACAAATCCTTGGTATGAGGATAACTAGAGACAGGAAAAATTGCAAATTAACATTGTCTCAGAATGAGTACATAGAAAAGGTGTTGAAAAGATTTAATATGCAGAATGCAAAACCAGTTAGTACACCTTTTGCTAGCCATTTCAAACTTAGTAAGGAGATGTGCCCAAAGACCCAAGAAGACATGGATTATATGTCTAAAGTTCCATATGCATCAGCAGTTGGACGCTTAATGTATGCAATGGTCTACACAAGGCCTGATATTGCACATGCAGTGGAAGTTTTAAGCAGGTACATGAATAATCCAGGAAAAGAACATTGGATGGCAGTAAAATGGATTCTCATATATTTGAGAGGTACCACAAATCAAGCATTATGCTTTGGTGGTTCAAACATTGCTCTACAGGGATATGTTGATGCGGATATGGCAGGTGACAGAGATAACAAGAGGAGCACTACAGGATATGTATTTACTATAGGTGGAACAGCTGTCAGTTGGGTTTCAAAAATCCAAAGTGTTGTTGCACTTTCAACAACAGAAGCAGAGTATGTTGCTGCTACAGAGGCTAGTAAAGAAATGATTTGGTTACAAAGGTTTATGGATGAATTGGGTAAGAAGCATGATATGGACACACTATACAGTGATAGCCAAAGTGCCATTCATCTTGCAAAGAACTCAGCATTTCATTCCAGGACTAAACACATACATCTCAAGTACCATTTCATACGGTCAGTATTGGAAGATGGAGAGTTGAAGCTAGAAAAGATACACACTAGCCAGAATCCTGCAGATATGCTAACAAAAGTTGTAACCAGGGAGAAACTGAGAATGTGCTCAGTTTCAATTGGTCTTCAAGGATGACGATGAAGATAAGGAATAGCCAGGTCCAAAGAGGAGTCATTGTCCAGCAAATGAAGCAGCGATGGAGTTGCTACAATCAGTCTCCAAGTGGGAGATTGTTGGGTATGGAGCCTGATTATCTTGTTTACTTTGTATCACAGCATTGGACCCCTATACCTTCAAAGGGGTGGCAATGCCGCTCTTAATTAATCGCTGTCATGGGGGGTCCAGGGGGGGCAGCAGCGCTTTTCGGAGCCCCCCTCCTGGCGGGGGTTTTCGGGGGCAACGCCCCCGAAGCTAAAAATAGATGTAAAGTTGCATTGTAAAAGTATAGTAATTTCTAGTCAATCTGGGCCGTTCATTAGGCAAATGATCTGACGGTAGAAGTTATGTTTATATTAGGGTTTTTTTCCCTAGAAGGCAACCCCTCGCTTTTATGAGGGAATTGTATTGCGGCTATGCATTGTATGTGTATTCTTGGAGCGAGAAACAGAGACGGAGACTGTGAGAGAGAACAGAGGATATTACAGCGGATCTGCTGTAGGTTTTGTCTCTTCATTTTTGCTGGATAATAGAAAGTAAGGACTGGCTGTTCGGGGTGGACGTAGCCCAAACTGGGTGAACCATGTATATCTGTGTCTCTCTGGTTTTATGTGTTTTGTCTGCTTGTATTTTTCCGCATATTTTATGTGTTGCATTTCTCCATAATATATAATTTTCTAACATTAGTACCTCGTAATAGGTAGTGGCAAAAATTTTTAAGGGAATACACCATTGCTAAGGCTACTCGTTTTGTTGTGGTGTAGTTCCTTTGAGTTGTCGATAACTTCTGACTTGAAAAATAAACTAGGTGATCAACTGAAGTATCTCCTAGTTGAGCCAGAACTGCTCCTAGTGCAACGCTGGAGGCATCGATATGGACGTGGAATTGCTTGTCCCAATTAGGATGAAATAATATGGGTGTGCTTGCCAATTTTTATTTTAGTGTATTAAGGGTAGTAATACAATCGTTTGTTCAAATGAATTGCTCTGATTTCCGCAACAGCTTCTTCAATGGGGCTATTATCTTTGCATAGTTGCAGATGTATTGTCTGTAGTAGCCAGTGTAGCCTAGCAGTGACCTTAACTGCTTCACGATTTCCGGTCCCTCTTTATTGATTATAATTGCCACTTTTACTGGATCCGTACAAACTCCTTGTTTGCAAACAACGTGTCCTAACAACATCCCAAAGGGTACTGTAAAGATGCACTTCTTAAGGTTTAATGAAATCTGTAGTTGTTTGCATCTGTCAAACATTATACTTAACAACGTTGCATGATTCTTTAACAGGTTGTAAAATTTCCAGTCATCCATGGATATATTCCCGAAATGCTGCTATAACAATTCGTGAAAACACTGCTGGTGCGTTTTTCAACCCAAAGGGCATTACATGATATGAAAATGAGCCCCATTCGGTTGTGAAAGTTGTTTTCTTATTATATTCTTCACCTATCCTTACTTGATGGTATCCTGAAAATCCATCCATAAATGAATAAGCTTCATTCCCTACAACATTGTCGAGCACCTCATCATTGAACAAAGTGGAGAATGGATCATGTATGCATGCATTGTTGAGGCTCTTATAGTCAACACATACTCGAATTTCATATTTTTCCTTTTTACTTTGTATGACTATAGGACTTACCCACTCTGCTTCTTCCACCAGAAATATCAACCCTACTTTCAGCATTTTATCAGTCTCTGCCTTGAATTTTTCTTTCAATCTTGGAATCAGACGATATGGTCTATGCTTTACTGGTCTTGTGTCGAGATTCAAAATTATACGCATCTCCCCCATGTCTCATTTTATTCCCTTCAGCTCCACTACTGAGGATGGGAACAAGTCTTCATATTCATGGAGTAGATTAAATATCTCCTTTGTCGTTTCTGCATCCCAGTAGTCACCAATTGATGCAAGTTTGGGATTTTCTGGTGTTCCGATGTTCAGCTTCTTGGTCTTCAACAATAGCGGATGAATTCCTTCTGTTGTAGGTTCTTTTTGAATATCTCGCTCCCCTTCTTTTTCTTCAAAATATAGATGTCTAAGATCTTCTAGATCATCATCATCCATTTCACTGTTTATCTTTTTGCATGCTACCGACTGTCTGACACTCTGTTTTGGGAGCGGTTGTTCTTCATCCTCTTGAATCTCTGGAAAGAACGGTATCCTTTTAATGGCCTACAATGCTTGTGTGACTGGTTCTGTTTCTCCTTCAAAGGAAAAGCATTGCGTAAGCTGATTCGCAACTGCTCGCCAGGTATCGGTTCCTCTTTTCTTCTCTTCAGTTAGGTACCAAGCCTGTGGAATTAAATCCAGTGAATGTACAAACTTGTGTACCCATAGATCTTCTGGGTACCCTGATTTCTTCCATTGGTCCTCACAATGTTTTTTACTGGGGTCAGAATCCCCTTGGTATTTTTAAGTGAATTTTGGTCCTTCCTCTTCCTTGAATTTGGCCCTCAACGCTGCTGCAACCCCATCCCATCGTGACAGAGAGTTGCGGTGGTTGCTCCACCACCTTGCTGATGTGGATTGTAAAGCCACATCCATGAGTGGGACCCTATGTTCCACTGGTACTTTATCTTCTATTTTGACAATAAAGGTATTTACAACATTCATATTTTATAAATTCGGATATTCTCTTACCTCAATTATGATCGAATTGATTCTTCGGATGTTAGCACATATTCTTGTATTGGCCTCATATCCCCCCTGCTTCCAATCATCCCAAGCTATTTCTGAGTCCAAGTCTAAGCTTTGAACACTTCTCCAGCTTACAGTCCCCCCCCCCCCATTGTTGGGTTGATATAATCTTATATTTTCCCTGCTGTCATCCAATAAAGATGATCAAGAAGCTAAGCATCATCTCTGTTGTCGACAGTCTCTGTATATCGGGGTCCTTGAGATGGGTCAAGTGGCTGAGTGAACCTGATTTCCCTGTCTTCAAATATCATTAGTTCCTTTTTCAAATCGATTACTGCACAGTTCTCGAAAGCCTAGTCTATTCCCAATAATGTTGGGTAGGGATCCTTATCCCCCATGATGTCTATCAACTCGAAGTCTGTGTGTGTATTTACCCCCGCAACATTGAATTCGACATCCTCCAGCCTACCTATGGTCACAATGCAGTACTGGTTTTCCATGTGGATTTGGATTGGTGAATATGTCAGTTTTGGTCTCCCCAATGCTTCCCATGTCTTCCTTGGAAAAATTTTGACATCTGACCCTAGGTCAAGCATTGTGTCCTTAATTTGGAATCCTGCGACTTGAGTGTTTACACATAATTCTTTCCCTGTTCTTCTCTTATTTCTTTTGACTCTCCGTATGTATTTCTGTGTTACATCATTTGCCTCTTCTGGTTCAAGGGTTTCCTGCACAACCATCTCCAGATTTTGTTTCAGTTGCTCCAGCATCGGTGCATTGGTTACAATTTTTAAAAATAGTCGGAACCATTCTTCAATCATTGTGCTTGTATTAGTTTATTTCTCCTTGTCCACCTTCGGCTACGATAACTCAAAGCCTTTCCTCCCTCCAAGTTGGGAAAATGTTTCCACTTCTTATTTAAAGTATTGCTTCTGCCTATCTGGCCTAAACCCTAGCTTTGGATATGTTGGCTTTATCGGCTTTGTTGAGTCTATATTTTATGCATCTTCCCCTATTCTCTTTCCTCCTCGCGTCACTATGGCTACATTATGCATAGCCTAAGCCTCTACTATTCTTGGCTCTGCATTTACCAGGTTTTCTCCTCTTTGTCTGGCTCTTTCTTCCCATCCTTTAAGTAGCTCTGGGCAGTCTTCAATTGTGTGCATATTGACTTTGCACTGAGAGAACCATGGTCTTCTGGGAAGTGGACATTCCCTGGCTACGTGTCCCTCTTGGTCAAAATTTTAGCATCTTACAAGTCCTCTTCCTAGGTCTATCTCCTCTCATGCCTCCTCCTCGTCCCCTGGGAGCCTCATTCACTCTATATGATGGCTTGTCCAATCATTCTGCAAGTGCATCCATGGCTCTACACTGCTCTGTGTTGTGCGTTGTGGAAGCACAGAACTCACAATATATGTTCTTTGGAACGTTGGAGTATTTTTTCAAAATTTTGCATAGGTAGGGTGGATGACCTTTTACATATCGCGCAATATTCAGTTGTGGCCTGATTCTATTGCGTAGGGAACCCTAGGTAGTGGGGTTGCAGCGGATATAGCCCTTGAGTGTTTATCTATGCAACTCCCCCTACTGGTGGAGTTCCTTGTGTCCCTGTTACTGAAGCCCCCGTATTCTGCCCCCGCAACCTTGGACATTCGGTGACCACGTATCCCTCCATCAAACAGTGTGTACACCATACATTGGATCTTGCAGGCCACATTGGCTGGATATCCTTCAAATTTTCTATTAGACTGGCTATCTGATGTTGTAACCCCAATATGGAAGGGTCTTGAGTTGTTGCCATTCCTTTGAACTCCTGCAGATACCCCGTCATGGCCTCTATCTTCATGGCTTGCTCCAGTGCATCTTGTAATGTATCGATCTTCTGTTGTGTTAGTGGAGTTCTTGTCAACAGTAGAAGGGCCTTGATAAACCAATCTCTCTGATGATTCGGATCGATTGGGTAATTCAGTTTTCCAACCGCATCCTTGAACCTTCTCATCAAATCCTATGCAGTTTCACCTTCTTGCTGTTTAATCTCCCACATCTCTAACAAACCCTGATGATCTGTCTGAGGTAACTTGAATTCTATAACAAATTATTTCTTTACATCATCTATCATTACGTTTGGATGAGCTTCAAACCATTTAATAAACTAGCGAAGAGCTCTCTCCTTGAGAGTAGTTTGAAACTTGATCAACTTAACCACCTCTGGTATCTGCCAAGCCCTCCATATGGCTTCGCAGAGATACCAATGCTGCTCCACATCATCATTTCCTCTCCCAGAGAACTCTGGGTATCGGGTAAATGATCCCACCACACTTCTTTGTGTGGATGGTACTAGAATAAAACCCCTATTTCCTGGCTGTGAAATTGTATTACTAGCTCTACTGCTAGTATGTATTACAACTGTAGACTGAACATTATTCAACTTACTCAATTCTCATAACTTAACAAAAAATTCTCCTAGTGTCTAATAGAGTACCAGGGGAAGGTCAGGACTAGAGCTACTTGAACTTTGGGGAATAGAGTTACCTTGAGTTATGGGTGACGGCCCCTCTCAAAATAGTTTCTCCATCGCAACATGCAACTCCAAATCAGACATCTCCTCGGGGAGCGCGTCCTCCACGATGGAATTTTCTCCCTTTTCTCTTTGGGTTGGGATCCTATACACTTGCCTGACTTCCTTGACGGTCCCTCCTATTCCTTGGGATTCTGTCTGACCTTCCATCTCCTTTGTCATCTGCGGTGCCTTCTCTTTGTTCTGTTGAGTACTTTCCTGCTTCTCCAACTCCTTCATCACTCTTTCCTTCCACTTCTCAGTGATTTGCGCCCTCCGATGTGCTCGTCACTCTCTCAACCTACTGGAGGTCTCAGCATCCATATCTCTCTTCCCCCTTCCAACTTACTTGTAGCATCTCTCCCTCATCTCCTTCCCCCAATACTGGAGGTTTAAGTCCCCATGTCAGATTTTTGAAATTCTATCAATCCCTCATATACCATTAAAATGAATCTCCTTTAGCAGCTCTCCTCGTAATATGGATCTGAACATGTCTTCTAATTTTGAGAAGGACTAGTAACACTCAACCACAAATTCCACTATATGTCCTTCCAAGGTAGATTATACCCAGAAATCTACAGCTCAGGTAAATTCAGTATCTAATCGATGGAGGGCTACCAGATCCACATGCAACCACTTGCGACACATCTTACGTGAGCTTCCTTGGACTATCTTGACTTGTAGTATCTGCAACCAATTATAGAGTTCCTTTGGAAACTTTCCCCAGAAAATTTCGTAGAGATCACTCGCAGATTCAAAGAATAGAACCTGACCCTTAACAGTTTTCTCCCTTTGTTGTCTCAACTCAGCTTGCTGCGCTATGAACTGATCTAAGTGGTTATCCCACCATCTTCATATTTCTCTCTCAGAGATCTGTGATACCATGATCTATCTCCTAAATGAAATTTCTGGTCCCGACAATAGAACCATTTGTTGGCGAGAAAGAAGGTCTCTGAGTAAGACCCAGGTTCAAGAGAGAGGCCAATAAGGTTTTCGCAGTAGTCTAGCACAACGCCAACATTTTCACCCTACTCCGAAGAGCAGAGAGTCTCACCTGAGGCGTGTCATGACCTTATTAAGGTTAGGAATAGATCACATATCGACTGATCACAACTATAGAGCAAACTAAACAGAACTAGGAACTGCAAACAGATTTAGCTACTTTGCACGAGATACTACTCATGAGCATATTCAAGATGCAAAATTAAAATTTAAAAGAGGGCAATACATTCATCATAACCAACTTCTTATCACAAAACTTAGGACATTAAACCCAGGTAGAAGTTTATTTCATTATCAATAGCGAACAGTTACATTACTCCTTAGAGTTGATTACAAAATGACTGAGTTCCGCTCCCTGTCCTTGTCGCTCCTTCCTGCCATTTCTGCTAGTTTCCGCAAACTATCGCGCCACCTGCTCTCCAGCTCTCTGCAACCATGACAGCTCCTTGTCTACCATGGTTGCGCTCTGTCACCTGTTATTTGCAACTCAAAACCATTTCATTTTCAAAACAAGGGCCCCAACAAGATGAATTGATTGACATTGGGTTAAATGTGGGTTGTGAGTATATGTTGGCATATCATAAATTAATTGTGGAATTTGTAAGCATCTATCAAGTTTGTTTTACTTAGCTCCGTCTATAATTAATAGAACAAAAAAATCTTTTATATTAAATATATGATTTGTTATGGGGTATAAAACTTGCAGGAAAAAAAGTATGGAACTGTGCCAACAAATGAAATCTTGAAATATGGCATACTACATGGTTTTGAAAGAATGTGCATAGTTCATGAGTCAATTGTTTCTATGGTACGTCATTTCTTTTCGATTTACATTGATGTATATTGTTTAATATTGCAATTTTCATTATTCTCACCAATTTATATACACTCATTACAGTTTATTTTTATGTTTGTAGATGGAAGGTGAAGAAGAAGAAAACAATGAACATCGTGAAAAAAACATTCTTGAAAATAACCCAAGTCATGGAAGCAGCTCTAGCAGTGACAACAGTTCAAACAAAGAATGATGATCACTATGTTTGGATATCAAAGCAAGGCGTTGTATTTTTTGAAATATTTGTCTGTGAAATTAGATATTTCATTTAATGTAATGGACATAGTGTCCCAATTGAAATACAAAGGGATACCAATAACTGTCCCATTTTGTATGACAAAGAATGTCTTATATATGTGTGTGTGTGTGTGTGTGTGTGTGTGTGTGTGTGTGTGTGTGTGTGTGTGTTTTAATTTATTCTATTGTGTTCTCCATTGTCATTGTGAAATGTAACACCACTGATTAAATTTATGGATGATTAAATATTATAATGAAGAGATGTGAAATTTGATGATATGATATAACAAATTAATCCAAATATCACATTCAAATGCACTAATAAAAATTTAATTCATATGCATATTGTTATAAGATATGTGTCGTCTTTTGATGAATAATGAATTTTAAAAAATCACAATAATTATGATATGATATAACAAATTAATCCAAACATCACATTCAAATGCATTAATAAAAATTTAATTAATATAAATATTGTTATAAGATGTGTCGACTTTTGATGAATAATGAATTTTAAAAAATCACAATAATTGCACTGGCACAGGTCGATGTTTCTAAAAAATACAAAATGAACACCGGTGCGTGTCAGTTACTGTACACTGGTGCGTTTGTATGATACAGCGCACCAATGCATTTATACGACCTATAGGCACCACACAAATACGAATACCAATTATAAATCTCGATGTGTTTGTGCGATACTGCGCACCGGTGTGTTTTGTGTGTCTACGCACCAGATCATTTGTGCGACCTATGGGCACCACACAAATACTAATACAAATTAGAAAAAACGGTGTGTTTTTCTGATACTGTGCACCTGTGTGTTTCTCTAACTTGACATACCGGTTCGTTGAGATGACCTGTGGGCACCGCAAAAATCCCAAGACCAATTAGAATGGCGTTGTGTGTTCCATCACCAACACTGCACCTCAGTGCAGTTTTATAACTTGACGGCCTCGTGCATGCACCTTCGACCACCCCGAGCCACCTTCTAGAAGACACACACTAGTGCGTTTACACCTTAGTAGCACACCGATTAAAAAAACATCCGTAATAACCTTCAGTCACCCAATTTTTTTAGTTGTGTTGAAATTCCATTAAAAACTCCGCCAAAACCTCCATAACCGTAAACGAATGTTGTAGCAAATGTGTTTTTGACAATTTTGGACAATTTTATAACACTAAAAATCTCCTTTATAACCTCCGCTAAAGGGTCTTTTCCTTGTAGTGTCAAGGGGTAGTAGCTCCCTTCCAGGGGTGGCTGGTAAACAAGAAGCAGGGGGTCGTAGCTCCCTTCCAATAGTGGCTAGTAAACGAGTTCAGCGGGTTGGAGCTCCCTTCCAGTAGAAGTTGGAGAACGAGAGAAGGCTGCAGCCTTCTGTAGGTGGGTGCCTGCGTGCTGGTATGAGTCTACGCCAGTACAAGATTGTAAGCAGTTTTCTTTATAATAAATATTGAAGACAGAGACGAAAACAACGGTGGTTTTTTCCCGACTTGGGTTTCCACCTTAAATCTTGGTGTTCATGTGTGTTTCTTATGTGTGATGATTTATTCTGTTCTTACTGTACATTCTTACTACCTACTAAATATCTGATGAATTAATTATGCAATGATCTAAGTAAATAATTATCTGCATAATAAGATCTCTAGACATATGCAAGTTTATTTAAAGATAGTTGTGTGTATACGCTAGTTGGGTTCATTAAATTTGTGTATAGAAATTAGTAAAAAAAAGAGAAAAAGTTACAGTGAGTTACAAATACTGATTCACCCCCCCCCCCCCCCTCTCAGTATTTTTCCCAACACATGTGTATTCGAAGTATGACCCCTATGAGCTCTTCTAGAAGGCACTATACATGTGGAGATTCCCAGAACAATGATGATTTCGCTCCTAGGAGACCAACACACCCTTAAGTGTCGGGAAGTGCACTGCAGTGCACCCTTGCATGGAGATAGTAGCATTTTAGTTCACTTAGGCCCATTCAGAGGAATGTTAATGAGTCAATGGATCATATAATCTATACTTCAAACATTGAAAATATCACAACTGAAGCCATCAATGGAATGACTTCTCTTAGGGCATATAGCAACTGAATTAGGGGATGATAGACCCTATTCATATTGGTCTTGGGGGATGATGCCCAAATTGACCTATAACAATTCCACTTTGATCATAACTCCCCCAGTTTCCACTTTTCACTCCTTTGCACCATCAGATCTAATGCTAGAAAATTGAGAGCTCTTCCACCCTTAGATCCCACTGTTTTAACTATAAACCAAATCTTGATTTGTGTAACCATTCAACTTGTTGATCTTTAAAATAATTATAAGCCACCAACGAATCTTGTTGGAAGATGTAAATGATGATGTCATTCCACCTTATAAGAAGATAAATGGTTATTTCCTACTCCTAAAGTCCCTACAAACGATATATCTAGTAGTGCAAGGAAATAGTTATAACATCATTGAAAATGTACCAACCAGATCCTTAAGGAATCAATGGCAATCAACAACCAAATTTTTTCGTAGATGGAGACTCCTAGCAGTCATTTAGAATCTCTTCCAAAGGTATAGTATTTTTAAACTTAATGAAGTATGGCAGTTTAATTTTAAGAACAACAATTTCTCATATGAAAATGAAGAATGAAACGACAATTTTCCTTTAGGAAATGAAGAATGGAACGACAATTTCCTTTTTGAAAACAAAGAATTAATCTAATGCAAAATTTACAACTTTGGATTCAATTTTCCAATGATGAAGGAAACAAATAATAAAACATTGAACAAACAACTATCCAAAGGAGGAAGAACAGGTAATGTTTACTGTTCTCTAAGAGCAATTAGATATCTAAGAATACAACAGAAAATTGGCTGAAACCAAATGCAAAGACAAATTATGATGGAATTTGGCTGGCTGAGGGGACAACACACCCTTGAAGGGGCCTAACTACGTTGCAGAGCACCTCAGAGTGGGAGACAGTGCTTTGCAGAGCATTGTGCCCTAGCCAACAGTGCATTGGGCGCAACTAGGTTTGCAAAACTAGCATACAAGGCATACTTCTTTGGAAACAAGTACATTCAAATGACTAAAAGGATGAAGTAAAGTCTACTGATGATGATAAACAAAGACAGAAACACTAGGAATGATCGATATTTCCCCAATGTAATCACCAATTTGTTATACGGAATTCTATTCTACGGATAAAGTAGATTCCGTGAGTATGGTGTTCCTTCACTCAGAACAAGAGAAGAAAGAAACTCTATTTCCTGAGAGATGATGTTCTCACAAGCTACATTGGAGATATTGAACATCATCAACTTCATTGTACTATATTTTCCCATCAAAGTTGCAAAATTTACACAAAAAACTATGAATAAAGTGGAGCTAATATCTAGATCATTTTCATCTAATATGTGGTGATGTCTAAAATTTGTGAGGTTGCGATGCAAATTTAGATTTGGAAAGATAGCCATCATATTATTCATGAATTAATATTATTTAATTTAGTTTATCTGATGTCATCTACTACCTATATTTTTTCAAAATCTATCAAATATTTGTTATTAGAACTTGAATGACTATCTTTGAAGATTAAGAGGCAATCTATGTTGGAAAGGTTATAAAATCGGTCAAATTGTCATAATGTAAGTTATTTCTATTTATCTTCAAGATTTGAATGGGATTTTGTTTAATAATTTTTTTCTTCAATCACTTCAATTTTTATATGGCACTAATCTTTTGGAATTTATGCCTTGCGACATTTCCTTTGCAACATCTGGTGAAATTTCTAGTTTATGTAATTATCACAATAATTTCGAAATTATCGTGATAATTTATGTAGTTGTCATAATGATTTCAAAATTATCGCCTAATCAATCTCAACTTATTAACAATTTATTTTGTCTTTTGACTCTAATTTTTAAAAAGTGAGTTAAGGGATTGAGTTGTGAGAAAAATCTAACTATTTCCATCAAGCAAACAAGGGGAAATCTGTTGTTTTCATTTCCCACCATTTATATCATGAGATACATAACCTAATAGTTAATGATAATATTAAATTCTTAAAGTAAAAGGGTATTTTTACTTAAATTTTTAACATTACCAATAATTGACTCACGATGTTTGATCACACTCAAAATCCAGCAAACTTAATAGTTTTTAAGATTTTTGGATTCGTGAGATTGTAATGTTTCTACTACATTTTGTAATGTATGAGGGAATGTAACTAACACCTTTTAAGATTTAAGGATTGGCGAGATTGTAGTGTTGTGATGTACTAAGGTATGGAACTAACACCTTTTAAGATTTACAGATTGGTGAGATTGTAGTGTTTCTACTACATTTTGTGATGTACAAGGGTATGGAACTAACACTTAATCAATATCAAGACAAATATGATATTTTCTAAGAAACCAGATTCATTGGTTTGGGCCATCGTGTCCCGAATCTAGCAAATCAGACTTGATTATGCCAGATTCATGTCCGGTGGATCGTGTCTAATCATGTCCGTACAGGACACATCTGTAGAAATTTGAATAATTTGCTCATCTACAATTGATCATCAATATGCGGAAATAGAAACAGTCGCATGCGCACATAAAACAAAAATCAAGCACACATATCAACACAGTATGTAATGGGGAAAGCAATAGTTGAAAACCCCCAACTATTTGTATATTATAATGATAGATAACATGTAACAATACATAGCACAAAGCTCTCACAGCTCTCAGCACTATCTCACATGCTACACACAAAACTAGCACGGAAGATGAACAAGTCACAGGTTCAAATCTCCTCCCACAAACCAAGTATGCACCTTTCTTGCCAAAGGAGGATCTAGAATGAATAGAGATCAAGTTCGAATCCCTTTGGCTTATAAACTTAGCAATCCTCATTAGCAATCTGCATCAATGTGCAAAGCTCATGCACACTATAGTCACAACTGATAGTAGACTCCACCCTTTCTCCTACCTCTTCCACTGGTCTTCACTGAACTGTACATGCACTGAGTTAACTGATGTGTTCTTTAATTGATTTATGAGTTAATAATTAGTGAATTAAATAATATTTAATTCATACCACTCATCTCTAGTGTATTAGTCAGTTTAACTAAATACAACTAGTTCAACTAAGTTAAACCGAACACAACTCCATCAACTGTCTCATCAACTCCACCAAACTCTGCCACTTGAGTTCTAACTGAAGTCAACCATGCAAAAGCTCAACTAACCCTTAGGAAAAGCGTATTTCCTTCTGTCAGCTGCATGTGCCACATCCAAGCATCAAACTGAAGTGCTCCAAGAGGATAAGATAATATTTATAGTCTAAATATTATTAAGGGTTAATAATATTTGACTGTTCTATTTTTAGCTCGACAGTCTAAAAATAGAAACCGCCCAATGTCTAAAAATAGAGGTCCATCTATTTTTACCAACTCGACCAATCATCCATAAATATCATCCCGCAACTCATAGACCATGATCCATATGTCTAAAAATAGACATAGTCTAAAAATAGACTTTGCGCCAAAAATAGCCTGCGGGCCCACTTAGTGAAGGCGACTTCATTTCACTAAGCTCCATCATCTTGTTGCATTTCAACAACATCGTGTCCGTCCATTCCGTACGGACAGTACTTTCATCACCTCCAGAGACGGATACAATGACAGAAAAAATCCCTCTATGACTTTTTAAAAAGCCCACTTGACACCCATTTCTCACCTTGCATGTAGAAGTGACTTTGCTTCATGCCATAAATAGGGAACAAAATGCTTATAGGTAACAAAACTATAAAATGTCACAGCACTGAAACGTATCAATGAAACATGTGAATTAAACAAAGGCACAACCATACAACACCTCACTCCGCACATGGGGTGTGTCACTTTGAGGCTCTTTGCACTATGATACACATACATTCAATTGTCTCTATTTTCAATGAGAAAAATAGACCATCTGAATAGATTACTATTAGTCTTTTAAACATAGACGAAGGTTGGAGCTACTAGAATACCAATTGCACGTCATTAAGCAAAAGAAAAGTCTTCACTGTAAGTATTTGCCAGCACATTCCAACCATATGAGGTTTAAACCTCAAAACATAAAGAATACATATATGGTTTCAGAACTGCAATTGAATATCTAGAAGTAAAGGTGCGTACATGGGCAGCATACAAATCCATGCACGACTTGTTATACACTATATATGCAAACGTAGATAATGAATACTGAATTGGGATGTAGACAAAAGAAAATACAGCAGAAAGTCACTTATCTATTGAATCTAGTGGATTAGACTGGGAATTGAAGCTTAGGGGATAAATGAGACACATACAAATACAAAAATGATGAGCGTACTGATGAACAGATTGGGTTGAAGTTGCATTTAAACAAGAGAGAGAAATATAAATGCACTGTAATGTGTTCCAAGACTTCATTTTTGGAATTATTCTGGTGTAAGTGGATGATCTTATGCGCATACCACCATGGCCTCAACCAACTACTCATAACTGTGCTTTGAGGATTCAAATGACTTGAAAATGTGTAGAAAGGCAAAACTTACTACATTGAAATCCACCATCAAGAAAGTGTTGTAGAGTTGTTTGTATGATACAGAGCTGCAAGTTGTTAGATATTTACAAAGACATGCATGCACCAGTATATGTCACAATTATATTGGATGATTGATGAGTAATATGTCATATTTGTATTTGTAATATGTATGCATAATGTTACTTTGTATGATTGTATATTTGTAAGACTTACGTCTAGATGAAGATCTATGTTTGAATCTATGAATTTGTGTAAAAAATATCTATTTTTAATATATATAACGTGTCGTGTTCCAGGGATCATCGTTTGTATCTCGTGTCCCCATGTCAAGTAACTTAAAATATTTTAATATTAATGGCTATCATGAAATAATGAAGGAGGCCCAAGTCCTTCATCTCAAACTCTCAAGTCAAGATCCTCCTTGCATGAAAGTATCAACAGCTCATCACCCGTCAAAATCAGATCATCTACATACAGTACAATGATCAGCAACTTCCCCTCCACCACAATCTGGTACAGGTTAGGATCCGCCTCACTCTTGGAGAATCCAAGTCCGGTGAAATAAATGTCTATCCGTGTGTACCGAGCACGAGGTGCTTGTTTCAACCCATACAGTGCTCTCTTGAGTCTGCACACATGCGACTCACTGCTGAACATCTCAAAACCTTCGGGCTGCTCTATGTACACCTCCTCCTCAATGACTCCGTTGAGGAACGCAATATTCACATCCATCTGATGGATGTGCCACCCCATCTGCGCTGAGAGAACTAGGATCATCTGTATGGAAGAGTACCTTGCGACAGGTGCAAAATTCTCCTCATAATCGATCCCCTCTATCTGTGAGAAGCCTCGGGTAAAAAATCTTGCCTTGTACTCCTCCACACTCCCGTCAGCCGCCTGCTTCACTTTGTAGATCCATCTCGAACCCACCACTGATTTCCCTTCCGGTCGCGGGACAATCTCCCATGCACTGTTTCTGACAATCGAATCATACTCTTCCACCATGGCATCTAACCATGCGGGGTCCTCCACAGCTTCCTCGAAAGAGGATGGCTCTATCACGACACATTTTCTCACAAGATCCATGTATCCAGTGTACCGGTCCGGTGACTGTCTCTGTCTGCGCTATGTTGTAGGTGGTCCTACAACCTTCTCTGCATCTTGAGCCAGTCGCTCAGCTTCTGTAGTGCGCTTGCGCCCTCTGATGGTTGGCGCTGCATGAGTGGTCTCTTCCACTCCATGAACTTCCTCATGTGGCTGATCCACATCCTAAAGCTCATCCTTAGGAACTAATAGCTCCTCATCTGCATGCAAGTGTGGCTCCCTCTCAAGCGAACACTTCATGGCTTTCTCCTCCTGAAATTTGATATCCCATCGCACAAAAGTCTTGCGACTGTTTGGAAAATACACACGATATTTGTGGGGCGTATCAGTGTACCCCAGAAATATCCCAGCCTCTGCGGTCGGCTCCAGCTTCTTCCTGGCATCCTTTTTTACATGCACGTAAACAGGTGAACCAAAAATCCTCAAATGGGAAATATCAGGCCTCTTACTAGAAAACGCCTCCTCGGGTGTACTCATGCCAAGTATCTTGTGAGGACAACGGTTCTGCACATATATCACACAGGTATTGCATGCCTCCGCCCACAAGTGAAGGGTGAGGCCAGTCATTTCTGTTTATCGCAGTACGACACCATGATCGTTCGTTCTTCCGCTCGGCTTAACCGGATTTTAACTTTGTGGGTTGTAGAATGCGATGAGCTCTCTCGAATCCCTTTTGCGCTGCCAAAGGTCCTTGAGTAGCGAAGATGAATTCACCACCATTGTCACTCCTAAGAGCCTTCACCTGCTTCCCCGATTCTTTCTCAACCAGTGCCTTGAACTCACAGAACTTTGAGTGTGTCTCGCTCTTCTTCTGCATGAAGAAGATCCAGCACTTCCGAGAAAAATCATCAACAAATATCACATAGTACTTGTGCTTTGCTGTCGAAGCTACTGAGAAAGGTCCACACACGTCTGTGTGAATTCTCTCAAGGATCGTCGTGGCACGACTATCCTTCTCGTGAAAGGTGGCTTTCAAAAATTTTCCCAAGGTACACCCCTTGCACTGATCTGACTGCGCAAGAGTGCCCTTAGGAAGCCCAGTAGAAATCTGCTACAGTATCTTCAAAGCTTCATGGTGAAGGTGGCCCAATCTCCGGTGCCGCAGCTCGCCATCATCCCGGCTCACCACTCCTTCTGCCTTGCATGACATTGTTGTGCAGCCATCTACTTGCAACTGATAAAGGTTCTTGACTCGAACCCCTATCTTCCGGGTTTCTCTAGTTGTCTTACTGCCCAGGAAAGCCTTTCCCTTGCTGAAGACAACATCGTACCCCTTGTCTTCTAACATCGCCACAGAGTTCAAATTCTTCTTCAATCCTGGAACATGCATCACATCCTTCAATACGAAGGGTTTACCAGATTCCCTCTTAAAGGAAATGGTACCGATATCGATCGCACTGTATCTACCATCATCGCCCATCTCGATGTGCACTCCAAGATCTTTCTCATCTAGATCTGAAAACAGATCTCGATCTCCAGTCATGTGAAAATACGCACCACTTTCCAAGAACCATACTGATCCCATCACACTTGAGACCAAGCATGCGATCAGCGAAAAATCCAGTTTAAACTGCGAGGCTAAGGCCTCTCCTGCTGCAGATCCAGCAGCTTGCTTATTTTTCTTCTTCTGCGCACAATTTGTGGCATAATGTCCGTGCTGGTGACAATGAAAGCACTTCACCTTGGACATGTCCTGCTTCTTGCCTTTCGCACCGGAATGAGAAGATTTCTTGCTCTTCCCCTTCTTTTCTTTGGCAGCCAAAGCACAATTTTCTTCATCAGATGCCTTTGATGAAGATCCATCCCTGGTATTCTGCCTTATCTCCTCTTGCACAAGATCCGACCAAAGTCGCTCCCATCCTGGCAATTTCTCCCGACCATTGACAAAATCCTGATAGGCATGCCAACTCTTCGGAAGACCAAGGAGAGCCAAGCTCACCAATTCCTCATCATCGACAGTCACCCCCACACTTCCCAGCTCATCCCTGCATTGGATGAACTTCGTGAGGTGCTTCGGCATACTGTCGCCTTTCTCCATCTTTATGTGTCTGAGTTTATCCTTGAGTGCCAACTTCCTCTGGTCGCTCTTGCTTTGGAATAAATCTGTCAACTCTTTCCACATCAAGTATGGAGAAGCTTTTCCATGCATGCTGGATACAATGTGATCCTTCACGCCCTCCAACAGAATCCTTCGACATTTTGCCATCTTCTTTTGCCAAGCCTCAACTTGAGCAGCATCAGTAGGCTTTGGGACCTCAGCCTCTATGAACTCCTTCAGCCCGTTATCATCTAATACCGCCTCCATTCTGTCCTTCCATGCAACATAACTCGAGCTGCCCTCAAGGGCATACTCTAGTCGCAATCCGTTGAAAGACATTTTGACTTCGACACCAAGAAAACTGTTGCAAATTCGAATTCCAGATTCTGCTGCAAATTCGAATTCCACCAGCTCAAAACTCAACTGCTTCCGATTTGTGAGAACAAAGTATTTCTAGCACAGAGATCGAATGTAGGGGAATTTATTGGATATATCACCTTTCAGAGAAAGGATGGATCCAGAGGCTACCTGGCCCGCTTACAGACTCTGTCTACCGAAATAAATTGTAATCACTGTAATAGATCCGATGATCAATTTAGCTCTGATACCATGTAGAAATTTGAATAATAGCTGAATTATTCACCGAGATTATCCTGATTACACACTATTTAAGCTTCATGCATAATACATAACCTCTTCTACAATTGATCATCAATATGCGGAAATAGAAGCAGTCGCATGCGCACATAAAAACAATAATCAAGCACACATTTAACACAGTATGTACTGGGGAAAGCAATAGCTGAAAACCCCAACTATCTGTATATTATAATGATAGAGAACATGTAACAATACATAGCACAAAGCTCTCACAGCTCTCAGCACTATCTCACATGCTACACACAAACTAGCACGGAAGATGAACAAGTCACAAGTTCAAATCTCCTCCACAAGTCTGCCTGCCTCTACTACGCAATCCAAGATGAATAATGATGAGATCCAAGTTCGAATCCACCTGGCTTGTACTGCGCAATCCTCATTGGAAATCTCAATCCATGTGTGTTCAAATCTCATGCATAGCCATAGTCACAACTGATAGTAGACTCACCCTTTCACCCACCTCTAACACTGGTCTCCACTGAACTGTCCATGCATTGCAGTTAACTGATGTGTTCTTTAGTTGATTTATGAGTTAATAATTAGTGAATTAATTATTAATTAATTCACACCACTCATCACTAGTGTATTTGTCAATTAGACTAAATACAACTAGTTCAACTAAGTTAAACCGAACACAACTCCACCAACTGTCTCATCAACTCCACCAAACTCTGCCACATGAGTTCTAACTGAAGTCAACCATGCAATAGCTCAACTAACCCTTAGGAAAAGCGTAATTCCTTCTGTCAGCTGCATGTGCCACATCCAAGCATCAAACTGAAGTGCTCCAAGAGGATAAGATAATGTTTATAGTCTAAATATTATTAAGGGTTAATAATATTTGACTGTTCTATTTTAAGCTTGGCAATCTAAAAATAGAAACCGCCCAATGTCTAAAAATAGAGGTCCATCTATTTTTTCCAACTCGACCAATCATCCATAAATAGCATCCTGCAACTCATAGACCATGATCCATATGTCTAAAAATAGACTTTGCGCCAAAAATAACCTGCGGGCCCACTTAGTGAAGGCGACTTCATTTCACTAAGCTCCATCATCTTGTTGCATTTTCAACAACATCGTGTCCCGATCGTGTCCCGATCCGATGGATACAACCGACAGAAAAAATCCCTCTGCAGCTTTTAAAAAGCCCACTTGGCCTCTCATTTCTCACTTTGTGCATGCTTGAGGTAACTTTGCTTGGCCATAAATAGGGAACAAAAATGCTTATATGCATTAACAAAACTATAAAAAAAAAAAAAACTTCAAACATGCATCAATGAAACATGTGAATTAAAAATAAAGGCAAAACCTATACAACACCTCACTCACACATGGGGTGTGTCACTTTGAGAATCTGCACCTGAAAAAGTACATTCAATTGTCTCTATTTTCAATGAGAAAAATAGACCATCTGAATAGATTACTATTAGTCTTTTAAACATAGACGAAGTTTGGAGCTACTAGAATACCAATTGCACGTCATTAAGCAAAAGAAAAGTCTTCACTGTAAGTATTTGCCAGCACATGCCAACCATATGAGGTTTAAACCTCAAAACATAAAGAATACATATATGGTTTCAGAACTGCAATTGAACATCTAGAAGTAAAGGTGCGTACATGGGCAGCATACAAATCCATGGACAACTTGTTATACACTATATATGCAAACGTAGATAATGAATACTGAATTGGGATGTAGACAAAAGAAAATACAGCAGAAAGTCACTTATCTATTGAATCTAGTGGATTAGACTGGGAATTGAAGCTTAGGGGATAAATGAGACACATACAAATACGAAAATGATGAGCGTACTAATGAACAGATTGGGTTGAAGTTGCATTTAAACAAGAGAGAGAAATATAAATGCACTGTAATGTGTTCAAAGACTTCATTTTTGGAATTATTCTGGTGTAAGTGGATGATATTATGCGCATACCACCATGGCCTCAACCAACTACTCATAACTGTGCTTTGAGGATTCAGATGACTTGAAAATGTGTAGAAAGGCAAAACTTACTACATTGAAATCCACCATCAAGAAAGTGTTGTAGAGTTGTTTGTATGATACAGAGCTGCAAGTTGTTAGATATTTACAAAGACATGCATGCACCAGTATATGTCACAATTATATTGGATGATTGATGAATAATATGTCATATTTGTATTTGTAATATGTATGCATAATGTTACTTTGTATGATTGTATATTTGTAAGACTTACATCTAGATGAAGATCTATGTTTGAATCTATGAATTTGTGTAAAAAATATCTATTTTTTAATATATATAACGTGTCGTGTTCGGGGATCATCGTTCGTATCTCGTGTCCCCATGTCAAGTAACTTAAAATATTTTAATATTAATGTCTATCATGAAATAATGAAGGAGGCCCAAGTCCTTCATCTCAAACTCTCAATTCAAGATCCTCCCTGCATGAAAGTATCAACAGCTCATCACCCGTCAAAATCAGATCATCTACATACAATACAATGATCAGCAACTTCCCCTCCACCACAATCTGGTACAGGTTAGGATCCGCCTCACTCTTGGAGAATCCAAGTCCGGTGAAATAACTGTCTATTCGTGTGTACCAAGCACGAGGTGCTTGTTTCAACCCATATAGTGCTCTCTTGAGTCTGCACACATGCGACACACTGCTGAACATCTCGAAACCTTCGGGCTGCTCTATGTACACCTCCTCCTCAATGACTCCGTTGAGGAACGCAGTCTTCACATCCATCTGAAGGATGTGCCACCCATCTGCGCTGAGAGAGCTAGGATCGTCCGTATGGAAGAGTACCTTGCGACAGGTGCAAAATTCTCCTCATAATCGATCCCCTCTATCTGTGAGAAGCCTCGGGCAACAAATCTTGCCTTTTACTTCTCCACACTCCCGTCAGCCGCCTGCTTCACTTTGTAGAACCATCTCGAACCCACCACTGATTTCCCTTCCGGTCGCGGGACAATCTCCCATGCACTATTTCTGACAATCGAATCATACTCTTCCACCATGGCATCTACCCATGCGGGGTCCTCCACAGCTTCCTCGAAAGAGGATGGCTCTGTCACGACACATTTTCTCACAAGAGCCATGTATCCAGTGTACCGGACCGGTGATTGTCTCTATCTGCGCTGTGTTGTAGGTGGTCCTACAACCTTCTTTGCATCTTGAGCCGGTCGCTCATCTTCTGTAGTGCGCTTCCGCCCTCTGATGGTTGGCACTGCATGAGTGGTCTCTTCCACTCCATGAACCTCCTCTTGTGGCTGATCCACATCCTGAGGCTCATCCTTAGGAACTAATAGCTCCTCATCTGCATGCAAGTGTGGCTCCCTCTCAAGCGAACATTTCATGGCTTTCTCCTCATGAAATTTGATATCCCGTCGCACAACAGTCTTGCGACTGTCTAGAAAATACACACGATAGTTGTGGGGCGTATCAGTGTACCCCACAAATATCCCAACCTCCACAGTTGGCTCCAGCTTCTTCCTGGCATCCTTCATCACATGAATGTAAACAAGTGAACCAAAAATCCTCAAATGGGAAATATCAGGCCTCTTACCAGAAAACGCCTCCTCGGGTGTACTCATGCCAAGTATCTTGTGAGGACAACGGTTCTGCACATATACTGTAGTATTGCATGCCTCCTCCCACAAGTGAGGAGCTGGGTGGAATCATCACAACGTCGCCGTGCGGCACCCCGATCGTTCTGTTCTTCCACTCGAAGCAGCCGTTCTGCGCGGGGGTTATGGGGTGCGATGAGCTCCTCTTGTGAATCCCTTTTCTTGTTTATAAAAAGTCCTTAGACTCGGCGAGAGATAAGATTCACCACCGACCACAACTCTAAACCTTCACATGCATACGATTCCTTCTCCTCTTCCAGCGCCTTGAACTCACAGAACTTTGAGTATGTCTCAGCTCTTCATACCGCATGAAGAAGATCCAACACTTTCAAGGAAAATCATCAACAAGATCACATAGTGGTGGCCAGCACAACTGCCAGAACCTACGAAAGGTCCACATGCGCTGAATTCTCGAGATCGTCGTCAGCGCGACTATCCTTCCTAGGTAATTAGCTTTCACAATTTTCCCAAGGTACACCCCTTGCACTGATCTAACTGCGCAAGAGTGCCTTTAGGAAGCCCAGTAGAAATCTGTTGCAGTATCTTCAAAGCTCCATGGTGAAGGTGGCCCAATCTCCAGTGCCACAACTCGCCATCATCCCGGCTCACCACTCCTTACGCAACGCCTGCATTCTTTCACGCGACCATCTACTTACAGGCGATAAAGGTTCTTCGCTGGGAACCCCTATCCTCCGGGTTTCACCAGTTTCCTTACTGTGCAGGAAAGCCTTTCCCTTGCTAAAGACAACATCATATCCCTTGTCTTCTAACATGGCCACCGAGATCAGATTCTTCTTTAATCCTGGAACATGCATCACTTCTTTCAATATGAAGGGTTTACCAGACTCCCTCTCAAAGGAAATGGTATCGATACCAGTCGCACTGTATCTACCATCTTCACCCATCTCGATGTGCACTCCAAGATCTTTATCATCCAGATCAGTAAACAAATATTTGTCTCCGGTCATGTGAAAAGACACACCATTGTCAAGAAACCACACTGAACCCATCATACTTGAGACCAAGCATGCGATCAGTGAAAAATCCAACTCAAACTACGAGGTAAGGCCTCTCCTGCTGCAGATCCAGCAGCCTGCTTATTTTTCTTCTTCTGCGGACAATTTGTGGCATAATGTCCGTGCTGGTGACAGTGAAAGCACTTCACCTTGGACATGTCCTGCTTCTTGCCTTTCGCACCGGATTGAGAAGCTTTCTTGATCTTCCCCTTCTTTTCTTTGGCAACCAAAGCGCAATTTTCTTCATCAGATGCCTTTGATGAAGATCCGTCCCTGGTATTCTACCTTATCTCCTCTTTCACAAGATCCGACCAAAGTCGCTCCCATCCTGGCAATTTCTCCCGACCATTAACAGAATCCTGATAGGCAGCCAACTCTTCGGAAGACCAAGGAGAGCCAAGCTCACCAATTCCTCATCATCGATAGTCACCCCCACACTTCCTAGCTCATCCCTGCATTGGATGAACTTCGTGAGGTACTTCGGCATACTGTCGCCTTTCTCCATCTTTATGTGTCTGAGTTTATCCTTGAGCACCAACTTCCTCTGGTCGCTCTTGCTTTGGAATAAATCTGTCAACGCTTTCCACATCAAGTATGGAGAAGATTTTCCATGCATGTTGGATACAATGTGATCCTTCACGCCCTCCAACAGAATCCTTCGACATTTCGCCATCTTCTTTTGCCAAGCCTCAACTTGAGCAGCATCAGTAGGCTTTGGGATCTCAGCATCTATGAACTCCTTCAGCCCGTTATCATCTAATACCGCCTCCATTTTGTCCTTCCATGCAACATAATTCAAACTGCCCTCAAGGGCATACTCCAGTCGCAATCCGTTGAAAGACATTTCAACTTTGGCACCAAGAAAACTGCTGCAAATTCGAATTCCAAATTCTGCTGCAAATTCGAATTCCACCAGCTCAAAACTCAACCGCTTCCGATCTGTGAGAACAAATTATTTCTAGCACAGAGATCGACTGTAGGGGCATTTACTAGATATATCACCTTTCAAAGAAAGGATGGATCCAGAGGCTACCTGGCCCGCTTACAGACTCTGTCTACCGAAATAAATTGTAATCACTGTAATAGATCCGATGATCAATTTTCGCTCTGATACCATGTAGAAATTTGAATAATAGCTGAATTATTCATCGAGATTATCCTGATTACACACTATTTAAGCTTCATGCATAATACATGACCTCTTCTACAATTGATCATCAATATGCGGAAATAGAAGCAGTCGCATGCGCACATTAAAACATAATCAAGCACACATATAACACAGTATGTAATGGGGAAAGCATACAGTTGAAAACCCCCAACTATATTTATATTATAATGATAGAGAACATGTAACAATACATAGCACAAAGCTCTCACAGCTCTCAGCACTATCTCACATGCTACACACAAAACTAGCACGGAAGATGAACAAGTCACGGGTTCAAATCTCCTCCACAAGTCTGCCTGCCTCTACTGCGCAATCCAAGATGAATAATGATGAGATCCAAGTTCAAATCCCACTGGCTTGAACTGCACAATTCTCATTGGAAATCTCAATCAATGTGTGTGCAAATCTCATGCATAACCATAGTCACAACTGATAGTAGACTCACCCTTTCACCCACCTCTAACACTGGTCTCCATTGAACTGTCCATGCATTGAAGTTAACTGATGTATTATTTAGTTGATTTATGAGTTAATAATTAGTGAATTAATTAATAATTAATTCACACCACTCATCACTAGTGTATTTTTCAGTTAGACTAAATACAACTAGTTCAACTAAGTTAAACCGAACACAACTCCACCAGCTGTCTCATCAACTCCACCAAACTCTGCCACATGAGTTCTAACTGAATTCAACCATGCAATAGCTCAACTAACCCTTAGGAAAAGCGTATTTCCTTCTGTCAGCTGCATGTGCCACATGCAAGCATCAAACTGAAGTGCTCCAACAGGAAAAGATAATGTTTATAGTCTAAATATTATTAAGGGTTAATAATATTTGACTGTTCTATTTTTAGCCCGACAGTCTAAAAATAGAAACCGCCCAATGTCTAAAAATAGAGGTCCATCTATTTTTACCAACTCGACCAATCATCCATAAATAACATCCTGCAACTCATAGACCATGATCCATATGTCTAAAAATAGACTTTGTGCCAAAAATAGCCTGCGGGCCCACTTAGTGAAGGCGACTTCATTTCACTAAGCTCCATCATCTTGTTGCATTTTCAACAACATTGTGTCCCGATCGTGTCCTGTACGGACACGATCGTGTCCCGATCCGACGGATACAACTGACAGAAAAAATCCCTCTGCAGCTTTTAAAAAGCCCACTTGGCCTCTCATTTCTCACTTTGTGCATGCTTGAGGTAACTTTGCTTGGCCATAAATAGGGAACAAAAATGCTTATATGCATTAACAAAACTATAAAAAAAAAAAAACTTCAAACATGCATCAATGAAACATGTGAATTAAAAACAAAGGCACAACCTATACAACACCTCACTCACACATGGGGTGTGTCACTTTGAGAATCTACACCTGCAAAAGTACATTCAATTGTCTCTATTTTCAATGAGAAAAATAGACCATCTGAATAGATTACTATTAGTCTTTTAAACATAGACGAAGGTTGGAGCTACTAGAATACCAATTGCACGTCATTAAGCAAAAGAAAAGTCTTCATTATAAGTATTTGCCAGCACATGCCAACCATATGAGGTTTAAACCTCAAAACATAAAGAATACATATATGGTTTCAGAACTGCAATTGAACATCTAGAAGTAAAGGTGCGTACATGGGCAACATACAAATCCATGGACGACTTGTTATACACTATATATGCAAACGTAGATAATGAATAGTGAATTGGGATGTAGACAAAAGAAAATACATCAGAAAGTCACTTATCTATTGAATCTAGTGGATTAGACTGGGAATTGAAGCTTAGGGGATAAATGAGACACATACAAATACAAAAATGATGAGCGTACTAATGAACAGATTGGGTTGAAGTTGCATTTAAACGAGAGAGAGAAATATAAATGCACTGTAATGTGTTCCAAGACTTCATTTTTGGAATTATTCTGGTGTAAGTGGATGATCTTATGTGCATACCACCATGGCCTCAACCAACTACTCATAACTGTGCTTTGAGGATTCAGATGACTTGAAAATGTGTAGAAAGGCAAAACTTACTACATTGAAATCCACCATCAAGAAAGTGTTGTAGAGTTGTTTGTATGATACAGAGCTGCAAGTTGTTAGATATTTACAAAGACATGCATGCACCAGTATATGTCACAATTATATTGGATAATTGATGAATAATATGTCATATTTGTATTTGTAATATGTATGCATAATGTTACTTTGTATGATTGTATATTTGTAAGACTTACATCTAGATGAAGATCTATGTTTGAATCTATGAATTTGTGTAAAAAATATCTATTTTTTAATATATATAACGTGTCGTGTTCCAGGGATCATCGTTCGTATCTCGTGTCCCCATGTCAAGTAACTTAAAATATTTTAATATTAATGTCTATGTATTACTTGACATCTTATATATTGATTTTATTTTTATATTTATGTAACAATGTATTTATTTAATATTGATGTTGTTTTAAAAGTTAAAACATTCATATAAAAAATGATTATTTTTTATTTTTTTAATTTCCCAATAATTTTCGATATTGCTGAAAATTTAGATTTTGAACCACTAGCGATAAATGTAATATTGACCTGAAGTAAAGTTAATTAACTTTTCATTCACATGTCTACGATTGTTTACCATTGACACATTCATTCGAAACATTCTATCTTTTTGCCAATGTTAATATTTGATGATGTTTTGCTGGATCCCATTCGGCCTTCAAAAAAACAATAGGAAAAGACCTTCGGAAATTGTGAATATACGTCCATCGAGGAAATCATGTGGTCAGGCCACCATTAATGCGAATTAATGCGGGGCAGCCCATGGAGTCTGACGATCGTGCAGCCCAGCCCGTCATAGGTCCCAACTCTGAATTGAATTGAGAAACATCATTCTTGACAATGCATGACATGACGGGCTAAGGATCGATCGAATTTTGATACTCATCCAAGGAATCTGGACGCACTACATTCCACATTGAACTTCCCAACTAATGAGTGGAGAGAGAGGGGGTTGCCCCATCACAATGAACGGTGGACCGTCGTTTCTTATCTTATCAGTTTTGCTTCTTTTAGGACTTTACGGAGCCTACTGGCTCACTCTGTCAGAAGAAAAAGCTTGACAATATAGTACTAATGTTCGACAAGAAAAAAGGCAGCGTGGGGATAAAGGTCGATCATTCTTGTCATTCTCTCTATGAACTTACAATTAAAATGCCACACATCATTCGTGTCACTCCCTATGTGAGTTTATAATTAAAATGTTATAATTTTTTTTTAAATAAAACATTTACATTTATATTTACATTTTACATATATTTATATTCTTGTTGACCCAGAAAAAAATTTGAATCCGAACTTCAGATACCAAAATCACATGCTTCACCTTACTTCACCTAACCTAAAATGCCATACATTAAGTAGTTGGGTTGCACAGCCTTCGGACATACTGAATTTTTATTATTAGAGTTTCAATTCTGTTTAGACATCTACGTAGCAGCCGGTCCCCTTGCCTACGATGTTTTGCTCTATTTTGGGGGAATGCTCAATGTAATAAATTTGATTTAAAGCTAATGAACGAGACTCACAGTTCGACATTGAAGTAGAAAGCCCAAAGAAAAGAAATACATTCATAAGAGCCATGTCAAGCGTCACCCAAGAAAAGGAAAGGCTCACCGGCGTGTTTTAATCTAGGCTCACCTGTGTGTTTTAATCTCTTCGATGTTATATGGGTTTGCACTGGCTAGATATGAAAAGTTCACATGCACTATTTTTCATTCTTTCTATATATATATAGGTAGTAGTGATATAATGATTAGGATTTTTTAATTTAAATTCAATTCTCCCAAAAACATGATGTTCTTTGATGTAATAATTTTCAACTTTATTGTGAAAAATAAATAGTTCTTTAAATATCTAAACATACATATCTTATATAAGATATAAAGATATTCTTCACATTATTATATATATATATATATATATATATATGTATATATTTTGTTATAACAAGTGAAAAACTTATGTAATAAAGTTAAAATAATAACCACTTTTGATGAGATATTTATTTCAATTTGAATTTTGAGCAAAATATTTTAGTGGGTGTTCATTTGCCTTATTATGGCTAAGGAAATTGACAAAGGCTATGACTAAGGAGTTAAAGAGGTAAAAATTATTTTTGGCACATTTAATTATGAAAATAATGGAAAATTAGGAGAAAATGGAGGTAAAAGGTCACAGGTTGCATGTCAGGAAGAAATTGAAGGAAAATAATGGAAAATGAAGAAAAATAGAGGCATATTCTATAAAAAGACTTCTGAGGATCAATTGGTACCTTTTGTCAGTGCATTTTTGGAGCTCTCTAAATATTCTCTTTCTCTCTCTCATACTCTTGGATACGTAGACTTTTCTAGGAACACCCTTGGAGAGTGTGGATACTTGGTGGTTTGGAGTAAGAAGACAAAGGAAGCGCAGGAAAGCGCAGGTGGACATCGGGATTAGTAGCTACAGCGGGATTTGATTGCAGGTACCGAGTTTCATGTATGTTTTCCTCCTTGGTTTTGACATGCATGGTGTATACATGTGGATTTCCTAGCCTTTCCATTTCCTGGGAAGCCATGGTATTGTGGGTTTATTTCCATTGATTTTTTTCTGGTTGGTTCTCATGATTCCTTCAACTGTTGGGTTGAGTTATTAGTTCTTGGAGCCTTGGCTAGACAAACGCTCTGGAGTTTGACAGAGAGTTGTTGGGATGGGTTACTAGTCTTGGAGTCGTGGTTAGACAAACGCTTTGGAGCCCTAGGTGGGTTGATTTACTAGTCCTGGAACCTTGGTTGGAAAAATGCTCTAGAGCCCGGAAACAACTGGGGTTGAGTTACTAGTCCTGGAGCCTTGGTTGGAAAAAACACTCTAGAGCCCTCGAGCAGCTTGGATAGAGACTAATCCGTTATGGTTGTGATGTCCGACTGTGAGGTGGAATCATTGGTTGAGGGTTGAGGTGGTTTGGCCTCTGGAAGCCTTGGATTGATTATGATTGATGTATTTGATTAAGTCCCACATTCATGCTTGGAATATGATAGGGGGTGATTGGCTAAAGTGAGACTTGGCTCATCCAATCTATGGTCGGGTGGAATGTGAACGTCTCATCTCTAGTTGGTTTTTACATTCAGTAATAATGAGCTCATTTCTATGGTATTCGATATGCAAATATACTACTTTATATATGGATTTTATTGCTATTATATTCATTGTATTGTTGTATTGTATGTATTCGACCAATGATGGTGTATGGCTCTATTCATGTTTTTTTCTTGTAAATGAATATCCTTGTATCTATGGTAAAATTGATTGTATGCTACCTTATGATGTAGGGGAGCAATGCTTCTTAGTCATTCTCAGATAAGAAAGAGACCCCTTGGTTTAAATCTATTGTTTATTCTTGTAGATGTTACGTTTGTGACATGTTTGATGAAATTCCTATCATGGTTGGGTTGGGTCGAATGAGTTCTACTTGTTTTGATTGCTTCCATATGTTTATTTCAATGTTATTTACCCTTTCCTGAAGTTACAAGAAGTTACGGGCAGTGACCTAGGCTCGGGGGATGAAAATGTGGCACAGATCCTGGAGCTATAGGTGGAAAATTCGTTATTTGAGCCTGAACCGCTACCTTGACAAGGCTAGCCCATGGCTCTAGGGTCTAGAGCCACTCCCTTGCCCTTACAAGATTGCGACTCAGCCTCAAAGGGGCTAAAAATCAGTCCCCCCTCAGGGAACAAGGCCCTGGAATGTTGGGTTACCCCCTACGGATCTCAATGTTGTGGTGTAAGGTGTGTTTTTGGTGTTTCCATCAGTTCAACTTCCTTAAGGTCATCTAGGAGGTTGAATCTCATATTAGTAGCCTCTCGTCACATGTTTACCCCAGTTGGCTGGTTACTTGGGTAGATGTGGGAAGAGGGTGTTACAGAGTGGTATCAGAGCATCGTTCAACCCTTGGATTGGATGGGCAGTGTTTTGGTCATGTTTTTCTATTGATTGCTTATGTGTTTCTCATACCTATGGTGTATGTGTTTTTTGCACCTGAGTTGTGTTGGACATGGTGGCAGTGTTGTTGCCATGGGTGTGATTGTGGTGTCGTTGTCAACATGTTGTCTTGGGTGTATGACCAATTATGTGGTGTTTATGTTTATGTATTGTCTATGCACACTTGTTTACATATGGCTGCATATTGTACATGCATCGCTTGTTTATGCTAGGTCATATATTGTGCATGATTTTGTAGCATCTGTGTATGCTTTGTGAGTGATGTTATGTGCTACATGTTGCTTATGTTGTGTTTAGTTCATGCTTGTGGTTGTGTGTGGGCTTGCTTGCATTAGTGTGCATTGGGTATGGTTATGGATGGATGACTGGACCCCAACAAGAATCATAACTATGCACTAGTATACTTTGTGTTAGAAGTTTATATTTTGTTATGATTTTGTATACACATGTATCACGATGATTGGTTGATCTTGTAGGAAGTATCCTCCCCAAATTATACTAAGGTTTGTTGATTTATTATGAATTGGTTACGTGACATATTGCACATTGCCGGAAGAAATAAAAGATGAATAGAAGAATGGTAGACTATGAAGATTCTCCATATGATTCATATGAGCAACGTGATATTGGAAATTTACTTGATTTTGTAGATACACTCAGAAGTCTAAAGGAAGAAATAAGTATTTGTAAAGAAGACAATGATAAAATTATACAGGCACATGAAAAGAAAGCAGAGGTTATTGCAGCCATCCTTCAGAGTTTGTTAGAGTTGTAGAAGAAGGGGCCACTTAGGATCAACTATGGACAGGAGGACAAAACTAATGGGGCATATGGTAGTAGGTATCATGGTAGGCACATGTAAGAGAGAGTTGATACAGTGAAAGATGGAAAGTTGTTGGACACTACGGACATGAGGAGTGATGAGCACATGTATCATTCTAGTTCTGGTTCAGGTAGGCATCATGATTGTCATCGATATCATCCTTATAATAGAGTGGCAGGGGATATTTTCTGGAAGATTTTAAAAAGGAAAAACTACCTACATTTAACGGAGAGATGAAGAAACCACGTGATGCAAATGCATGGTTTCTTGGCATGAAGAAGTTTTTTAAATTGCATGATTACTCAGAAAATACAAAAGCTAGGATAGCTACATTCAACCTCAAAGGTAGAGTAGACATTTAGTGGGAAGACATGAAGAACGTCAAAGATATTTTTGAGGAGGATTTGACTTGGAGTGAGTTCAAAAGGCTATTTTGAAATAAGTATCTATCAGAGAGATACTACGATGACAGGGAAAATGAGTTTTATGAGTTGAATATGGGTTCCATGACAGATGGGGAGTATACTAGTAGGTTCTTGGATTTACTGAGATATGTGTCTTACCTCAAGGTGGAGAATCCCAATATTCAAATATTTATTAGCGGGTTGTTAATTACATTCAAAGATAGGATTGAGTTTGATGAGCCTAGATCATTGGAGGAGGTCATCCGGAAACTCAAACATTTTTATGAGAAATCAAAGCGCAGATTAGAAACTAAGGCAGATTGGAGAGGTAATGATAATAAAAAAGTAAAATGGGATAAGAAGCGAGCAAGGCCTCAAGATACAAGAAATAAGGAGAATGTTGCACCACTGAATAAGTTCAATGCATATAGTCAAGGACAGGGGTTTCAGTCAAAGGATCAGAATAAGAATGAGAATAGGGAGCCTATGAGGTGTTGGACTTGTGGAGGATATCATTGTAGGAGGGATTGTCCACAACATTAGGGTGGCATGCCACAGATCTATAGTGTGCAGGAGGCACAAATAGTGGGAGATGTTGGGAATAACATTCCTCAGATTTATACAGTTGTGGATAACATGTAGGCAGAAAGTAGGATTCTATCATTCAAATGGACAATAAGCCTTGTGATCAAGTTGTTTTTATTTTGATGACCCTAGATCTAACTATAGTTATATTAATCCTGACTTGGCGGATAAGTGTGGTTTGAGTAAGTAAATGCACGAATAATCTTGGTTAGTGCAATTGGCCACAGGTACGAAGAGAAGAGTTCACCATTGGGTAAGAGCTTTTGCATTTGAGTTAAATGACATGCCTACAGAAGTGCACTTGAACCTATTGCCGTTGGGTTCCTACAATATGCTATTGGGTATGGATTGGTTATATCTTCACAGGACCAAGGTAGATTGCTATGAAAAATCCATTGAATGCTTGGATGATAATGGGGAGCCAAGAATCCTATAGGGAAAGAAGAAATCCACATTAGTTAGGAAGGTGACAACCATGCAAGCCAAATGCATTTGTAGGAAGGGATGTTTGTTATTTTCAATTCATATATCTAGTGACAAAGGTAAACAAGTCGAGGATGCAGATGTGTTGAGAAGGTATCCAGTTTTGCAACAATTTCAGGATATGTTTCCATCAAAGATTTCATTGTTTCCACCGCACAGGGAAGTAGACTTCTCTATTGAGTTGGTACCAGGGGTAGCTCCAGCATCCAAAGAAACTTATAAGATGAGCACACCAGAGTTGGTAGAGTTAAAATTGTAGTTGAAGGAAATTTTGGATAAAGGGTACATTAGGCCAAGTGTATCGCCATAGGGTGCCCCGGTGTTGTTCGCGAAGAAGAAAGATGGCACTCTCAGATTGTGCATTGACTACAGGCAGTTGAAAAAAGTGACCATTAAGAGCAAGTACCCACTACCGAGGATTGATTATTTGTTTGATCAGTTGAAGGGAGAAGCAGTTTTCTCTAAGATCGACTTGAGATCGGGCTATCATCAGGTATGCATCAAAGCACAAGACATCTATAAGACAACATTCAAGACCATGTATAAGCATTATGAGTTTGTTGTAGCTCCATTTGGTTTGACTAATGCCCCAGGTACATTTATGTGTTTAATGAACAACATGTTGCGTCCTTACTTGGACAAGTTTGTGATTGTTTTCATTGATGATATACCGGTGTATTCTAAAAATGAGGAAGAACATGCTGAAAATTTAGCAGTAGTTTTGAGATAGTTTAGAGAGCATCAATTGTATGCTAATCTTATCATATGCATCTTCTTCTAGATAGAGGTACACTACTTGGGACATGTTGTATCCAAGGAGAGAAGTGCAGGAGATCCGGAGAAGATACGGGCCATCATGGAGTGGGTAACTCCTAAGAGTGTAGATGAGGTGAGATCATTCATGGGATTGGCAGGCTACTACAAGAGGTTCATCAAGAAATTCTCATAGAGTGATTATCCTATCACATCATTGGAAATAAAAGGTAAGAAGTTTGACTAGACAGAGGAGTGCAAGGCCAGTTTTGAGCAGCTCAAGAAATTGTTGACACATGCTCCAGTGTTAAAGGTTATGGATCCAGATAAGGAGTTTGTAGTGTGTACAAATGCTTGCAAGAGAGGGCTTGGTAGAGTCCTTATGCAGGATGGAAAGTTGGTATGCTATGAGTTGCAAAAGCTAAATGAACATGAGCAGAACTAACCGACACATGACCTTGAGATAACAGTTATCATTCATGCACTGAATATGCAGAGGCACTATGTTCTTGGCAGGGGGTTTTTACTTATGAGAAATCACATTGGATTGAGGCATTTTTTTTACCAACCAAATCTGAATGCTAGGTAGGCTAGATGGTTGGCTACGATCAATGAATTTGACTTCAAGATTAGGTATATCAAAGGGAAGGAAAACAAGGTCACAAATGCTCCTAGCAGGAAGGTATAGGTAAATCTCATAGTAGTTATGAGCTCCTATGGGATGGACTTACTGGATAGTATCTTGTAGGCAAGTCAGCTCAATGACAGTTACATGGAGATTGTGCACAGGTTACAATAGGTACAGGTATAGGTGTTGGCACATGTACGAGTATAGGTACAAGTGGTACATCTACGTGTATATGTGTACAGGATTGGGATTACCATCTCACAGTAGATGCATTGGTCAGATTTCGAGAAAATGTATAAGTATTGGACAACAGTGAGCTCAAGAAGACGATCTTGAGGGATCTTCACGCAAAACCATATTTGGGTCACCTAGGTTACTATAAGACTTTGACTACAATGAAGAAATTCAACTATTGGCAGAATCTAAAAATGGAGGTGGCATAGTTTGTAGCTATATGTTTTGATTTTTAGATGGTTAAGGCAGAGTGCAAGCATCCAGGTGGGTTTCTACAACCAATTGTGATTCCAGAGTGGAAATGGGAGGTCATTTCCATGTACTTCATCATAGGTTTGGCTAAGACATCTAGGAATCATGATTCTATTATGGTTGTTGTGTACAAATTAACAAAGGTTGTGCCTTTTATATTGGTGAAGACTACATACTCAGCTAGTGATCTGGCACATGTGTTCATCAAAGACATAGTTAGATTGCATGGTGTTCCAAAGAATAGTGTGTCCAACAGGGATGCAAAGTTCAATTCCAAGTTTTGGAAGGATTTGTTTACAGGTTTGGGCACCGAGTTGGCCTTCAACACAACTTATCATCTGTAGAAAAATGGACAGACTAAGAGGGTCAATATAATATTAGAAGATATGTTGAGGATGTATGTGATGCATCAACAACGCAAGTGGGAAGAGTATATTCCACTGGTAGAGTTTTCCTACAACAACGGATATCAAGAGTTGTTGAGGATGAGTCCATTTGAGACACTATATGGGCGGAGTTTCAACACTCTTATTAGTTGGAGAGATCTAGTTAACAGGGTATTGATTGGACTAGAGATGTTGGCAAAGATGGAGCAATAAATGAGGTGATCAAGCATAAATTGAAGGCATCACATGATAGGGAGAAGAATTATGCAGACAATAACAGGTTGTTCAAGGAGTTCCAGTTTGGGGATCATGTGTACTTGTGGATCAAGCCCGAGAAGAGCTCCTTGCAGATTGGATCGTGTGCCAAGCTCACACCAAGGTTTTGTGACCTTTCAGGATCATTGAAAGGATTGGACCGGTGGCCTGTCGACTTGAACTGCCTTCCACAGTGAAATTTGATGATGTTTTTCATATATCATTTCTTAAGAAATATGTTAAATATGTTGATAATGTTATTGATTGTTCTGTATTGCAGGTGGAAGAAAAAGGAGAGTTCCAGCCAGAACCACAATGCATTTTTGAAAAAAAACAAACTCATTCTCTGGAATCGAGAAATATAGCAAGTTAAATTGAAATGGAAGCACTTTGGGCCTGATGAAGATACATGGGAGATGGTGGATCAGATGCGGGCTATGTATCCTTCCTTGTTTGTCAGTTGAGGCAAAGCAGTTTTGGTGTGATGTTGGTTTTTGTTTAGCATATGTTTTGGCGATGTTTTGGTATATGTATTGATGTGATGCTTTGACGTATGTACATATGTATATGGATGTAAAAACCACAATGAGCTATGTTATAAAGCTCGAATAAGTGGTATGGTGTCACCTCCTTATAGTTGTCATGTTGTTATGATGTCGTGTTCGTTTGCTTTTTGACAGGGTGATCATTGTAAATATTGCATTGAGCTATGTTATTAATTGCCATGGCTAGTATGTTTTCTTTTCAGTGGTGTTGTTGGGGTGAATGTGTGATTGGACACCGAGGACGGTGTCCCCCAAGGGGGAGAGTTCTATAACAAACCTGGTGAAAAAACTCATGTAATAAAGTTAAAATAATTACCACGATTGATGGGACACTTATTCTAAACTGACCATTGGGAATAACATCCTGGGGGGTGTTCATTTGATTTATTATGGCTAAGAAAATTGGAAAAGGCCATGGCTAAGGCATTAAAGAGGCAAAAAGTATTTTTGGCACATTTAACTATGAGAATAATGGAAAATTAGGAGAAAAGGGAGGTAAAAGGTCACAGGTTGCATGTGAGGAGGAAAATGAAGGAAAATAATGGAAAATGAAGAAAATAGAGGTATGTTCTATAAAAATGCTTCTAAGGACCAGTTGGTACCTTTTGTTAGTGCATTTTTGGAGCTCTATCATTATTCTCTCTCTCTCTCTCTCTCTCATACTCTTGGATACATAGAGTTTTATTGGAGCACTCTTGGAGAGTTTGGATACTTGGTGGTTTGGAGAAGTAAGGATAAGGAAGATCAGGAAAGCGCGGGTGGACATCGAAATAAGAAGCTACAAAAATTTTTTATTGCATGTACCGAGTTGCATGTATGTTTTCCTCATCATTTTTGGCATGCATGGTATATGCATGTGGACTTCCTAGCATTTACATTTCCTGGACAAAAATGGTATTGTGGGTTTATTTCCATTGATTGTTTTATGGTTGGTTCTCATGATTCCTTTAGTTGTTGGGTTGAGATATTGGTTCTTGGAGCCTTCGTTGGAAAAACGCTTTGGAGCCCGACGGAAAGTTGTTGGGTTAAGTTACTAGTCGTGGAGCCTTGGTTGGACAAACGCTCTAGATACCTAGGTGGGTTGAGTTATTAGTCCTAGAGCCTTGGCTAGACAAATGCTCCGGAGCCCAAAAACAGTTGGGTTGGGTTACCAGTTCTGGAGCCTTGGTTGGAACAAATAATTTGGAGCCTTGGAGCAGCTTGGATAGAGACCAATCCATGATGGTTGTGATTTCCGACCGTGAGATGGAATCATTGGTTGGGGGTTTAGGTGGTTTGGCCTCTAAAAGCCCTAGATTAATTTTGATTGATGTGTTTGATTAATTCCCACATTCATGTTTGGAATATGGCACAAGGGTGATTGGCTGAAGTGAGATTCGGCTCTGAAGTGAGATTCAGCTCAGCTAATCTATGATTGGGTGGAACATGGAAGTCCCATCTCTGGTTGGTTTTTACATTCAGTAATGAAGAGCTCATTTCTCTGGTATTAGGTATGCAAATATACTAGTTTATGTATGCATTTTATTTCTATTATATCCATTATATCTATGTTATTAATATGATGGCTATGAGCATGTATTCAATCAGTGATGATGTATGCCGCCATTCATGTTTTTTCCCGTAAATGAATATCCCATGTATCTATGGTGAAATTGATTATATGATAGCTAATGATGTAGGGGATCAATGCTTCTTAGCCATTCTCATATAAGGAAGAGACCCCTTGTTTTAAATATGTTGTTTATACCTGCAAATTCTATGTTTGTGACATGTTTGACGAAATTCCTGTGATGGATGGGTGGGGTTGGATGAGTTTTGGTTGATGTTATTTCTTCCATTTATTTTTTTAAATGTTATTTACCCTCTCTTGAAGTTACAATAAGTTATGGGTAGTGACTTGCGCTCAAGGGCTGAAAATGTGGCACAAATCTTGGAGCTAGAGGCGAAAAAATTGTTGTTTGGGCTTGATCCACTACCTTGACAAGGATAACCTATGGTTCTAGGGTTTAGAGCCACTCCTTTGCCCTTACAAGCCTGCGTCTCAGCCTCAAAGGGACTAAAAATCAGTTCCCCCTTAGGGAACAAGGCCCTGGAAGGTTGGGTTACCTCCTGGGGATGTCAATGTTGCAGTGTAAGGTGTGTTTTTGGTGTTTCCGTTGGTCCCACTTCCTTAAGGTCATATAGGAGGTTGAATCTCATATTATTAGCCTCTCATCACATGTTTACCCCGGTTGGCTGGTTACTTTGGTAGATGTGGGAAGAGGGTGATGCACTTTCATTTAATTATATATCTATTAGTATACACTTTTCTTTGATGTCATATTTCATAAGTATCTTCTTCATGAAATACTTGGCTTGATGGATAATTTTTTATCTTAAGAATTAACTAGATTTCATAGGGAGTAATAAAAAAGAAGGTTTTGAGAAGCATAGTTACACTTGTTATAATTTGATTTTTTATGGATGATTTTTTTTCACAAAAATTGATCCAAAAACAGAATAATTGTGAGAATTGGAAATATAGTTATTGAGATTGGGTGTTGAATCAATTTATGCATTCAAAATACAATTTCAACAATGAAAAATTCAATTTGAACATAAATTAAATACTTAGGTTCTCATGATAATTTCCTAAAATAGTCCAAATCATATAGCATTTAGAATTGAGATGTTTACAAACATGTGAAATTCATAATTAATTTTGTGAATGAATGACAAGTAAGTAAAAACAAATTTTATAATCCCTAATGGGGGTGTTGCAATCAACACAAGTGAGCCCCAAGTTGGGGCCACTATAAGGAAAAGACCCTCTAGCGGATGTTTTTGAGGAACCCCTTATAAAAATACCCCAGACATCCATTTTTAGCAGAGGTTACTAGAGGAGGTTGGCAGGTGGAGGTTTTTGTAGATGTTTTTTGTCCGGTGCGCTTATCATCTAAACCGCACCAACGCGTTCAACTAGAGAAAGCACCGGTGCGCAAAAAACATTGGCACACCGGGACACCGTGCACTCCGTAAAAACCCTCTCAATGCATCCTATTACTGTAGTGCACTGGTGCTTTACAAATATTCCGCACTGGTGCATCCTAAAACCCCGCGCCAAAACTGAAACAACCCGGTGTGGTCTTAAGAAATCGCACTGGTGTGCCTATAAAAACCCGCACACTGGAATAGGGTTAAATAATAAAAAAATTTCAGCCAAAAAATCGCATTTTTCACTTTTCAGTGCTCCAGATCTCTCAAGCACTGGTGCAACGTTTCCTTTTTTGAGGCGCCCTGACATCAGTGCTCCCATTACACGCACTGCTACTGTGCATTGCCCACTATCTCCATTTTAAATTTTGCAAAATGATGGGAAAATTTAGTTTTGCAAATTCTATAGCTAATATGCCTCCTCGATGACCAAATGTACAGGTATTTTACTTGTTTTCCATAATCAAGCCGTTTAGCGGAATAGAATTGTAAATTAGCTTAAAATTAACCTTAAAAAAAAAAAGAAATCCTGCGTGGTGTGCTCGAGCCGTTCGGGTCGCACCAGTTTGTGGTGCTTCTTGTAAATTTACAAGTCACACCGCCACCGATGCTAACGATATCCGCACCAGTTCCGGGGCGGTACTGAAAGGCACACCAGGATTTTTTAAAATTTTAAAAAAGTGTGATGCAGTCGGTTACCCGACCGCAATGTTGACCATGTCAAATAGCAGGAATGCGGTGCATTGACAGAAATATCTGCCCCGGGGTGGGTAATTTTGTCAGTGCACCACATTCTGGCATTTCGACTTGGTCAATGGTGCGGCCTGGTAAAAGACCGCAGCGTTGACTATGTACTGATGTCAAGAGGGTGGTACGTCGACCAAACTATAGGGCCCGGGCCATATAGTTTCGTCATCGCACCGCCCTCTCGACACTGGTCCATAATCAACAGTGTGGGATGTTATACCACTGCACCGTTGACTTTGGAAAAATGTTAGGAGGGCGGTGCGCTTAAAATTTGCAGGTGTACCACCTCCGGTGCGTTGAATATTTTTTGGTGCACCGCCTCCGATGCGCGACAATAAAAGACGCATAATGACTGGTGCATGCCTAAACCCTAAACCCTAAACCGACTGTTTTTTTTTTTCAAAAAAATTAATATATGTATATTCCTAAATACATGTCTCATTTAATAAAAATTTTTTATTTAGTATTTCAATCATTCAGAGACGTGAAAGGAGAGAAGAGAGGGAACAAAAACAACAACAACAATAGGAATATTAGTATAACATGGTTCACTTGTGGGAGGCAAGAGAGAGGGAGAGAGATGCGTACCCTCACCCTATTACAACAAATACCCAGGGGCTCCTGAGGCAACTAGGCCTCCTCAAGTTCTATGAGGAGGCTACTTCCCCAAAGGGCCATGGTTTGTTTTTGCGGCATCTTATCCACAGGTGGAATGCCCACCTACAGGCTTTTAGGGTTGGTCCTAACTAGTGGTACGCACCCACTGAGAAGGAAATATATTTCATTACAGGGCTATCGAAGGGATGGGTGGATTTTCCCTCGTTCCTAGAGGTTCCAGTTGGATATGCAGCAGGGAGTTATTTGGTGTACTCGCAGAGATACATTCGCGTGGATATACTATCTCCTTCAGATTTTCAAGTCTCTGGAGGTTAGTTACATATTGCTGCATTTGGTAGAATCCTAATAATTAAAAAAAAAATATTTGAACATGATTAGTACAAAATATATGATATCAATTATTAAGCACGTTGACAATATTGCATGATTAATTGGTTTGACGTTGAAATAATTACATTAATCAAAATACCAAAAAATTATAATTATTACCATCATTGTCCCAGGATTGTGGCTAGAATATGCAATATTGTTACAATTGGCAGGGTGAAGCGACTGTCCATTTTCATCTACCAAATACACCTTGCTGTATGCTTCTCCTGATAAGAGCTTCTGACGTTTTGGAGCTGTTTGAATATTTTGTGCATCTGAACTCAATTATGAATCTGTATGAAATTGCAAATTTGTATACATTATAAATTTAATTAATCTGTGTATGATTGACATGGATAAAAAACATAAATTCAATTGGATAATGAAAATATAAATAAAATCTGAAGTAAATATTACGTCTCGAGATGGATAGGGAGAACTCCATGATCGAATTTGAGAAATATTATGGAACGAGATGGATTTTGAACAATTGTCCATTCGATATAATTATGATATTTTCTCCCTGTATTTGAGAAAAACTAACAATAAATTTTGGTGTACACACCTAAAAGTAATTTCGGTGCCTTAAAAATGGACTTCTTGTTATCGATGCTAATGTACAGATAATCGCACCAGTGCGTTCTAGTTATTGTGCACCAGTGTCATGTTATCCACGGATGCACTGGTGCAGTTCTATTAAGTGATGCACCGGTGACGAATAACCACAAATAAAAAAATCGCAACTCTTTTTTTTTTTTAAGTGAAAAAAAAGCGGTAATTGAAAAATGGTCGGCAAAATATTTTCGAAAATCTAATTTCATAAAACAATTCTTTAAATACTAAAAACTTTTCATTATTTCACTATTTTTGTAAAAAAATTTAGCCAAAGATTTGCAGGACATACCTGGAGCAAGAGAGCACGAGAGCACTGTGGAGCAGCGAAATATGTTCGAACAGAAGTATTTGAACAATCAGAATTCCAAACCTCTGGTAATTCAAACCCTGTAGCATAGAATTTCAAACGATCTTGTGATTAAGTTTTATTGTTTTTTTTTTAATTTTTTCTACAGGTTTTTTTACGCAGTAAGTAAAAAATTTCAATTTGTTGTTCATTTTCAAAAAATAATAATAAAATAAAATAAAAATCCATTTTTACCCTAAACCTTTCATTCTTTTTTTTTTTCCCTTTCTTCTCCTTGTTTCTGTGATTTCAGAATTAGGGCTTTTCATTTTATATTTATAGGGTTTGTATTTCTATATATAGGCCTATGACATCCAACCCACGGGATGACTTGCATAGTCGGATCCCAATCCATGTTGGCCCTTGCATGAATTAAAAAAAAACAGAATTTTTTTATCGGTGCGCCCGACGTAACCTAGTGCATCGGTGCGTTGGATTATCCCAGCGCACCATGCACGTACTATTTGATAAAAAAATCAAAAACATTTTTTTTTTTAATCCATGCGCCATATGTAAGATAGGGCATTGGTGCGCTATTTCATTATGGCAAATCGTGCACGTAATGTTTCGCAATTTTTTTTTTTTATTGTGTTAACCGGTGCACCACATAACATATAACACATCACACCGAGTCTCCTAGTTGACAGAGAGCACCGTATGGTGGTCCCTTGTTTGTGCGGGGCGTTTATAAGAATAGGCCACACTGCACCTCCACTACACCATATGCTACAAAAACTAACAGTAGACGATTTTTATTATTTTGTTTGTGTTAATCGGTGTGGTGGTTAACATGTAACACACCAGTGCTCCTTTTTGACATAGAGCATCGTACGGTGTTTTATGCTATTTGGGCGGTGCGTTTATAAGACCACCACGCATCGACGTCGGTGCGTACACCATGAATAGCGCACCGGTTTTTTGATATATTTTTTTTTACCTGAAAAGTTGACAATTTATTTATAAAATATATTAATGAATGATATGGTACATGTTTCATATTGATAAAGAAATGGCTGACAAGAGATCAAGTAAAAAAAATACTGATAACACATCAAGAAAAGAAAAAAAGTGTATTGTTTACTGTGTATCATGCAGAGCGACAAAATGACAAAGCTCGATAAGATTATTTCTGATCTAGGACCAAAATAGTGTAAAATTGGAAACGGATGACTCATGTGAATGAAAAAATACTATCGATCCAACAGGAGTTTCTTTTTTTAATTTTCATTAATAATATTCTTAAAATTATTAGATAACATGTGTCAAATAATCTATTAATTCACATCTGTTGAATATTCTACAGGGGCCAACAACTCAGAAAAGGAATGGTGTTCTAAGAAAAGAAAAGAAAAATAAAACATGCAAATAAAAATGAATTTATCCTTAGCTCATCTGGAGTTGAGGGATCTAGTGGAACAAATGTATAGACTTTCTTTCCACTTACAATAAAAAAATCAATCCAATGATTCCAAGAACCAATTTTTTTCTAAACTATAGGAAGAGTTTCCAGAGAATTGGTCAATGAGACATGTCAGACTTTTAATAGCAAAAACGTACAAAAAAAAAAAAATTAAGGAATGAAAAAAGTAATATTCCTTTAAATGTTTGTTTAGAATTATTTACAAATATCACTTTTGTTATATTTACTTTTCATGTATCAATATAAAAATTAAATAGTTTATTGTCATGTTACATTTTTAGGAAGATTATGAAAATCTCAAAAGATGAACAAGGTGATATCAGAAATATGCTAGTAGGATTGTCCAAAAAGGTGAACAAGGAGATGGTCAAAGAAATGGAAAAAATTGCATCGCAGGAGAAGCCATCTCAACAACAACGTGCTTCAAATGTAATATGTAATCATTGAATTTTTCGATCATTAGGTATAATAAATAAACAATGTAGCATTAAATATTAATTTTCAAGTATTTTCTTGTAGAAAAGAAAAGAAAATGGAACCCATTCAGCACATAAAACAGGACGACAAGGAAGAAAAGGGTTGATATCTAAGTTTGTGAGTAACTGTTACTTCCTTATAACAACTTAACTAGATTTCATTTTTGTATATTTTAAGTTGTTTTACAAAAATCATCATTGAATGTCTTCAAACAGATGCTAACATACAAAGAAGAGCCATCAGATGAATGGATTGACATTGGGTTAAATATGGGTTGTGAGTATATGTTGGCATATCAGAAATTAACTATGGAATTTGTAAGCATCTATTGATCTTGTTTTACTTAGCTCCATCTATAATTAATAGAACAAAAAAATCTTTTAAATTAAATATATGATTTTTTATGGGGTATAAAACTTGCAGGAAACAAAGTATTGAATTGTGCCAATAGATGAAATCTTGAAAGATGGCATACTACATGGTTTTGAAATAATGTGTATAGTTCATGAGTCAATTGTTGCTATGGTATGCCATTAATAAAAATTTAATTAATATGAATACTGTTATAAGATGTGTCGACTTTTGATGAATAATGAATTTAAAATAATCACAATAATTGCACTATCACAGGTCGATGTTTCTAAAAAATAAAAAATGAACACCGGTGTGTGTTAGTTATTGTACACCGGTGCATTTGTATGATACAGATCACGGGTGTGTCTCTACGACCTATGGGCACTTCACAAATACCAATACCAATTATAAATCTTGGTGCGTTTGTGCGATACTTTGCATTGGTGCGTTTATGTGAGACTACGCACCGGTGCATTTGTACAACCTATGGGCACCACACAAATACCAATACGAATTAGAACAATTAGTGCATTTGTCTGATACTACACAACGGTGCGCTTCAATAAGACTACGTACCAGTGCCTTGATATGACATATGGGCACTGCACAAATCCCTATACGAATTAGAATAACCACATGCGGTGTATCACCTACAATGCGCTCGGTGCGGTTGTATACCTTTATGGCTCGGTGCATGCACCTTCGACCGCCTCAGGCCAACTGTCTATATGACACACACTGGTGTGTTCACACCCTAGTAGCACACCAATGAAAAAAACATCCATAATAACCCCCAGCCGCCCAGGTTTTTTAGCTGTGTTGAAATTCCGTTAAAAGCTCCACCAAAACCTCCATTACCAAAAACATATGTTGTAGAAAATTATTTTTTGACAATTTTGGCCAATTTTATAACACTAAAAACCTCCTTTATAACCTCCACTAGAGGGTCTTTTCCTTGTAGTGGGCCTCCCCTCTGTGCTCATGGAAGGAGGAATGGAGGGACAACTATGTCTATTTGGCATCAAAAAGAACAACATGGTGGAGGATCCACATGAACGATGTTTACCTTCTGTAAGCATTGAATCAACCTCACTTGAAATCTTACCTGAGTAGTCCCTAGTCTCATTGAATTCCCTATGCAATGAATAAATATGAGGAAACATAGGTTGTCATTGATGCCAATGCTAGTCATAATGCATTCTTTAGTGATTTTGTGGGGAAATTTGTAATGCTCCAATCACTATTGTTTGTTTACTACGAAGGAATTGGTAATTCTAGGGAACAAGCAAGAAACAACTCCATTTGTTTCCTTGGTGAACCTAAGTAATGAGAGGACCATGCCATCCTAGCCCGGTCCCATCCCTTTTTTGCATTTCATTCTCTTGTCTAAGGTTCCTTTTGTTTCATCCCTATCATTCGCAATATGACCTCGTTGGAAACAATGCTCTTTTAGTTCTGATTGAACCACCTATCCTTAGCCATTTCAGTTAGAATTCTTAGGTATACTTCCTACTAACGATTTTTTGGCATATCGCTTGTGGCTAGTCTTTCCGTTATTTCTAGTTTATGGTTTATTTTTTTTATCTTCTTTATAAATTTTAATTCCCTCTTAGAGCATAATCCTCAACACTAGATTCCCTCTCTCCTCCCACTCCTACTTTCCATATTCCTCCACCTTACCCTCACCCTGGTTGTGATTATTAACTCTTCACTTGCTTGCCCAGTGATATCCTCAAACTTCTCATTTTGCTCATTTCTCTCCCCATAGTTGGAAATATGTCATGCCAAAGAGCTCGCTCGAGGAGGGGGTTGGAGGTCATAGCGCCCACAACAACAACCAAGCTCAATCCAATATTTTGTTTTAGCTAATAGATGCTATGAGCACATGCCATTAGTTATTCAACATGAAATTGTTGACATTGAGTAGAAGGTGGCCAATGAAAGAGGTGATGTATCAGATTTGAATTTTATGGAAATGGCGTCAAATTGCATTCCATATTTGGTTACTTCAAGGGTATGCCAAAACTAATATCTACAAATTATTCACGTGTATTGGAAATTGAAGTACACCTGATTTATCAAATGATGGGTGAGTGTGTGAAATTCATGGAGGAAGTCATCCTTCACAACAAGGATCATCCACCACCAAGCCAGACTGGGTTTCCTACTCCATCTAGTTAGTATCTTCATGTCCTCATGGTATGTTGCATCCTGCAGTTATGTTTTTAGTTTATATGGCATATAGTTTGTGTCTCTTGTTTTTAGTTACTCTGGTTTCCATGGCTTTTAGACCAAAGTTTTGTAATGTAAATATTTTTCGTGTCCAACACAATATGCTTATTTTGGAAAAGTCGTGCTTGAGCTTCAAGTATTGCCTTTGATCTAGTTTCTAGACTGGTAGACCAACACTAATTAAGGTGTTTATAAAAAATATGCACTATAAAAAAATTCTCTTATAATATAACAATTTGAATTTACAAAAAAACAAATTTCATAAATAATTTTCAAAGGAATGACATATATTTAAAAGAAATTTTTTTCCCATTAAAAAACCTAATGTTATAACAATTTTTTAGAATAAATAAAAACTAAAACAAATTCATAGTGGTTGCATCCATACCTTCCCACATATTAGCCTCCAATTCTCTAAGTGTGGGCTTGATGAATTCCCATATATTTGAATACTTAGTACAATTGGTTCAAACCTCCAACATTGAAAATATCAATAAAATTTCGTCTAAAAAAATCTCAAATGATCATGAACGCAATTTTGATTTCGTAGAACTTCTAAATCTCTTTAAGGATAAGGGCTTATTAACCTTATGCACTTATCATATATCTAGGTATATAGGAATAAAATTTCATTTGAAGTAATGGATCTTATGGAACATAGTCGCTTTTATTTGTATATTAAATTCCACCTAATCAAAATTTTAAAATCCTTTCATATGAAAGAGATTGATGTTAATATCAGTTATGTCATTATGTAGAGTAATTCAATAAATTTGAGCCAAAATAGACTCTTAATCTCAAGATTTAAATCCTTGTCTTCACAACTATATAACATGCACACCATAAACAATAATGAACACAAGAAATGTAGAAAAATATCTTAAGGTAGGGTAACACCATTAATTATATCTTGAGGATAGAAATCACTCCACAAGAAATGTTTTCTACAATTACGATATACTTTACAATGCATTTCATTACATTGTTTCTTATTATTTATATAAATCTACCTAACCTCAAATGAACTCTCTAGTTAAGGAACCTTTTTATAATATTTCTTACAAATATTGTTTTCATATTATGTTAATATATATATATATATATATATATATATTTTCCATCAGTACCTCCCTAGGTAACCCATATTATTATTTCTAGGTACTCTACATCCCATCCCCATTCACATGTTTCATCCTTGAAACTTGGAAATGGTCATATAATATGATATCCTAAGCAACTTATCCAATTACTACCAAGCATAAGCATCCATCCATCATAGTAAAATGTAAACATGGAGTCCAATTGCATTATTGCTACCTCAATCTTGATTTTGGTGGCTCCTTTGGTGCTATTTTTTTCATGTGTTATTATGATATATTTATGTATTTGATTTTAATCATCCATATGGCTACATATGGGTTGTTTTTCTAGTTCCATGATGGTCCATAAGTTTTTTGACACCCATGCCCTTGATTTGATAATTGATGTTTCTCTAAGTAATGTGGGTGGTGATATACACCAACCTTAGCTCTTGGTTCTTTTTTCTTGTAGTCTTCAACATGGTATTTCTTTGAGTCATTCACCTCCTTGGCTATTTCTCCCTTTCTATTGGACCCTTCCTAGGGCTTCTTTTCATGAGCTTATGTAGCTTCTTCAATCAAGTATTTTCCATTTGATGTGATAGTAGGTACATCAATTATTTTACCTATATCGGCTTCTTCATGAGGCCCCTTATGCTCTTCTTGTTTACAAAGATATTTATCCTGCAATGTGATTTTATTTTTTTGGTCATGAACTTTTTTCTAACATTAATATTAGTTATACCAATTGATTCAATCCAGGGATATATATTGATAATATCCACATCATTCATATCTATAGCATGAAAATCTAAGTGCAACACATATTTATCCATGGTAAGCTTCAAATCATTAAAACATTGAACATGTTTACACTCAATGTATGTGCTCTGAATATGCTTTGCAAGAAATTTCATCTTTTAGCCAAATTAGTACTGATGAAATTATGCTTGTAGCTATGGTTATTAAAAGTAATAACCTTATTTTGACAAATAATCCATGAGCCTGTGTCAATTGGTTTTATCTCAAGTGGTTGGAAGGAATGATTGTTATCCTCCCTATCTAGGTGAAATCCCTACGAGTGACATGATGGTATTTGTTGTAATGACTTGGAGCCTTGTTATTGAGTGTAAGTAGTCCCTCAAGGAAGAAAAAAAATGTATATTGCTCATATGGAATATAAAGTTATTTCTCATGGGGAAAAAAATTCATAAGCCTATAATAGGAATGTTGGGCATGAAAACAAACACTCAGTGTTGTCTTTATTCTTCTTCCTATGAAATCACATGTCTAAGAATAGTTTTTCATATTCATTATCTAAAAGTACCTTCATCTTGTCATGGTTAACTAACTCCACCATATGGTCACCTCAGCTTCTAAATCAGTGTAGAGACAATTTTTTCAAATATTTGGTTATGATAACTTTATCTCTTTTATGTATTATTCAATACTAGAATCATCATATTTTCTAGTAAAATACATCTTGATTATGAAAGCCAAAAAAATAGAAATAGGGTTTTAAAGAGAACCACTTCTCAATGGAGCTCATTTATGTGGTTAAGGGTTGAAATGGATAATGTAAAATGACCATATCTCTTGCAATATTTATTAGATGGGATATTATGGCCACAATCATGAAATTTAATGACCACTCCATAGCTAATGGCACTAATTTGACTGAAATTTTGGCACTTTATCAAAATATACTTAATATATAGTCCATGTAGTTTTCATTGGAAATACACTAAAAAATTTGATTTTAGATCAACGATAACTCCACTACGCAAGCTATGTTGACAATGATTTTTCTTCAAACTTGGATATTTTTTTAGAAGAACTCATATCTACAACTATTTTCTTCATATTATATATCAAAAGTTTAAAAAATCAATCTAAAGGATATCATCTTATTTTTACCTTGAAAATTCTAAAAAACAGAGAAAGAAACCCTTTTTTACCCCAAGAAAAAGATCTATTATCTGTTGTAGTGTAACTCAATAGACTTGAAAATATAAGATAGACATTAACTTGAACTTAGTATATCCACACAATTGATAAAAAAATAATGAAAACACAAGGGTGTAAAGAAAATTTTTAAGCTAGGTTACACCATTAATTATTTTTAAGCTAGGAAATCACTCTACAAATAATGTTTGCTACAATTACAGTATACTTCACAATACATATTATTACATTGCTTTTAATTCTTTATATGATTCTATTTCAGCTTATAGGAACTTTCTAGAAAAGGAACCTTGTAGTAATCCTTCTATAGTTATTTCTTTCACAACATGTGGCCGCCTATTTATTTTATTCTCCTTGGGTAACTCACAATGTATCCCATATTGTCCTTTTTAGTACATCACATTGTAGGGCGACTCAATAGATCTAAAAATAAAAGATATAAATTAGAAAGATAACAAAAGAATGAAAAAAACAATATAGAGAAAAAATTCTTCCCTTTCTTAGGCCTAAGAAAGAGCTCATCATACTAATTATAGTGTAACTTAATAGATTTAAGATAAAATAGAGCCTTAATCTTGAGAGTTAAACCTTTGTCTTCATAACTATCAAATATAACATCATTGTCAAACTATCAAATATACCATAAACACAAAAGTGAACACAAGAATAGTAGGATGACATCGTCAATTATTCATTGAGAAAGGAAATAACACTATAATAAATTCTTGTTATAATTACAATATACTTCACAACACATCTCATTACATTGCTTATACTTTTTATATAGTTATATCTAATCTCATAGGGACCTTAGTGTAGGTGGAACTTTCTAGTAAGTTTTTTTTACAAATATTGTTTCACACTATGTGTTCACCAATCTATTATTATTATTCCTATTGGGTATCTCTCTAGATAACCCATATTATCCTCCCTATCTACACTATGCATGAAGGCCTTAAACAATAATTTGTAGACTAAAATATTTTGAATTGTTACTTAGGAGAAAGTGAGGTTTTTTTGGTGTTATAAAATTGAATTTGATGTGTGCCTCTAGGAGGAATTACTAGAATTAGACAAACATGTATCTACTTTGGCCAACATATGGTTACATTGGGATGTATAGAAACCACCAACATTGATGGATTGTGTTTATGGCAAAGGAAGCATGGGGATCATGACCATTATATCTTAGGTGGTATACAATGGTGGTGGACATGTGTTGGATTAAGTTCGCTTTACAATTAATTATTTGAAGACTAGTGTAGTTTTTTAACAAGTGTTAATTGTGCCGATAGGCATGTCTATTTTAGAAGAGGGATTCCACAATTTTAATTTAATTATCAATAATTATTAGTTAGATGGTAGGGATTTAAGATCCATATAATTTTCTACAATATTCTTAGTAGTATACAAATCAAAGTGGGATGGAATGAGTAGTGTGGGGGTGATTTTCACCCTAAGAATCAAGAAGAAATGAAGTATTCTTGGGCTTTGGGACTCACTTCTAAGAATGTGGCAGAAGCATATGTCCTCTTCCTATTGAAAATGGCACCAAGAATGATTCTAATTTAATTTTCCCTTGAATCAAATTAGAAGAAAATTGTAATTCCACATCTCATGAAAACTTCTACCAGATGGAAGCAATCACGGAAGATAATGTGTTGAAGGAATACATTGACATAAATGTTCTGAAACCAGTAGTTGTGGATGCATAGGCTCTATCAGAATGGAAGAAGAATGTAGCCAAGTCAAGAAGGATCTTACTAAAAGGAGTTCGAGATCATATTTTCTCGAACCTCCATGGGAAGGAGACTCCATATCCAAAGTGGAAGGCCTTGACATACATTTTTCAGAACAATAATGACCACATGAAGTTGGAATTGAAGGAAAAGCTTCAGAAAATCAAGATGTAAAAGGGTGACACACTACCACAGTACTTGAGCAAGTTCACCTAATGTCGGGATGAGCTTGGGAGTGTTGGTGTTACTACTGCTGAAGATGACCTGGTCATCCTAGCACTTTTAGGTTGTCCTAAGAGCTAGCAAAACTACCAAGATTCGGTAAATGGGAGGAGAAGCTAACAGAGTGGGAGTGTTTTGTGTTCGACTTGGTGCAATAAGAGATAAGGTGGAACACCAGAGATGGGACATCATCTAAGGAAGTGGAAGAAGATTTTTCATTAGTCAGAAAAGAAAGTAAATTCAAGGGAAATAAGTCCCAAGGCTAGGAGGGAAAGAATAAATATTTGTCTAACATCAAGTGATTTCACTGTCATGAATTTAGGCACTATGCCATGAAATGTCCACAAAAGAATGCAAGCAAGAAGGAACATGCAGTAGCAGCAACAAGTGAAGATCTAGCTTCACAATTTGAGCTTTATTTGACTCTCATTGCATGCATGTAAAGCAATGTAATGTGAATCATGTGGTATCTCGACAACGATTCCTCGTTCCATATGATGGGGAATATAGATCTCTTTAGTGACCTGGAGGAGAAAGACACCAAGAAAAACATAGAGTTTGGAGATGATGGGAGGTATAGTGCGACAAATATCAGTATAGTTACTTTTCAGAGGGAGTCTAGCTCCCCTCTTAGACTCATATATGTTTGTTCCAATACTAAAGAAGAATCTTGTTTTCATCGCAGTATTGGAAGCCCATGGCTACAATGTGATATTTAAAAAAGGGAAGGTTTTCCTTAGAAACATCACCACGAGACAGGTGAAGAAGATCGGTGTGCAAGTCAAGAACCTATATGCACTTGAGGTTGGATATGCATGCAAATCCTTGAGAAGTAAGGAAAAGTTTAGATACTTGGTAGTTTAGAGGAAGCATGAATTACCTCTCAACATGCGACCTCCGAAGCAACCTCACAAAGTTGCGGAGAAGCCACAACTGGAGAGGAAGAGAGGAGGCCGAGTGGAGACATCCACTCAAGTAGAGACCTCCCGTAGGGGGGAATTTCGATCCAAGTGTGCAGAGGGAGCACATGCAACCATACCTCTAGGTGAGTAGTGGGACGATGTGAAGCAATAGTCCGAGGAGTGCAGAAATTTGGGCAGGTTCAATTAAGGTGATTTTGTCTAATGGATCATTACCTTGCTACGGGGGTCCATAGTATTCAGTAGAAGGAGGATCAATGTCAATCAAATGCTAAGGAGTGCATATAAGTGTTGACAGTAGAGAAGGAGGCTTAGTATCAGATTCAGTGGCAGCACATTTTTCTCAGTAGACAGTTGCATATTTATTCAATTATTTTTTATTATTATTCTCAGTTGGAGATGTTGCAATAACAATAAAAATAGTGAGATATGTTGCATGGAATATATTCCAAAGGTACTAGATCAGGATATATGTGAATCCATTTATTTTTTAGACAGAGTTTTGAAAATGGAAACAAGAAATGTTGAAAATGGCACCAAGAATTATTCTCATTTAATTTTCCCTTGAATTAAATTAGAAGAAAATGTAATTCCGCCTCATGAAAACTTGTACAAGTTAACTAAGTTAGTTTGACTTAGTTGGTTCAATTAATTCGAGTTGAGGATTGAACTTGAGTCATGTAGAGTGTCTCCTACTTTATAGGAGCTCAGGTTGAGTTTATTTTGAATTGTAAATAATTAATTCAGTTTATCTGAGTTAAAGTCAATTTAACTAGTTCCAAATGTTGGACGAACTAGTTGGAGGTAAAGTATTGGGGTGTGTACTTCATGATAAACCAGTTAGCTATTTCAACTGTTGGAGGAACTAGTTGGAGGTCAAGTAGTGGGGTGTGTACTTCATGATCAACCAGTTAACTGATAAATTAGATGTAAATAACTCATGCATGTGTGATCTATGAGTTACCCAATTGAGATTGGATTTCAAGGGTAGTATACTATCAGTTGTATAATCATACAGGTTGTACATATGGTGCATGCAGTCAGAGGAAGATCTTAAAGGAACTGTGAAATCCAATGGAAAAAAATGCCTATTAAATAGTTTCTTAATTATTCATTTAACAGTGCAAGGAAATAGGATCTTGGTAGGTAGCATAATTGGCTAAGTGTTGGGAAGATTCAGCTTGTGAGGCAGTGGGACAAATAAAAATAGTGGAGAGGTTGATTGGCCTTGAGAAAAGCATTATAATCTTCTCATATTTTTTGACTAATGCAATATATAGCTAGTGGGGTTTTTAGTTGTGGCTTTCCACTTGAAATCATTATGTAATGTGTTGATTGAACTATTTCTCTTGTATGCTTCATGATTTCATGATCGTTTAACTTGGTTTCCACAATTGGTAGGGTAGATTTAATTCTATTGTTTCAGAAAATTACAATTAGTAGTTTTAATCTACAAGGAATTTCTACACTTCCAAGGGTAAAAGAAAATTACTAGCCTTGGAGCCCGAGAAATGAATTTTATTGGAGACTTAGAAAACATAAGTCACCTATTATACTCAATAATATTCCCTTCAAATCTAAAACTCAGGGAAATCTTCAAACGAAATCACTATTTCTACCAAACTATTTCAAGGAGGTAGTGCTTTCATTTTCTAAGAGGTAACAACACCAACGCTCTCCTCATGGCTAAGGAAGGGGCAAGTTTGAGTAAATGGGAACTAAATTGGATTTGTGAGAGAGCCTTTGACCCACTTACTTAATCTATTTTATTTATTTAATGTGGTGGTGGGAGGAAATATGAGGCACCCATTCCCTTGTGCATTTGAGAGGCTCGTGGCCCTGATTTGTCGTGCCATGAAGGAAATTATGAAAGAGTGCGAGGAGAAATTTTGTATCCATGCAGAGTCATGGGACGTTTTACTTCAGGGAAGTACAATCTTGGAATATTTTGGCCTCACTAGGGTTGGATTCTTGAGATTGAATTATCTAGAGGTGTGGGAGAACACAATGGAGGTGTTTTTTCATGTTTGTAGGGAAGTGAATTAGTTGCCTCAGAGAAGTCAACTGGTATTTACATGATTAAACATGCGTATGTAGGTACACCCATGTTTTATATCCAAGCATATTGTGTTGGGATGTCCCCTCAGAGAACCAAGCTACATATGAAGATGGAAAGTGGCCGGCTCACTATGGAGGATTCTCTGAGAATTGGTGTGTCTTGTGGATCGATTGTATGATCTTGTGCGCAAGACGACTTGGTGTTTTATCCGAAAGACAGAGGAAAAAATATCTTGGGTTGGTTTTCAGTTAAGGTAAGCGGTTTTGTTGGATTTGTATACTTGTTTATGATGCTCATGAGTGGTATTAGGGGAGAATTTGTTTCTACTTGATATGGAGATGTGTCATTGTTTTTCCATTTAGTCTTGTGGATTGGGGAGGCTATCAAAGTATAGTGAGTTATGGGAGAATTTTTTTTTAAGGTGTATTCTTATTATTGATAGTCAATTCAGGTTCTATGTAGGCAAGGTCTCATCGTCACAGATCCACAATTTTTCTAGGGGTGTTGTCTAGATAATTCATGCTTTGTTCTTTTATGCAACCCCTATGGTTATTCATTTATGTATGTTGGAGTTGTAGAGAGTTGTCCTCCTCTTGACTTTATTGGCTGGGAAAAAGTGGGAGTTTGTATTAGGGTGGTGGTGCCTGCAGGTATGATTGTGGGTGTGTTTTGTGGGCTAGATCAGAGTGTTTTTTGCCTACTTAATAGTTCACATGTGCATATTCGATTCATGATTGTCACTTGGGAAATTGATTTTAGCACACAATTTGTTCTAATTGGATTTATACCTTTGTTTTTTTGTAAATTCCAAAGGTTTATTTATTTTTCTTGTTTTTCTCTTAGTATTAGTCTAGGCTGTCTTGGCTTGGTGGTTTTTAAGTACTAGGAAAAAATATTCCTTAGGGGTGCTAGGATTTTTTGGCCTTGGTCTCTTGGGATTGGGGACTTTCTTTGGATTTTATATTGATATTGGAGCTTTGCTTAGACTTGGACCTCTCTAAAGCTATGATGTAGGGTAGGCAACAGAGAACTTGGGAAAGAAAACTTTCATCTGTGTAACAGGATGTCACAATGCTAATGGATAAGTTTCTCAACATCCAACAGAGGTTCTAGAGGGTGGAGGATGAATTAGATTCCATACAGTCATAGTTGTAGGAATTGACTCAAGTGTTGAGGGAAGGAAACAACCTATTAGATTATCGGAAATCTCAAGGGGAGGATCAACCTCCCAAAAAGTAATTTAATTTTGTTGGAATGATATGTAAAAAAAAATTATACGGGTCCAATTCTAGAGAATTTACAAACGGTCCAATATAGAAATTGTGATTTTTTGTTTGAAATATCATATAAGGAATTGTAAATGGTCGAAGGGAGATTGTATATTCATTCCATGTTTTTTATATGTTATCAATTATGGCATAATTAAGCATGATGTAATCCTAGTGAGTTCTCTGCTCAAAATTTTATTAATGAAAATTCATAGTTTTTGCCAAAAAAATGGTATCTAAAAATCAAAGGTTTGGATTTATTTCCAAAGTAGTTATGCATATTTTCCCTTTTTATTAAAAACATTAATTAAAAAAAGATCAGATGAATAAGTGTCATACAGAATGTGGTACTGATGAGCCATGATATTGTAACAAAACCTATTTATATATTAAGAATCTCCATGCTTAATAATATTGTTACATGTTTTTTTTTAATGTATATATTCTTAAGTTATATTTTAATTCTTTTTTTGATTAATAATAAGAATAATAATTTTAAATAAAGTTATAATTTTTTTAATTCTAATGTTTTTTTAATTTTAGCAACTTGAGATGTATGATGAAGTGTTTTGATGTTTATTTTGGACTAGTTCCTATGAGAATTTACCACACATTTAATTTATATAAATATGTTAGTAAATATTTTACTCCATTATTTTTTCTTAATTAAGGTTACAACACCAAATATTTATATTATTTAAATGTGTATTCTAAATTTCACCTTAGCATCTAGACATCCAAAGTTTGAATTTCACTACATTTTTTCCTTAAAGGATTTTTCTATTGTTCCAAAACCAAGCAAGAACAATTTGGTTGCACTAGTTAACTAGTGTTATTGCAATGCAAATAATTACTCTCATCTCCAAAATTATCCCGAGAAACCATTCCATTATATTTATTATAGGTTGCATTGACTTTGGCCTTGTAAAAGGATCAATGGTGAAAATTATGGCCTTAAGTGCAATTGATGGGCCTTAAATCCACACCTCATCCACATGTCTAGAATCTAGTATTGTTTATTTTCAAGCCATTTATATCCTATGCTTATTATTTAATTAGTTTTTCTAACAGAATGATTTATCATCCTTTATATGCAAATTATTCTTACTTATTATGTCCCTAGGGACATATAACATCCATTCGGGCTTATTAATTTGACAACGCATAGTTCAATTTTATTTTGGTGTGAAGTTAACCTTAGGTGTAGGCTATTTTCCATTTTTTTATCATTTTTTAAAATATTTTTTAGCAATTCTATTGGATCCGTTAGAAGGAACGCCAGCTTAGGGGTTTGAGACCTACATGGGGAAGCATAGTGACGTTGAGATGGTTGGTGTTGTTCATATTACATTGCATAGGAAGCTGTACCAAGGCTAGTCTTGTCTTGTTGTTCCAAGTACATTTGCGGCTAGGACCAAGTACGTGTGCATAATGGGAATAATGTGGATAGGTAATACATTTTGTTTGACCATGTGGACACAATATTTCAATGTGTTTTTGCCATAATCATTAATCAAACTTGCCACACCACTCAAGAATTTATGTCAGGGAAGGAGCGTTATAAATACCCCTTATAGCACACCACATTTCTATTGTTGGTTGAATTTGGGCTGACGCCTGAGAAATAATCTGCCTTGGAAACCATTTCAACGAGTTTGAGCAAAGTAATAGGTCCACATCTCTATTTTTTTGTTTTTTATTTTTATTTTTTTAAATATTATTTTCTCGAACCTTATTAGATGGCTCAAAAGGAATGTTGAGTTTTATCTTCTTGTTTCAATCCTGAGACTTCTGGATCATGGCCTCCAATTTATCAACTATGTTGTGTAGCAATGGCATTTATCATATATGTTGTGTAGGAATGGAAATAATCCATTGAATCCTAGTTTCTTCAATGTGGGAATCTCCCAAAACCACTTAGTCCAAACACTCTTCGTAATAATATCCAGTGAATCCAAGCTTTAAATAACATGCGCTAAGGGATATCCCTCTCCCAAAATTCCCTTCGAATTAATGTTGTAAGCATCTGCGCCATGTCTACTCCACTTTAAAACCAATGCAAACAAGTGAGCCCCATGTAACCTGAACCTCGTGACCATATTAAATATCGCCTCTCACCAATTTGAACTCCAAGTGTGAAAGTCCTCCTTCCCAATCTTCCGAGATAGAAATCTCTTAGATGGATATTCTTCTCCTGTCAATTTACATGAATGGATTCCTGTCAACTCACTTTCCCTAATATCACATCTCTGAGCTTTCACTAGCGTGCATCCTTTCAAACTCCTGAGAGACAGAACCCAAGAAAAAAAATAATTTCAAACATTTTTGCTCTGTCACTTGCGACAATATCGGCCTCAGCGATTTTGAATGGTATCTCTTGGGGAAATATTTGATGGATTTTCACTGAGAATTTTGTCTCAAGATGGAAAAATCTTGATGAAAGTATGATTTTGTTCCCATGACTTCCATCAGTTAATGCATTTCCGCGCATTGAAATAAACTCAAGTATCAACCCTTTTACACTTATACTCTATTCTGGGGTGTTGAGCTCACTCAAATCTGCATGTAGTGTTAATTTCCTTACACTTCTCACGCTGGTCTCTTAATACCTCTTAGCCTCACTCTCATGTGAGCAAAAACAATCATAAATCCAAAAAAAAAAAAAAAAATCATGAAAAGTAGGAATTTATTCCTAATTTTCTAGATTGAGTTTGTTCCTCTCAATTAGGAGGTAGTTTAGGCCTAGAGATTCTCTCCACCTAACTAGGTTCCTAGATTGGTGTATGGTTGAGATTTTTCCTCAACCAAAGTGTCCAAGATAAATGCACTATCTTGAGACACATTCTCCTCTTGTATTTATATTTGTATTATACCATTGTTTTAATAATGAGAATATATGAGGAGTACAACAAGACTGTGGCCTTTTCCGCCATGTCTAGTTTATGTATAAATTTGTGTTTATCTCATCTGTGTTAATTTTGGTTATTCTACTTCATGTGGTATCAGAGCATACGGTGATGCTAGGTGTATGTGATAATTATTTTTATACCAGCCGCCATTGTGTGAAGTTTTATTCTAGATCATCCTGCATGAAGTGACCTATGTGGGAGCGTTGTGTTGTGTGTATAGAAATATGGTGTTGTGAAGTTATTGTGGCGTGGAATTATGGTGAACAAGCTAAAGTTATATTAATACGTGTGTGTTTCCTATGTGAAAATTAGAGTCTTGTGCTTGAGCATACCTACGCAAGGAATATATCATCTAAGTGTTGTCGCGAGCAATCGTGGACTGGAGTTGTCGAGTGTTCAAAATTCTGATATGGAATGTTAAAAAATTAAGATCTAAAGGATTGAACCTGTGGAAGATCATAATTGTTGTATCATTTCTTGGAGCCCTGGGTGGGCATGGACGTGAATCTGTGTGTGGAGCCACAGAGCCAATGGCCATGGTGTGGCTGCTGGGATACTATCCTGTCGAGGTGAGCAGCGTGGAGTAGTGTGTAAAGAGCTGATTGTGTGAGAAAAAATGGACTTCTCTAGTTGATTCCAAGGTTTTGGAACTAGATATGACATGTTGACTGAGCTTTCGAGAAGAGAAAAACAAGCTGGTATCATACCTGATCCATATATTGATGTTTTTACGAAGCCGTTCATTATGTAGGGGAAATAGATGAGTTTTTTCACATTGTGTTAGAAGGTGTTGAAAATTTTAGTAATTTAATCCATTCATTATATTACTCTGATGGTGATGTTTCAAAGGACCTCGCATTAAAAATTTAAGAAATTGGCCTTGTGAAGTTGCTGCATGGCCCGTGACCGCGACAGCAAAATTGTTGACACTGTGTGAACTTTGGCGTCTTGGAGCGGAGCGAGTGGGGTGTCCATATGTGGAGTCGTATGCATGGATTTTAGGACGCTTGTTTTGTATTCGATTAAAAAATTGAACCCCGATTAGAAGGTCCTCCAACGGAAAACTTAGAGAGTTTGAAGAGCCATGAATGTTTTTCTGCCAAAATTCTAATAGAATGGGCTCTATTTTGTTTATATTGCATGAAAAATTGTCTGAAACTCCTCTTTGCAAACAACACCTTGTGGGCTGCAATGCTTGTGTCTTTTATTTGCATCAACAACCTTCCTGTCAGATCACTAGCAATGTTTACGTCTATTGAAGCCAATGCCTATCATTTTGATGAATTTCTTAGTGGGTCCTCTTTGAAACTTCTTGTGGCCAGCCCTGTTCAACACTAAGGTGTTGATATCTCCAACCTCAAGTGATTTTTTAGATATAAGGAGTATATAATATTATTCTTGTAAAGGGAGTTATAAGGGAATTCGTGTTTAGTACCACACAACATTTGTAAGGGAGCTAAAGAATGGAATTTTACAAATAGACTTATTTGCGCTGGATAATGTCAGATCGGCAACCATGGTAGTAGTGCTCATTCAAAGTTACTTTATAATGACCCTATGGAAAATCATGTTGTGAAGAGCGCGTGGGTGGAACCCATGTCTCGGTCAACGTTTTGCATTGTCATGACTACAAAAAGGAAAATTAATAACATCCTAATATCAATAAGCAAGAGGAGGCTTTAAAATCCATCTTGAAGAATAACGTTTGGGCATTCCTCAATAAAGCATTGTGCTGAGAGGATTCTTCCATGCAACGATATATGGTATGCATAAATATTTTTTCATGCATTAAAATAATTCCCATTAAAAAGTAAAAATTTAAGTGGAGTGGAGTCATTTTTTTTATGAAAATTTTTATAAGTGAAAGTTTAGGTAGAGTGGATTCATTTTTTTTAAATAAAAAATTTTTGTGAGTAAGTGAACGTAAAGGCTCTTTAACGGGAAATAATTAAGAGTGGTCATGAAGCTTTTGTAAAGGAGTGATAAGGTGTGACTTTGGGGAGTGATAAGTGAAATTATTTTTGTAATTTTGGAGGGATAAGTGTTTTTTAAATTTGGAGTGATCAAGGAATATTTTTTTAAAGTTATTATTGTAATTCAAAGTAATGTTTTACTTTGAGAGCGATTGAGTCAGTGAACATCCAAATTTTGAAGACGAGTTGTTTCAAAGGGCTGCGAGCTTGTCATTTTCATTAATTGAAGGTGAAGTTGATTTCTTATGGACTCAATACTTAATAAAAACATATATTTGGTGATTGTGTCCTAGATCCACCCGAAATTGAATAAGGGGATCTTAGGTACATCATGAGTGTGTTTATGATGGTGCATGCTTCATGTTGTTGTTTATGTTCTGTGTCTAGTATTCACACTATTCTTGTAATCTAGTACACATGGAGTACCCAACAAGTTAAAGAATTATATTCACATAATAAATTCTCTTCAAATCAAGAAAACATACACAAAGTATAGGCAATTCAGAAGCTACAACACATAAAACACACAATTCAACATAATTCAATCAAGGCAAACAAGGTAATGAAGCTGCAAAACTCAAGCATTTCAAAGAAAAGTTTACATCAACATTCTTGCAAATAAATTTATTTTTTGTAAGACAACTTGTAATCAAATTCAAATTGAGTTGCATTGTAAGGGTGCATCCTTGGTTGAAACTGACACCCAAGTTTTGAAATTGAGTTGCATTGTAAGGGTGCATTCTTGGTTGAAACCAACACCCAAGTTTTGAAATTGAGTTAAATTACACCAAGTGAATTCATTGTTTTAAGTGAGTCATTAAAATCATTAAGTTTTTCTCTTGGGTGCATTTTCGACACCCTTATTTTGATCAATCAAGTCAGTGCAAAGTTAACAACATTAAGCGAGCCAATGTGAAGATACTTGAAGCAACAATCAAACAAGCGAGCGAGTTCAACTCTAAAGCAAGTAAATGTAATATTCAAACATCAATCAAACAAGTTGAAATCTAGAGAAAGCAAGCATGAGTTCTAGTGAGAGCGAAACAAGAAAAATAATTTTCACCAAGCAAGATATCAAGAAAATTCCAAAGCAAGCGAGTGTGATAAACTCAATCAAGTGATCCAGTACAAGCGAGCGTGACAAAATGGAAAAAGGTGGTAAACATCTTCAAAGTGCAGAGCTGGAAATTAAAGAGTTGAAAGAGTGAAATCATGAGTTACATAATAGAATTGAGTTACTGGAATGGAAGTTGAAGCACGATCAAAACTTAATTGAGCAAATGAACATCACATTAGAAGCAGCGAACGACTTTCAAATTGAGATTGATATGAAAGAAAAACTCATTCATGCACTTCAAATAAAACAAAGTGAAAAACAAGATCTTCTTGATGCACAGTATACAGAAAAGGTAGATGCAAGTTGAAACACCAACGACCTCATCCAAATACATTTGGCGGAAATTCGATTTCGCCAAACGTCGCTTCCGACACACATTGCCGCAAGAGCGATAACAGGCCGGCCGGTGCGATAGATTCAACGTCATTGCGACGGTATTACAGATGTGCGTATAGCGGCAGTTAGAAGTAGGGATGGAAAAATTTGGGGAAAATTTAGACATTTGGTCAAAAAGCGTCGCGTCGGAAACAGGTGTGTGAATTTCCGCCAAATGTCTTAGTGTCATCCAAACATTAGATGAAAGTTGTGATACAAGTGACCTTATTCAACATAGTGATGAAGGTTGTGACACAAAAGATCTAATCAATAAAGTTGATGTCACTTGCGACACAAGTGATCTTATCCAGAAAGTTGTACTACTTAATGATGCAATGAGTAGGACCAATGATCAAATTGAACAATTTTATGCAGCATGTCAGACAGATGAATCATTAATTCAAATGGTTGATGTTCAATGTAATACATATGATTTAATCAATCCAACTCACCATATCGGCAACAGCAACAGGTGTGAATAAAAACAACACAATGATATTTCCAAGAATGTGATCAAATCTTGGGAAGAAATCTCCTTCAACAAGGATCGACATGGCCTAGGTTACACCAAAGACAACTATTTTTATGTTCCATATTACTAAAAACCAGTGCAGTTTATAAGCGCAAACTTTTTATAAAATTCTCATAATAAGTGTAACCATTGTAAGTGAAATTTCCATATGGAGAGTACATGTTTTAACCTCCATCCTTGTCACCATTGTGACAAAAAAAATCATTCATCAGAAATATGTAGTAAGAGAAATAAACTATCCAGAGTGAAGATCAATTATATATGGATTGATCCTTGGAAGTGGTTATCTACAGTTAGCGAATTTTCTATGTGTTATCAACAGATTCAGTCTCACATAAAGACAACTTTTCTAGTACAATGAAGATGGTGAAGCTCTCCTACACCTGAAGGGGGGAGTGCTGAAATGAAATGACGATGTTTGTCTCTCCTTTTAGCTGACAAAGGGGGGAAATGATAATGAAATTGAAGGTGGTTATAGAATGAAAGTTTTTAAAACATCAGCAAAAGTATCAATTGGGCATCTTCATCAGCCAATGATCATCAACAAATTTTCTAGTGGGCATTCAACCACAAGAGTAGCGATGAGCCGTTTTCAACAATAGTGAGCAATTTTCGACACCAACAGTGAGCAGTTTCTGATAGCATCAACAAAAGCTACAGTGAGTTGTTTTTGACATCATTAGCTAGTGGTCGATCATCATCAGCTAGTGGGAAAACATCAAGTAGCCAGTGGGCAGTTTTGACATCAACATATTTGCCAGTGGGCATCTTCACATTTTGTCAGTGGACAAGAAAATTCGCCAGTGGGCGTCATCAACCTTTTGTTAGTGGAAAAAGGGTGCTGATTGCAAGAAAAGGACAGATGGATCCTTTTGTCACTTGGCATGTGATGGAGTTGTCAAGAAAAATTCAGAGATGAATCAGACTTGCAGCTGACACGTGATCTCTTCAGTTTGAAGTATTTTCGGCATCCAGCTTTGGCGATTTTTTAGGCAATGTGTTTGAGGATCAGCAGTTTCAGAATGAGAACTTGGAAGATGGTTCCTTGTTATTATTTTGGATTTATCATTTAGGGAGGGAATGTTAGCCTCACTCTCTTGTGAGAAAAAACAATTATAAATCCAAAAATAATTAAATTAATTAAATCATGAAAATTAGGAATTTATTCCTAATTTTCTAGATTGAGTTTGTTCCTCTCAATTAGGAGTGAGTTTAGGCCTAGAGATTCTCTCCACCTAAATATGTTCCTAGATTGGTGTATGGTTGATATTTTTCCTCAACCAAAGTATCCAAGATAGACACACTATCTTGAGACACATTCTCCTTCTATATTTATATTTGTATTATACCATTGTTTTAATAATGACAATATATGATGAGTACAACAAGGTTGTGGCCTTTTCCACCATGTATAGTTTGTGTATAAATCTTTGCTAATTTTGGTTATTCTCCTTAAATACCTCCATTCTCCATGATATCATTCTGTAAAGACCGTCTTCAATCCTACAATGATCGATGGTGGATCTTTTCCACTCTTTTGTTGCATACTGGCCTCTACATCCAACTCGTACACCCAACATAGTTTGTACACATGACTGATACACAAAGACAATAAGTTATAATCACAAGTAGATACAAAAAAAAAACACAAATTTCATTCATTATAATCGAGCACGAATATTACATAGCGGGGCTTCTCTAGGCCTAACCGCTCCTCGGTCTAATTTACATTGTATCCCCATTCTGTCAACAACTCCTGAAGGTTTACAATATATAACAATAACATAATGAGGATCAGATCACTGGGACATTGGTCATTAGAATAAAATGGAAAATTTATGGTTAATTACATCTAGCATACTAAAAACCATGCATTACCATGAGATTTTTTGCATGCAGCTCTTGTTTTATTATGTTTTATTAGTCTTCTCAATACTTTTGAGTTCATGTGTTTTTAAAAATGCAATGGCACAAGTGATAAAATTTTACACATTGAGGAAAATTCCAATGAGAATTTTACTACACCATTTATAGGATCAATGGTACAAATGATACAATTTTACACATTGAGGATAAGTCTTGTGAAGACTTCTACTACACTATTTATTAAATGACTTTCCATTTTAGTAAATGTTATAGATTTCAAATGGATAATATATAAATGTAAAAATAATTAACTTTTAAATATATATATATATATATATATATATATATATATATATATATATATATATATATATATGTATATATATATATATATATATACATATGTGTATATATATATATATACAGATATATATCTATATAGATACACATATATATATCTATATAGATATATATATATATATATATATATATATATATATATATATATCTATATATATATATATATATATTTCCCAGGGAAAAATCATAATTTCCATTATCAAAATATTGAAAATTACATGGTTTATTAGCTACATAAAGTGTTATGTATGTATCAGAGATTTTGAGCATGTAATAATGTATGTCCGATATGTATAAGATATCACCTCCACCACATCCTGCTTCTTGGGAAGATTCGTCAAAATATGCCCATGGATAGGATTTGTCGATAACTTCAGGGGTTATGATCCAGGTATTATTCTTGGGCTCCTCCTCGGGTATCAATTGATACAGGGATTCTATATTGTTACAAATGGTATGCCCTTGAATAGGGGAGTCCTGAAATATGATTGTGTTCCTAGCCATCAAGATGCCTCAACCGACTAGCAGGGGAATATTTCATATTTTTAGTGACTGCTCAGAGTTCCACAAAGTTTTCCAAGTTGTGGTGAGTTGTTCCCCATGCCATTTGATGATGATGTCAAGGGAACTATATATATATATATATATATATCTCTATATATATATATATATATATGTTTCCAAGCCAGTTTGGTGGTAGGGCATAGTAAAAATTGGTGGTCAATGTCATCTTCATGTTCATTGCATAGACAACATCATGAGGTACCATGAATGGAGCGTTTGTAGATATTATCATCAGTAGGCACTTTATTTGATAGTAGGCGCCACATGAATATGCGAACTTCAAGAGGTTCCTTTAGTTTCACTAAAGGGAACCACCACCAATCAACAACAATAGGTTCTTGTTCTGATATTAGTAAAGTGTAGCCATATTTGGGAGTGTATCATCCTCATGGGGAGGCAACCCACATTAGCTCATCTTCTCTATCATATATTTTGACATATGAGTCCTCAAGGGCTCTAATATATCTGAGCCATACATTTCGCCAAATGTCAGGGATCCTAAGAACCTGTGTTGATTTCCACTCCTGTGAGAGCCAATTGTTATTATCATCATCTACAATCTCTGAGAGTTTAGTGATCCCCACAGTATCGAGAAACTATCTGAGCTCTAGAGGTGATGTGTGATAATTCCCACAGCTCGACCAAGCATCCTTGTTGATACAAACAAGTTCACCAGATCCAATGTGCCAAGCCAATCCTCTTTTTATGACTGAGATGTATTGGTGATGGCTCTCCATATGGTATAGGAACCAAGTTTGTTCCTACTCAGGCATCGGATCCATTCTAGAGTAGTTAATGGGGATATGTATTTGTGATATACCACCTCTTGCCACAAGTTGTTTGTTGATCCATCCTAATTTAGGAGCGATGGAAATTGCAAACTTATTTAATTCCTTTATTCCCAAGCCACCCCATTGTTTTGGTTTTGAAATTCTAACCCATTTCACCCAAAGAAAGGTCCTACCAAGTTGACTTCCTCTCTATAACAATATGTGACAAGTATGTTGTATTCTAGAAGTAACACCTTTAGTGATCCAGGCCAAATCCATCCAATATACCGAAATATCTTCCAACACCGATTTGATCAGAACTAATTTACTAGCTCTAGATAACCATTTTAGTTGCCAAATGTTAATGAGTCTTCCAATTTTTTCAATGAGTCAGGTCTAGTCCACAATATGATAATCATTTGGCTTAAGTCTTTAGCCTAGGTACTTGAGACCCTCCTCAACATCGACTTGGTTGTAGTGATGTTGTAGAAGAGTGTACCTTTGTTCATTGAGGGAACAACTAGCAGTCATGATTATAGATTTGATGAGATTTGACAACATTCCTGTAGCTTTATAAAATAGGGAAAAAATATGCTTGAAGCATGTGGTATCCCGAATGGATCCATATAAAAATATTAGTACATCATCAAAAATAAAATATGCATAAGATATATTGCATTAGTCAGCTTGACCCCATTCAATATCCTAGAAATTTGAGCTGAGGATATGAGCTTTCTTAGTCCTTCCATGATAAGGAGGAGGATAAGGGGTGATAATAGAAATCCTTTTTTGAGGCCTCACTCAGCATGGAAGAATTTGGATGCGTCCCTATTGATTATAATGTTATAGGATGTGGATGTGATGCAAGACATGATCCAATTGATGAAAGGGGGAGAAAATCCAATGTGCGTAAGAATGAGTTGGAGGTATGTCCAGCAGGCTCGATAAAAATATTTTTCCATGTTAAGTTTGAGAATAATTCATTTAATGATTTTGAGTTTAATAGAGTGTAGGCCTTATTGAGCAGTGCCAATGGCTTCATGAATTTTTCTTTGGTTGAGGAAAGGGAATTGTTCCATGGATATGGGATGGGATAATATAGGCTTAATGCGGTTAGAGATGGTCTTGGAAATGATTTTGTAAATGTAGTTGCACAAGGAGATAGTCTTGTAGTTATCAAATATCATGGGATTTTCCGATTTGGGGATGAGATCTATAAATGTGGAGTTGAATCCCTCATATCCTCCCAGACAGTTTGCAATCTTCTATAACCTGTAGTGGATCCTTACCTATTCTGTCAAAAAGGGTAAGATAAAATTCAATAGGCCATCCATCCAGTCTGATACTTTTGTCTCTTTTGAACCACTTCAATACATCTTATATTTCCCCCAGCGTGACCGGTTTCTTCAAGTTCTCCTAACCATTCTCATTCACATATCCGGGCATTGTCCTGGAAATGAGAAGCACCTCAATTATCGTGGCCTCTCTAAGAGCACTGAACAATTGATAGAAATTTCTGATGCCCATGTCCACTAGCTGACTGTGGGTGTTGGCCACCCTACCAGTTTGACCTCTTAACTTCCATATAGTATTGATTAGTTTCCTTCCTCTGGAACATTGCTGAAAGAAATTAGTGTTTTCATCCCCAGATTTAAGCCATATTTCTCTGCAGCTTAACCTCAATGCTTCCTCTTTATTTCTCAAAATTTTAATCTTTTCTACTTCCAATATGATTAAATTATTTTTTCTTACAACGGTTTGAAATCCAGAATTTCCAGATTCCACTAGCTCTGCAAATTCATCTTCAATCATCAATAGAGTAACTTCATCTCTTTCATTTTTCTCCTTTTCCCATACAATCGTCCTATGTTTGATCCGAGCTATATTGTTTGAAATAATTTCTGTCGGTGCAGGGTTAGGAACAAGACATCAATGGTTCCAGGATTCCTTAACAATTCTATGGGATTCATCCTCTACAAGCCATGTAGAATTGAATTTGAATGGTGAATTTGGCTTGCATCTTGTGTTCATTACTTCAAATAAAATGGGGGAGTGATTAGATATACCCCCAAAGCCCACCCATTGTCTCATTTTTTCCAATCCTTCCACCGATTGTGCTTTAATGAGAAGTTGGTCCAACCTGCAGGTGAGAGCATCATCCCTAGTCCTTCTATTACGCCAAGTAGGTAGAATTTCAGCCATGTCTATATCCAGAAGGTTGTGTGAGTCCAGTAGGTGCTCAAAGTAATCAACTAGGGGATGTCTGAGCCTGTAATCCCCACGATTCAGCATGTCCCAAAGAGAACTTCAAGTCTCCTCCAATGATGATGTTATCCCTATTCATGAGTGATGATTCCAACAAATTTTCCCAGAAGCCGACCCAATTGTGACATGGCCCATATATGTTGATCATACGAATTGGGATATCAAGTTCAATTTACATGATGAAAACCCTCAAAACTCCCTCTCTTCCCCACATGTTCTCAACCTTGATAGTTTTTTTGTTGAACCCAAGTGCACATCCCCCAGACTGACCTCTCACATTCAGGGTTTGGAAGGTCCATCCCGGTAATATGGATGATAATATTTTGTTAATTTTAGCTGCATCCCCTAGGGTATCTTGTAGCAAATGTGATCCAGATTTTATGCAGAAACGCAACAAAATATAGAAATAACCATGAACATAGAGATGCAGCGGAAATAATGCTTCATTTCATTAATATCAAATAACAAAAATATGCTTACAGGCATAATGGAAATAAAATAGCTAGGGTGCTGGTAGCGAATCTCTGAGAAGAGATGTGATGGCTACAGACCTCTGAACTGTGTTACAATGAGGTTTGAGGGCCTATTTATTGTTGAGAAATAATGTAGAATCCGAAACGTCCAAAAACCTAACCGTAGGAGATGAGGCGCCAAAACTATGGGCGCCCATTTGGGTAAATTGGTGGTTCAACTTCCCGGGGGCGTAACTTTGGCACCCGATCTCCGTTTGACGTGCTCAATAACTCGTTAGAAAGATCTATCTGAGGAGTAAAACTTTTGAATTAGCAACATCAGTTTATGGACCCATGTTGCTCTCCGTTTTCCCAAAAAACGTCGTTTAGGGCCTCAAAACGGCTCCAAAAGTTCAGGACCCAAAAAACTGCTAAAAATAGTAAGTTTTGTTGCAACTTGAAAATTGAAAGAACTGATGGCGGGGGTTCAAATGGAATAGGTGGGTGACCACCAATATCCACCTGGATCATTAAGGCCCCGAAACGGCTCCAGGAGTGGAGGACCCGAAAACTTGCTAAAAATAGTAAGTTGTGCTGTATGTGAAGAGCTGCAAGAATTGATGGTGCTAGTCCAAATGGAGTAGGTGGGTGGCCACCGATATCCACCTGGATCATTCCTCCCTCCTTAGGAAGCAATGGTCCCCATTGCGTTGAGATCCTCCATGAGATGAGGCAAATTCTGTTGAACTGAGTAGTAGATGTGTTGAAGATGTCAAGGAGTTGTGGGTGGACATGCTGGATGCATTTAGTAAATTTGGTTTCTTTATCAGCCTCAGACAGTACATGTTTGGATTCTGTATGTGTAGCTGCAGGATGTATGGCAACATCAGGCGGTGGTGCATTGGGAGTCAGATCAATGGAGTGCTTGTCCTGACAGTGTAGAGGAACCTCTATGAGTGAGGGGAAAACTTCCTCGTATTCCTCCATGACTTTGTCCATCTGCTGCAGCCGTGCAAGGGATCCCTGTTTCGAGGTTGTGGCCACAATAATTTTCTTTCCCCGTGAGTGAGTTGTAAGGAAAATGAATTTCCTGGTTTGGGAAATAATCTTACTACGTTGTTTTGTAGTAGTCAAAGAGATGACAGGAGGCGGTACTACCTCCGGTATCCTGTACAAGTTATTTCCCAAAGTAATAATAACAGCACGAGGCCTAGACTCATACACAGCATGTCGCCTCCACAAGTATGGTTGGCCCAATAATACATTAGCTACATCAAGAGGAGCAACATCACACAATACCTCATCCGTGAATGGCTTGATACTGTATGGAAGTCGGCACTGCTGGCGGATGCGGAGATCTCTCCCTGGGTGGAGCCACCCGATGGTATATGGTTGCGGGTGTGCTATGGTTGGTAGGCCGAGCCGCCTCACGACGTCTGCTGAAATGAGGTTCTTTTGGCTTCCGCTATCGACGAGAAACTGCAGCGGAGAACCCTTCACCCACATCTGCGACTGGAAGAGGCGCTCCCCCTCCTCTGGATCCTCTGGACCCTCCTTCTGGATCTTGGTGGTGGCAACACTGGCACTGGGATCCGCATCAATGATCTGCTTCCCTTTGTCATTACCTTTGTCTGGTTCTAACTCAGGATCAGAAAATGCATCTGATTCGGGTGCCTTTAGTTCAACCACCAAAGATTGTTTGGCCCGACACTCGTTTGTGCTGTGAGTGGGGCTGTTATGAAATTCACACCACTTCCCTGTGTCCTTCTTTGGATTTGTGGTGTTTTTCTGAGTCGCATTGCTTTGGCCTTGCCCCTTGTTCTTCGGTTCGGGGGCACCTTTCGGATTCGCAGATCCAAAGTCTCGCTTCTTCTGCTTAAATTTCTGCTCGATCTTGGTGGCATAGCGATATGCCGTGCCAAGCGATGTAATGTTAAGGAACTCCATTTCCTTCTGAATGTGTTTGTGCAGACAGCCGCGGTACTTGAGCACCAAATGTCTCTCTGAATCTTTAATACCCAACTTTGTGCGCAGGGTATGGAACAGATTCGTCAGTTCGTGCACATCTTGATCCTTTTGTTGCCGCAGCGTGGTCCATTTGATGTATTTGTCCTCATAGCTCCCCACAGGGTAATATTGTTCCTTGATGCCGTCTTATAACGAATTCCAAGTGGGTGTGGTCGAGAACAGAGAGGTTTCCCCTTCGCCCTCTTGCTCACGGTAGGTTTCCCACCAGTCTTTGACATGGGGGGCAGCTTTGAGGAGTGAAAAAATAATCTTTTCTCGGTCAGAGAAGTCATGGACCGAGAAATACCCTTCCAACAAATTTAACCATCTGTCTACAGCGTCTGCATCTATTTTTCCTTCAAATATAGGAATGTCAAAGTTTACCTGTACCCAAGGAGTGGCGCTCCGTAGTGTAAAATTGCAAAGATGCGCTGTGAAGAGCGACAAGGGCCGTTGAAGGATTTGAGCAAAGTTATCCATCATCGCATTCCTTTGTTTCTCAAGGGCATCCTCGAGCAATATTTTGATAGGATCTCTTGCTCCCTTGTCTTTCTTTTCTTCTGCCATGGGAGGTCGTCGGGGTTTGCGAGGCTGATCTTACAAGGGTTCAACCAGATCGAGCCCTAACTCCTTATACCCTGATCGCGTTGGGGACATGCAAAGAAAAACAAAGAAAGAGCAGACCCGCTTTGATACCACTGATCCAGATTTTATGCAGGAACACAACCGAATATATAAATAACCATGAACATAGAGATGCAGCAGAAATAATGCTTCATTTCATTAATATCAAATAACAGAAATATGCTTACAGGCATAATGGAAATAAAATAGCTAGGGTGCTGGTAGCGAATCTCTGAGAAGAGATGTGATGGCTACAGACCTTTGAACTGTGTTACAATGAGGCTCGAGGGCCTATTTATTGTTGAGAAACAATGTAGAGTCCGAAACGTCCAAAAACCTAACCGTAGGAGATGAGGCGCCAAAACTGTGGACGCCCGTTTGGGTAAATTGGTGGTTCAACTTCCCGGGGGCGTAACTTTGGCACCCGATCTCCGTTTGACGCGCTCAATAGCTCGTTAGAAAGATCTATCCGAGGAGTACAACTTTTGAACGAGCAACATCAGTTCATGGACCCATGTTGGTCTCCATTTTCCCAAAAAAAACGTCGTTTAGGGCCTCAAAACGGCTCCGGAAGTTCAGGACCCAAAAAACTACTAAAAATAGTAAGTTTTGTTGCAACTTGAAAATTGAAAGAACTGATGGTGGGGGTTCAAATGGAATAGGTGGGTGGCCAGCAATATCCACCTGGATCATTAAGGCCCCGAAACGGCTCCAGGAGTGGAGGACCTGAAAACCTGCTAAAAATAGTAAGTTGTGCTGTATGTGAAGAGCTGCAAGAATTGATGGTGCTAGTCCAACTGGAACACGTGGGTGGCCACCGATATCCACCTGGATCAAAATGACATCTGTCATATCTAATTCAAATAGACGCCTAAGAGCCAATTTTTTGCCAGGGCTGGCCAGACCCCTAAAATTGATAGATATGCATTTCATGAGTTAACCAAATTAGAGTTTCCATCTGCTCTAAGAACCCATTCGATGGATGATTATTTACCCGATGCTACTTCTAACCCAGCCTAGAGGATCGCTTTAGATATATTGGATTGTCTGCGCCTGGGAATTGTTTGATATTGTTGAGAAGGATCATCCACGAGGCCAAAAGTAGGGAGAGGCTTAAGGTGAGATAGGGATCTGAGATTATACCTATGGAAGGATTTGTTGTCCAAAGAGTTTTCCCTATCAGTATGAGGAGAGTGGTCTCCCTCCATGGTGGTTGGATCAGTTGCAGGGCAGGAAGGGGTGGGCGATGCAATAGGACAAGTGATCGGGATAAAATTGCATGAAAATAAAACAATACTAGTTGGAGCAATAGATAAATTAGTACATTCATAATTAAAAATAATAGATGTTATGGGGAGAGAGGATGAGAGTGAAGTACCCAGTATCAGATCAGATCTGAAAGAGTGTGATCTTGTGACCCTTGCAGAAGGTGGTCGATCTGATTGTTGCTGAGTATTCTCTGTGTCCTATTGTCTTCTCGACAGTTTAGAAGGAGCTATTGGTCCAGGGGTCGGTCCATCATCCTCGCAAGTCTAGGTACTCGTCATCTCTTGTGCCTTGATATGCACCTTGTTTGCAGTTGTTATCAGAGAGCATTCCTTATATAAATGACCAACTTCATGGCATATTATACAACAAAATGGTACCCCCTTGTAATCCAAAATTTTCCATTTGATGTACTCCTGATATGGTAAGAGGGGACTTTCCACCAGTCCATCTCTGGTGTCCAAGTGAACTAGTATTCTGGCTATGACAATATTTCTGGATTCAATGTATGATATGTCATGATCTAGTTATATCCCAAATTGTCTCCAATGCATCTGAAGATATCCTCTGACCAAAATTGAAAGGGGAGACCTGGTAGTATAACCCAAATAGGTCCAACCCTCAATTACTTACCAACTAATCATATTTTTAAAATAGTACTTAAATTTTAAATTTAAATATAAAATAAATATATTTAAATCATAATTTAGGTATAGTTTCAAATAACATATCATCGATCATCTACCACTATCATAAGCCACGTGAAATCAAACCTAAAGAACCTAATCTTAAATATAAGATGCGAGCATGTCTTAAGCATTTCGATTGTCACATTAAGAAATCATGAAAAACAAGGGTAATAGCTGCAATGCAGCATTGTCCCTACCTTTACCGAAAATTAATTGATTAGAGGTTGTGTTGAGTGCGAGGAAATTTCCGCACAATGAAATCTCTCTGCACAAAACTCTCCACATAATCAAAGCTCTCTGCACAAAGCTCACTGCACAATGAAAGTTTTCCACACAAAGCTATTCGCACAATGAAATTTCTCCGCACAAATATTTCCACACAATAAAAGAAAAAAACTATTCACAATAACTGCAAAAGCAAGGGAATTTATTTTGAGATGTGATCATTTTAGTTTTTGTTCCATGTTATTTAATGTGATTTGTTCGAATCATTACATTGTGTTGAGAAAGGAACATAAACCTTTACACTTCAACGACGCGTGATCTCTCAATAGCTCTCAAACATTAATTAGTGGTAGTCATACATTGTATTCATGTAACTATTTTGGGTATAAATTTTACAATGTTTGATGTAAATAAGTCGTGTGAAGCAATTCATAGTACTCTGTGACTAGCAATATAAATATCAAGACTAGGAGGAACTAACACAAATTGTTAAGATAAGGAGGCATGTGTTTTGATAGCATTTTCAAAAGTGCTTTCTATTTTTTAAAATTTCGTGACTCTACTATTTTAAGGTCAATATAAAGTTATTTTATTTGAATTTTTATTTTGTGGTTAATTTATCAAATCTGTAAAATAGTCTGATAAATATTGTTTTTTGTGCCAAGTGCGGAGGAAGTTCATTGTACGGAGTGTGGAGGGACCTATGCATTCTGCACTGTTGGAGCTGCTCGGAAACGAGTGTGTAAGTGTAGGTGTTTTCCGCTCTGGTTTCTCCATAATCTACTAAATAAAATTTTTTTGGGTACGATTGCTCGACAAATTTCAAACATTAATTAGCTGACATTTAGTAGGTTTTTATTTGGTATACATAAATTAGCGGCGTGACGATAATCGATTTGTTTCAAAGAAGACACCATAGAGGAACTTTAGTAGTTTCACACTTAATTTCAAAACATGTTCCGCACAAACCAATATTGAAAATTAATGTGCATAGCTCTGTACAATGGGGACCACATCGCACAGACCACACCTTTGTAACAAACCTGAGTTAAAATTTTGTGTAATAAAAGTTAATAAAGGCAAAATAAGGCCACGGTTAAGGGACACTTATTCCAAAAACATAGTTACCGATCAAACAGGAACTATTACCTCAAAATGAGAACTCTAACAAAAAATAAAAATAAAAAAATCATGAAAAAACAACACGAAAATGAAAAGCTGTAATCTGGAATAACCTTTTTTTGGGTAAATTTTCAACATTTTTTAAAAATGGAAGTAGAAACCAAGCTCTTTTGTGCAAAAACCACCTTGAAAACAAAAATTTGCATTCTAGAATAACCTTTTTATTTTCGGGTTAAATTTTCAACCTTTTTTAAAAATAGAAGTAAAAGCCAATTTTTTTTTGTGCAAAAAAAACCCGAAAATGAAAAGTGTTGAAACAAAAAATTTAGAATAATAAAAAATTATATTAAAAAAAAAAACATATTAAGATAATTGAAAAAAAACAAATTTAATTATATATTTTTAATTTTAAAAAAGAAGTCAAATTTAAGAAACAAAATAAAAAAACGTTTTTAAAATGAAAATATAAAAATATATTTTAAATAACACACACACACACACACACACAGAGATATATATTAAATTTAAAAAAAAAACAAATAAATTTAAAATATACAAAATAAATTTAAAAAATAAAAGAAAAATTTTATTAAATTAAAACAAAAAAAATTCATGTTAGATCTAAGACTTTTGTGGTCCATAATGCAGATAAATGTCTTTCGGATTAATCACATCATTAGGATTTGGTTGACGTTTCGAACCATCTAATGTGGTCCATCCTCAGGACAAGGTGAAGAAAGAAATCGATCTCATTGAATAAATAGTAGGGATGTGTCATTGCCCGGTGATAGTTGTTAAAACTAGCTGTTATTTAACTAGGTTAGTTAATTAGTTATATTAAATTTTTTTAGTTAAGAAATATTATTCAAAAGGGTTAATGAGTAATAGAATTATTTAGTAAAATGATTAAATTATAAAATTAATATAATAAGGGAGTAGGGGTAAATAATAGTAAAGGGAATAATATTAAAATATTTAAGTTTTTTAGGGGATATTAATAAAAAGGTAAAACCCAAGATGCGGATGTCTGATCTAGGCCATACTTGTCACATGGCTCCTTCTATGCAGGGCAGCTGTCACAGCCACATGGCCCCGACAACACATGGCTCAAGCGCGGACGCCATTAAATCTGCAGACGCCCAACCTGGCACCATTACTCACCTTCATGTCACCTTCTCCAAGTGCATTAACGACTGTCCTTGCCGCCAAATTCCGCAGTATTTCATGGGTAATGGAGTTTCTCCTCCATAATTTTCCTCCCTCTGTCTCTCAATTCATCTAGACGACTTCTCCACTGCGCGTTCTGGCCTTCATTCTCTACTCGCCCACCCGCTCAAGGCCTCTTGCCACCTCTCTGTCAGCAATCTGCCATGTGCTCCTAATCCTTCTTCGAACTCCGACGCCTCAACGACATGCCGCCATTGCATGAGATGTCTCCGAGGCTGAGGCCGAGGCCAGCCTTCCCGTCCTCCGCTTCCCATCCGTGAGGATTGTCCGGTGCAATTCACACTCAATGTGAATTCATCTGAAGCTCCAGACCAACAAAGAATGTTTTTCCTCATTTCAATACGCATTCTTGAAGCCCCTTTCAGTTCTTCCAGCTCGGGGTCAAGGAAATGGCTGAGAAAATCAACAATGTCATCATCCATCCTTCAGCAGCCCCGAAATTCTATGGCTCTGCCCACCAAGTCCGCTGTGAATTCTTCGGGCAGTGACAGCAGCAACAGCTCAGCAGAGGACGACAACGAAGTAGTCTTGGGTGCATGCTCCACTTCCACGCTGAGGCAGACTCCCCATCTATCCAAGCAAGAAGATGACGTCTCATATTACGGTTGTTTCATTGTGGAAGAGCCACCTCCAAAAGACATTCAGAATGACAAGCACCAGAAAGACTAGCGCTACAGTGCCTCTTTCTTTTGTTAGTTACAGCTCAATTTCAGTTTTTTTGTCTACTTACCCTTTGCACAATATGTTTAGTTTATGGGTTCTTAAGTTCTGTGCTGGGTTCCCTACCCGGGGCAGCACCCCTCCTGCTACATGGTCTAGTTTCTGGGCTGGTTTCCCCACCAAAGGTAGTCCCTTTTTAAATTTTTTGAACATCTTCTTTCCCGTAGGAATTGGCTAGCACAACAATTCGGGTGAGAATGTTGAAATGCATTGCTGTATCTTTTTGTACTATATAATAAAAACTAGACATATTTAGAAATAAAAAATAAAAAGGTAAATGAATAATATAGAATAATTAAAAAATGGAAAGATAAAATTTTAATTATTATATTAAGCGGAGGAGGGGAAATATATATATATATATATATAATTTAAAAGAAAGTTAAGAATCATTATTATAATATAATACTAAGGATAATATATACCAAAATGAAATTGAATAAAGACACTAAAAAAAAAAACTAAAGGATAAAAATAGAAGAGGAAAATAAATCAAAGAGACGAGAATAAAACCAAAAATATGAGAGAGAAATAAAGACAAAGAGATGGGAGTAAAATCAAAGAGAGGAGAGAGAAATAAAGACAAAAGGCAGAAGGAATCCACCGCATGGGGGAGAAATCCCCCGGAGAGGGCCGGAGTCCAGCTCTTACTTAATTTCCATCCACCATCTCTATTGAGATTCATAGGATGTCTCTCAATTTCAATAGCTTCCCTCAACTTTCTATGATGGAAGTGCTCCACTTTGGCAACAACTTTGGAGTCTCCAATGCATACATGGTGACACGATTTTCCAGTATGCTCAGCAAAAGCATAAGTATGGGATCGACTGTGCCTAATGTCTGCAACATTCTCATGGATTCTCTGTCTAATGGATCGACTAGTTTCCCCAATATAGGGAGTACCATAGGAACAAGACACCATATAAACACCTTTCATGTCCTTTGTGTCTATAAGGTCCTTGACAGATCCGAGAGAATTCTTGATAGTACAGAGAGGTTTGAATGAAGAGGAGACAATATTTCTCCTAAGGACATGGACAATTCTGTCTGTGATCCCTTGAAAGACATTTATCTAAAAAACAATAATTTTAAAATAAAAATTAAATTTAAATATATATATATATATATATATATATATATATATATATATATATATATATATATTAAATTTTAATAAATTAAAAAAATAAAAAGAAAAAGAAAAAGAAAAAACATATTTTATATATATAATTTAAAAAAAATTTATTAAAAAAACAAATAATTTTTACAAATTAAATTAACACACACATATATATATATATATATTAAATTTTATTAAATTAAAAAATAAATAAATATAATAAAATTTAAAAAAAGAAAAGAAAATAAACCGTTAGAAAATGAAAATATAAAAAAAAATTAAAAATTAATTAAAAATGAAAAATGGAAAAAAAATAAATCAATTAAAATATTAAATTAAAAAACAAATTAATTAAAAAAAAATTAAAACATAAAAATTTAATTTAAATAAAAAATATTAAATTTTATTGAATTAAATAAAAATATAGTAAATTTAAATAAATTAAATAAATTAAATAAATTATTAAATTTTATTTATTAAATTTTATTAAACTTGATTAAAAAAATTCATTTAATTAAAAAAAACGTATATTGGCCGCCCATGTGGCCGCGGGGGCTGCATGAAGGGGAAGTCGACCGCCACCTTCGTGACTCGATTCATTTTTTTATTAAATTAATTAATTATTTATTTATTAAATTTTAATAAATTTGTATTTTAATTTAATTTTTTTTATTAAATTTAATATATTCTTTTAATTTAATTTTAAATTTAAATTTTATATATTTTTTTAATTTAATAATATATATATATATATATTATTTTTTTTTTAATTTAAGTTTTATATTTTAATTTTTTTTTTTTTTTAAATTTAATATTTTTGCATTGTTATTGTTTTAAATTTTAAATTTTAAATTTTTTATTTTAAAAATGCTTTTTTGTTCGATCTAAAATTTTTGTGATCCATAATGTAGATAAAAATGTCTTTCCGATTAATCACATTATTAGAATTTGGTCTGACGTTTCGAACCAGCTAAGGTGGTTCATCCTCAAGGCAAGGTAGAGAAACAAATTGATCTTGATAAATAAATAGTAGAAATGGATCATTGCCCAGAAATAACATAACAGTTTAAAACTAGACATTAGAAAGTTAGTTAAGAATAATTTTTTTTAATAATAAATTAATTTATTATTTAGGAACTAGTTTTTTGTTTTTTTACTTTTATTTTTTATTTTAATTTAATTATTTGAAAATGTTTTAAAATAGTTTTTTTTCAATTATTTGAAAATGTATTTTTCATTTTTTTTCTTTAATCTTACTTTCTTTTTTTTCTTCTGAAATTTTAATTTTATTTTTTTTATTAATAATTTTTAATTTTAATTAAAAATTTTAAAATTTAATTATTTTTTATATTTGTATTTTAATTTTAATTATTTTTAAACTTTCTATTTTAATTTTTTTATCATTTTTTTTATTATATGGTTTATTTATTTTTATAACGTTAAAAAAAAAAATTATGTTTTTTATTTTTACAACTTATTTTTATTTTTATTTGTTTACATTTTTACCGGGTATTTTTATTATTTTTATATATTTTTTAGATTTGAGTTTTTTTGTCACGTTTTTCTTTTTTCTTTTTCTATTACCAACATGAAAATCACTATAAAAAAAAGGTGTGATACTCCATCAACAATTTTCAAAATTATCATGGAAATCACTAACATTTTAAAACAAATGTTCATACTTCATAAATAAAAAAATTTAAAGTGTCAAAAATATGCTAAAAAAAGGTGATTTTTCATCACCACTTTTCAAAATCGAGTGTCTTTTTTGCTACCTCAAAAAAGTAGGCACTAGTTCAGTTACCTATTTGATTGGTAATTATGTTCAAATTGAATGTTGGTCAAAATATCCTAGTGGGAATCACTTGTTGTGTTTTATGGCTAAGGGGAAATTAGCAAAGGAAATGGATAATGCTTTGGAAAGGCAAAAGAGTATTTTTGGCATTTATTTATGAAAATAAAGGAAATTAGGAGAAAAGGAAGGTGAAAGGTCATAGGTTGAATGTGAGGAGTAAAATGAATGAAAATAATGGAAAATGAAGAAAATAGAGGTCCAATCAATAAAAAGACCTCAAAGCATCAGTTGGTAGCCTTTTTTCAGTTTAATTTTGGAGTTAGTCTCAGATAGGAGAAGAGAGCCAAGAGGAGAAAGAAAGAAAGAAAGCAAAACAAGAATAGCAAAGAATAGCAAAGAAAAGGAAAGGAAAGCAAGGGAAAGAAAGTGTCAAGCAAGGAAAATTTGGATCAAGCAGCTTCAGTAGGAATACTTGCAGGTAACCGGTTGCATGTAAGATTTCCTAGTTGGTTTTGACATGCACAGTATGTGCATGTTGGTATTTGGTTCTCTTATTGTCATTAGCATGGGTTTTGTCAGGTTTTACATTGAATTTTATCCTAGCCTTGCCATTTCTGGATAGTCATGGTGTGATGAGACTTTTCTCAGTTTAAGATTTGGATTGCTAGAAGATTTTGGATTTGGGTGACGTGGTCTCAGAAAAATTCCCAAAGGCCTAAGAATCCCTTGGCCAGTAATAGTAGGATACATGGTAAAGCCTGAGGGTGGAGACAGGAAAATTAATCAAGGTATTGGAGAATAAATTCTGAGGCATCCAAGCTCGGTTTGGTTTTGTGATCTCCACACCAGTTTAGGTGAGATCATGGTATGGTGAGGGTGGAGGTGGTTTAACCTCTGGATTCCATTGGTTGTGTTTGGATTGGTTTATCCCATGCAATCCCACATTCATGCTTGGAATATAGCACAGGTATAATTGGCTAGAAGAAAGAATTGGTTCAGCCAATATATGGTCAGGTGGTACGTGGAAATCCCAAACCTAGTTGGATTTTTCCTATGTTTAATAAGAGCTAAGTTTCTCTTGCTTTTGATGTGTAAATGTACTTATTATTATGTGGCTTTAATGGTTGCTCTCTCATTGTTATTTATTTGGTTATATGTTGGTTATATGACAGATATTAGGCATGGTTCTATTCATTTTGTTACTTGTAACTGAATTAATAATGAATATAAGACCTAATTGATGTTATGACAACTAATGTGAGAAGGTAGTGACCCTATTAGTTAAACCTTAGATAATTTTTTAGTCCCTTATGTTTATATTTTCTTTCATGACCTGTAGGGTTCATATTTACCAACTGTTTAATGGAATGTCAGTCCCATTTAGGGAAGGTTAGGTCAAATCCTAGTTTCAGTTTGTTATCAAAATCATTTTCTTCATGTTTGTCATGAGTTCTGAAAGTTACAGAGAGTTATAGGCAGAGGCTAAGCCCCATCCCTGGAAATTAGCCTTAAATATCACATCCATTGGAATGGCATTGGCAGAAAAAGGCTACATTCACATTTAGGTAGGCTTATGGGAGCAACTGGGGGATCTTAGTCGCTTGGAGGGCTTGGAAAGAGAACGATTGGGGCTCCATTTAAGAAAAAAGGTGATTTTTCGTGAGGATAGAGGTCGAGGAAGGGTCGGTTAGCCCTTGGGGGACCTGTCACCATCATAAAGAAGTAAACAAGGTATGGTTGCATCGACTCCATTTCCTTAAGGTCATCTAGTAGGTTGAGTCTTATCATAGTATCCCCTCAGCTCATGTTTACCCCGAGAAAGATGGTGAAAGTGGGTAGATATGAGAGGAAGCATGTTACAAGGTGGTATTAGAGTGGGTTGCACTCTCTTTGGGTAAGTCTGATGTTGTCAAGGTTATAGTTGTCATGCATGGGATCATAGTATATAGATGGTATGGTCATTCATGATGTTGTTATGTTTTTTTGTTGATTACATGGTATGTTTATGATTATACATGTACATGCTAATGTGGATTGATCTTGTAGATGAGATAAGCCTCCCCTGAACATCACTAATGGATGGATTTGATTTTGGTATCTATTTGGTTTATCTGACATGGTACACTTGCATGAAGAATAGAATCCAAGATGACAAGAAAAATGGTATACTACAATTCTCGTGACTCTCCTTATAGATCAGTTGGGAAGCGAGGAGAAGAGTACTCTCCTGGTATATCAGATACATTGTGGATCTTGAGGGAAGAGATCGGAAGTTGCAAAGTAGACAATGATAGGTTGGTTGACTCTCTGGAAAGGCTTGCAATGGCTTAGGAGAAGTAGGTAGAGGTTAATGCAGTGTTTCTTCGGAGCTTGTCAGTGTTGTAGAAATAGGGAAAGATGAGGACCATTCAAGAGCAGGAAGATAAAACTAATGGAGCCTATGGTAACAGATCTAGGTTTGGATATAGATGAGATAGAGGGGACACGGTTAGAGGTGGAAGATCATTGTATACATTTGACATGATGACTGGTATGTATAGGCATCATTGTAGTTCCTCATCCAGGAGACATCATCACAATCATCACCACCATCATCCTTATAGGAGGAGGGAGTATTTACCTGAGTATTTCAAGAAAGTGAAGCCTCCTACATTTGATGGAGAGCTGATGAAGTCAGAAGATGCAGAGGCATGGTTTCTTGGGATGAAGAAAATTTTCAGTTTACATAACTATTTAGAAAGCATCAAAGCCAAGATAACCACCTTGAGTCTTAAAAGGAAAGAAGGTATGTGGTGGGAAGATACGAATAATTTCAAGGGAATTAGGGAGGAAGAATTGATTTGGGATGATTTTGAGAGGATCTTCAAGAAGAAGTACCTATCAAAGAGGTGGTACGATGATAGAGTTAAGGATTTTTATGAGCTACAGATGGGTTCTATGATAGATTATGAGTATACTAGCAGATTCTTGGAGTTTTTTAGTTATGTGCCATATATTAAGGAGGAGAAGGCTAAGATTCAGAAATTCATCAGTGGATTATGAGCAACATATAGAGACCAGATTGAGTTTGATGAGCCTAGATCATTGGAAGAGGCCATACAGAAATTAAAGCATTTTTATGAATATTCAAAGTGCAAAGTTTAGCCTAAATGTAACTTGAAATGAAATGAGAAAGTTAAAGGGAAGTGGTCACTGAAGCGGGGAATACCTCAAGATGTAGGTGAGAATTAAAATGTGGTTTTTTATAAGAATTTAAATATAGTTGAAAAGGGACATGGGTCGTAGCCTAGAGAGTTGCAGACTAGAGGTGATAGTAGAGTAGCGTTGCAGTGATGGATATGTGGCAAAGATCATCGTAAGAAGGATTCTCCATTATACCAGGGAGGTAGGCCTCAGATCTATAGTCCTCAAGAGATGCAGATAGTTGGGGATATTGGTCATAGTATTCCTCGAATTTATGCAGTCATGGACACTATGACAGGAAGATAACCAAGGATCTATTATTGAGATGGACGGTAAGTTTTGTGATCAGTTTATTTCTATTTTGATTGATCCTGGATATAATTATAATTATGTTAATCCTAGCCTAGTGGATAAGTGTGCCTTGAGAAAAGAAGTGAATGCAGAGTCTTGGTTGTTGTAGTTGTCTTGGGTACTAAGAAGAGATTTCATCACTGGGCAAGAGTTTGTGCATTTGAGTTGAATGGTATGCCTAAAACAACACATTTGTATGTACTTCCATTGGGGCCATATAGTATGATTTTGGGTATGCACTGGTTGTATCTTCACAAGACCAAGGTAGATTGATATGACTAGATTATTGATTTCTTGGATGATAATGGGGAAAAGAGAATCTTGTAGGAATAGAAGAGGCCTACATCAGTGAGGATGGTCATAACTATGCAGGATAAGCGCAATTGTAGGAAGGGGTGTGTGATGTTTTTAGTTCATATTTCCAGTAACAAGGGTAAGGATGTTGAGGATGCAGAAATATTCAAGAGGTATATAGTCTTGTAGCATTTTCAGGATGTGTTTCCATCATAGATTCCAGAGTTTCCTCCTCGCAGGGAAGTAAAATTTTCTATTGAGATGGTACCAGTGGTGACACCAGCATCAAAGGCACCTTACAGAATGAGCAAAACGGAGTTGGTAGAGTTGAAGTTCTAGTTGAAAGAAATGCTTGATAAGGGATATATTAGACAAAGTGTATCGCCTTAGAGTGCCCCAGTATTTTTTGTAAAGAATAAGGACATTACTCTCAGGTTATGCACTGCTTACAGGAAACTGAAAAAGGTGATGATCAAGAACAAGTACCCATTGCTGAGGATTGATGACTTGTCCGATCAATTGAAGGGAGAATCAATGTTCTCAAATATTGATTTGGGATCAGGATACCATCAGGTACGCATCAAAGAAGAAGACATCCACAAGGCTTCTTTCAGGACCAAGTATGGGAATTATGAGTTTATTGTAGTTCCATTTGGTTTAAATAATGATCCAACAACTTTTATGTGCTTGATGAATAATGTGTTGCATCCTTATATGGACAATTTTTTATTTTATTCATTGTTGAAATCCTAATTTATTCTAAGAATGAGGAAGAGCATGTCGAGCATCTAACATTAGTGTTGAGATTGCTAAGAGAGAATCAGTTGTATTCCAAGCTTAGCAAGTTCAGTTTATTTGAGACAAAGGTACATTACTTGGGACATGTTTTTTCCAAGGCAGGAATAGCAGTAGATCCAAAAAAAATAAAATATGTCATGGAGTGGGAAGCTCCTAGAAATGTGGATGAAGTCAGATCATTCATGGGACTAGCAAGTTACTACAAGAGGTTCATCAATAAATTCTCACAAATTTCCTATCTTATTACATCATTGAAGAGGAAAAGTAAGAAGTTTGAATGGACCGAGGAGTGTGCAACTAGTTTTGAGGAGTTGAAACAGTTGTTGACCAATGCTCTAGTGTTAAAGATTGTAGATATGAATAAATATTTTGTAGTGTGTACAGATGCTTGCAAGAGAGGGATTGGTGGAGTCCTTATCCAGGAGGGACAGGTGATATCTTATGATTCTAGTAAACTGAATGAGCACGAGCAGAGCTATGTGACACATGATCTTAAGTTGGAAGCCATTATTCATGCCTTGAAGATGTGGAGACATTATCTTCTTGGTAGGAGGCTTGTGTTGATGAGTGACCACAATGGGTTGAGATATCTATTTGACCAACCGCATTTTAATGTCAGGAAAACTTGATGGTTGGATACCCTTAGTGAGTTTGACTTTGAGATCGAATACATTAAGGGAAATGAGAACATGGTTTCAGATGCTCTCAGTAGGAAAGTGCAGTTGAACCATGTTGCAGCAGTAAGCTCATATGGGACAGATTTACAGGATCATATCTTATAGGTAGGAAAATAAGATGATAGGTACTAGGAGCTTATGCACAGGTTACAGTAGGGTATATGTGATCAATATGTGGATTATCATCTTACAATAGATGGCTTGGTGATATTCATGGATAGGATATATGTGTTGGATGATAGTGAACTCAAGAAGCTTATCTTGAGGTAGTTTCATGCCAAACCATATTCAGGTCACCCAGGATATCAAAAGATGTTGAAAATAGTAAAGAAGTTCTACTATTGGCCGAATCTGAAAAAGGAAGTGGTAGAGTTCATGGCTAGATGTTTGCATTGTCGGTAGGTCAAAGCAGAGTGTAATCATCCAAGTGGGTTTCTTGAACCTATTCCAATTTCAGAATGGAAATGAGAGGTCATCTCCATGGATTTAATTATAAGTCTTCTTAGGACATCGAGGCAGAATGATTCTATCATCGTTATGGTTGACATGTTGAGCAAGGTAGTTCACTGCATTCCAATGAAGACTACTTATTCTAATGAGGTAGCACGAGTATCATTAGGGAGATCGTGAGATTGTATGGTATTCCGAAGAGTATTTTGTTGAACATGAATTCCATGTTCACTTCCAAGTTTTGGAAGACATTGTTTGTAGGTTTGGGGACAAAGTTGGCCTTCAACACAACTTATCATCCATAGACAGATGGAAAAATAGAGAGGGTCAACAAGATAATGGAGGATACACTAAGGATGTATGACATGCATCAACAAAGGATATGGGAGGATTACCTTCCATTAGATGATTTTTCTTACAATAATGGTTATCATGAGTCATTGAGGATGAGTCTATTTGAGGAAATCTATGGGAATAGTTCTAACACTACCATCAGCTGGAGTGATCTAATGAACAAGGTAATTTTGGGTTGGACATGTTGCCAGACATGGAATAGGAAATGCAGGCTATAAAGAAGAATATAAAGGAAACATAAGACATGCATAAAATTTACACATACCAACATAGGGAATTTAAGGAGTTTCAGGTTGAGGAGAATGTGTATTTGTGCATCAAGCACAAGAAGAGCTTCTTGAGGATCAAATCATGTGCCAAGTTGGGACCGCGGTATTTTGAGATCCTTGAGAGGATTGGAACCATGGCCTATAGACTTGCACTGCCTTCGAAAGTGAATGTCCATGATTTTTTTCATTTTTCATTGCTTAAAATATATGTAAAGGATGTTGATCATGTTATTGATTGTTCTTTACTACAATTGTAGCAAGACGGTGAATTCAAGCCAAAACCTTAGTGCATATTGCAGCGGAAACAACTCGTGCTCTAGAATAGAGTAATTGATAAGGTTAAAGTGTAGTGGAAGCAATTTAGGCCTGGTGAAGCTACCTGGGAGATGGATGATTAGATGTGGTCTATGTATCCTTCATTATTTTTCGGTGGAGGCAAATGAGTTTTAGTATTTGTACATATTTATGTATGGTTTCTATTGTAAATATTGCAATGAGCTATGTTATAAAGATATAATAAGCTGTATGTTTTCCATTTTGTCATGTTTGTCATGATGGTTTTGCTTTTGAGTAGGATGTAATTATAAATATCGCAACGAGCTAAGTTATAAAGATACAAAGGAAGTATGTTTTTGGATTTCAACAATTTTTCTAGTTGTGGGTGTCACAGAACACCGAGGATGGTGTTCCCCTAAGGGGGAGGGGTCTGTAATAGCCAAAATTTCATGTAATAAAATTTAATAAAGGCAAAATACGACCATTTTTAAGGGACACTTATTCCAAGCTAAATGTTGGGAAAATTATCCTAGTGGGAATCACTTGTTGTCTTTTATGGCTAGGGGAAATTGGAAAAGGCAATTGCTAAAGCTTTGGAAAGGCAAACATGTATTTTTGGAATTTATTTATGGAAATAAAGGAAATTAGGAGAAAAGGAAGGTGAAAGGTCACATGTTACATGTGAGGAGGAAAATGAAGAAAAATAATGGAAAGTTAAGAAAATAGAGGTATCATCAATAAAAATACCTCAGAGCATCAGTTTGTACCATTTTTTTAGTTTAGTTTCAGAGTTAGTCTTAAAGAGGAGAAGATTATGAAGAGGAGAAAGAAAGAAAGCAAGAAAATGAAGGAAGGAAAGGAAACTAAAGAAAAGAAAAGGAAAGCAAGGGTCAATGAAGGAAAAGTTGGGTCAAGTAGCTTCAACGGGAATACTTGTAGGTAATAGGTTGCATGTATGATTTCCTAGATGGTTTTGACATGCATGGCGTGTGCATGTTGTTATTTTGTTATGTTGTTGTCATTGACATGGGATATTCTGGGTTTGACAGTGGATTTTAGCCTAACCTTGAAATTTCTGGATAGCCATGATGTGATGGGACTTTTCTCGATTTGAGCTTTATATTTTCAGAAGATTTTGGATATGGGTGAGGTGGTCTCGAGAAAATTCAAAAAGGCCTAGCAATCCCTTGACTGGTAATGGTGAGATACACGGTAAAGCCTGAGGGTGGATACAGGAAAATTCCTCAAGGTACTGGAGAATAAATTCTAAGGCATCCAAGCTTCGTTTGGTTTTGTGATCTCAGAACCGGTTGAGGTGAGATCGTAGTATGGTGAGGGTGGAGGTGGTTTAACCTCTATATTTCCTTGGTTGTCTTTGGATTGGTTTATCTCATGATATACCACATTCACTATTGGAATATTTCACAGGGGTGATTGGTTGAAACAAAGAATTGGTTCAGCCAATTTATGGTCGAGTGGTATGTGGAAGTCCTTAACCTAGTTGGATTTTTCCTATGTTTAATAAGAGATAAATTTCTCTTTCTTTTGATGAGTAAATGTACTTATTATTATGTGTATTTAATGGTTGTTTTTTCATTGTTATCTATCTGGTTATATTTTGGTTATAAGCATGGTTATATGACAGATCCCATTCACGGTTCTATTCATATTTTTACTTATAGATGAATCAATAATGAATGAAATACCTAATTGATATTATGATAGCTAATGTGATAAGGAAATGACCCTTCTCGTTAAACCTCAAATAAGATTTCAGTCCCTTATGTTCAAATTTGCATTCATGACCTATACATTGCATATTTACGAAGTGTTTGACAGAATGTCAGTCCTAGTTGGGGAATGTCATGTCAAAACCCAGTTTTAGTTTGTTATCAAAAGCAATGTCTTCATGTCAGTTATGAGTTCTGAAAGTTACATAGTGTTCTGGGCATAGGCTAAGCCCAAACCTTGGAAAATATTCTTAAATATCGCATTCGTTGGCATAACACTGGCATAAAAAATCTACATTCGCACTTAGGTAGGCTCATGGGAGCGACTGGGGGATCTTAGTCACTTGGAGAGCTTTGGAAGGGAGTGACTAGAGCTCCACGTCAGCAAAAAGGTGAGTTTTCTCAAGGATAGAGGCCTAGGAAGTGTGGGCCAACTCTTGGGGGCCCTTGGCATTAGAAAGAGGCCAGTAAGGTCTAGTTGCATCGAATCCATTTCCTTAAGTTCATCTAGGAGGTTGAGTCTTATCATAGTAGCCTCTCAGCTCATGTTTACTTCGAGAAAGCCGATGAAAGTGGGTAGATATGAGAGGAGGCATGTTACAACCTTCGTGCGGGGTGCAGAACTATGACACAACAACTGGAACATTGAATTGGTTATGATCAGATGAAATATGTCGAGGATTTGATGTTGTGGCCTTGACATCTTGAGTTTGATGCATCTCCTGCATGTAGTCTCTTTATTTTTTTCAAAATGTGTTCATTGTATGCACAGGCTCCATGGGTTGAGGGAGAAGAGGAAACACTAGCAGCAAAATGAGCAAAAGATTCAATAATCTTGAAAAATTTATAAGCCTCCTTGAACTATTGTCATCATTTCTTGTGATTTTCCATTGTCTCAGCATAAAATGACACCTTGGATCGAATAAATAATTCACCTGTACTTTATGCTTATTATACCCCAAACAATCTACGCAACTCAATTTCAATGAAATCTTGTCAAACTTGGCATTGTACACAAATCAAAGTTCAAAAATATTTAAACTCTAGACTTCTTATCATTACAACACTAAAGGATTAATATAATAGTAGGTTTCTGAACTGAATTCCAATTAATATTCAAATGAAAATCAGATCAATGTTGGAGATGTTTAGCTCTAAATGATATGAATGCAAGGAGAATTTATATGACAGATAAATATTCTCATATATAGAAAAGTAAGTCATGGGTTGGTTTCTTATGTTTGCAGTTAGCACTCTTTTTTTACTTTTAGTTGAATGTATGTGTGTTTGAGTTTTCTTGCTCCATATTTCAAATGACATCAACATTTTTGTTTTGCCATTAGTGAAGTTAAAATGTTGATATATTCATATAAGGTTCTGACTTGGTGTGAACATTGAAGGAGTTGGGCATAATAGCACAGAAAGGGAAAGAAAAAGACATAAGGTCAAGGACCATATAGCTTGTGTGACCAAATAATGAAAGCGGAAAAGAAAATTTGGCAGAACTTATATGAGAATACTAAAGCTTTTAAGCATCATCTTTAGTGCATATATTTTTTCTTTGGGCACTTGCAATCACATTTTTATTCGATAACTTTGTATGGCATGGTTTCTCTCTATGACGGAGTCAAGGCCTTGATCTCGAAGGTTTATGAGAAATTGCATTTAAAACAATATTATTTCAAATTTATTTTAATCATTGTTTATAGAAATGGCTGATAAGTTTTTATTATAATTCAATTTTTTAAATATAATGGCAACGGTTTCATAATTTCAGCCAACCATAATGCAAGATGCGCAAACATTGATCCAAATAATTTAACATCAATGATATCTTCGAAAATAATTCAAATATTTGGAGATAAATGAAAATATAATTTTTTACAGTGGGGAATTCCATGAAATTTTTTTCCATACAAATAAAACCACATTTATATTTTAATTCTACACCCCTCTTATATACCTATATGTACCTAAAAAATTTCAAATTTGTGTCATTAACTTACATGATGATCGATTTTGCAGTATGGTTTGTGTAACAGTTTTTTGGATTGGCCTGTATTTTAGGAGAAAAATTATGGCATCTTTTATCACCAAATTTAGTCCTATTGGGCTACTTCAATGGTCAAGTTGGAGTAAATATTTCAAACCAGCTTTTGACTGAAGATTAACCTCTTCAGTCTGAGAGGGCTCTCTCAACTTATTAAAGGATTTACTCAATTAGGTCTTAAAACAAATGGCTAACTTTGTGAGTGTTTTAGTGTATGTGATTGCAGGTGTAAAACAAGTAAGATTCAATTACCATTGGGCTTCTCGAGTCAGTAAAAGGAAATAAATGACAAACATTCCTACTCATGGAAGCTGATACTTTTTTTGTTTCAATGGTAGAACAACACTAACACATGGGAATAATCAATAACTCAATGCTAAAAGGAAGTTAGAGCATATATGATATGAATTATGAGTAATCTAGCAAAAATACTACTGGAAGCAAGATATAAAAGAGACACATAAACCCATTGAAACACATCAAGAATCTCAGGTGAAGCAAGAAAAGTCACTATTTGTTTATTACTGATATCAAAAATTACAATAGTAGTTGTATCAAAAGCATTCTCCAACCCTTTCTAACTTTAAATATCTCTCAGTTATAGAGTGAGGACTCATACAAATGATTTTCCACCTTTATAGCTTCGAATTCCCACCTCAGAGAACTATTTTAAACATGGTTCCATCACTTGGAGACTTCCTAGGGATATATTATGTTTTACAGAGTTTGAATACAAAAAGGACTCTTATTTAATTAATAGTTCAACAAATACATTTAATAATGCTTATCAACTTGAACCAACTAATTTTATGAGTGTACTAGAGTGCTGATGTATCATTATGCCACGTGGGTGTTGATCTGGACCTCCACCAAGTCAAATTTTTACAATTTTTTCACAAATCTGGTTAGTGAAAATTCTGAAAAATAGGCTTCAAATATGAGTGTATAATTTCCAAACCCTAATGGCTTTGCAGAAACTGAGAGACATTTTTGTATATGGACCTGTGCTGAAGAAAAGCCTCTTTCATATTTCCAAAATCCTTTTCAATTTGTTCACAAATCAAGCTTGAAGTTGACTGCTAAAACAATCATGTACAGAAATTTCATAGCGCTCATTTTGTAGAAAACTCCAAAATCCACCTTTTGCATAACCTTTGACCTTTCTGACTGTTGGAGGATATTCCTTGGGGATAATGAGCTAAATACAAATTTTTTCCCTCCTTAGTTCTCCATAAAAATAAATTTAAAGGCAAAAGAGCATCTTCAGAAATTTCGTAGTGTTTTTCGGTCTTCAAGCCTGGAGCACGCTACGAAACTACCTAATTATGGAGAAAATTCAGAATTCTCCCTTTTTCTTCCAAATTTCACCTGTAGGTCTGAAAATTGATATGATGAAGTATGATCATGCAAACTTGCCTCTTACCCTCTGCAAAAGCATCATTTTCACCTTTAACAAGCTTGTTTATCAATAAAATGACTCTGTTTTTTCTGAAAAAATAGGGTTCAGAGATGAGATCTTATCTCCATATCCTTGATAGATGTTGAAAAAATGGAGGTTTTTGTAGGTCAGTATGTTTTGAAGATAAACCTCTCTTTTTTGTTTGAAAAAAATCTCCAGCTGTCCAGAATCTGCATTTGAAAAACATGTATAAAATAAGAAAATTCTGCATAATGAAAATAGAGCCGAAAGACATCTCTGAATCTCCCAATTTGTAGCACCTTTGAGAAAAGTGAAAGAGGTTAATGTTATTTGATATGTGATTGAAAATAAAATCTCTCAATTTCTTCGAATACTTCTCTGTTTCCCCATAAACTTCCCTTGAAGTTGACTACTCAAAAGTCAAAAGCAGAGAAATCCTCAGATTTGCTACGGAATTATCAAGTAGTTTCATAGCGAAATCTGCCTATTTTGCACTGAATTCACTACGAAACTGTGTAAAACTGGAAAGTGAAATATTTTTCTGATTAAAAAGCGTGGGAATGAAAACTAAAGGACATGAGGTAGACTTGACTGATATGACAAGGGTCTAGGTGGTTTTAGACTTAGGGTAGACATCGCCATATGCAATGTTTTCAAAAATTTCATGAAAATGACTATGAGATAGCATGAACATAGGTGAATGACCCTATCCATAAAAAATTAAAAATTTGTGTGTAATAATAGCATCCCTCTTGCATTTTCAAGAACTTGGATGAAGCAATATTTGTAGTAATTAACAAGGTGGGGCACAACATTACTCACAAAACTATTCCTATTGATCCCCTCGCTTTCTTTCAACTCCTAGATAGCATTGTTGTCCTTTTTTTACCCATTATGCTCGAGCACATTGAACCCTTATCTTGTTGAAACTCCAGTTCCAAAGTTGAGCTAGATTCCTTCTCCAATATTACATATTCAATGATCCTTATTTCCTGTAAATCTTCGTTTTTCTCGATCAGATGATTGCTCAAAAATTTCTTCTATTTTTCTAGGTTGGGCAACTTGAAAATATTGCTCGAGAAAGTTAATGATACATTTTCACTTTCTTCAATATTTGAAAAGGTTGCAGAACATATCTATTACTGGTGAGTATTGATTTTAATGTCAAAAATCCCAATATCAACACCCACAAGTTCTACTTCATCAATCAGTACCCCGCCTTTTAAGACAACAATTATTCTTCCATTCGATTCGCCTAAAAGAAACTTGTCATTGGCAATGGGTTGTGCCACACTCTCCATTCTACAACACTTGAATTCTGGGTGCCAAAACCTTCCCTATGCGTTATAATTTCTTCACCTCTATATGGAAGAAAGGCTAAATAATTAGGCTTTCATCGATTAAGAAACATGAATTCAATGTTTGTGTCACTTAAATTATTATTAATAATAGAAAGTATTATTTTTATGACTCAATAGGTGCGTTAATTTTTCACCATTTTTAATAATTCATAATTTTGTATTTATTCATGCAGAGAATTTGTGAAGAGGATGGTAAGTTGTGCGAAGGAGCTATGTTGAATTTGAGGTGTGAAGTATTTGCACAGAGTTCGAGGTGTGGAGAAGTTGTGTGGAGGAGATAAGTTGTGAGTAAGAGATGTGCAGAGCTTAACTGCCCATGGTGAAAACTTTGCATAAGGAAGATCCACATAATTAAAATCAAAGTTAAAGATATTAAAGTTTCCCATATTTATTTAAGATATTTTTACTTTATTTTCCATAAAAGTGCATTTAAAATTATAATTCTAATTATATATGTTTGGGTGCTTATAGTGAATGACACATAAATCAAGAAATTAGAACAGATCTTACTTGTTTATTTCACATTCAAATTGTCCATTGCCAAAGAGATATTATGGATTATGAAAAAGTTTTTCAATAGTTAAAGAGGTATCGTCTAGTTTTTCCTCAATGTTTTTGCAACATTAGACACCTACATATATGCATTTTTACAGATTCTCGATATATAATAAAGAAACTACATTGGAATTGGGAGGAGAAAAAATGTTTCAATCACAATCGAAGAATGGCCAAATAATTGAAGGTGAAGAAGAGACGATGGATCTTGGAGTGCTATCGTTATGTCATTTAAGGCATTTTAAAGGCCAAGGGAACCGCCTTGTGTCGATGAAAGGTAGTAGGAAGAGTCCTTCACTCCTTTTGTTGGGTGTAGGAATTGGAATTTAATAACCTCCTTCAACACTTAATTGTCAACCTGGGGGCTTCATAAGATTAGAGGCGTAGCACAGAAAATTCCAAGAATGATCTGGATATTTCCTAATTCTATTCCTACTTATTTAATTACAAATTTTAGAATCGAAAGAAAATGATCACTCAACAATCAATACCAAAGAAATTACGGTGTTGGAATATAAAGGAAAAGTACTTTGCAGAAACTCAAATAAAAAAGGAACTCTCAATTCATTGTGAGAAATCCTGATTAATGAAATAGTATTTAAGATTATATTCAATGTAGTTATAAGACAATGTGATAATTAAGTTATTCAAGATATCTGTATTCTTCAAATATATTCCTTCCTACACTAAAATGTCATTTCTGCACTCCAACAACGTTCCTGTACTAGAATGTTTTTTGTGCACTAGAATTATGTTTATGCACTAGAAGTGTGTTCTGTACCTGCAATGAAGATTTAGACCTTCGTACAGGAGACCTGAGTCTGTGTACCAAAGCACTCTGTTCCTGTACCACGAAATCAGTTCCTATACCCAGATAGAGGTTCCTGTACTAGAAAACCAGTATTCTTGTACTTGGTTTCCAAATCAATTACGAAAAATAAAGAGCATATTTAACTAAAGAAATAGATTGCAAAGAAAATAGAACTCAAAAGTAAACCCTCATAACAAAAAAGTTTCTTCAACCACTCTTATATTAAGAAATAAGAAATTCTTTCAAAAGTCAAAGTAAATCTTCATAAAATAAGAAACTTCTTTCATGCAAATATAAAAAATTATCTGATCCATGTATCAACATGCTTTCCCTGAGATGACTGTTTATTGTATGAATTAGATATGCACTTTAAAAGGTTTTAACTCAAAATTTCATTTAAGAATTTTAACATTAAGTTCAATTCTTTCCACATAAATATTAAGTGCAAGCACAGAACTTCATATTGTGACAATATTCATTTCATTTATATCAATGAAATTTAATTCTGAAATGAAATTGAAATATTAAGAATGCTCCTGCTCGAAAAAAAATACTATTTGAAGAAAAGTAAACGAAGATCTTGTGGAAGGAAAGAAATAAAAATAACTTTCAGAAATAAACTAGGGAACTTTGACTTGCAGAGATGAAACTGTTCTGGTACAAGTAGCTTAACTTCACTTCTTTCACAGAAATGAAACAAGAATCAAAGGAAAAATGTACAAGTTAATAATCATGCATAATCAAACCCACACACCTCGGATCCGAGACACGCGATTTGCAAACGAATTAAAGCTTGTTACTTATGAAAGAATTAAATAAGATCCGATTCATTCTTTGCATAAATAAACTAAGTTAAACACACCTGACAATAAGGGGAGAATGAGGTGGGTTGGTTGGGTCCTAGCCAACTAGTTCATTTCCCTGCTACGAGATCTGGAACCACAATCACTCATTGACACATCACAATGAAATTGAAACAAGAAATGACATAACTAGCGCAATCATTTGTATTAATTTTCAAAAGAGAAAATGTACATCATGGATCTCATCCAACTGTTATACTAAAAACTGTCATCCTGACATTTTGTTATGAGTATGAGCTCATTATTACTCATACTTCCTCCTTTTGCAAGTCTAACATATCAGTTCCTCATGTCAAGCTTTCAAAATCAGAGAAAAGTTCCTAAAAATCCCCTAAACTTTGGTATCACACTTTCTCTATTCATTGACTGCGGTCCCGCACCTAAAGTCCAACTCTCCTGCGGAACCCTACCGCACGTTCTTTGTGTTATGGGTGCGGACCTCTGTAAAACTCAAAAAGCGAGAAAGTAAAGATAAAAAGTTGATTTCAGATGAATTCTAGAAGATTCTAGATGGGAATTTTCGGGAATGGATACGCTTTGATAAGGTTCATGCATCCCTCACTTGATGGAGCTAACCCCTTGATGTAAGGAGCTAATCCCTTTGAAGGAGGATTCTATCCCTTCATATTTGGAACAGAAAACCTCCTCTTTTCCACTATAAAAAGAGGCCTTGGGTAGCCTCAAAGGGAGTTCAAGCTTTAAGATATTGGAGGTTAAATGCTTTTGAGATTTAGACTCAGTTAACTAAGACTTTCTGTGAGGTTAAATCACTTACCTCTATTCGTCTTGGTTCAAAGAGTGCAATGCTTGTCAAATTAGAAGAGATTCCTGCTTCGAACCCCAGGAGGACCTGCACGACATCAAGGCACAGGTTGTAAAGGTTTTCTTTTATTTGAAGTTAATACAAATATACTCATTTCTCTCATTAAACTGTCTATTCATGGTTTATTTAATAAATTCCTTGATCATTATGATGAGTATGGTTTATAATAATGTCTATACAGGTGCTGTGTAATATTTTTGCTTGTTTGTGACTGCAGATTCACGAGGAACGTTCTTTCAAGTGCACGGGAAGGACTTCAACGAGATCAAGCAAGCGCTAGACATAAGGTAGGTCTTACACCTATATAGCATTTTTATGAATCTTGTATGCTTAGAGAGAGATTAGTATAATTGGCTGTTTGTTGCTAGTTACTTTTAGTACTAGAGAGATCGGTCTTGTCCGCAAGACGGATTAATCTACACAACAAAATGACGACTCTACTGGGGAAGAACTTGTTGTTTTTGGTTCTCTTTTATTTTTGATTTGAGGAAAAAAATTTTCCTGGTTTTTGATTGATACATATCTGTCTGGGTAATTTAGATTTTCCCTGTTTTTGAAAATTTAGAAATATTTTAAATTTTTCTATAATTTTTCCTAGGACCGCACTCTGGCTTATTTTGACAGTGTGGGCAGGTTCGCACTTTCTGTAAAGAATACAGTGCGGGAGCGCACCTGTCAATACTGGTTACCTGCGGACCCCGTAAAATTTTTAGAAAACCTCCAGATTTCTTTCTGTAGTTTATTTTTATTTGGATTTAGATCTTTGGTTTCTGTCCAGACTGATTATTGTTTCTGTCAAGAATTTTTTGTGAATGAATTCCAACAGTATTGATGTTTTGATGATTTTCTAGAAGATTTTTCATTTTGGATTGTTTTTCACTTGGTCTTTGTAGTGATTCGAAGCTTTGACAGTTTGAAGTATCTAAGATTATATTGATCTCTTTTTGTCTTTTTGAATCCGACCTGATTGTGAGAACATCCTTTATTGAGAAATAGAACTTTTTGTTTCTTTGCGAATCTTCGAAAAAACTTGGTTGAAGGTTTTTGAATTTCATTTTTATTAAAAAAAAACATATTTTGAGTGTTTTTGATCTATTTGTTATTCTAAACGAATAGACTCTTAGTTTGCTGGACAACTAAGGAAAACATTCTAAAAAAATCTTAAAGCTTTTATTCAATTTAGATTGTTTAAAATCATAGTTCTCAAGATTAGATTTTGTAGTTTTGAGTAGCTTTTTAATTTTTATAGCTTTCTTTTGAAGGAAAATTGTTTTGTAGCTTCAAGTTTGGAAAGAAAAAGGGTTTTGTTATGAGCTTGATATATCTCATTATTGAAAAGAGAAAATAGTTTCTTTCAATTATTTTTCATGTTTTAAAGAAAGAATTAAAAGAATTGCATTCTCCAACTCTTTCTTTAGATAGAAAGTTCATCGAAAGAAAAAAGAATTGAATATCATTCTAAGTGAATTTTAGTGTTTTTTGGAAGTCGAGTCTTCACATCATCAAAGTTTCATTTTCGCACCCATTGACTTAAGAAACAACTCATAAAAGTAACGCTTAATTAAAATTCATCTAGTAAACTTTTTATTTCTAGGGCTCTTATCACCAACATAGCTTAGGCTAGTATCTTGGAGTAGGGAGTAATTAACTCTCCAATATAGCTAAAACAAACAAGTAGACAAATCTTGCGGTAGGAAGAATTCCTATTGTTGCATGTATGCTTTGGGAAGCTCCTCTTATAGGAGTCAAGCACGAGATCATATCTGAACCAGTGGGGTAATCAATCCTTCCTCATTGGGAACAATAGAAGATATACACATATTAACAACGGTAAACCTCGGATAGATCATTGTCAAGGAACCTGGGGTCACTTGTCGGTAAACCTTGGATTATTTCAAGGAACCTTCAAGGGGATTGAGCTTTGTTACTCTGCCCTTGCGTGTGTGTCGGATCGTAGACTGTTCCCCCAGGTATATTTGTTTCTGTTGGTAACCTTAGTGGCCATAATCTTTAGGATTCTTTCCTAAGGTGACGGTGGAGGGAAGATCCCACTGTACCTGGAACAGACGTCGGCTAGACTCACTTGGACTTTCCGGAGGGTCATCTTCACTCGAGATGGTATAGTGGAGAAACTTGCACCGGTCTGTTTCATTAAGCAGGTTGTCGGGGTAACTGTTCCAACCGCCCTTTTCGTGTTAAAATTCTACTAAGTTGGATTTCATCACCAACTAGTGTTTTTAGTACGGAAAGTTACTGTTTGTGTGTGGTTTGAACTCCTCGATTTTTTAAGCGTGTGATTCAATTGTTTGTTTCTTAGAGACTTTAGGTGTTTTCATTGAAAATTTTCTTTGTTTGCGTGTGATTAGATAATTTTTAATCGTGGCAGAATTGCCGAGAGAATCCCGGAGAATACAAGGGAAACCCCCTGAATATTCACCAAGTCAACTTGAAGGGCTTCGTGCTCTGGTATCATCCAGTAGTAGTAGAATTAGATCAACGGAAATTGGAAGTTCATCTATAGTTATACATCCTGATCCTCAAATACCTACAACAAAATATATTCAAGAACCGATTTCAGTTTCTGAAGTTACTGGAAGTTTTTCTTCTTCTGGTGGATTAGCTGACGAACCTTAAATCTCTGAACCTGAAACTGAATCTTCTGTGTTGGAAACATCCTCAGGATTTATCACACCAACTTCTAGCGATCCTGGTTCACCTAGGGTAAGAAATATTATTACTGACAATCTTCCCTCTGGAATTATTTCTATTGAAGAACTTACTAATCCAGACAAAGACATATCTCTTCCCGACTCCCCTCAATCTATAAATCTTAGGGAGCGTGAATCTATTTTCTACAGCCCCATTCGAACTGATCCTTGGTATCTATCTTTAATGAACTTTTTAGAGAATCCGGTTCTTGCTTTTTATCCACCTCGAATTCCATTTCATCCTACACCCAGAGGTTATTATCCGCCATCCTTTATGGCAGGTGAGTCATCCATGTTTTCTCAAACACCGGAATCATTTTTACACGGTGGTCCTTCTGTTCCTTCGGGATATCAGTCTCTATCTGGTACTTTCTCGGGAGCAACTCCTCGACCAATTGAAAACGTGTTATCATCTGGTCTTAACGGATTTAATATTGAAACGTCGAACGCAGATCAAATCTTTATGATGTCTGGTAATATTCCAAATCCTCAAACTCAAGGCAATCAGTTTCCTTCTGGGGGGAAACCTCAGGGAACTCAGTTACCGCCTGGGGGGCAACCTCAGGGAACTCAATTACCACCTGGAGGACAACCTTCAGGTAGTCAATTACCACCTGTGGCTCAACCTCAAGGTAGTTTTTTCCCAGGACAAACTGTGGAATCATATTATTTTGGGGGGCAACCCCAAGGACAGTACATACCTCAAGGGTATCAACCTCAAGGACAGTACATACCTCAAGGTCAACCCCAAGCTCAATATGCTCCTCAGGGTCCTTATCAACCCCAGCCTCAATACGCGCCTCAGGGTTATCAACCTCAAGGTCAGTACCCAATTCAAGGTTTCCAACAGCCTTTTGCTCAACCATCTTTTCAAGGAGCCGGAAATTTACCACTTACTTATCAACCCTACGTTCAACCAAGTTATGGTCCTTACGTTCAACCTTCTATGGGACAATACCCCAGAAATATGGTGTGGGATCCGTCCCAATATCAACAGCTTTTGCAGCCTAATGTGCAGTTGCCTTATCAACCTGGACAACCTTTGGTTTCTAGTCCAACCCAGCAACCTGTTCAGCCAGCTATTCAAACTCCTGCACCTAGTTCAGTTCAGAAGACTGGGCCTAGTACACCTCAGACTCCACCTCAAACTACTGCAACTGCTGTAACGTCTGTTCAACCTGTCACACCTGTTTCTGGAGTATCTGTAGCCCCGAATTCTTCTATCCCTGTATCCGTGCAAATCCCTCAAATCTTTGTACCTCAGTCAGTATCTTCCATTCAGACTACAGTTCAGATGCCTGCAGGACAAGCTGGTACTAGTACATTTGTTACAAGTTAACCTCAATTTATGTATCAACCGTACCAGGGACAACCACAATTCTGTCCCTATGTACAGAATCCAAACTATCAGTATCAACCGTACCCTGGTTATACTTATCAACGACCTCAGTATGGTCCGGTTCATCCTGGTTTTCCGGGAGGTTACACAATACCTAATGCAAATTCGATTCCTAGTTATCCTGGGTATCCGCCTCCTAGATCTGCTTTGGTTTCTCAAGGTTTTCGCGACCCTAACCGTCAATTACCATTTATCGCAACTTTGGACTTACCTAATTTGACGTGCCTTACAAATGATCCCATTTTTTATTATCAGAACTGGCCGCCAATGCCTCATAAGTTGCCCAGTGATATACCAAAATTCGAAGGTAAGTCCGGAGAGGATCCATCGAATCATGTTATGACTTATCACCTTTGGTGTGCATCTAATTCAATCATTGATGATTCGATTCATTTACGTCTTTTCCAAAGAACTCTCATAGGTCTTGTAGCCAAATGGTACATTGAGTTGCCATGAGGCTCGTTTCATAATTTCAGTCAGTTAGCAACTGCTTTCTTGACTCATTTTCAGTTGCCTGTCAGATACGACAATGGCACGGAATTATTAACTTCGCTAAAACAATCTACGTCCACGTATATTTCTGATCATATTCATGAATGGCGACGTAGGAGGCGTTTGGTGAAAGTTTATATTCCGGATCAAATTTTGGCAGAATGGTTAGTTAAATCATTGTTACCCAAGATCACTGAAGATGTAGCTAAGGCTGGTGTTGTTACTGAAGAGCAAGTAATTGCCCAAGCTCAGTACCTTGACCTTGTATATACATAGTCAGGTACTTTACATGAGAAAATTCCCGATCTTCCAAAGCAAGGTCAAATAGCTGCAGCTCCTTCAGGGTCTCATGCCACTGACGGTATGATTGGTACAGTAAATTCTAAAAGTAAGAAGAAATCTTCAAAGAATTCTTCTCCTATTATAACTTTACCAGATTCCCTGAAAGGAGAATCTTCCCCCGAAGTTTCTGCCGACATTCATGTCGTCGAAACATTTACGACAAAATCAAAATTTGGTGGTAAAAAGAAGGGGAAGAACAAAAACAAAAAGAATTCGAAAGAGAAAGCTGAAAAAACTGAATCCAATGACGAAAAACGTAAGCCTCGCTATCCTTGTTTCATTTGTGACAAGGATCATTTTACGAAAGAATGTCCACATCGAGCAGAGGTTACAAAATTCGTTAAAGGATCTCAACAACCTGTTGTCTTGAAGGATCCTTTTCCAACTCAATAGTAAGATGATTGGTTCTTCCTCGACTTCTTTAGAAGAGCCTATTATGATGATGTCTCATGTAAGGGTTGCGACGCGATCGCAAGATTACGGTTCTAAGGATCCTGTTGATGGTAAAGAAGCAGAATCTTCTAATGCAAATACATCAACTACACCTCCTCCTGTTTTTGGTCCACTACAGATCGAGAAACCAAATCCAGACTTAATAATCAAACTGCCTGCTAAAGGTGTTCTTCGTAAATCAGCTTTCAATCCACATGCAAGAGCTGCTCAGAATTACAACATTGTTGAAGATTTAGCAATTTCTCCTTCAGCAATGTCGGCTTTGGAAGTGCTGCAATCGTGTCCAGTACAACATAAATTATTATTGTCTGCCATAGGAGCTGTCGATGTTCAGGATTATAACCTTATAATCTTCGATTTAGAAAATAGTACACCTCGCCTACCTCACCAAATGGCTTTCCAGATTCCAGTGTTAGTAAAAAACAGACCAATCTTTCGGATTGTGATTGATGAGGGAGCTTCAACGTGTATTATGTCGATTCAGTGTTGGAAATCGCTTGGTTCTCCTACACTTAACCAATCTCCGACGATTCTTAAGGCTTTTGATGGTCGAGGTTTTCACCCTTTTGGTATTTTGTAGGATTTACCCATAGGGGTCGAAGGTAAAATCATTAATCTAGATGTGGAAGTGGTTGATGCCCCTCTAGATTACAACCTTCTTCTGGGTCGTAGTTGGTCCTATGCTATGATTTCTGTTGTTTCTTCGGTCTTTCGACTCATAAAATTTCCATATCAAGGAAAGATCATGACAATAGATCAGTTAACTTATTTCTCATTTGACCCAGCCTCTACAGAAACAATCCAGCATGTTGGTAAAACGGCTATCCCTTATAAGGATGTTGGAGTGGGTTTGATTAAAGATTCTGGTTTACTAGGAACTTTTTCCTTTCCTCCTCCTAACGTATCGCCTTCTACTGCAAATATTCACATGATTTCGTCAGACACTGTTATGTTTGATGATCCTTGGATTGTACCTTCCGAATCCAAGATTGATTCATTTGATGGCATGATGCCCTTGAGTCCATTTGAAATTGCGTACCAGGCTGTACAGTCACTTTCCGACCCCTCTTCAACCGAAATTGATACAATGAATGGGATCCAAGAAGAATCACTTTCTATATCTAGTTCAGTTACAACGACATTTCCTGAACTTGTTCATACAGATGAGCAAATTCGTGAGTTTTTGTCTGTTGATGATTTACCATGGGAAGATCTACATCACCGATCTTCATTTTTACCTGAATTAGATCATTTTGAAGATGATTTCGCTTCAATTTTTACTGCTGAATATGTCAAGGAACCTCAGAATCCATTACAAAATCCTGATTCTGAGTTAAATTTGGAAAATATATCTAGAACGGTTCCAATTGACATTTCAGTAAAACCAAGAATAATTGAAAACATTCATATAGGTGCTTGTTGTACAAATGAAGAAATTCAGACTTATAAAGCCCTATTTCAAGAATTCCGTGACGTGTTTGCCTGGTCTTATGAAGAAATGCCAGGAATTGATCCATCGATCGTTGTTCATGAAATTAAGACTTACCCGGATGCTAAACCTGTTTGTCAACGATTACGTCAAATTCATCCTAGAAAAGCTGCTTCTATAAAAGCAGAAGTTGAAAAATTACTTCGCGTAGGATTCATTTATCCAATTCCCTTAACAGATTGGGTATCGAATATTGTTCTTGTGAATAAAAAACAAGGAACGATAAGAGTATGTATCGATTATAGGGATATTAATCGAGCGTGTCCAAAAGATAATTATCCAAATCCCTATATCGATCAAATAATCGATGATTGTGCTGGCAGTGAATTGTTTTCCTTCATGGATGGCTTTTCAGGCTACAATCAAATAAACATACTCCCTGCAGATCAACCCAAAATAGCTTTTATTTGTCCATGGGGAACGTTTGCTTATTGTAAACTACCTTTTGGATTAAAGAACGCTGGAGCAACTTTTCAACGGGCTATGTCTTATGCATTTCATGACATTAAGCACATTGTCCAACCATATCTCGATGATTTACCTGCTCATTCATTATGTAGGACCGACCATCTCACTCATTTACGAGCAATTTTTATGAGATGTACGCATTATCGGATAAGGCTGAATCCGCATAAATGTGTTTTCGGCGTAGAATCGGGTCGATTACTGGGATTTGTTGTCTCGAAAGCAGGCATTCACGTCGATCCATCGAAGGTCGAAGCCATTGTTAAATTTCCTTCTCCTTCGACTTTACGCCAACTCCAAAGTTTGCAGGGGAAAGCAAACTTTTTACGTAGGTTTATTCCTAACTATGCCGAGCTTACAAAGGGTTTTACCCGGTTGTTGAAATAGAACATTCCGTTCTTTTGGGACGAGATCGCTGATTGATCTTTTGATGCACTTAAACACGCGTTGACCCATGCACCGTTATTTCATCCTCCCAATTACAACCAAGATTACATTTTGTACCTCGCTGCTTCTCATTCCACCATTGGGATGGTACTAGTTCAGGAAGATGAATCTTACAATGAACATGTGATTTATTATCTTAGTCGGAATCTGCATCCGACTAAAATCAAATACACACATGTGGAGAAATTGGCCTTGGCAGCTGTTCAAGCTGTCCAACGATTTAGACATTACATCTTGTTACGTAAAACCACGGTAATTTCTAATTGCAACCCTATGATGTATATTTTGACCAAACAATTGCTAGGGGGCAAATATTCCAAATGGATAGTTATCCTGCAGGAATTTGACTTGGAATTTGAAAAATCCAAGGTAAAGAAATCTTTGGTATTTGCGGAACTGATGTGCGATTTCCCCTCTACTAATACTGAAACTGTGGCAGAAGAGTCCATTGCGGACGAATCTTTGTTTCTCATCAGTACACTTGATCCATGGTATGGAGATATTATCATTTATCTCCAAACCCAATATTTTCGGCCTGACATCTCATGAACTCAGCGATGGAAAATACGCTTCCAATCCCAACAATATAATATCATTGGTGATACACTTTATCGTCGTGGAGAGGATTCTGTTTTCTGACGTTGTCTAACTCATGAAGAAGCTGAAAAGGTGTTAGATGACTGCCATTCTAGAGCATGTGGCGGTCATATGTCTGGGTATGCCACAGCCCAAAAGATATTGCGTGCAGGTTATTTCTGGCCAACGTTGTTCAAAGATTGCATTTATGCGGTTCGGAAATGCCACAACTGTCAAATTTTTGATCGAAAAATGCGCGCGCCACCCGCTCCTCTTCACCCTATAATTGCTGTTGGTCCTTTCGCAAAATGGGGTATCGATTTTATTATATGTAACCCTCACTCGGCCGGGGGGCATGCCTATATTATCTTAGCAGTAGATTATTTTACAAAATGGGCCGAGGCGATGCCTACATTTTCAGCTGACGGCAAGACTGCTGCAACATTCATATTTAATCACATAATTGCTAGGTTCGGTGTTCCCCAAGCTATTATTACGGTTCATGGAAGTCACTTTCGGAATGTCATGATGACCGAACTGACAGACCAACTTGGCCTGCGCCACGATAGTTCCACTCCGTATTATCCGCAAGCCAATGGTCTGGTTGAAGCCATTAACAAAGTTTTAGTCACCATGATCAAACGAATCATTGGTATTCATAAGACGAATTGGAATTCCATGTTATTTTCAGCGCTTTGGGCATATCGAACCTCAGTTAAAACATCAACGGGTTTCACTCCTTTTCAACTGGTTTACGATTTGGAAGCTGTGTTGCCGATTGAATGCGAAATACCGTCACTAAAATTAGCCGTAGAATTACTTCCAGCTATGTTTGAAGAGGAGAAACGTTTCTTGTACTTAGCCCAATTAGATGAGAATCGACGAAATGCTACAATAGCAAACGAGGCTCATGTTAAAAGGATAAAAGCTCAGTATGATAGAAGTGTGACCCCTCGAAATTTTTCAGAAGGAGACCTAGTTTTACTTTATGATCAAGCTAACAACAAGCTAGGAGCTGGGAAATTCGTGCCTATGTGGCATGGTCCTTACATTGTTAAACGAAAGTTAGCAAAAGGGGCCTATGAGTTGATAGATTTTGACGGTGTCCCTTTGGATAAACCCAGAAATGGGCTCTATCTAAAGCGATATTATGCTTAAATATGGTGTAGAGATTTTGTTAGTTTAGATTTCTTTACTGCTGGTGTGTTTTATATTAGAAAAGTGTGCCTAGTTTAGAGAGTGTGTTTTTATCATTATTCCTGCTTATCTGAGTTTTACTCTTGATATTGCAGATGTCGACGTCTCTTCAAACCTACATTGGTTTTGCTGATGGTTCTTGTCGTAGTACATGGAACATTTCTTCCACAGCTTGGGTTATCTATTCACCCTCTGACGAGTTAGTATCCATGCATGGGGTAAGCCTTGGTCAAACAACAAATAACATTGCCTAGTATAGTGCAGTGATTGAGTTATTATCTGAATCCATATCATTTGGAATTCGGAGTTTGATTGTAAGGTTGGATTCTGAACTTGTTGTATTACAGCTTAACAGAGTTTATACCATTAGAAATCCGGTGTTATTACGGTTATTTTTAAGAGTTCGTCTTTTGGAACGTGAATTTGATTACATTGAATATCAGCATATTCCAAGACATTTAAATACATTAGCAGATTCAATTGCTTCTAGTATGATAAATAGACATTTGCAATAATCAAAAGCAGTAAATCAAACAACATTCACATATGTACATAGATAGCCGATAAATAGTGATATATCATAGTATAGAAGTTTTTTCAAAAATATACATCGTCTTCGATCATAGGTTGGAAACACCTTATGATCGGCAAAATGATAATACAAAAGTAAAAAATATGAGTCTACAATATGATCATCCCATCACTGATGGTGATCACGATAAGAAACCACTGCCCGAGCTACCCTGCATAGAAACCTCCTAAAAGGTCCTGGAACTCCAATCATGTATCTCTGCAACCTGAGTGGAATGTCATCTATGCTCGTCTCTAGAATATCTAGAGTCAAACGCTCTAGATGATGCTCTAAATCAGTCAAAATATCCGCTGATTGGCCTGCTGGGGCTGGTGCGGCTGCAACTGGTTGTCTTCTCTTGTAAGGTTGGAGATGGGCTGGTCGCTGTGGACCCACATCTGTATTCAAATTTTTTTTGGTTATTAGCTTTCAAGACGATAAAAAATAAAAAAATTAGGATTTAGCAAACGTTGAAAAATGATTGTACCTGAGTCATCCCATTGTGCCCCTGCTGGGAGAGCCATCTCTCAGTCGCCGCGGAAATCTATCCCGGCATATGGAAAGTCCTCTATCAAAAAAAGTTGGCGATCCAGCCAACGAAAATATGAAGGAGGAAATCGAACAATCTCAGTACCCTCGATAGCATGACGAGCCATCAATGCGGACCAACGAACCATCCTCGGTTCTCGAAGTCGACCGGCATCAACAACAATACTCTGTGGAGCTAGCATGGGGATCCTCTCTAGAGAAAAAGAGATGACGATGGATCCATATCCAAAGTTTTTCAGTTTCCCATCTTTTGCTCTAGTTAGTTGGCCTTTTACATTAGCCAACACAGCTTCACACCAGTTAAAGATGGTGCCGCGAAAACAATCCACGGCAATACGCATTTGGGAACCGGTAGCTACATGAAGCACAACACTCCCACACATTTTGGTAATAGTAAAAGCAATAACTTTCGATTCAGGACGGATGATGTGTTTTATATCAATCCGTTTGTCCCGAGGATTTGCCTGGTCATTGCAGAAGTCTAGTTGAAGACTAGAGACAGACTGGCCACCTGCCCTAGTCCCAAACAAAGAAACTTGTTTGCCCCTCTTGGACAAACCAGTAAAAAAATATATATCCTCAAGCTCAATTTCGAGCCAGTGGCCACCAATTAAGAAGCACTGGTCCTGGACATTCCATTTGTTTACCAACCATGTCAGGAGTTCTACTTGTGCCCTCATGCCTGAGATGGCCCAAAATTTGTACAAGCCACATGCTCTTAATGCCTGTTGTGTGGGAAAATGGAGTATTGCGGCTTCATCCACTTCCTCGTGCTCACGTTCTCTCCAAATCAGCATCTTGTCAATCCTACAATGTATAAAAAGGCAAGTTAGAACAATCTTATTTGAAATTTTTTGGGAAACAAATGAGAAATGAGTGTTTTAAATCCAACCGCGCAGGTACCGCACCTACGCTTTGTAAACAGTGCGTAGATACGCACACGTACTGTATATCGGGTGTAGAACCCACGACTTTTTCCTTATAGAAAAAAGTCGGGGTCTGCAGGTAACGTGTGTCGCACCTGCGGACCCTGCGGGCGAACTTTTAAACCATTTTTGCCCTAAAAATACAAAATAAAGCCTAAAAATGAATTTGAAACGGATGAAAAAAAATATTAAGAGGTCGTGGATTACCTGGGACTGACGGTTCTCGATTTCAACGGAAGGATTTTCCAGAATCTTCACAGGAACTTTCTTACCCAAAAGCTTTTAATTTTCACTCTGAAATTGAACGGTAAAAATGAAATTGAAAAAGTCCTTTTTATAAGTTTTTTCGAATAGATGAATTTTAAATTTGTTTATTTTTCACTTTAAAAAGGGTATTTTTGAAAGCATTTTTACTTATCTTAAACAGGTATGTGTAATGTTTCAAGTTTTTGTGCAGAAATTGGATTTTTCAGGAGAACTGATCGTTTTTCAACAAAGAGCATACTTTTATCACTTTTTCGGACTCTTTCAAAAAAATTACGAAAAAGAGAAACCTTGGAGTCCTCTTTTAAGCCCTTTTCAGACTCCCTAAATATGAAAAGATCGCCGAGTACTTGATTATTCGAACTCGTTAAAGTAAATGAATGATCGTCCCTTCAGTATAAGTTTACCCCTTTTCCGAACTGAAATGGACTATTTACGAAAAATGTATACATTGACTAATTACGGTCAATAGAGTTCTCTCCCGCATTATTTTATCCTTTTTCGGGCTCGAGAGACTAAATTTATGAAAAATTACACCCACGGAGTTTTCTTAAGTTTTTCTTCTGACTCCCTAAAACTGAAAAACACCGAGTTTCTCCTATACTGGACTCGTTAAAACTTAACGGTAAAGGACCTGTTTAATTTTCAACAGGAACGGACCACTCCTTCTTAGGGTTCGAATTTTAAACTAAGTTGGACTCATCCGAAGGATGAGCTTATAACCAAGCAAATGTTATCCTCCTCAAGCTTGTCAAAAATAAAGAGGTACTTGCCAGAAATGGTGGGGGAAAAAGAGAGAAAAATGGGCGTGTTTGTTGTATTTTAAATTTTTGAAAATTCAGTCAACCACTCTTGAACACGACACTTTCATTCACCTGGGTTGGGAAGTCCTTTTCCTAACATTTAATCAAACCACATTGAAAGTCTTCAGCCGGTTTCTGGGTATTAGCTTTGGGTCAATTGTTACCAAGCCATCTGCAGTGTCGTTATGTGTTCAAGAGAACAGTTCAAATAAACCATTCATCTGCAAAATATCTGTCATCCATTTTTGACCATCCCTGAGTCAGTCCTTGCCAATATATTTTCAAAACTTGATCTATGATTTCGTGTTGTGGGCTTGCCTACGACAGATCACTTTCTATCAACATCAGCACATTATCTAGGAAGTTGATCCAGAAATTGTCAGTACCTTGAAATATGCATGCCTCAATGGCAGGTTTCTCGCCTTCGACGACAGGTTGCATCATTGACCTTCGATCGAATGATTCCGTGAGATGTTCGACTTCAGCTCATTCATTCACATTTCATGGATTGTACTGAGTACTTTGAGAACCATTGACATTACTGGTGGTTACTCTCACACTTGTTAACAGTTTACATCAATGACTGGTAATCAAGTGGTTTCTACCATGTTCGACTTCAACACATTTATTCACATGGATAGAATCGTACTAATTCGAGATGCAAAAATCAAGACCCTGGATCTAGTTTCCACCATCCAGGCTGCGAGGAATTTTATTATTATACAGTAGAATATTCATTACAGATGGCTGCACCCATGCTGTGTCTACACTATTGATGTAATATTAAAATCATTCCTGTATCAGAACGATTTGAGTTAGTTTCTAGTTATTTTCAATCTGAGTATGGGAATGCCTGCCTCAGTGATGACATATATATATATTTTGCATTGAATTTTTTTACAGGTTCCGACTGGGGTGTCCACAGGATGATCTTTGAATTGATAAAGTACTGAACTCTTCATATATGACAGACTACAGCTTCATCTATTCTAGACTTTGCACTTTAGGGGGAAATTTGTTACACTAAAAACTGTTATCCTGACATTTTTCTATGAGTATGAGCTCATTATTACTCATACTTCCTCCTTTTGCAAGTCTAGCATATCAGCTCCTCATGTCAAGATTTCAAAATCAAAGAAACGTTCGTAAAAATCCCCTAAACATTGGTATCGCACTTTCTCTATTCATTGCCTGTGGTCCCGCACCTAAAGTTCAACTTGCCTGCAGAACCATACCGCACGTTCTTTGTGTTATGGGTGCGGACCTCTGTAAAACTCAAAAAGGCGAGAAAGTAAAGATAAAAGTTGATTTCAAATGAATTCTAGAAGATTCTAGATGGGAATTTTCGGGAATGGATACGCTTTGAAAAGATTCATGCATCCCTCACTTGATGGAGCTAACCCCTTGATGTAAGGAGCTAATCCCTTTGAAGGAGGATTCTATCCCTTCATATTTGGAACAGAAAACCTCCTCTTTTCCACTATAAAAAGAGGCCTTGGGTAGCCTCAAAGGGAGTTCAAGCTTTAAGATATTGGAGGTTAAATGTTGTTGAGATTCAGACTCAGTTAACTAAGACTTTCTGTGAGGTTGAATCACTTACCTCTATTCGTCTTGGTTCAAAGAGTGCAATGCTTGTCAAATTAGAAGAGATTCCTGCTTCGGACCCCAGGAGGACCTGCACGACATCAAGGCACAAGTTGTAAAGGTTTTCTTTTATTTGAAGTTAATACAAATATACTCATTTCTCTCATTAAACTGTCTATTCATGGTTTATTTCATAAATTCCTTGATCATTATGATGAGTATGGTTTATAACAATGTCTATATAGGTGCTATGTAATCTTTTTGCTTGTTTGTGACTGCAGGTTTATTGAGGAACATTCCTTCAGTGCACGAGGGACTTCAACGAGATCAAGCAAGCGTTGGACATAAGGTAGGCCTTACACCTATATAGCATTTTTATGAATCTTGTATGCTTAGAGAGAGATTAGTATAATTGGCTGTTTGTTGCTAGTTACTTTTAGTACTAGAGAGATCGGTCTTGTCCGCAATAAGGATTAATCTACACAACACCAACCTAGAAAAAATTGATACCAAATGATTACAGTTTACAATAAATTTCGCTACAAAATCATTATCAATATTATATCATAAAACTACATTAAATACATATTCTTGTCCTACGGCCGTAACAGAAAATATAATAGCGGTTCAACTTAAGCCTTTTTCCTGTTATCAAAACACTAAAATAAGACACACTGCCTAAGTCCTGGTCTTCATACCCGCTTCCTTCTCTACGCTCTGAGCCCAGCAAATGATGAAGTGATCCCATTGACGAGAGATCCGCATGGCTGTTGAGTTGTTTCGACCATGTGTGGAAACTCTAACTTATCATTGACAACTGCCTCAGAAGTGTAGGAACCATCGGCCAATATAGGAATCGTTCCTGCACCAATTCATATTCCACATAGATTAACAGCTTGTCTCATCAAATTACCTTAGGAAACAAAATATATGAGTTGCAAAAGCTATTTAGGATATAAAATATATTATATTAATAATTAATTCTATATATAACCTTTAATATGAAACACACAAAGAGAGTGCAGGAATGAGTATAAGTGCAGGAATAAATGGGTTCCAAGGTTGAAATCGAGGTTCAGGTAGTGAGTTCGGAATAGGATAGGTGTCAAAAAATAGAACAATTCTGCCAACAAACATCCTCCCATCCCTATCTTGTTGTGTGTCCTCACACAACCTTACCTTATACCAAAAAAAAAACATGGAAACCTCTCTCAATCTTGAATCTGTATACTGAACCCTGCCTTCAATGTCTTCATCTTTGTGCCTCAAGCCTTTTAAAATCGTTTGACCACTTTCCTAAGGCACCAATAGCATTTTGATGCTCAAAATTTCCATACTCTCACTTGCCATTTATGTTCTTGCACTTTCCCTGTCAGGTCAATATTCCTCTATTGCAAAATTGTTCCTTGTTCCTTCATAGCTTGGTTTAGTACTTCCAACTCATAAATACGCTTCTTAAGTTCCTCGACTTGGTGGTTCAAGTAGAGAGTAGGGTTTTCTTTATCCAATCCCTCCTCTGTCAGAGTCTTCTTAGCAGTTGACTCAAAACAAGTGCTTGTGTCATCAAGTCTGATATCACCATGGCCATTAACATCTTTCGTTTCCTCATCACAAAGGGTTTTAGCACCCTTCGTTCCTTCATCCTTTTGACCCACCAATGGGTCCTTTCCTACACTCAGACCAGGTGTCTCCATAGTTTTTATTTTCTTCATTTTCCCAAGTATTAATAATAGGGGGGTAACATATTCTTCTTCTATGTAATCTTCACTTGCCATTGTGTGAGCCACAACATCTGCAAGGAGTGAACGATTTTCTGCAATCGGTGAACTAGGCTGAGAATCATCCAAATTTATTGGAGATGTTGATTGAATGTGGCCTTCCTTTAAGGAGGTAGTCCTCTTTACTGAGCTTCAAGTTCTTCTTTTTGAAAGGGCCGAAGCTTCGATGATGGGCCCTTTCTCTTCTACCTACATCAACTTTTTAGACAGGGTTTCTTTCTTTTTAGTTTTACTAGTCTGCAGGGTTAGGGTTTCAGACTTTTCTTTTCTACTTGCACTCTTCTTCCCTAATGATTCCACTGTGCTTATTCCCTGAAATTGTTTTAAGAACCCTTCCCAGGTCATGTTCCTTTCTTCCAACTCCTTTCTAACCAAAATCGAAATCAACCTGCAATGGTATAATTTAAATGCAACTTAGCTATCCTTACTCTTTTGAATTCCCATAAACATCTTTTCTAAAATTATTAATAGGAAGTAAGGAAATTTAATGAGCTTTTTTGATTCAAAGTGTAATAACAGTCATATGTGGTATAACAACGTCAGTGAATACCAGCCTTCACAAGTGAGGAATGTTTTTAGTATATACAACAAGTGCCTCCACTTTTCAATCATGGTTTTATGCTGCAATCCCTTCTTCCAACCCACCTTATGCTTCCTATCAACCACGAACCTAGGCAAAGACTTATTCTCAAGATTCTCTTTCTTAAACCACTTCTCCACTGTGGTCGCTAGTCTAGTAGCCTGTGAAATGGATTGTTTTGTGATTGCAAATTCCAACTACCCCACCTTTTATCTGCTCCCATTGAAGAATTGGGTGAATTATAATGTTACGGCCCAGTCAAACCCATCGAAATTGAGTAGGAACAAGAGAAATATTAATTCCTGCAAAAGAGACAAACTATTCATGTACTCGGTTATCTATTCAACTTCCTTGATAGACCATGGTTCGATTCAAATAGGTTTCATCCTTCGTTTGAATTCACTTGATTTCCTTGCCAAACCTGTTATGAAACCAGCTCCAAATATAAGAAAAGAGAGATAAACGCCTTAGAAATCAACCACTTTGAGGGGGAAACCTCTAATACATTACATAAATGAACAATTCTTGGATGATATAAATGAAAAAACCTCCTTCTATATATGAGGAGTCCACGAGGTCACAATATAATCCTATCCAACCTAACAATAATAATGTAAGGGCACAATAATAACAATATTGGTGTTACAGGGGTACAACAATAACAATAAGGGGGTTACACTAACAACAATAAGGGACTATACTAGTAATATAGGGACCTAACATGCCCCTCTCCATCAAAATAGTGTTTTCCTCAATGCTTGAGTAGCTCCAGATGCTTCCGTATAAAATTCTCATCCTCCCATGTAGAATCTTCTATGGGTAAGTTCTTCGACTTGATGAGATACTCTGAAATTGATCAATTTCGTAGCTGTCGAGTTCTTGTTTCCTTGATTGCTTCAGGTTCCAATATGATTTTCCCTTCCTCATCAAGTTCTAGCAACATTGTTTGAACTGTAAGTTTGTCACCTATAAATTTCTTTAAACATGAAACATGGAAAACTGGATGCACTCGTGAAGAAGCATGAAGCTCTAATTTGTATGCCATAGTACCAATATTTAGCAACACCTTGTAAGGACCATAGTACTTTGGCGATAATTTATTATCCTTCCTAGCTTGCTTGAGGGACATTTGTTTGTATGGTTGTAGCCATAAAAATACCCTGTCTCCTACATCAAAACTTCTCTCGCTGTGATGTTGATCTGCTTGTTGTTTCATTCGATTTGGTGCCAAATTTAGGTTATCCTTTAAGAGTTGGAGAACTTCTTGTTGATGCTCGATGTGATCTTCCACTGCTTGAAACTTAGAATTTTCTCTTCAAGATGATGTGATGGACAGTGGATGATATCCATAAAGTGCCATAAATGGGGTGATTTTTGCTGCAGTATGGAAGGAAGTGTTATACCACCATTCAGCGAGAGGTAACCACTTGACCCATTGTGTTTTCTTATCAAATACAAAATAACAAAGATATACTTCCAAACATTTATTCACTATCTTAGTTTGACCATCGTATGGAGGATGATAAGATGAGCTATGAGCTAGTTGAGTACCCAAACAAGAAAATAATTCTGTCCAAAACTTTCCAGTAAAAATGGGATCTCTGTCACTTACAATAATCTTTGGGTTTCCATGTAGCTTTTAAATTGTTTCCATAAATGCAGTAGAAACTGTACTTGCTTTAAATGGATGAGATAATGCGCAAAAGTGTGCATACTTGGTAAGTCTATCAAATACCACCATGATGACACTCTTTCCTTCGTACTTAGGTAAAACTGTGATAAAATCCATTGATATCTCCTCCCAACATTGACTTGGAATGGATAAAGGTTGTAGAAGACCTGGGGTCTTAATTGTCTCAACTTTATTTTGCTAGCAAACCAAACATTCCGCCACAAACATTTGAACATTAGATTTAAGGCCATCCCAAAAAAAATCTTTCTTCACCCTGTGGTAAGTTTTTAAAAATCTTGAGTGTCCTCCTAAAGGAGAAGTGTGCAATTCCAAAAGAATCTGTTGTTTTAGTTGGGAATTCTTACAAATATATAAGTGATCTTTGTACCATAAGGAATAATTTTTCCAACTAAATGTATCAGATGTACTAGGATCTTACTGCAGATTTTGAATGAGTGTCGACACTTCTTCATCCTTCTTCCATTCATCCCTTGCTTAAATTATCCAATCTGATTGGATAATAGAAATGGCACAAAGAAATGCTTCCACCTCTTCATCCTTTCTTGAGAGTGTATCTGCAAGAAAATTTAGCTTCCATTTTTTGTAGATGATTTCAAAGTCATAACCCAACATCTCTGTGACCCATTTCTGCTACTCTTCTGAAGACAGTCTTTGTTCCAAAAAATGTTTAAGACTATCATGATCAATTTTTGCCTTGAAGTCTCTTCCCATTAGGTAAGGTCTCCATTTCTTTAGTGCATGTAGTTTTTCCAACATTTCCTTCTCATAAATAGCTTTCTATAAATACTTTCCTTTGAATGGACAACTTTCAAAAGTAATGGGTCTTCCTTCTTGCATTAAAACAACACCAATTCCATTTCTTGAGGCATCACATTCCACAATAAAGGTTTTTGTGAAGTCTAGTGTAGCTAAGACCGGTGCTAGGCACATTTCCTCTTTAAGATGTTCAAAGGCCTTAGTTGCTTCAGGAGTCCATGAAAATGCATCTTTCTTCAATAATGTTGTTCGAGGTGCTGCTATTTCCCATAATTCTTAACAAACTTGTGATAATACCTTATTAACCCGAGAAATCCTCGCAACTGCTTTATGATTTTGGGGACTTTCCATTCCTTAATGGCTTTAATTTTTTTAGGGTCTATCTTAACACCCTCATGAGATACAATATGACCTAGATATTCTACCTCTTGTACTCCAAAGAAACATTTGGATGTTTTTGCATATAATTTTTTCTCCTCCAATAGTTTGAGCACCCTATCAACATGCTGAACATGATCCTTCCAAGACCTGTTGTAGATTAGTATATCATCAAAAAATACTAGCACAAATTTTCTACGAAAGGGTTCAAAAATGGAATTCATCAACCCTTAAAATGTAGAAGGTGCATTGGTAAGGCCAAAAGGCATGACCATAAATTCATAATGACCCTCATGAGTTCGAAATGTTGTTTTCAGAATATCTCCAGTCTTCATTCTAATTTGATGATATCTTGAATGAAGATCCAACTTGGTAAAATAACTTGCTCCATGTAATTCATCCAATAATTCATCAATCACATGTATGGGAAATTTATCTTTAATAGGGAGCTTATTGAGCTCCCTATAGCCCGGACACATGTGCCATGATTCATACTTCTTATGCACCAATAATACTGGAGCAAAGAAAGAACTTTGACTAGGTTGAATTATATCAGCCTCTAACATTTTTGCAATCATACGTTCAATTTCGCTCTTTTGGACATAAGGATATCTGTAAGGCCTGATGTTTGGAGGAAAAATTCCTGGAATCAAATGAATAACATGATCATGATCACAAATAGGTGGGAGTCCTTTCAGGAGTTTCAAACACCTTGGAATGATTTTCCAAGACTTTTTGGAGATCTGAAGAAACATATGATTTTGATGTTGGAAGTTCTAGTGAGCATAAATGTGAAATTATGCTTCGTTGTTCTTTATTCAGAAGATTTGTCATGACATTAGAGCTTATTATCTTTCCTAGCTTCCCTGTGATACACAATAATTTGACTTCCTTTCCTTTTGAAAAAAAAATTCAAGAAAAGTTCTTGAAAACTCCAAAGATTGTAACCATTGTACTCCTAGTACAAAATCAACACCTCCCATTGGAATGGAAAGCATTGGACTATTCAATAAATATTCCCCCATGGTTAGCTTGATATTATGACATTTTCCAGAGAAATTTATTGTTCCTCCATTTACAACCATCACTTGACATTTTGGTGCTGGGTACAGGAAACAATTCAATTCCTTGGCTACCTTACAATAAATAAAATTATGGGTACTAACCGAATCAATCAACACTATTACGTTTTTCTTCTTTATATGTCCTTCTATCTTGATAGTTTCAGGAGTGGAAATTCCTGCCAATGCATTACACGATATGGTAGGCATCGTTTCTTCTTCTTCTAGGGTTGGTTCCTGGTGCATATCCTCTTCTTTTGAAGTTTTTTGTTCATTTTATTCCTCCTCTCCACAATATATGTACAATAATTTCTTCTTAGCACACTTATGACCTTTAGTGTATTTTCTATTACAACTGTAGCAAAGCCCTTTTGCTCTTTTTTCTTCCAATTGTTGTGTTGTAAGCCTTGTAGGTTGTGGAAGTATAGGAGTAGCAACACTTTCATCTTTATAGATGTGAATGGTAGGCTTCCTTGTCACCATAATTTTACAATCAATTTTTCTTGCCAATCTGAATGCCTTCTCTAATGAATCAGGTTCCCAAACGCGAACTTCATGTTGGATGTTATCCTTTAAAGTCCCTATGAAGACATAAATCATGTGTTCCTCTGGAATATCAGTTACCCTTATATTCAATTTTTGGAATTTCTCAATGTGATCCACCACTGAACCCTTTTGTTTGATATTTATCAATTGGCTAAAGAAGGTGTTGCTCTTTGTATCCTCATAATGTGCTATCATTTCCTCCATAAAAATTGACCAAGTGGCAATTTTTTTACGGGAGCAAAGCCATCGATACCATACAAATATATTTTTTTCTAAATGTAAAGTTTCAATGTGTACCTTTTGTGTGTTTTGCACATTATTGAGATCAAAATATTTCTCCATCTGTAGTATCCATGTTACGGGATCCTTGTCATCAAACTTCCTCATATCCATCTTTGGAATATGGTGGTTCTTCCATCCAAAATTAGACTTTATGAAATCACGATTAAAAATTATTTTGTTCTCATCATGAGTTTCCTATATTATATTTTTTCCATTAGGAAACATTTCTTGTATCAACTTTGTCAAACCTTCCATGTCTGCTTTTATATCGTTCTTCATGTTTTCCATGTTGTCTTTCATTTTTTCTTCCATTTCATCCATCTTAGCTTCCATGCCCTCCATATTAGATTCCATGCCTTTCTTCAAACCATCCATCTTGGCTTCCACACATTTCTTCAAAACTTCCATTTCATTTTTTGTTTCTCTTTGCGAGAGAGAAATTTGGTCCACTTTCTCTTGTAATTTTTATATGTCATGTTGGCATTCTTCATCTTCATGAGTCATAGTAGAGCCTTCTAAAGGCTTAATGGTTGTTGAATTATTTTTAGGGGGGATTTTAGAGCCCAATAATGATATCTATTATAAAATATGCCCTTGGAATAAATTCAAACTGATTTTTCACACAAGAATTATGCAATTCGAAAACAAAATACACACCTTTTTCTTACTTTTGAGGAGCTGGATATTGAAACTGAATTGTATCTGTGATTTAAAATCTTCAATATCTGAAATTTGGCTTTGTAGTATCCCTCTAAAGCTTCTTTCAAATTCCACATGTCTGACCTGATTTTGATTCTTCAAGACAACTTTATGCCCAATCTCCCACAATGGCCTTATTATGGACTGGTTCATTAGAGCGAACTTGTACGGTGTGCCACGTGTCACTGTTTTCTCCTTCGGCTTTGAAATTGATATACAAGAAACTAAAGTCCATGAAATTGCGGCCACTTCTTACAGAATTCCAATTCGATGCTCAGAGAGAGAGTTATGAAGATGTTTCCACGATCACCTCTTTAAGATGAAATTCGGGAGCCTGACAAAATCCTAACTTCCGCAGATCATATATTTGAAAATATTGTGAACCAAGGTCTAAAATTTTTACATGATGTTAATTAGGTTTTCTTCTTCTCTTTGTAAATATTTCATATTCTGAACCTTTGTAGAAACACAGTTATAGCGAAAATTCCACGATGACATGTTTAGGTTAAATTCGGGAGCCTAAAAAAAAACCCTAACTTCCATAGATCATATCTCCGAAAATATCATGAACCAAGATCTGAAATTTCTACCCAACATTCCTTAATATGTCAGATTCACTCTGTAAAAATTTCAACTTCTAAACCTTCGTAGAAAAATAGTTATAGCAACAATGCCACGATGACCTATTTGGAGCAGCGAAACCCTAGAATCCAAAGCTCTAATACCAAATGTTATGAAACCAAATCCAAAAGTAGAAGAAAAGAGAGATCAACGCCTTATAAATAAGCCACTTCGAGGGGGAAATGTCCGATACATTACATAAATGAACAATTCATGGATGATACAAATGAAAAAACCTCCTTCTATATATAGGAGTCCACAGGGTCACAATATAATCCTAGCTGACCTAACAATAATAATGTAAGGGAACAATTAAGCAATATTGGGGTTATAGGGGTACAAAAATAACAATAAAGGGGTTACACTAACAAAAATAAGGCACTATAGTAGTAATATAGGGACCTAACAAAAACTTAAAAGGATTACATAGCAGATAATTTAGGGGCTCTTTCCAAAATAATTTTGCAATTTTGCCGACTATCTGACTGTTGATTTATCAACCACCCTCTAACGGTCACATTCCATCATGAAAAACTGCAGCCTTGGAAAGGATGCGATATGGAATTTCCGACGTACATGCAGTAATGATCATTGGTGAAGGGCGACGGTCATGGTGGTAATTCATTATAAAAGCAATATGAGGTATGGTGTATGATGGAATCATCATTAATAGGTGACAAGGATTTTAAAGGTAAACAATGGGTTATGGGAAAATTCACACACATTCCTCAATAAAATCGTGATTTCATATAAGGTACACATAATACTTACAAAAAATAAGATTTCATAACTTAAACGTTGTTGGACTTAAAAAATTCTCTCCTACTTTAATAATGATGAAAATAAGGTATAATCACAATAGAGAAAGAAAACCATCGAATGTCATAATTTGAAGTGGTGCGGTCATGTATGTCTGGACAAATATTTATAAAAAATAAAAGTATACTTCTACACATTTCTGCACTGGACATTCCTACACCACAATATACATTTTTGCACTGAAGACTACCACTGTTCCTGGACCAAAACATGTGTTTTTACACTCGAGAGCACTCAGCAATGCGTATTCTTGCACTGGATATTCATGTACTGAAAACACATTCTTGCACCAGGGACATTGCGGCATAACTAAAAAGAAAAAAAATCAGATCTAATTCACGAGCTCTCATTAGATCCTACAATACGGTCCATGAGGGAGGAAAGAATTGGAAAAAGGGTAAATTTTCAAAATGGAAGGATATTACAACAGGGAATTCAAGAGTGAGACTAACAAGAGGGATATATAAAAAAAGGGATTTGGGAAAAAATTTCAGGAGAAAAGAGGGAGAAGCGAAATTGGATAGGGAAAATTTCCATTTGAAGAAAGGGATGGTAAATTTTAAGATAAAAAGAAGAAAATTAGAGGGAGGTTTACGAAAAAGGGAATAGAAGAAGGGCATAATTTCACCTCAAAAACCTGCCTGAATAATGCTGATTCAAAAATAGAGTTGAGCGTTTCTTGTATGAAATTTTTATTTCAGTGGTCCCAAACTTGTATAAGGGTATGGTTCCTGCACTTAAAACCTGCTTCTTCTTGGTGATAGTTAGCACATATAAATATCAAGAAATATTCCCATAGTATTAAAATTTTGATCCTCTTGTCAGCATGCTGGTTGTCGGGCTGATCCTTCTGTAATTATGTCAGTAAATTGATTTTCACAATCACAAGAAAAAAAAATTTTCTTTTGTTTTTTATTTTTGTCATATTTTTTTTATATATGTTTTATTTTTATTTTTGGAAAAGAAAGAATAAAATTTGGAGTAGGTTCGCACAAACACCTACCATATTTACTTCTACTTGATGTTGTACTTGCTGCATGAAATATTCCTTTCTTAGGGGTTGAAAATATACTTTAAGTCTATGCCCATTCACAAGGAATATCGAATCTCGCCCATTAATGGTTATGATTTCTACCGCTCCATTCTCAAAAATTTTAACCACTTCATAAGGTCCCATCCAACGTGTGTGGAGTTGCCCTTTGAAATGTTTAAATCTAGAATCATAAAGGTGTACCCAATCACCTGGTTGGAATTTCTTCTATTTGATAGAATTTTCATGCCACTTATTACATTGTTGTTGAACTGACACATTTTGCTGAACAACATAAATTTTAAACTCATCTAACTCATTTAACTATAATTGGTGCTACTGCTATTCTTCTCACAGATCTAACCCCAGTTGGACTGCAGTTCTGAAGGTTTTGATCTGGAACTCTATCGGCAAAAGAACTTGTTTCCCATACACCAGCTCATATGGTGTGTGTCCCTTGTTGTTCCTCCAAGTGGTTTGATATGCCCATAAGGCTTTCGGTAACATGTAGGCCCAATCCTTCCTATGCATGTTCGTTGTTTTGGTGAGGATGGACTCGATCACCTTGTTTGTGGATTCCACCTGGCCATTTTCTTGCGGGTGATATGGTGTAGACTTTCTGTATTGATCCATCACACCATGTACCAGATTAGAGATAAAATGTGGTCCATTATCAGAAACAATCTCTCTAGGCACACTAAATCTAGTAAAGATCTCAGTAAATAAAAAATCAACAACAAATTTTTCAGTAGCAAAAGGAACAACTTTAGCTTCTACCCATTTTGTAACAAAATCTGTGCAAATCAAGATATAATTTTTATTTAAAGATGTTAGATTTATAGGTCCTAAAAAATCAATATCCCATTTTTCAAAGGGCTCGTTCATAATCTGAGGACATAAAGGAATTTCATTGGCTTGACCTGGATGGCCCATTCACTGACAGATATCACATCACTTGATATATTGTTTGGCATCCTTAAACAAGGAAGGCCAAAAATAACCAACTCGTAGAATCTTGTATGCAGTCCTTTTATCAACAAAATGGCCTCTGTAAGGTTCATCATGAGCAGATTTCAAGATTTCAAATACTTCTTCCTCTCTTACACATCTGCAAATAATAAGATATGGTCCAGTGTAAAAGGGATCTCCTTGGACCCAAGAATATGCACCGCTTTTTTGTATGATATTCCACCTCTCTTGATCAGATAAGTGAGGTGGTTTTTTTTGGTTACTAAATAATTGGCTATGAAGAAAACCACATGGATTTTTTTGACACAAGGAAAATATGTTCGTCAAGGAAATCATCATCAACAGGAATTACTTCACCAGGATTATTTAATCTAGAAAGATAATCAGCTACAACATTAGACTTTCCTGGTCTATCAACAATAGTAACATTAAATTCCTATAACAGAAGTAAACACCTAGTCACTCTACCACTAGTAAATGGTTTATTCATCAAATATTTTATTGTAGAATGATTAGTATGCACAAAGACTTCATATCTTGTAATGTAGTTTCTAAATTTATTAATATCAAAAATCGCAACTAAAAACTCTTTCTCGGTCACTGTTTAATTTAATTTAGCACGTGACAAGTTTTTAGTGATGAAGTAAATAACATAGGATTGTTTGTTCTCTTCTTATCCTAGAGTTGTGCCAATAGCAGTATCTAAGGCATGAGAGGAAATATGGAAGGGAAGGGACTAGTTAGGTCCTCTCAAAACTGGTGCTTGTACTAATCTTTCCTATAATGTCTCAAAATACTGTTGTCAAGTTGTAGATAGAAAACTCACTATCCTTAGCTAATAACTGAAAGAGGGGGGTAGTTATCCTAGAAAAGTTCTCAATGAATCTCTTGTAGTAGCCGGCATGTCCCAAAAAACCTGTCACTTCCCTTTGTGTTTTAGGTGCAGGAAGACACAAAATAACCTCTATCTTAGTTGGGTCAACCTGGATACCTTTGTAAGAAATGAGGTGGCCAAGAACTACTCCTGCTTTGCACATTAATCTACACTTTTTGTCACTCAAAGAAATGTGAACTTCTTGGCAATGAAGAAGCACTTTTTTCCAAATTTTTGAGGGCTTCTTGAAATGAATAAAAAAATATCGAAAAGTCATCCATATAGATTTCTACACACTCAAGGTCAGAAAAAATAGCCAAAACTGCCCTTTTAAATGTGGTTGGGGCATTACATAGCCCAAAGGGAAGCACTTGGTTTGCAAATTTCCCCCATGAGAATGTAAAGGTGGTCTTACCTTAATCCTTGGGTGCGATCTGTATTTGGTCGTAACCACTAAAGCCATCTAAAAAGGAAAAATAAATTTCACCAGTAAGGGTACCAAGCACCTAATCAATGAAAGGAAGGGGAAAGTAATCCTTGAGAGTGGCTTTATTCAATTCTTTGTAATCGATACAAATGCACCATTTTCCATATTTCTTCGGATTAAAACCAATGGAGAGACCCACTCGCTATCGGATATGGGATAGATAAAATCAGCATCTAAGATATTTTGTAATTCTTCCTTCACAAATTCTCTTAGAGCTGGGTTCATAGGCCTTTGGGGTTGTCATACAAGTCGAGATCCCTCTTGAATATAAATATGATGAGTGTAGGTTTTAGGAGGAATGCCTTTCATGTATTCATATCCCCATGTAAAGGCATCAAGAAGGTTTTGCAAAAAACTCACAAGTTGTTCTTATTGGGATGAATCCAGGTCCGAGCTAATATGTAAATATTTTTCCTAGACTAATTTCAACAAGAGTGGTTTCGGGTTTGAGAGTACAAAGAGTTCTGCTAGAGACTTTGGTATGGAAGGTTTGGAATCATGACTTTCCTGAAAATCTAGACTAAATATTTGACACAGTGATTGAAAGTTTGGCATGGTATCTAGATTATTCAGGAAGAATCGTATCTCACCTTCCTAAGTTGACCCAGTATGATGATGTATCATAGAAACTAATTGATTTTCCTCATCACTACTGTAATATAGCCATAAGGTATCTCAAAGCTCCTAGATAGATCTGGCAGGTGGATACAAGGTGATTTTCTTCCTAGAATCTCCATGGGAAATGTACATTTCTCCAGAACGACATTGAATGTAATCATCGATCGTAGAAAGTCATGGTTGTCCAAAGATCAAGGGATGTCCTCCCACATGATTCTTTGGATGAAGCACAATGAAGTTTGCAGGATATTTCCAATAATCTACCGAAACAACCAGATCGTACAACACTCCCTTTGGCTTGATTTAAGATCTATCTGCCAATTCAAGCATAGCAGGAGTAGGATGAATATGGAACAACCCAAGTTGATCCATGGTTTTCTTGGTCATAACATTAATGGCTGCCTCTAGGTCTATAAGAACATTGGAGACAAGAACATCACCTATCTGAATAGAGATAACTAGGTTTCTAGGGTCGGTGTATTTTTCCATTTTCACACACCCTATCATTAACTTTGTCGCTCTTCCAAAAATTGAATGGTTTGAGGTTCTACTCTTTTCCTTGTTGTCTTCTTGAGACAAAGTTCCCTAATTATTTTTGTACAAATGGGGATCTATCTGATAGCTTGGAGCAAAGGGGCCTTTATTAAAGGATTCCTAAGCTTAGAAGCCACACTCGACTCAGGAGCGGGGTCATTCTTTTCCATAAATAGCCTCTCTAGATAGGTACGATGGTTTGAAGAATATGGTAAAGGCTCAAAAGGTACGGGGATGGACTGAATGGTGACATCTCTTCCATAATGGCTAGGAGTTTCCTCCTCACCTTTCTCTTCAAGAATCACCATGGGCTGCTTTTGTTTTTATGATGTTAATACCTTCCATGATCTCAGTTGGAGGTCATTGACCCCAACTTGCATGGAATGATAATTGGGTGGAATAAGAGGTTTAATGGAATGAATCATTTGTACCACTTTATTATTGGGGTTTGGTATGGGTTGAGCAGGAATTTGAGGTGGTATAAAAGGTGGAGGTAAAGGTAATGGTGACATAGGCTGACTTATCTAGGGCAATGATGGTTGCGGCATTGGGTAAGGTGCATATGTATGAGGATATGACAGCATAGGTGTGGGATAGGAAGGATGTGAATGGTTTGGCCCTCTCCATCCTTGTTGCCAATATTCGTAGGGTTTTCCATACTCAAAATTTTTCCCATGCTAGCAAGGTTGAGAATTATTAGTGTTATTATAGGAATATGGATGTGAATTATAACAAAAAAAAAGTGGTGGAGGTTCAGGAGCCATACCTGCACCTACATGAGGCCAATTTCTCTGTGCTCCCATAGCATGCAACACCTCAGGTTCATAATTCCCTCCTTCAAATACTGCTTTCAATTCAGGTATGGAGGGGTATTTTTCAGTGGCATGGTTCTTTGCATAATTTACACATTTATTAGTTCCTTCAACATCATTAGGACATTCTGTTAAATGATTTTTTTCCTACACTTTGGACAAAAAATAGACAATGACTCTTGTTCTTCTACAAGTTTTTTCTGAAATTTCAAAGAATCTATTTGCTTGCTAACATTATTCATTATTTCAATTTTCATATTTTCCATCTTATTATCCAAACCAATAAGCATAGAATATGTAGATCCAAATTTGTTATTTTTACTATGGATTCCTTTTCTGGATCTAGATTGATTCCATGAGAATTTCCTGCACATGTCACAAATTTGATCAAAACGTTTTTGAGAAATATCCCCTTGTACTAACAAATTAAAATTATTTCTAGCATCATCAGTAAGCCCATTTAAGAACAAGATTATAATAGTACTTAGATCAAATTTTTGTTTTGACCTTTGGAGGATATACAAAAATATTTCCAGATAATATTCCAAGGTCTCATCATCACCTTGCAAAATGGTGAAGATTTCATCCTGCATTTCTCTAGTTTTACAATATTCCTGATATTTCAACAAAAACATTCTCTTCATTTGCTCCCAGGAAGTTATTGTATTTCCTCCTAATCCCATGAACCAACGTAATCTTGAATCCTTGAGAGTTGCAGAAAACAACTTTAGCTTCTAAGCATTCGTGGAGTAATCACAACTTCTACATAATATGTCAAATTCGAATAAGAAAGAATCTGGGTCCCCATGTAGATTTCCATGGAAATGAGGAAGAGCTGATGGAGGAATATTATTCATTTGCACAACTATATCTGGATCCATGATCAGAAATGCAAAGGTGGATTGTTCTTCATTTACCTAGTTTTCTCCACTTCCCTAAGCATGGTCTTCGTGTTCTACCATTTTTGTACCTCCAAGTGAACCACTCTCAAGAGGCTGAGAAAGTCGAATATGGGTTAAAATTATTTGAAGTCCAACAATATCCTTCTTCCCCTTCCTTGGTTGTATCACACCCAAACTATTGTCACTAGAGTCTAAGTGGAAAGTTCCTACATGATGGGTTTGTGCCTTTTTGGACGTCCTGTCTACAAGAGAAGGCGAAAAAGTTTCAGTTTGATTAGTGTTTCGTTGACCCCTATTGGGCTTCGAACCCCTACCCCTTTTAGGCAGTCATCTCAAAAAATAATGAAAAAAACATGAAAAATCTCAATCAAATGCTGCAATTAAAATAAGAAATTAGCACATACAAATTCCTTCAAACAATAGAAGCACATTGCAGAAAAAATGATAACAGACTTACCCCTATTGCAGAAAAACAAAATTTTTTTACCAATCTTAAAACACCTCCTCGGCAACGACACCAAAATGTTGGGTGTAGGAATTGGAATTTAACAAACTACTTCAACGCTTAATTGTCAACCCGAGGGCTTCGTAAGCGTAGAGGCATAGCACAGGAAATGCCAAGAATGATATGAACCTTTCCTAATTCTATTCCTATTTCTTTAATTAAAATTTGCAAAATCAAAAGAAAATGATCACACGACAATTAATACCAAAGAAATTTTGGTGCTGGAATATAAAAGAAAAGTTATTTGCAGAAACTCAAATAAAAGGAACTCTTAATTCATTGTGAGCAATCCTGATTAATGAAATAATATTTAATATTATATTCTGTGTAGTTATGAGATAGTGTGATAATTAAGATATTCAGGATATCTATCTTCTTCAAAGATATTCCTTCCTACACTAAACTGTCTTTCCTGCACTGTAACAATGTTCCTGTACTGGAACGTTGTTCCTGCACTGGAATGAAGTTTATGCATCAGAAGTGTGTTCTGTATGTGAAATAAATATTTAGACCTTCATACAGGAGCTCTGAGTCTATGTACTAGAGCACTCTGTTCCTGTACCAAGATATCAGTTCATGTACCCGAATAGAGGTTCATGTACCAGAAAACCTGTATTCCTATACTTGGTTTCCAAATCACTTGCGGAAAATAAGGAGCGTGTTTAACTAAAGAAATAGATTGAAAAGAAAATGGAACTCAAAAGTAAATCCTCATAAGAAAAAATATTCTTCAATCGCTCTTAGATTTAGAAATAAGAAATGCTTTTAAAAGTCAAAGTAAATATTTGTAAAATAGCAAACTTCTTTCATGAAAATACAAAAATTAACTAAAGAGATATATTGAAAAGCAAATTGAACTCAAAATTAAACCCTCATAAGAAAAAATATTCTTCAACCACTCTTAGATTTAGAAATAAGAAACTATTTTAAAAGTCAAAGTAAATATTCATAAAATAGGAAACTTCTTTCATGAAAATACAAAAATTTCTTGATCCATGTATCAGTAGGCTTTCCCTGAGATGAATATGTATCATATGAATTAGATATGCACTTTAAAAGGTTTTAACTCAAAAGTTCATTTAAGAATTTTAACATTAATTTCAATTCTTTCCACTAAAATATGAAGTGCAAGCACAAACCTTCATATTGCGACAATGTTCATTTATGTTTTATCAATGCTAATTAATTCTTAACTGAACTTGAAATATTAAGAATGCTACTGCTAAAAAATAAACATTATTAGCAGAAAAGTAAATGAAGATCTTGTGGAAGGAAAGAAATAAAAAGAACTTTCAGTAATAAACCAAGGAACTTTGACTTGCATAAATGAAAATGTACTAGTGCAAGCAGCTTAACTGCACTCCTTTCACATAAATGAAACAAGCATCAAAGGAAAAATGTATAAGTTAAGAATCATGAATAATCAAACCCACACGCCTTGGATCTGAGACACACGATTTGCAAAAGAATTAAATATTGTTACTTATGAAAGAATTAAATAAGATCTTATTCATGCTTTGCATAAATAAACTAATTTAAACACACCTGACAATAAGGGGAGAATGAGTTGGGTTTGTTGGGCCCTAACCAACCAGCTCATTTCCTTGCTACAAGATCTGGTACCTCAGTCACTCAATGGCACATCACACTGAAATTGAAACATGAAATGACATAACCGTCACAACCCTTTGTATTAAGTTTCAAAGGACAAAATGTACATCATGGATCTACGATCCAACCCACAAAAAGGTGATACCAAAATGATTACAGTTTACAAAAAAATTCGCTACAACATCACTAGCTATCCTCTATCAGAAAACTAAATTAATTACATATTCTTGGCCTACGTCCGTAACATAAAATATAACAGCAATCCAACTTAAGCCTTTCGGCTGTTATCAAAATGCTAAACTAAGAAACACGGCTTAAGTCCTGGTCTTCATATCTTCTTCCTTCTCTACGATCTGAGCCCAGAAAATGATGAACTTATCCCCTTGATGAGAGATCCACGTGGTTGTTGAGTTGTCTCAACAAGGTATGCAAACTCTAACTTATCGTTTACAACTGCCTCGGAAGTGCAGGAGTTGTCGGCCGGTACAGGAATCATTCATGCACTAATTCATCTTCCACATAGATTAACACATTGTCTCATCAAATTACCTTAGGAAATAAAATATATGAGTTGCAAAAGCTGTTTAGGATTTAAAATCTATTATATTAATAACTAAGCCTATGTATAACCTTTAATATGAAAAACATAAGAGAGTGTAGGAATGAGTATAAATGCAGGAATAAATGGGTTCCAAGGTTGAAACAAAGGTTCAGGTAGTGAGTTCAAAATAGGATAGGGGTTAAAAAATAGAACAAATTTGCCAACCAGAACCTCTTTAAAGTGAACTATAATTATTTTAAGTGCATGCAATTGAATTGAATGTGGAGATTTGGGTGAGACTTAACATAAAATTTGTCTTGACTTTGGACTATATGCCAAAACAATTCCACCTTTGAATGTCACCCGAAGCCATTTACTTGAGAAAAAATATATATGGCTTTGGTAATTGATAAAATCATTAAGTAGATAATGCATTCAATCACATAAAATAATTGGTTAAAGGATTTATTACGTGAAAGGTATTACTCACCATTAACCATTGATATCTCAACTAAAGGCGAATATGTATGCATTAAAGTTGTTAGAATGTGAATTAAAGCATTCTTATTTTGTTAATGATCTGGTACATGTGTCTTCCCCAATGAATCACCACTCCAACCAATTAAAAGAACCAATGACTATATATTTTAAATCATTTATGAGGATGTTGAATACACTATATGTCATATAATTTGGGAAATTGGTTGGAGGTAAATGTCTCAAAACCAAAACATAATCAACCATCAAACCAATGGAAGGATGTTATAGGAAAAGGAAACTTCGATGTATTTTTCGCTATACATCAACCCAACAGATCAAGAATTCGAAGAACTTGGTTTGAACCTCATACATTTCTAGTAGGGACATCATAAACCAGAGAAATAATCATAACATAAAGGTGAACTAGAGAAATGTTGTGTGGGGAGGATCCCATGTGCAGAGTGTGGAAGAAGAAATGAGGGGGCACACCTCCGCACTTCACACATATATAATGTGAGAAGAAATCACTCCAAGATGGAGTACAAGGTAAAAAATAAGGTAGAAGAAGAGTGTGTGTTTGATAAGACATGTAGAAATTGAGGTCGACCATTCAATAAATTTAGAAGCGTGAGGTTGAATTAGATATCATTTTTTTTTCAGAAGAAAAAAACACATTAGAGGAAATTTCAGCCTAAAAGTGGCCTCCTAAGAAAAAATAATGAAATAATAGTTAAACTGATAAAATAAGAGTTATAAATTTTGGAGGGAAAAGAAAAAAACTACTTTTTAAATTATATTTTTGATTTATCTCCTTACATGTTTACTCAAATTTCAAATGTAGAAACTCGTTGGATCATCCAAAAAGTATCCATTATGCATACTTTTGAGAAGAACTACATTGATAAAAAATGAAGATACATTAAAAAAGTGAGTTGAACACATTTTTTAATGTATCTTAATTTTTTATCAATGTGGGTCTTCTCAAAAGTATGCATAATGGGTATTTGTTGGATGTGGAATTTAATTCCGCATCCAACGAGTGTCTACGCTTCAAACTTGAGTAAACCTATAAGCCAAAAATACAATTTAAAAATTAGTTTTTCTTAATTTCCCTCAAAAAAATTTACATGTACCTATTTTTAAATAAAAATCATTTTGATCAGTTTACATGTTATGACATGGAAATTGCATTAAAAATTCATGGTAACTTTTAGGTTAAGATTTCCTTTAATATAAACATGTCTTCATTAGAAATGAGGATTGTTTTACATTAGCATATGTGTGTTGTGGGACTTTCCTAATCTACTTGGATGTATTGTTAGCTTTAGAATATAAACTAAATTGGACCACTAATATACCATGAGTACATCATTATGAGACTATCATAAAAGCATACTCACATAGAGATAAAAAGACATAACAAAACAGAGGAAGACAGAAAAAGTACAAAAAATCATGGAAAAAGATAAAGTTCTGAAAAAGGCAAAAAGTGATTGGAACGTCTCCCTTCAGATATCAAAATAGCCTTGGCCACAAATTATACCAAAAACCCTGTATTCATAAAGAATATTTCCATCGGAGAGAGCCACACCATGCTTAGAGAGAGTGTCTAGGCTTTGTTCCTAGTATACATCCTGAAATGACACATCAGATAAGGAGTACTTCAAGTATCGGATTCATTGCATCCAATTGCATAGTGGAGGGACATCTAGGCCACTCCTACCCTGTATCCATTGAATTAAAGTGAGGGAGTCTCCAATGATATTAACCTTATCAATACCTATCCACGAGACACATTGAAGAGCACCCCATAAAGAAACCATCTATGCCCTACAATTGTCCCCAAACCTGTCAAACAAAAAAAAATGATATAGATAAGAGGCATAAATATGAAGGAATACACCACAAACACATCTTCCCCCTGAAGATGCACCATCAAAGTAACATATGGGGAATATACCATCCAAATTTTCCAAAGTTATCGATTGAGTAGTATCCTTTTGGATGGCATGTTCCAATTTCATTGAAGTATTCAACAATATTGAGGGTCACCATCTTGATATCCGTGACTTTACCCTAAAAAATAAGGTCGTTGCCAGCTCACCAAATCCCCCAAAATGTATAAAATGGGACAGCCCTGAAAGACCTGGCATGTTGGGCCCATGAAATGAGACAATTTGTAATAGAAAATATTTCACTAGTGACACAAACTCCCAGGAGATGGGATACCTCCTCCCAAACAACACCAACAAAATGGAATTTCAAGAAAAAGGTGATATTTGTCTTCCCAATCTGATTTGAAAAGAATGCATATGCTAGGACCGATAAATCCCAATTTCATCAGTATATCCCAAGTCAAAATGTTGTTGTGTATGGTTAACTAGACAAAGTATTTTAATTTCAAACGCACATGCCAACTCCACATATGAGTTGTCCAGTAAGAATAAGGAAGGGATGTGATGTTTGAGGAGATGAGTGTATATGCTTCCTTGGCACAAATCCTCCTATTCACTATGTGATAGTTCCAAACAAGTTGATCCCTACTTTGTGAAAGTATGATGCTCTCTTGGCAGAGTACGCTCTGATAGCTTTCCCACTCCTCTTAAAAGAGTTGAGGAATTCCAAAATGCTATGCATGGGCCCATACCGAGGGAGACAACATGGCATAGCTCCCCATCCTCATACTAGCCAATGTATCTATCCCTTGCTGATTTAGGAAATGGATTAAAGGGGCTAACAGAATCTAAAATCTAGATACACCCTTAATGGCATCCATTCCAATTAAAATATTATATCCATTCCCCACTTGCCAATGAAGTTTATTTCATAACCATGGGATCACATTCTTGAGGCTTCGCCATATGATAGAGGAACGAGCATTCGAGGGTCACCATACACTAACCCATTACTCCATGCTATGTTGGTTGATGTATTTACCAAAATAGATCCTCTTACATATTCCATCTTCATTGAATACCCTCCACAAGTTTGTTGTCAAAAGAGCCAGATTGAACCTTCTGGAATATAGAATGCTCCATCCACCCAAATGTATCAGATTAGAGATCTTTGATAGCCTTATTAGATATATCTTTCTAGAGTTATCAAAACCATACTATATAAATTTTGAGATGAGGGTGTCAACCTTGTGTATGATTTCCTATGGGATGTGAAAGAGGTGCATCCAATACAATGGAATACCTTGTAAAACATCCTTATTCATTATGACCCAACCCCAAGGGAAAGCCACTTATGGTCCCAACAGTGAAGTTTCTTTTCAAATTTTGTAAGCATCCAATCCTAGTCCTAATTTTTCTGTTTATCTTCATTTAAAAAGAATCCTAAATACTTAAATTTTATGTGTAGGGGGCGTACTCTCACTCTATATAATGCAACAATATTTTGGATTTGATTTGAGTCGACCTCATATATCATGATCTCTGATTTGATGTTGTTTATGTGAATACTAAATTCTTTTCCAAAATGGTCAAATTTTAGTGGAAATATATCCATTCACCTATGTTTACCATCCCCACACATAGAACGTCACCCACAAATAATATATGAGACATTTTGCAATCGTTGGAAGCCTTACATCCCATTATATGACCAATGTCCATCTTGGATTTTATACCTCTATTGAATGCATCCATTACAAGTATGAAGAGCAAGGGAGAAAATTCATAGCCTTGATGAAGCCCCCTATGTATCTTGAAGAAAGGTGTGGGTTCACCGTTGATAAGAATTTCCATTGAAGCTGAGGAGAAGCATGCCTTAATAAATTGAACAAGCCTATGTGTAAAACAAATTTTATATAAAATCATGATTAGAAATTACTATTCCATGCAATCATATGCCCAATTGAGATCATTTTTTTAGTATACATGCTTTTAATTTTTTTGTTATGATCGAGTGCATGCACTCCTGGGAAATTGCAACAACATCCTGGAGTCTTCTATTAAAAAAAAAGCCAAATTTCTCCAACGAAATGTTGTAGGTTTTAACGATGTACATAAATTATCTGCAAATGAATATTAAAAATAGAAAATAAACAATAGAGAGAGAATAAAACATAAAATAGATATATACAGAGATTTTCCCCTGGATCCCAAATTGGGACTACCAGCTTGATTTTTCATTATATTCCTTTTAGTGTTACAACACATATAAATACATTCTGAAGCCTTCATAAACCCCAATCCATTAGCCCTAGATCAGAACATAACCATAGTTCCCTTGATCGGATCTATAAAATACCACGGGCCGAAAACCATCATGCCCCCAAACCATGTGAAAACCCATGCACAAAGCCATGGGCGGGTTTTCCCAATGAAAAATAGGGTCCAAATTTTTTTTCTCGTGGCACTGCCTCAGACCCTAAATAGGAGGGGTTGTCGCCCCCCCCCCCCCCTGTGATGCCCTTATTGCGTCCAACACAATGTACAGGGCATACTATCACCCCCCCTGTGACCTCCCCCCCCCCCCCCACACGTGCGACTAATTGTGGAAAGAATATAACACATACCCAACATTCTCCCACTTGTTGTTTTCTTTCTGTAGGGGGCCACAAGAGAGCTTAGTCATTAGTCTGAATTTGCAACACCCATTGTTTCTCTACACCAAGAGCACTTCTGAGTGCTCACAGACTTCATCAATGCATCTGCAACATTCTTTAAAGTGTCCACCTTTACCAGCAACACCCTTTTATGCTCAACCATATCTCTCACAAAGTGATATTAAACATCAATGTGATTTGTCTTTGAATGATAATTAGGGTTCTAAGCCAGGAAAATTGCACTTTGGCTATCACAGTATATCCTTATAGCTCGTTGCACCAATCCCATAGTTGAACACAATATTTTCACCCAAACTGCTTCCTTGCTTGCATGAGTGGTTGCCATGTATTATGCCTCTGTCGTTGAAAGAGCCACCACAAACTGTCTTTTACTCATCCAATTGATTGCACCTCCAAATAGGATAAACACATACCCACTTGTAGATCTTATTTGGTCCATATCTCCAGCCTAGTCTGCATCAACAAAACCATGTATGTCCAAAAATCTATCCAATCTTGGTCTTTCCTGGTAGCACAAACGATAATCACTAGTGCCACACAAATATCTGAAAACCCGCTACATTGCTTTCCAATTCTCATTCCCTAGTTTTGACATAAACCTGCTCAATACTCCCACTTCATGTGTAATGTCTGGTCTAATATAGATCATTGCATACATCAGGATACCCACTACACTTTTATATGGAACACGAGAAATATCCTCCTCTTCTTCTTGTGTCTTGGGACATTTTTCAGTAGATATATTTACACCTACAGGAATAGGAACCCTTCACCAGTTTACTATCCTACATATTGAACCTCTGCAATATTGTCTCAAAATACTTCCTCTGGTTTAACTAGAGCTTCCTCTTTGCCCGATCTCTCTTAATTTCCATGCCCAAAATATAGTTTGCAACACCAAGATCCTTCATGTCGAATTTGGAGAACAACTGGGTCTTCAAATCTTGGATAATTTCTTTTTCATTTCCAATCAGCAGCATATCATCCACATATAATACCAAATAAATAACATGGTCACCAATTAATTTAAAATACACACAGTGATCCTCTTTGCTTCTGGTGAAGCCAAGTCCCTGTATATAGGTATCAAATTTCTGATACCACATCCTTGGTGACTATTTTAACCCATACAGAGACTTTTTTAACCTACATGCCAGTGCTTTCTTACCCTTCACCACCTTCAGGTTGCTTCATGGATATCTCCTCTTCCATATCCCTGTGAATAAATGATGTCTTCACATCCATCTGTTCTACCTCAAAATCAAATGCAGCATCAACAGATAAAAGTAATCTAATAGAAGTAACCTTGGCAACATGCAAAAAAATATTGCCAAAATCAATCCCCGACACCTAGGAATAACCTTTTTCTACGAATGGAGCTTCATATTTCTCCACCTTTCCTTCTACATTCATCTTCTTCTTAAACACCCATTTTATCCTGATGGGCTTCCTTCCAATGAGAAACTCCACCAGATCCCATGCCTCATTTTTGTGCAAGGATGCAATTTCATCAACCATGACCTCCTTCCAGAGTTTTCCATCCTTTGAATCCATTGCCTCCCTGACAGTTCTAGTATCATCATCAGTTATAGTTAAAGAAAAATTTGAACAGAAAGTAGATGGACTATACCTTTCTAGTTGCCTTCTTTCCCAAACTGATCTTCTCACAGCTGGAGTTTGTGGCTCTTCCTCTTCTGAATCTTCTTCTATTATAGAGTCTGATTCATCCTCCTTTAGCTCAAACTCTATCTTCTCAGGTTCCTTTGGTAAGACTTCATGTTTAACAACATATTTCACCTCTCTAAACACCACATCTCGACTGTACACAACCTTCCTTGTTTCTGGGTTCCAAAGATTGTAGCCTTTTAAACCATCCTTATACCCAATAAAGATGCACCTTTCAGATTTATTATCCAAATTGGTACTTTTATCCTTTGGAACATGTACATATGCATCACATCCAAATACCCTCAGATGTGAAAGAGAGGGTTTCTTACTAGTCCATACCTCATGTGGAGTCTTATCCTCCAATGCTAATGAAGGTGATCTATTAACCAGGTAACATGTAGTCTCCACTGCTTCTGCCCAGAATTCTTGTCCTAACCTGGTACCACTGAGCATGCTTCTTGCCTTTTCTATCAGTGTTCTATTCATTCTTTCTGCAACTTTATTTTTTGAGGTGTGTATGGATTAGTCTTCTACCATGCTATACCACACTTCTTATATAATTCTTCAAATTCCTTTTTGCAAAACTCTCCACCATTATTTGTCCTCAACACCTTTCTCTTCTTCTCTATCTGGTTTTCCACTAGAGCCTTAAATTCTTTAAATCTGTCAAATAATTTAGATTTTTTCCTCAAGAAATATATCCATGTATTCCTTGAGAAGTCATCTATGAATGAAACATAGTACACTAACTTTCCCATTGATGGAACTGACACAGGTCCAAACATATCACTGTGCACAAGCTCTAATATCATGTTCACCCTCTTAGCACAAGAAGGAAAACACACATGATTCTGCTTCCCATATACACAATGTTCACAGAAATTGAAATATATAGGGAAATTACACATACCTTCTACCATACCATTTCCATGCAGTATACGAAGGCCCTTCTCTCCAATATGTCCAAGCCTTTGATGCCATATCATCGTCTTTTCTCCAGAGGCTGCTAGGCTTTCTGCTCCACTTTCAGGAACCACATAATTTTTGCACCCATCAATAATAGTGCTACCCTGAATCTTGTATAGAGTTCCAATCCAAACTCCCCGTATTAATACCAGTGCTCCCAGAACCATCTTGTAGGTATATTTCTCGAACATTTTTTTACACCTGCATCATCCATATTGCATACAGAAATCAAATTTCTCGCCAATGCAGGAATATGAAGATCAAAGAGTGTTCTAATCCTTCCACCTTGCAGCTTCAGCTTGAATTTTCTACGTCTAATGATTTTGGCCTTCCTATCATCCCTTAAGAAGACATCACCACCATCATACTTCTCATACTCGCAGAACCACTCCCTATGGGGAGTGAAGTGAAAGGATGCTCCTAAATCAATCAACCATGCCTCATGATCTACATGTGTATTTGAAGAAGAAGCCAAATACACATCCCCACCTTCATCTGAGGTGGTTTTTGCCCCTGTAGAAGGAGCATCATCAGATCTCTTTCTTTTCTCAGGAGCTATAGATCTGCAGTCCTTTTTGTAGTGCCCTTCCTTTCCGCATTTCCAACACACCTTTACAAAATTTCCTGGAGATTTAGATCTCCCTCTAGATTTAGATCTCCCACTTGAAACATTATTCTTGTTTCTGTTCTGGGCCCTTCCTCGTGCAGATAACACATCTCCATTATTTCCCTCCATATTTCTCCATTTCATTTCCTCCAATAGCAAGGCTGAGACAATTTCATCAAAATTCAAGGTAGTTGTATTGCTACCTATTGCAATAACCAGAATATCCCATGAATCTGGTAGAGAACACAACAAACGGATGCACTTATTTTCATTTGAGATTTTAATATCAACGGATGACAAATGACTTACCAAAATATTGAAGGCATTCAAATGCTCTGTCACATGAGTCTCCATCCTTCATCCTCAAGGTTATAGAGTTTTTTTCGCAGGAACAATTTATTCACCAGAGACTTAGATTGGTACAAAGTCCCTAGCTTGTCCCACAAATTCTTCATCATAGCTTCCCCAGATAGATTTAACAATATAGAATCTAGGACACACAACCATATTTTTCTCTTTGCCTTTTTATCCAACTTCTTCCAATCTTCATCTAACATTGTCGTTGGTTTAGCACCTAGATCTACTGCGATCCACTAATCTTTATCCACCAGCATATCCTCCATATTGAGGTTCCACAATTCAAAATTTTGACCATTAAATTTCTCATTCTCTTTCTTTCCACTGCTCGCCATCTTTCCCACTGAACAAGGTCTACCACGGGCCCGAGAAAAAAACCCCTCAGTAGCAAAGGCGTCCCCTTGAAGCTAAAACAACTATGATACCAGATGTAGGTTTTAAACCTGTACAGAAATTATTTGCAAACAAATATTAAAAAATAAAAATAAACAATAGTGAGAGAATAAAACATAAAATATATATACACAGAGATTTTCCCCTAGTCCCAAATCGGGACTACCAGCTTGAATTTTCATTATATTCCTTTTAGTGTTACAACACATATATATACATGTCGAAGCATTCATAAAACCCAATCCATTAACCCTGGATTAGAACATAATCGTAGTTCCCTTGAATGGATCTACAAAATGCAAGGGTCCGAAAACCATCATGCCACAAAACCATGTGCAAACCCATGCACAAAACCATGGGCGGGTCCGCGCACTGGAAAATACGGTCCAAAAAAATTTCCCGGAGGCACTGTCCTAGACCCCGAATAGGGGGGGCTACCACCCCCTCTATGACCCCCCTGCTACGCTTGGTGCAACATACATGGGGGGTTGTCGCCCCCCCCCCCCCCCCCCCATGCATACGACTAATCGTAGAAATAATATAACACATACCCAAAAAATGTGAGCCGACAAAATTTCTTTGATCCTATTGCCTAGAAGTTTGTATATCATCTTATATATAGAGTTACATAATGAAATGGGTCTGAAGTCATGAAATTAAAGAGAATTAGACTTTTTGGGAATTAATGTTAGAAAAGTAGAATTGAGTGCACCTGGAATTTTCCCAGATATTGTTACAAATTCCTCCATTTTGACCATCTCAGAACCCATCAGATAAAAAAAAATGCAGGAATGTGTCAGCAAGCCATCTATCAGGCCGTGGACTATTGTCCTTGGCAATTTACGTAGGATTTTGTTACAATTCCTCACTCGAGATTGATTCATCCATCAGAGCTACATTCGCCTCACTAACCATTTGTATGAATAGATTTACCAACTCCATTTTTTTCTTTCATGTGATCTCCCACTACTTCCTTGAAATTATTGTTGTAATGTCTAAAATGTTCTTTTTTTATTCCCTCAACTGTGGAGTGAATGATCCGCTTCCCATTTTTTATTTCCCAATTAGTATTCTTTCGTTTTTTTTAGATGCCACCCGGTGGAAGAATTTTCTATTCTTCTCTCCACTTTTTATCCATACCAGCATGCTTCTTTGATGTCATTCCTCTTCTTGTAGTTTAAGATTTTTCTCTTTTCTCATCACCCAGTTTAATATATACTTATGTTGATGGTAAGAGAAATATCCAGGAACTATTGGGTCCATTAGACTAGCAATTTCATTATATCATATTTTTTGTTTATATAGAAACTTCATCCACTTCGTCATTATTTTTAATTGACAACTTAAGCACAAGAAAATGTTAATTGGATATTTGTTCAACCCCCCAGTACCTGCAATCGCGCCAGTTCTAGCATCATTGTGTAGAGAAATACCTTAGATATTATTTATATGTTATATTTTTAATGTGATATTTATATATGATTTTCTTTTATCTAAAACAATGTACATACTTTTATTAATAAAAACAAAATTACATATAATAAATTGAATTTTATTATTTTTAACCTTTTTATTATTAATTGAGTGAGCATTTACAAGTTAATAATATCCATATCCATGATTAAGAATCTTGTTATATTGTAAGTTTATGGGAAGTATTAATTTTTATGTGCTTATTAATTAAATTTAAATATTGTTACGGAATCATTATTTTAATTTATATGGTACAATAGATCTTAATTTATAGATATTATTTATGTGTTATATATTTTAATGCTATATTACATTGTGCTTTTTTTTATCTAAAAAATGTTCATAAATTTATTAATAAAAGCAAAATTTCGTATAATAAATTGAATTTTATTATTTTTATTACTTTAACCTTTTATTATTAATTGATCCAACATTTAAATGTTTACACTTATTTACAGACACTACAACATCTCCCCCATAATAGGCTCTATATTATTTTTAACCGTTTATTATTTTTTCATTGAAAAGACATGTAAATGCTTACAAGCAAAACTCTACACCACTACAACATCACCCCAATACTAAGCTGTAGAGAGTCTCTCCACTCAAAAATATAATTTAATATGATATTATTTAAATGAGAAACAATATCACAATATTTTATATAAATTGTATTCATCAAAATAACTTCCAATCAATGCATTCGAAGTGACTTCCAATAAAAACATATATTTTATATTTAATCTTGATTATCTAATTATTATAAAACCTTATATGTTCATGCGTATTTTATATAATATATTTTTAGTATCCAAACATAAAACATCATAGGGATATGTCATCCATATTTCTTATAGCTTTAGTATTTCTTATTTCATTAATGTGCATTTTTTTAACTAATTAATGAACATTTTATTACTATGGTTTCATCCAAACATAAAACATCATATAGAGATTTCCTATCCATATTTCTTTTCTTATGGTTTTAGAATTTCATATTTGTATTTCATTAATGTACATAGATAATTTAAGTGAATTTATAATGAAGTTACATTATGTGTGTTGTGATATGTTGATGGGGTGAAATGCACTGCTAATGGTTAGGGGATATCTCTAGTATGAAGTATCAATTACGCCCAACACTATTTGGGATAGGAGTCTCATTCAGAATTTAGGCCCGAATGCCACCATATTTGTTTATTTTCTCTTGAGTCTTGAGTGAAGAGATGTTAATGTGAAGGTAAGTGTGAAATACCCAAAGTATGAATATGAATAAATTAATAAATGATAAACTTGAAGCACAAAGTACAATAATATAACAACACAACAATAAGACTAAGTACATCTTAAGAGGGATTAGTTAGCTAAAACCAGAAACTAATTGCAAAGTAGTTCACAACTATTAACCAATGTAATGCGTGGAATGAAAGAGCATAAATCCATTAGAAGATATGTGAGTCAAAATCCACGAATTAGTTCATAAACATATAAGTCATGTGAAAGGAAAAATGCACACATAATAGAAGTATAGGATAGCCCTACAACCACCATGAAAGTGCAAGAGAATGCTACCAACAGTAGAGCTTCTCATTGATAATGCTAAAAATTCAAGTACATGTACCACAAGCGCATCAAGGTCCAACAGTGGAAGGCGAGTTTCTCATATCATTTCCAAAATAAAACTCGGGCCTCACTACAACTTATTTCAAAATACGAAGATTAAGAGTGCTACGAGTTACCTTAGTGCTAAAATCCTCCTAAGTGCCAAAAATCCATTTCACTGGAGGCATGAGGGTATATTTTTACAAATGGGTAAGGGACATTTCACCTTCCTCGTGACTAGTCAACTACCTCATTACCTATCACACTCCTAGTGAAATTTCATATTCTTATTGACTCTTATGTCACTCTTGGTATTCTTTCATTTCCATGACAAAATAATATTTACAATATGATAAAATAAATACAATAAGGCAAAATTTATGATGTGTTTTCATGGATGATGGATGAGTTTATCAGTTGTGCTTTCTTATCCCTTTTCATACCAGTGACTACTTCATTCATTAAATCAATAACAAACAAAAAAAATCTTGGACATATGAGTTTTCACTGTTGTCCAACCTAAATTCTTCATCAGTTGCACCTTTGTCAAGTTCATGGTAATCCAACATTAACATTTGACCTTGCAAAAGAAGCCTTTCCAAAACAATAATAAATCCACATATTACATAATTATACTTTCATTTAAAAAGTCCTAAAAAAATCCTAAACATTTAAGTCATTCATGCAAATTCTAAATATTGACCTTATTACTCTCCTTAAACATTTCAACAAATAGTAGTTCAACGATCCAACAATGACCATTTTTACGATAAGTAGTTCTTTGAGATCACAGAAGAGAACTCAAAGTGTTCTAAGCCTATGAAACTATATTTTAATCTCCTATGATCTCATTCTAACGGCCCCTTCTGAATGTGATTCAGGGCCTCACTCACCACTATAATATGAAGCATCTCTCAAAACTCATCATCTAAATTGTTATATGTTTCTATAACAAAATTCAGTAATTTGATTATGTCGTTCAATACCTCAGTATTAAGAATACCATTTTTCACATCTTGAGGCATAGATTTAACAATCAAATTTTTTAACTCCTCCCCCAAATTATGCAATCCTAGTTTAAGTACAACAACCAAGGCCACTCGTGCATCCACAAGGAAAAACATCATTGCAACAATTTGGATTTCATCATGACTGGTAAGGGGTTCCACTATCCATGTTCTTGTTCTTGAGCTTATGCAAAACATAGTAAAAAGGAACCCTAAATAGGTTGTACTTTGCTTCCACAACATTTTCTCTTGCTTGATATTTCTTAGACAATGGGTTTACATTTTCCTCATTAACAAGTTTTCCACCTACTTAAAGTATTAAATTTTTCACCTCATAATCCATTTGTTCAGAAATCTCATGTATCTACAACACATAGATATAGCCCTTCATTCAAATAAATTTACCTTTCCTTATCCATGAATTGTGTAGAAGGTAGAGAACCTTCAGCTCGAGGCACCGAACATTCAACATCATCACTATTTATGCTAGATGTATCATCCAAGATAAGTATCTGATGGCGATCTTTATCATAAGTGTTATTGATCCAGATTTATGCTTGAACACAACATAATACACATATAAACATAAATACAAAGATACAGTGGAAATAATACTTCATTTCATTAATATCAAAGAACTGAAAGTTGTTTACAGAAAAAATGGAAATAAACTAGTTAGGGTGTTGGTAGCTTATCTCAGAGAAGAGATGTGGTGGCTACAGGCCTCTAAACTGTGTTACTGTTATGAAACCAGCTCCAAAAATAGAAGAAAAGAGAGATCAATGCCTTAGAAATAAACCACTTTGAGGGGGAACCTCCAATACATTACATAAATGAACAATTCTTGGATGATACAAATAAAAAAACCTCCTTCTATATATAGGAGTCCACGGGGTCACAATATAATCCTAGCTAACGTAACAATAATAATGTAAGGGCACAATAATAACAATATTGGGGTTACAGGGGTACAACAATAACAATAAGGGGGTTACAGTAACAACAATAAGGGACTATACTAGTAGGGACCTAACATTCCCCTCTCCTTCAAAAAACTGTTTTCCTCAATGCTTCAGTAGCTCTCGATGCTTCTGCATAAAATTATCATCTTCCCATGTAGAATATTCAGTGAGTAAGTTCTTCCACTTGATGAGATACTTTGAAATCGATCAATTTCGTAGCTGTCGAGTTCTTATTTCCATGATTTCTTTAGGTTCCAATATAATTTTTCCTTCCTCATACATTTCTAGAAATATTGTTCGAACTGGAATTTTGTCACCTATAACCTTCTTTAAGCATGAAACAAGGAAAATTGGATGCACTCGTGAAGAAGTAGGAAGCTCCAATTTATATTCCATAGTACCAATCCTTAGCAAAACCTTGTAAGGATCATAGAAATTTGGCTATAATTTATTATCCTTCTTAGCTTGCTTGTGTTTTCTTATTAGATACAAAGCAACAAATATATACTTCCAAACATTTATTCACTATCTCAGTTTGACCATCGGATTGAGGATGATAAGATGAGCTACAAGCTAGTTGTGTACCCAAAAAAGAAAATAATTTCGTCCAAAAATTTCTAGTAAAAATGGGATCTCTGTAACTTACAATAATCTTTGGGTTTCCATGTAGCTTTTGAATTGTTTCCATAAATGCAATAGTAATTGTACTTTCTTTGAATAGATGAGATAACGCACAAAAGTTTGCATACTTGGTAAGTCTATCAACTACCACCATGATGACACTCTTTCCCTTGGACTTAGGTAAACCTGTGATAACATTCATTGATATCTCCTCCCAACCTTGACTTGGAATGGATAAAGGTTGTAGAAGACCTGGGGTATTAACTGTCTACACTTTATTTTGTTGGAAAACCAAACGTTTTTCCACAAACTTTTGAATATCAGATTTAAGGCCATCCCAAAAAAACTATTTCTTCACCCTGTGGTAAGTTTTTAAAACTCCTGAGTGTCCTCCTAAAGGAGAAGTGTGCAATTCCAAAAGAATCTTTTGTTTTAGTTGGGAATTCTTACAAATATATAAGCGATCTTTGTACCATAAGGAATCATTTTTCCAAATAAATTTATCATATGTACTAGGATCTTGCTGCAACTTTTGAATGAGTATCCACACTTCTTCATCCTTCTTTAATTCATCCCTTTCTTCGGTTATCCAATCTGGTTGGATAATAGAAATGGCACAAAGTAATGCTTCCACCGCTTCATCCTTTCTTGAGAGTGCATCTGCAACAACATTTAGCTTCCCTTTTTTTTAGATGATTTCAAAGTCATGACCCAAAATCTTTGGGACCCATTTATGCTACTCTTCTTAAGATAGTCTTTGTTCAAAAAAGTGTTAAAGACTATCATGATCAGTTTTTACCTTGAAGTGTCTTCCCATTAGGTAAGGTCGCCTTTTCTTTAGTGCATGTAGTATTGCCAACATTTCCTTCTCATAAATAGCTTTCTGTAACTACTTTACTTTGATTAGACAAATTTCAAAAGCAATGGGTATTCCTTCTTGCATTAAAACATCACCAATTCCATTTCCTAAGGCATCACATTCCACATTAAAGGTTTTTATGAAGTTTGGAATAGCTAAGACTGATGCTAGGCACATCACCTCTTTAAGATGTTCAAATGCCTTAGTTGCTTCAGGAGTCCATGAAAATGCACCTTTCTTCAATAATTTTGTTATAGGTTCTTCTATTCTCCCATAATTATTAACAAACTTGCAATAATACCATGTTAACCCGAGAAATCCTTGCAACTTCTTTATGGTTGTGGGGACTTTCCATTCCTTGATGGCTTTAATTTTGTTAGGGTCTACCTTAACACCCTCATGAGATACAATATGACTCAGATATTCTACCTCTTGTACTCCAAAGAAACATTTGGATGTTTTTGCATATAATTGTTTCTCCTCCAATAGTTTCAACACCCTGTCAACATGTTGAACATGATCCTTCCAAGACCTGTTGTAGATAAGTATATCATCAAAAAGTACTAGCACAAATTTTCTAAGGAAGGGTTTGAAAATGGAATTCATCAGCCCTTGAAATGTAGAAGGTGCATTGGTAAGGCCAAAAGGCATGAAAAAAAATTCATAATGACCCTCATGAGTTCGAAATGTTGTTTTCGAAATATCTTCAGTCTTCATTCTAATTTTATCATATCCTGAACGAAGATCCAACTTGGTAAAATAAATCGCTCCATGTAATTCATCAAATAATTCATCAATCATAGTTATGGGAAATTTATCTTTAATAGTGAGCTTATTGATCTCCCTATAATCTAGACATATGCGCCATGATCCATCCTTCTTGTGCACCAATACTATCGGAGAAGAGAAAGAACTTTAACTAGGTTGAATTATACTAGCCTCTAACATTTCTGCAATCATACGTTCAATTTCACTCTTTTGGACATAAGGATATCTATAAGGACTGATGTTTGGAGGAACACTTCCTGAAATAAAATGAATAAGATGACCATGATCACGAATAGGTGAGATTACTTTGGGAGTTTTAAACACCTTGGAATGATTGTCCAAGACTTTTTGGAGATCCGGAGAAATATATGATTTTCATGTTGGAACTTCTAGTGAGCATAATTGTGCAATTACGCCTCGGTTTTCATTCTTCAGAATATTTTTCATGACATTAGAGCTTATTATCTTTCCTAGATTCCCTGCGATACACCATAATTCGACATCATTTCCTTCCGAAAAAAATTTCAAGAAAAGTTCTTGAAAATTAAAAGCTATCGTCCCCAAATATTGTAACCATTGTACTCCTATTACAAAATCAACACCTCCCATTGGAATGGAAATAATTGGATTATTGAATACATATTCCCTCATGGTTAGCTTGACATTATGGCATTTTCCAAAGCAATTTGTAGTTCCTCCATTTGCAACCATCACTTGACATTCTGGTGTTGGGTATAGGAAACAATTCAATTCCTTGGCTACCTTACAATGAATAAAACTATGGGTACTACTCGAATCAATCAACACTATTACCCTTTTCTTCTTGATATGTCCTTCTATCTTGAGAGTTTGAGGAGTGGTAATTCCTACCAATGCATTAAACAATATGGTCAGACTCATTTCTTCTTCTTCTAGGGTTGGTTCCTGGTGTATATCCTCTTCTTTTGAAGTTTCTTGTTCATTTTCTTCCTCCTCTTCACAATCTATGTAAAATAATTTCTTCTCAACACACTTATCACCTTTAGTGTATTTTCTATCAAAACTATAGCAAAGCCCTTTTGCTCTTTTTTCTTCCAATTGTTGTGGTGTAACACTTCCATCTTTATAGATGTGAGTCGTAGGCTTCCTTGTCGCGATAATTTTACATTCAATTTTTGTTACACTAAAATTTGTCACCATGACATTGAGCTATATATATGCGTTTATCATTACCTATTTATTGCTTCCTTAGAAGTCTAAGAACATAAAGTTCCCCAAATCAAGTCTTGGAACTGGAAGAAGCTCTTAAAAATCCTAATAAGCCTACTCCCTCACTTTTCCTAGTCATTCCCTACGGTACTGCGGCTAATTGCTATAAAAACTGCGGTACATCCCGCACGTAAAGCTCATTAAAAATTCGGACCCCCGTAAAAGGTAAAATAAAGAGAAAAGTAAGTTCTTGAAGCCCAACTGGTCAAATATTCTCCTAGCCGGGGCCTTCTAGAAGCACTATTTGGTCGAGCTTCACCCCTTCCATTCATGAATCTTTATCCCTTCATAAATGGAGTAATCCCTTGGTTTTTGGAGTTGAAATCCCATGATGAGAGGGCTTTATCCCTTCCTTATTGGAGCTGAAACTACCTCACTTCTGATATAAATTGAGACCAAGTTTCAGTCTCAAGGGTACTTAGTAGTTGGTATTTACTTTTTAGTTTGTAGAATAGAATTGCTGAAGAAATTATACTCTTCAGATTTGGCATCATTGGCTTAAGAGAGATTACATACTCATGACCATAGTCTTATGTTGATTCAGAGAGTTGGAGTCTTTTCAAACTGAGGAAAACGGCTGTTCGCGACCCCAGAAGAACTTGTACAAACATCAAGGCGTCAAGGTTGTAAGGTTTATTCTTTTATTAAAAGTTAATACAAATGGATTCTATTTTCTCATTGAGTTGTTCATTTATCTTTTGAATGATTTAATTCTTAGACTCCTTGATTACTAAGATAGATTATTGCTTTCAAATTATCATACTTTGCAGATGCTTTTGATTTTGTTTGCTTGTCTTTGATTGCAGATCTTATATGCTGGATCGATAACTTGCGGAGCAACTAGATTAAAGACCGAGCAAGCATTGGACTTCATGTAGGAGTATCTATCCGTAGTTAATGAGTAATCCTTAAGCAAAATGGTCTAGAGAAAATGGTCTACATCTGTCTGTTTGTTTCTAGATATCATTAGGATACTAGGGAGACCACTCTTGTCCGCAAGAGGGATAGTTGCTCAGACTTATGTTCACCCTATCACACCTATTCCTGTAATCTCTACAACTCCTATTACTTCTTCCCCTCAAACACCGGTATAGATTCCTCATGTTTCTATTATGCAGTATGGAACTACAATTCAGACTATTGTTCAGATGCCTGCAGGACAACTTGGTACACAAGTACAGTTATAAAAATCCAACCTCAGTTTACTTATCAATCGTATCAGGGGTCGTACCAATATGGACCTGTTTCACAAACTCCAGTCTACCTACAACAACTGTACCCTGGGTATACATATCAGACACCTGTTCAACCCCAGTATGGTCTGGTTATTCCTGGTTATCTAGGGGGTACTTCAATTCCAAATGCACAACCTATTCCAGGTTATCCTGGATATCCTCCTCCTGGGACTGGTTTAGTTTCACAAGGTTATCCACAAGACCCTACCCGTCGATTTCCATTAATAGCAACTTTTGATTTACCAGATTTATCTTGCCTTACGAATGATCCTATCTATTATCATCCATATTGGTCGCCTATGCCTCATACGTTTCCCAGTGATATCCCAAATTTTGAAGGAAAATCAGGAGAGGACCCTTCTAACCATGTTATGAATTACCGCCTTTGGTGCGCATCGAACTCATTAATCGATGATTCCATTCGACTTAGAATTTTTCAGAGAACATTAATAGGATTAGCTGCTAAGTGGTACATTGAACTGCCATGAGGCTCATTTAACAATTTCAATGCCCTAGAAAATGCTTTCTTAACTCATTTTCAGTTGCCAGTCAGATACAAAAATGGCACGGAATTATTAACTTCACTAAAACAATCTACGTCTACATACATATCAGATCATATACATGAATGGAGACGTAGAAGAAGTTTGGTAAAATTTTTTATCCCGGATCAAATATTGGTAGAATGGTTTGTCAAATCATTGCTACCAAAAATCACTGAAGATGTAACCAAAGCATGAGTTGTCATCGAAGAACAAGTTATTGCTCAAGCACAGTATCTAGACTTAGTATATACCCAGTCTGAAACTTTGTACAAGAAAATTCTCGATTTACCATGTCTTGGTCAGATAACAACAACTCCTTCAGGATCTCATGCTGCTGAAGGTGTAATCAGTTTAGTTAGTACAACTAAGAGTAATAAGAAATCTTCAAAGGTTACTTCTCCTATTATAACTTTTCCTGATTCACCAAAAGGAGAATCTTCCTTGGAAACTTCTGCCGATATTCACATTGTACATTCATCTACTACAAAGTTGAAATCCGACAACAAGAAGAAAGGGAAGAAAAAGAATAAACAAAATTAATCTCCCAAGGAAAAAACTGATAAAACTGAATCAATTCATGATAAATGGAAACCTCGTTATCCTTGTCTTATCTGTGACGAGGATCATTTCACCAAGGAATGTCCGCATAGGGCTGAGGTATCTAAGTTCATCAAAGGTTCACCCACTCTAGCTGTCTTGAAGGATCCCTTTCTGGTTTAAGATAGTAAAATGATTGGATCTTCCTCTAATGCATCAGCAGATATTTTGATGGTTGTGACTCGATCGCAAGATTATGGTAGTAAACACCCTATTGCTGGTAAAGAAGTAAAAAAATCTAGTTCTGCACCAGCTACCTATCCTTCAGTTTCTGATCCACTGCATATCGAGAAACTGAATCCTGATTTAGTAATCAAACTGCTTGCTAAAGGTGTACTTCATAAATTAGCTTTCAATCCACATGCGAGAGCTGCTTAGAATTACAACATTGTGGAGGATTTAGCAATATCTCCTTCAGCAATGTCGGCCTTGGAAGTGCTACAATCATGTCCAGCACAAAGGAAATTACTCTTATCAGAAATTGGAGCTGTATATCTTTAGGATTCAAACCGCATGGTCTTAGATTTAGAAAATTTTACACCTCGTCTCCCTCATCGAATGGATTTTCAGATCCCAATACTATTAAAAAACAGACGTTTCTTTCGTACTATTATTGATGAAGGAGCTTCTACGTGCATCATGTCATTAAATTTTTGGAAATCACTTGGTTCTCCAACCCATAACTAGTCATCGACAATCCTCAAAGCTTTTTACGAAAGAGGATTCCGTCCATTCAAAATTTTATAGGATCTACCCATAGAAGTCGAAGGAAAAACCATTAATTTATATGTGGAAGTAGTTGATGCCCCTCTAGATTACAACCTTCTTCTGGGTCGAAGTTGGTCTTATGATATGACTGTTGTCGTGTCATTCATCTTTCGAATAATTATGTTTCCTCATCAAGGAAAAATTGTGAAAGTCGATCAACTCTCATATTATTCGTCTGACCCAGCTTCTACTGATAGTATTCAGCACGTTCGAAAAATGACTATCCCTTATGAGGATATAGAAGTAGGTTTAATCAAATATTCTTCTTTAATGGGAACTTTTTCTATGCCTCCACCTAATGTACTGCATAATATTTCTAATATCAATATGATTACATCAAGCACTATTCCATTTGCTGATCCTTGGATAGTGCATTTATAATCAGAACTGGATTCATTCAATGGAATGATGCCTTTGAGTCCATTTGAGGTAGCATATCAAAAAGTACAGTATTTTTTTGATCCTTTATCAACTGATGTTGATCCAATGAATGTGATCAATGAAGAATCATTTTCAACATCAAGCTCGGCTACAACATCAATTCCTGATCCTTTTCAACAAGTGTTTCATACCGATGAAAGTATTCGTGAATTCTTGTCTGTAGATGAATTACCATGGGATTATCTCCATCATAGGTTATCATTTTTATCTGAGCTTGATAAATTCGAAAATAATTTTTCCTCTATTTTTACAGCTGACTATGTCAAGGAACCTCAGAGTCCAATCTCGATCACAAATTTGGATTTTGAAGTAAATTTGGGGAATATTTCTTCTACCATTCCTGTTGACATATCAATGAAACCCAGAATAATTGAAAACATTCATATAGGTGCTTCGTGTACGTCAGATGAAATTTCTACATATAAAGCCCTATTTCAAGAATTCTGTGACATATTTTCCTGGTATTATGAAGAAATGCCAGGAATCGATCCCAGCATTGTCATTCATGAAATAAAGAATTAGCCGGATGCCAAACCTGTCAGACATCGATTACATCCAATACATCCATGAAAAGTTGCTACCATTAAAGCCGAAGTTGATAAATTACTGAGAGCATTTTTTATTTATCCGATCCCGTTAACGGATTGGGTATCTAATATCGTTCATGTTACGAAAAAACAAAGAACAATAAGAGTATGTGTTGATTATATGAATATTAACAAAGCTTGTCCTAAAAACAATTATCCAACTCCTTATATCGACCAAATTATTGACGATTGTGCTGGAAATGAAATGTATTCATTTATGGATGGATTTTCTGGATACAATCAAATAAACATACTCCCTTTTGATCAACCAAAAATAATGTTCATTTGTCCTTGGGGAACGTTTGCTTACTGTAAATTACCTTTTGGATTAAAGAATATTGGGGCAACTTTTCAAAGGGAAATGTCATATTATTTTCATGACATTAAACACATTTTTCAGCCTTATCTTGATGATTTACCTGCTCATTCATTACGCAGAGAAGATCATCCAACTCACTTACGAGCGATTTTTATGCGATGGAGGTATTATAAGATTCGCTTGAATCCACACAAGTGTGTTTTCTGTGTAAAATCTAGTGGATTATTGGGATTTGTCATTTCTAAAGAAGGCATTTGTGTCAACCCTTCGAAGGTTGAGGCCATTATCAATTTACCTCCTCCTTCCTCACTTTGCCAACTCCAAAGTTTGCAGGGGAAAGTAAACTTTCTATGTAGATTCATCCAAAACTATGCCGAGTTAACCAAAGGTTTTACCAAGATTTTGAAAGAGAATGTTCCTTTTGTTTGGGATGAGATCAATGATCGATATTTTGATGCTTTAAAACACGTGTTGACCCATGCATCGTTACTGCATCCACCAAATTACAGCCAGGATTAATTTTTATACTTAGCAGCCTCTGATTCCATTATTGGAATGGTATTAGTTTAGGAAGATGAATTCCAAAAAGAACATGTGATTTACTATCTCAGTTGAAATTTCAATCCCACAGAGATTAAATACTCACATGTGGAGAAATTGGCCTTGGCAGCAGTTCAAGTTGTCCAACTTTTTCGTCATTACATTTTGTTACGAAAGACAATTGTGATTTCTAATTGTAACCTGATGATGTACATTTTGACTAAAAAATTGCTCGGGGGAAAATACTCTAAAAGGATAGTTATCCTTCAGGAGTTTGATGAATTTGAAAAATCCAAATCAAAGAAATCATTGGTGTTCGTCGAACTTATGTGTGACTTCCCGAATACTGAGACAGGAACTATGGTAGAGAATATGATTGTTGATGAATCTTTGTTTCTTGTTAGTATGTTAGATCTTTGGTATGGGGATATCATCATTTATCTCCAAATCCAAACTTTTCGGCCTGAAATTTCACGTTCACATCGACGAAAGATTCATTACCAATACCAACAATACAATATTGTTGGAGACACAGTTTATCGTCCTGGTACGGATTCTGTATTTCGACGTTGTTTGACTCATGAAGAGGTTGAACGAGTTTTGAATGACTGCCATTCTAGAGCATGTAGCGGTCATATGTCTAGGTATGACACAGCCCAAAAGATATTGCTCGTTGGTTATTTTTGGCCTTAGTTATTAAAATATTGTATTCTTGCGGTCCGAAAATGCCACAATTGTCAAATTTTTGATCGGAAAATGCGTGCACCACCAGCTCCTCTTCACCCCATAATTGTTGTCTGTCCTTTTACAAAATGGGGCATTGATTTCATTACATGTAACCCTCACTCGACCGGGGGGCATCGGCATATTATTCTCACAGTAGATTATTTTACCAAATGGGCCAAGGCGATGCCTACATTTGCGGCAGATGGAAAAAATACAACTACATTTGTATTCAATCACGTGATTGCTCGATTTGGTGTACCACAAGCTATCGTTACTGATCATGGGAGTCATTTTCGAAACATTATGATGACCGAACTTTCCGATCAACTTGGCCTGCGCCATGATAGTTTTACCCCATATTACCCATAAGCTAATGGTTAGGTTGAAGCTGTCAATAAATTTTTAACTACTGTGATTAAAAGGATAATCAGAATTCATAAATCGAATTGGAATACTATGATTTTATTAGCAATTTGGGCATACCGAACCTCAGCAAAAGCCGCAACAGGGTTCACTCCTTTTCAACTGGTCTACGGTTTAGAAATTGTGTTACCGATTGAATGCAAAATACCGTCACTCCAATTAGCCATAGAGTTACTACCAGCTACCTCTGAGGAGGAAAAACACTTTTTGTACCTGACACAATTAGATGAGACTCGACGCACTTCTGCATTAGAAGCCGAAGGTCATAAAAAACGTGTTAAATCTCAGTACGATCGAAGTGTTACACGTGTTTTTTTAGAAGGTGACCTAGTATTGGTATATGACCAAGCAAACGATAAACTAGGAGCTGGGAAATTTGAACCTATGTGGCATGGTCCTTATATTGTCAAGAAAGTGCTTGCAAAAGGGGCTTACGAACTGATTTATTATGACAAGGTCTCTTTAGGTAAACCCATAAATGGACTTTATCTGAAGAGATATTATGCTTGATTTTTTGTGTAAAGATCTCAGCTATAGATTAGTTATTTTTTCTAGATTAGTTGCTTTAGATTAGATGAGTGTGTCTAGTTTAAGTTTGCGTTGATTACTATCCCTCCTTATCTTGATTACTCTTGATATTGCAGATGTCGACGTCCCTTCAAGCGTACATTGGTTTTGTTGATGGTGCTTGTCATAGTACACATAATATCTCTTCTGCGGCCTGGGTCATTTATTCACCCACCAATGAGTTAGTTTCTATGCATGGGGTAAACCTTGGTCAAACAATGAATAATGTTGTAGAATATAGCGCAGTGATTGAGTTATGATCTGATGCCATTTCATTTCGTATTCGTCATTTGATCGTTACGTTAGATTCAGAACCCATTGTATTACACTTAAACAGAGTATACACAATTAAAAATCCAGTGTTACTGAGATTATTCTTGAAGGGTTGTCTCTTGGAAAGGTAGTTTGATTACATTGAATATCAACATATTCCGAGAAATTTAAATAAATTGGCTGATGCATTAGCTAATAATATTATAAATAGACATTTGTGACATTAAAACGGTAAGTTAAAACAACATTTGATAAGTGTTGAACAAGATAGTCGTCGAAAGTAGTCATATCATAGATAGAGTTTGTGTTCAAAAAATATTACATTGTCTAGGATCATAGGTTTAAAACACCTTATGATCCAAAATGTAGTGATAAAAAAAACAAAATAAAATGGTTTGCGATAATCATCCACTATCCATGATGATGATCATGATAATACACTATCGCTCGTGCAACTCTATGCAGATATCTCCAAAACTGGTCAGGAACACCAGCAATATGCCTCTAGAGGCGTAGAGGAATATCGTCCATACTAGTCTCTGGTATGTCATTGGTCAACCTCTACAGGTTCTGCTCTAAATCAATGAGAATCTCTGCTACCTGGTTCTCTGGCAGTGCAATATCATTTGTTCACTTTCTCTCAAAATGGTGGAGATTGGATGGTCTTCGTGGACCAACATCTGCATTTTAAATTTTTGTCATCAGTACTAGATGATTGAAAACAAAAAAAAATTAGAGTTAAAAACAAATCAAAATGATTTATTTACCTGACTCGTCCCATTTTGTTCCTGGAGGAAGAGGCATATTAGGGTCACCACGGAAATCTATCCCAGCATACATAAAATCTTCAATGGAAAAAATCTGGTTCTGTAGCCAATGAAAGTATGTGGGTGTAAATCAAACTTTCTCAAAACCCTCTCCATGATGGGCCATCACTTGTACCCAGCGGGCCATCTGAGGATCTCTGATTCCACCAACATCAACCGAGATAAGCTGGGGGGCAAGAGATGGAATCCTCTCCAGAGCAAAAGAAACTATGATAGCTGCATATCCAAAGTTTTTCAACTTTTCATTCTTAGCTCTGGTCAACTAGCCTTTTACATTAGCCAATACTCCTTCACACCAGTTGAAGATGGTACCTCTGTAGCATTCAATCATTGTCTACATCTGGGCTTTAGTAGCCACGTGTGGAGCTGCACTCCCACACAAAATAGCCATTGTGAACGCAACTACTTTGAGTTCAAGATGGATAATGGTTTTTATTTCAATTCGGCTGTCTTTTGGATCAGCCTCTTCGTTACAAAATTCTTGTTGATAGCTAGCTATAGACTGGCCACCTTGCTTAGCCCCAAACAAGGAAATAGGTTCTCCACTTTTGGACAAACCTGTAAGGAAGTATATATCCTCCAGCTCAATTTCAAGCCGATGATCACCGATAATGAAACACTATTCTTGAACATCCCACCTATTCACCAACCATGTCAAGAGCTCTACTTGAGCCCTCATGCCTTGCATTGCCCAATATTTGTATAATCCACAGTTTTTTAACACGCGCAATGTGGGTAAAATTCCGATGGCTGCCTCATCTACTGCCTCATGTTCACGTTCTCTCCATTCAAGCATCGTGGATACTCTGTAATAGACACATTGAAAGATTAGATCCAATTAGAATGGAAAAATTTGGCTTAATTTGAGAGAAATCATATTTTTGTTTTTTTCACGGCACCTCCACACTTTTTGCACTAAGACAGTGTGAGCTACCGCACGCGTTATACACGAAAAGTGCGGGACCCTGATAATTTTCTTTTGGAAAATTATTGGGGTTTGTGGGTACTGTGTGTATCACCTGCGGTACCTCGAGAGTGATTTTTTGAACCTATTTTTCTCTTAAAAAATGATTTTAAAGCATAAAAAGAGAATGTAAATGGACAAAAATGAATAGAAATGTGTTGAGGATTACCTGGAGTTGACGGTTTTGGATTCGAACGATTGATTTTTTTGATATCTCCTTTAGAAATGTTTCTACCAAAAGCTCTCAACTTTCACTCTAGATGTAAATGGTAAAAATGAATTGGTTGAACTACATTTTATAAGATTTTTTGAATAATAAAATAATATTTTATTTATTTTCCACTTTGAAAGGTTGTTTTTCAAATAATTTTTACTTATCTAAAACAGGTATGTTTAATTATTTGGGTTTTTGTGCAGAATACAGGATTTTTGGGTGAAATAATCATTTTGGCAAGGAGTATTCTTTTTTTTACTTTTTCAAACTCGTTAAAATTGAAAAAAAAGCGACATATGAGTACATTTTTATCACTTTTTCGAACTCGTTAAAACTTACAGAAAAAGGGAAACCATGGAGTTCTGTTTTAAGCCCTTTTCAGACTCTATAAACATGAAGATATTGACGAGTACTTGACTATTTGAACTCGTTAAAGGAAATGAATAGTCGTCCCTTCAGTATAAGTTTACCCCTTTTTCGGATTGAAATGGACTATTTACAAAAAAGGTATACGTTGACTAATCATGGTCAATAGAGTTCTCTCCGACATTATTTTATCCTTTTTCAGGCTTGAGAGACCAAATCTATGAAAAAGAACACCCATGGAGTTTTCTTAAGTTTTTCTTCTAAGTCCCTAAAACTGAAAAACACTGAGTTTTGCCTATATTGGACTCGTTAAAATTTAACAGTAAAGGACCTGTCAATTATAAACAAGAACGAACCACTCCTTCTTAGGGTTCGATTTTAATACTAAGTTGGACCCATCCAAAGGATGAGCTTATATTACAAGAAAATGTCATCCTTCTCAAGCTTGTCAAAAATAAAGAGGTACTTGCCAGAAATGGTGGGGGGAAAGAGAGAAAATAAATTCACTTGTTACACTTCGATTTAAAAAGTTGTATACCACTCTTGAACATGACACTTTTGTCACATTCATATTTGGGTTGGGAAAATCCTTTGGCTAAACAGTTAATCAAACCACATTGAAAGTCTTCAGCCAGTTTCTGGGTATTAGCTTTAGGTCAGTCGTCATCAAACCATATGCGGTGTCATTATGTGTTCAGGAGATTAGTTAAATAAACCATTCATTGCAAAAATTTGTCTCCATTCGCGTTGACCATCCCTGATTCAGTCCTTGCAAATATTTCTTCAAAACTTGATCTAATGGTTTCGTGTCGTGGGCTTTCCTATGACGGGTCACTTTCTATCGACGATAGCTCATCATCTAGAAAATTGATCTAGAATCCTATCAGTACCTTGGGATCTGCATGCCCTAATGGCAGGTTTCTCACCTTTGATGATAGGTTACATCATTGACCTTCGATCAAACGATTCTGTGAAATGTTCGACTTCAGATGAAAAATTCACATTTCATAGATTGTACTGAGTACTTTGAGAACCATTGTCATTATTGGTGGTTTCTCTCACACTTTTTAACAGTTCACGTCATTGACTGACAATCAAGTGGTTTCTACCATGTTCGACTTCGACACAATCAATCACATGGATAGAATCGTACTAGTTCGAGAATCAAGAATCAAGACCCTAGATCCAGTTTCCACCATATAGGCTGCAAGGAGTTTTATTACTCATCCTTTAGTAGACTAATCATAATAGATGGTTGCGTCCATGATGTGTCTACTACTTCATGTAATTCTAAAATCATTTATGTATTAGAACATGTAGTTACTTTTGATCTGAGTATGGGAATGCCTACCTCAGCGATGATATATATATATATATATGCTTGCATTGAATTTTTTTTCCAGGTTTCAACGGATGTGTCGACAACCTGATCCTCATAATGATAAAGTACTGCACTCTTCAGAACTCTTTAGACTTTGCACTTTAGGGGGAAATCTATTACACTAAAATTTGTCACCATGACATTGAGTTGTATGTATGGGTTCATCATTACCTATTTATTTCTTCCTTAGAAGTCTAAAAACATAAAGTTCCCCAAATTAAGTCTTGGAACTGGAAGAAGTTCTTAAAAATACTAATAAGCCTACTCCTACACTTTTCCTAGTCATTCCCTGCGGTACTGTGGCTAATTGCTATAAAAACTGCAATACATCCCAAACTAAGGACCCCCATAAAAGGTAAAATAAAGAGAAAAGTAAGTTCTAGAAGCCCAGCTGGTCAAATATTCTCCCAGCTGGGGCCTTCTAGAAGCATTATCTGGTCTAGCTTCGCCCCTTCCATTCATGAACTTTTATCCCTTCATAAATGGATTAATCCCTTGGTTTTTGGAGCTGAAGTCCCATGATGAGAGGGATTTATCCCTTCCTTATTAGAGCTGAAACTACCTCACTTCTGCTATAAATTGAGACCAAGTTTCAGTCTCAAGGGTACTTAGTAGTTGGTATTTACTTCTTAGTTTGTAGAATATAATTGTTGAATAAATTATACTCTCCACATTTGGCATCATTGGCATGAGAGAGATTACATACTCATGGCCATAGTCTTATGCTGATTCAGAGAGTTAGAGTCTTGTCAAACTGAGGAAAACGATTGTTCGGGACCTCGAAAGAACCTGTACAAACATCAAGGCGTCAAGGTTGTAAGGTTTCTTCTTTTATTCAAAGTTAATACAAATGGATTCTATTTTCTCATTTAGTTGTTCATTTATCTTTTGAATGATTTAATTCTTAGACTCCTTGATCACTAAGATAGATTATTGCTTTCGAACTATCATACTTTGTAGATGCTTTTGATCTTGTTTCTTGTCTTTGATTGCAGATCTTATATGTTGGATCGATAACTTTTGGAGCGACTGGATTAAAGACCGAGAAAATGTTGGACTTCAGGTAGGATTATCTATTTGTAGTTAATGAGTAATTCTTAAGCAAAATGGTCTAGAGAAAATGGTCTACATCTGTCTGTTTGTTTCTAGATATCCTTAGCATACTAGGGAGATCGCTCTTGTCTAGAAGAGGGATTCATCCGTGTAACAATTTTTCTTGTCAATCTGAATGCCTTCTTTAATGAATCAGGTTCCCAAATGTGAACTTCATGTTGGATGTTATCCTTTAAAGTCCCTATGAAGACATCAATCCTGCATTTATCTGGAATATTAGTTACCCTTATATTCAATATTTGAAAGTCCTCAACGTGCTCCACCATTGAACCTTTTTGTTTGAGATTTATCAATTGGATAAAGAAGGTGTTTCTCTTTGTATCCTCATAATGTGCTATCATTTACTCCGTAAAAATTGACCAAGTGAATTTTTTTTTTATGGGAGCAAAGCCATCGATACCATACAAATGTATTTTGTTCTAAATGTAAAGTTGCTCCATTTGTAGTATCCATGTTACGAGATCCTTGCCATCAAACTTCCTCATATCCATATTTGGAATATGGTGGTTCTTCCATCCAAAATTAGAGTTTATGAAATCACGATTAACATTTATTTTTTTCTCATCATGAGTTTCCCCTACTATCTTTTCGCCATTAGGAAACATTTCTTGTATCAACTTTGTCAAACCTTCCATGTCTTCTTTTAGATCATTCTTCATGTTTTCCATGTTGTCTTTCATTTTTTCTTCCATGTCATCCATCTTAGCTTCCATGCCCTCCATCTCAGCTTCCATGCCATCCATCTCATATTCCATCCCTTTCTTCAAACCATCCATCTTAGCTTCCACGCCTTTCTTCAAAACTTCCATTTCATTTTTTGTTGCTCTTTGCGAGAGCGGAATTTGGTGCACTTGCTCTTGTAATTTTGATAAATCATGTTGTCATTCTTCGTCTTCATGAGTCATATTAGAGCCTTCTAAAGGCTTAATGGGTGTTGAATTCTTTTTAGGGGGAATTTTAGAACCCATATTAATATCTATTCTACAATATTCCCTTGGAATCAATTCAAACTGATTTTTCACACAAGACTTACGAAATTCCAAAAAAACAAATGCACACCTTTTTTCTTGCTTTTGAGGAGCTTGATATTGAAACTGAATTATCTCTATGATTTCGAATCTTCAGTATCTGAAATTTGGTCCTATAGTAGCCCTATGAAACTTATTTCAAATTCCATAGGTCTGACCTGATTTGGATTCTTCAAGGAAAAGTTATGCCCAATCTCCTACAATGACCAAATTATAGACTGGTTCAATAGAGTGAACTTGTACGACGTTCCACGTGTTACTATTTCCTCCTTCGGCTCTGAACTTGATATACATGAAACTATAGTCTGTGTACGTGTAGTCACTTTTTACAGAATTCCAATCCGATGCCCATAGAGAGAGTTATGGTGATATTCCCATGTTCACCTCTTTGAGATGAAATTTGGGAGCGTGACAAAACCCTAACTTCCACAGATCATATCCTCGAAAATATTGTGAAACAAGATCTGGCATTTTTACACGACATTCCTCAGTGTTTCGGCTTCTCTCTATAAATATTTCAGCTTCTGAAACTTTGTAGAAAAAATATTATAGTGAAAATTCCACGATGACTTGTTTAGGTTAAATTTTAGAGCCTAAAAAAAAACCCCAACTTCCACCGATCATATCTCCAAAAATATTGCGAACCGAAATCTGAAATTTTTACACAAAGTTCCTCAAGATTTTGGCTTCACTCTATAAACATTTTAGCTTCTGAACCTTTGTATAAAAAAAATTATAGCGAAAATTCCGTGATGACCTGTTTGGAGAAGTGAAACCCTAGAATCCAAAGCTCTGACACCAAATGTTATGAAACCAACTCCAAAAATAGAAGAAAAGAGAGATAAACGCCTTAGAAATCAGCCACTTATAGGGGGAAACCTCTAATACATTACATAAATGAACAATTCTTGGATGATACAGATGATAAAACCTCTTTCTATATATAGGAGTTCAGGACACGAAAAACTACTAAAAATAGTAAGTTGTGCTGAAACTGAAAAACTAAAAGAACTGATGGTGGGGGTTCAAATGGAATAGGTGGGTGGCCACCAATATCCACCTAGATCATTAGGGCCTCAAAACGGATTTGAAAGTTTGGGACCCGAAATCCTGCTAAAAATAGTAAGTTGTGCTGAAAGTAAAAAAATGAAAGAACCGATGGTGGGGGTCCAAATAGAATAGGTGGGTGGCCACAAATATCCACCTAGACTATTCCTCCCCCTTAGGAAGCAATGGTCCCCATTGCGTTGAGATCCTCCATGAGATGAGGCAAATTTTGTTGAACTGGGTACTGGATTTGTCGAAGATGTCATGGACCCGTGGGCGGACATGCTCTATGCGTTCATTAAATTTGGTTTCTTTGTTAGCCTCAGACAGTACATGTGTGTATTATGTCTGTGTGGTCGCATGAGGTATGGAAATATCAGGCAGCGGTATGCCTGGGGTCATATCAAATGGAGTGCTTGACTTGACAGTGTAGAGGAACCTCTGTGGGTGAGGAGAAAATGTCCTTGTTTTCCTCCATGCCTTTGTCCATCTGCTATTTTTGTGTAGGGGAGCCCTGTTTCGAGGCTATGGCCACAATATTATTCTTTCCTTGTGGGCGAGTTGTAAGGAAAATAATTTTCCTTGTTTGGGAAACAATCTTACTGTGTTGTTTTGCAATAGTCAAGGAAATGGCAGGAGGTGGTACTACCTCTGGTATCCTATCCAATTTATTTCCCAAAGTAATAACAACAGAACAAGGCCTAGACTCATACACAACATGTCACCTCCACAAGTATGGTTGGCCCAATAATACATCAGCTACATCAAGAGGAGAAACATCGCACAATACCTCATCCGTGAATGGCTTGATGCTATACGGAAGGCAACACTATTGGCGGACGCGGATATTTCTCCCTGGGTGAAGCCACCCGATGGTATATGGCTACGGGTGTGCTATGGTTAGTAGGCCAAGCTACTTCATGAATTTTACTGAAATGAGCTTCTTTTCTCTTCCACTATCGACAAGAAATTGTAGTGGAGAACCCTTCACCCACATCTACGAATGGAAGAGGTGCTCCCCCTCCTATGGATCCTTGGGATCCTCCCTCTAGAGCTTGGTGGTGGAAACAATGGAACTGGGGTCCGCATCAATCGTTTACTTCAATTTTTCATCTCCCTTGTCTGGTTCTGGCTTAGGATCAGAACATGCATCTGATTTGGGTGCCTTTAGTTCGGCCACCAACGATTGTTTCGCCCGACACTCGTTTGTGTTGTGAGTGGGACTGTTATGAAATTCACACCACTTCCCCCTATCCTTCTTTGGATTTGTGGTGTTATTCTGAGTCACCCTGATTTTTCTTTTGCCCCTGTTCTATGGTTCGAGGGTGCCTTTCCGTGGCTTCAGATTCATGGATCCAAAGTCTCACTTCTTCTGCTTAAATTTCTTCTCGATCTTGACATCATAGCAATATGTCGTGCCAAGCAAGGTAATGTCGAGGAACTCCATTTCCTCTTGAATTTGTATGTGCAGAAAGCTATGCTACTTGAGCACCAAATTTCTCTTTGAATCTTTAATAACCAAATTTATGCACAGGGTATGGAAAAAATTCATCAGTTCGTGCACATCTTGATCCCATTGTTGACATAGCATGGTCCATTGGATATAATTTTCCTCATAGCTCCCCACAGGGTAATATTGTTCCTTTATGTTGTCTCAGAATGAATTCCAAGTGGGTGCGGCCAAGAAAAAAGAGGGTTCCCTCTCATCTTTTTTCTCACAGTAGGTTTCCCACCAATCTTTGACATGGGGGGCGGCTTTGAGGAGTGCAAAAATAATCTTTTCTCGGTTGGAGAAATCATGGACAAAGAAATACCCTTCCATAAAATTCAACCATCTATCTACGACATCTACATCTATCTAGCCTTCAAATAAAGGAACGTCAAATGTTAATTGTACCTTGAAGGGAGTGGTGCCTCCAGAGTGGTTGTTGGATGCAGATGCGCCGTAGGTGGGTAATCGTTGAAGGATCTAAGCAAAGTTATCCATCATCGCGTTACTTTTTTTCTCAAGGGCCTACTCGAACAATATTTTGATAGTATTACTTTCTCCCTCATCTTTTTTTTCTTCTGGAATGGGAGGTCGTTGGGGTTTGCGAAGCTGATCTTGCAGGTGTTCAACCAGATCGAGCCCTAACTCCTTATATCCTGACCTCGTTGGGGACATGCAAAGAAAAATAAAGAAAGATCAAATCGCTCTGATACCAATGATTTGGATTTATGCAAGAACACAAAATAATACATATATAACCATAAACACATAGATGCAGCATAAATAATACTTCATTTCATTAATATCAAAGAACTGAAAGTTGTTTATAGAAAAAATGGAAATAAACTAGCTAGGGCAATGGTAGCTTATATTTGAGAAGAGATGTGGTGACAACATGCCTCTGAACTGTGTTACAATGAGGCTCGATGGCCTATTTATTTTTTAGAAACAATGAAAAACCCTAAACATCCAAAAACCTAACCCTCGGAGATGAAGCGCCAAAACTATGGGCCCTGTTTTGGTAAATTGGTACATCAATCTTCCCGAGGACGTAACTTTGGCATACAATCTCGGTTTGACGTGCTAAATACATTGTTAGAAAGATCTATCTAAGGAAGACAAATTTTGAATGAGAAACGTCGGTTTATAGACCCATTTTTCTCCCGGTTTTCCCAAACAATGTTGTTCGGGGCCTCAAAACTGCTCTGGAGGTTTAAGACCCGAAAAATTGCTAAAAATAGTAAGATGTGCTGAAACTGAAAAACTGAAAGAACTTATGGTGGGGGTTCAAATGGAATAGGTGGGTGGCCACCAATATCCACCTGGATCATTAAGGCCTCAAAAGGGCTCCAAAAGTTCAGCACTCGAAATCCTGCTAAAAATAATTTGTGTTGAAAGTGAAAAATTGAAAGAACCGATGGTGGGGGTCCAAATGGAATAGGTGGGTTGTCACTAATATCCACCTGGATCAGTTATCCTTAAAACAAAATTCTAAATTCATAGAGAGATACAAAATATTCATCTAGAGTTGAGCCTATTTCATCTTGAACAAACCTAATAATTTCACATAACTCTGCATCATGTTCAGGATAATCCATTTGAAATCCATCCCTATTAAAAGATTAATAAAATTTTTCATTGGTATTTGATGATGATAACCTTTTCTACATTACTTCACTTCTAGATCCAAGATATGAACTTGGATTTACAAACTGAATTGAGAAGATATATTTCCAAAATATTCACAATGGACATGAATTTAGCAACTTTAAAAGCTCTCTACATTGCATGTATAAACCTTGTTTCACTAAATATATTTGTCCAATTACAATGCAAGATAAATGTGATAAAGGGGAGAATAATTCTCTATAAACATGATAATGGAAAAGGATTTCATTAATAGATCCCCAAAAATGTGCACTCGTTTATTTATGACAGTGTTAGCCCCAGCCTTTCACCTTGTCTGGTATGGAGTTTCCAAAGAAGAAGTGTAACATTTCAGGACACGAAGAACAATATCAAACCATTCATCCCAAGTAACCCATTGCAATCATTGTCATCAAAGGAAACCAATCACACGTATGAAAATAATGAAGACCTACAAGAGAGAGAGTAACAAGATCATGTGCCAAGTGTAAGGAAGTTTCATATTGTCTCACTGATATAAGTTGCTTAACATTTTTGACAAGAGTGTGTTGCTCTGATAAAAGTTAAAATGATTTGAAACTTAAGGATCATGTCTACTTCAGTTGATACTTGTGAAGAAACTAGTTAAGAATTAGTTTAACAATTGAATAAATAACTTTTTCTTGTGCTTCCTTGCTTGTATCCTTTGCAACTCACCTCTCATATTGGCAAAATCCATAAAGTACACCTTTGATGATGTTATTGATTTATAATTTATAGTAATAAATTGATTTTCCTATGTACTTCTAATGTCAGCACAAAAACTTTTGTCCTTTTCTTCAAACAAGAGGATATCTTCATATTCTATATTTTATGGAGGTTTTGAAGGTTTTCTTGGAATGACATCCTATCTGTAACTAGTACTTAAGGATATTAGACAATATTGGGTATCTCCAAAATTTCTAACCACTAAACCAGGTGATATTAAAGATCTAGGTGAAACTATATCCTTTCCATTCAACCAATCATGACAAAGAACATCTAATGATCTGCTTAAAATTGAAGGAGCCTCCTCTTCTACATATGAATAAAAAAAATCGCATTAACATGGAATGTGACTTTTTCAAAGCAGTCATGGATGGATGCACATTCAACTTGAGTATAAAGCACTATTTATGATTTGTTATCAACATGGTAATGGGACCTCATATTGTTGAGATGTTGAAAATTCTTAAGATTGGCATGTCACATGGGTTGTTGAAGTACTTGTCACCGAGGACTCCTTCAAAGCACTAATATAAATAAGATTCAACATCCACAAGATTCATACGTAACCCTCACAACTTGAATTTATGTAATTGTTGCCTCCTCCACTAAAAAGAACGTACCCAACCACAGTCAACTTCTACAATTCGGTTCTCTAATTTTTGGAACCCATTTTCCCGACATTCTCTACCCATCTCCTCTGTAATTGCAATGTCCATTATCAGGACCACCCTTTCCTTTCATGCAACCTTTCTTTGACCCTTTGGCGGGGACTTTATTGAGTCCTTTTGTTCCATCTTTTGTATTCTAAAATGAACGAATTAATTCTCATCGATATGTCAGGGCCAAAAAATGATGAAAGTAAATACCATAAATAGCTTGCAACTAGACCACTATATAGAATATATGTGAATAGAGAATCAAAACCACAAAATATGTCCAGATATATTCTTTATTCACATGCCATACCCACAGATGAGGTTGTGACATATGAAAGGAAACAATGTCCTTGTGCATTGCAGTGCTTCATTATCATGTTGATTGATCATCCTGTGTTGCAGTGCCTCCTATGATAATAGATATGTGGAGTACACTAGTCCCTTTTGTTGCACTATGGCACATCCTTTTGCATGTGGACTACACTAGATTATTGTATTGCATCGCTGCTTTTAATTTCCTTTTACATTTGCTTCTACTCTTCCTCATAATATTTTCTTTCTATTTCTTTTGAAGAGTCATAAATTTTCAATAGGAAAGTGGTTGCTAATTCCTCCGTAGTTATTTGTTTTATATACTAGTTGCATATTTTGTATCCTAAAGTCTTAATCTTTATTTATCATTGAAAAGTGTTACGAAACTTTCTTTTCTGCCTTTAGCAAATTTGACTTTCAAGACACAATGACTTCAATGGGCAGATATGTTAGATAGGACCTAGTTGTTAAGTCATACACACTCATTTCACTTCCTGCAAGGAGTTTTTTCATTGCCTGTGATGATTTCTTGAGTGACTCGTTGATCTCCTTTAATAATTCAATATCCCTGAAAATTCCTTAAAACTTATTTGTGAACTAGCCTCTATACTCTATCTAAAGCTTAAAAATCATTTACTTCTTTACATCAATGGACACACCTTTTCCTAAAAGCAGTGTTTTTCAAGATCCCTTTTATAGAATGCTTCAAAGACATGTTTTTCCTTAAATAAAAATGAACAAATGAGAGCTCTATCTTTGAAGTACCCTTGTTACCAGATCAAAGTTTCTCATTAAGAAATTTGGCAATAAGTTTTGATGTTCAGTTCTACCTCAGGTTGGTCAGATGCTTAAAGGAATCCCTGATAGTACTATAAAAGGTGTTGCTCTTCAAAAAATATCTTCCAATGTTGTATCAATTCAAGGCTTAAATTCCAATAGTTATGATACCAAGTTCTCCTCTTCCATTTATATGTTTTTTAAATTATCGTGCAGTCACATTATAAGATTTCAACTTCATTACATTACAAGGAAGTAATTCTAGTGTCTTTTGTACCCTTAATCATTAGATAATAATCATATTATCATTCATCATATTTCCATAACAAATGCACCATAGATGTCTTTATATTCCCATTTTTTATTGGTATGATAATTTTTTTTTGTTCTAATTTAACAATGAAGATATGTTCAAAGTTTCAAGCTCCTCTTGCAATCAAACTTTGTGTGAAGATTTATTTCTCGTATACAAAATTGTTTCATTTTTTTGTCTCAATTCACAATGGGTTGGTACTTAATACATCATTGTTGGGATTAAACATGGTTACATATTTCATTAATAAATATGAAGAGGCTAAAGTAATTTATAGTAAAACATGGACCATATCTGTTGAAATTGTAACTAGGTTCAATCTTCATAATGTATATTTGTCATTATGATTTTGTAAAAGAGTCAAAAAGAGTTTATTTGAGTTAAAATAAAATTTATTTTGTCCCATTTGGACATTTAAAAGGAAAAATAATATTGAATTTTTAAAGTGTATTTTGTGTCCCCAATTTGACCAATTCGGCCATCTAGAACTAAAGTCATCTTAGCCTTTAGAGGCACCTTTTCAAATAAAGAAACAACTATATATTGGAATTTATTTTGCATCGTTTGGAAAGAAATTCAAACTCCATATGAGGAAGATAAATTCAGATATATGTGGCACATTTCTCTATGGTATACGAGCTTCCTAAGACACTAATTTTCTTTGATAAGGCGAGCTATCTGAGAACTATTTTCTCATTGAAATGCGAGTTACTTGAAGATAGTTACTTCTATGGAATGTGAGCCATTTGAGGATTGTTGCTTATGTGGAAAGTAAGCTACCTGAAGACTATTATTTCTATATAATGTGAGCTACCTGAGGCACTCTATCATTATGGGATTTGGAATCTAAGGACAGACGTGTGGAAAAATTCTTGAATATCTCGTGGACAAAGTTGTGGTGGATTTTGGGCTACTGGTGGAGGGATGACTTGGAACTTTGATAATTGGTATACTATTCTGATGAGATGTGACTTGGATTTATATTATTGGCAAAGGTTCTATAAGGAAAGGATTGTTAGGTTTTCCCCTTGTGGGTTTTTCCCTGGTATCTGACCTTTATGGTGTCTCTTATCTCTTGTGTACTATGATCTCTATTTTCTTGCATAATTAAATGTATAATTTATTGATAACATAATTAAATGAAGATAATTCCAAAAATAAAATTATATATCAATCACAAGTAATTATCATGATAAGAAATTATAGCTCTCAATCAAATTTGAACATGGTATAAGAGTTATCTTTGAATATAAGTTGGAGGTAGTCATAGACCCAATGAGACTAATCCAAGTTTGAGAGAAGGACATGTCTTGTATATTTTCTTGTGATCTGGTCTAGGATGTGAAGGAGAGTTGTTGGTCGATTTTACAAGTGTTTTTGGGCTTACATTGGAGAATACACCTTTATTATTGGACCAAGTATGTTGTGCATCTTGAAGCAAGTCCAAGTCTTTGTTCTGAATGTTTGATGTAGGGTTTAGTACTTGTGTTGGAGTTGTCTTAAGGGTCAAGTTAATTTCAAGTGAAATGAAGGAAAGGAGGGTCGAAAAGAAAGGTATGTGTAGGTATTGGAGAAGTCTACAAGGCCGATTTGAAGGGAAGACTTATAACTGCTACAAGATCCGTAAAAGAGGGTCCAAAATATATGTTATCTCTTTCTTAGGACCATTACCTTAAGGTTGAAACAAAAATTTATTTAAGGTCTAAAATACCTATAAATTTATGAGATCGAAACTCTGTAAAAAAACAACAAACAATCAAATTTTATAGTGAAGATTCAAGATCACTACGTGGAATACCTAAACCTTCATAAATTTATGACTAAGACCTCATATAGAATAAATGATAACTTTGGAATAATAGCTTTACATGAATACTAAACAAGGATACCTAAGACTTTTTCAAGAGACCAAAAGTCGAATCTGATGCTAGCTTACAAGATATTTGGTTTATACATATACTAGAAAGTCAAAATTTATAGATGAAAAATTTTGTGTTTCGAACCAACCTAATAATCAACCTAAACAATTTCTTTCTCTACCACAATAATCAAAGATTGAGACCAGTAAAGTTGAATTATTACTCCTTATGCTCTGTAATATGGGTAAGAGATAAAGTATCAAAATCTAAAGACGGTTGCTTGCAAATGAACTCGAAAAAAAACTATGATCTCAAGGATGTGTGCTCTTAGAAGGATACACACATAGCATGGAATGCTATATCCTCTATGTTATAAAGGAATCACATACAATAGGACAAATAATTGACATACGTTTCTTGAACTTGTTAGAAATAATTCTGGAAGTTTGATCTTTTGTGGTAGAAACCTTTTTTATCAATACAATATAAAGTCTAAATTGTAAGATATAATGTTGCCTGATTATTATAAGCCAAGGATTTTGGACTAAAATATGTTATTACTAAGGGGATATAAACTTCTAAAGTATCAATGCCATATGTGCTTAGGATTTTTAATATACCTTGATAATATAACGATTATTCTAAGGATCCAGGTTCATTTGCTTGATGAAGTCAAGCTTAACTCTTGATTAATTGATGAAATAAATAATCTAAGGTTTTGGAATTTGGGTACATGTAGATTGGGAATCTAGGATTTACAAAACCCTAGCAAGTTGAGAAGAGGTTGAAAGGAAAAATCTTGAATTATCAAGCTACATTCAAATCTATTGAAGGTTTGAAGTTGAAAGATATAGGTTTTATAACCTCGGATTAAATCCCTTCATTGAAATAAGATGTAATAGCCTCACGTTAAAAATATATGTAATGAAGTTAATAAATGCAAAATAAGACCAAGTTCATGTGAAACATTTCATGTTGAATGTTGTGAAAAAAATCCTTGTGTGGGTGTTCATTTTGTAAGGAAATTGGTAAAGGCAAAGGAAAAGAGTCGTTGTTTCACATTTATTTATGAAAATAAGGGAATCTGGAGAAAAGGAAGGTGAAATTTCACGGGCTACGTGTGAGGAGTAAACTGAAGGAATATAATGGAAATTTGAATAAATTAACGCCCTCATTGATAAAAAGGCTTTTGAGGCTTAGTTCACAACCTTTTGCCAATTCAGTTTCAGAGATCTCTTTCTATTCTCTCTACTCTCTCATACTCTTTCACACTTAGAGTTTTCTTGGAGAACTCTAGCATTGGAGCAAGGAAAGCAAAGGAAGGACAAAGAAGGAAAATAAAATAAAATTTCAAGAAAGGAAGAGTTGGATCAAGTTGCTACAACGGGATTACTTGCAGGAATTATCATTCATGTATGATTTCCTTGCTAGTTTTGGCATGCATGGTACATGAATGTGTGTATTTGGTTCTCTTGTTGTCATTGGCATGGGTTTTTCAAGGTGAAAGTGGTTTTCATCCTTGCCTTTCCATTTTTGGATAGCCATGGTGTGATGGGGTTCTTTTACTTGGTTGATATGGATTATCGAATGGTTTGAAACTAAGTGGGGTGGTCTCAAGGCCTAATATTCCTTGAATAGTAATGGTGGTATACATGGTAAAGTTTACCCTCGTTAGGCCTAGGAATACCTTTACTAGTAATGGAGGAATACACGATAAATCATAGAGGGCAGAGACAAACAAATTCGTCATGTTCTAGGTGGAGAAATCCATAGGAATCCATGCTTGTTAGGGCCTAGTGATCCCTTAACCAGTATATGGAAGGATTGTGCTAAATCTTGTATTGTATGTTTATTTTTTGGGCCTATGAATCCCTTAGCATTTACAATAAATCCTGGTTATATAGGTGAGGGTTTCAGGCCTAGGAATCCCTTGACCTATAATGGCGGGATACATAGTAAATATTGAGGAAGCTTTGGTAGGTTTTGTTGTGAGTCCCACATCCATGTTTGGAATATGGCATGAGCATGATTGGTTGAAAGAAATATTTCGTTCAGTTTATCCTAGTGGCTCCAGACTCCCTCAGGAGACCAAGAGGTCTTAGAAATGGTCAAAATTCAAAGTGGTTTAGATTGAAGTACTCGTCACCCTGATTCCAATGGTGTGAACAGATCTCCAATCCGAGCCCGTATGGAGAAGTTAGAGTGAGTTAAAGTTTTAGTCAAAGTGGGGTAGTGGGCTAGGTTTAAGTATCCCATAAATTCATTTCCAACCGGCAAGAAACCCAACACCCGAAGCAGGCAAATTTTTTGGGTACTTAAAATGCCCAGTAACCATTAAATTCGAGAAAACCAAAAATGAGTATTATTTTTTTTAAAAACAAAAAAAATATAAAAATGAGGGTAGCGGGCCACCACCCATGCCACCCCACTGTTCTTTATAGTTATATTATATATATGATTGGGGGCAGGTCGTCAACCCCGCCGCCCAAAACCTCCACCATAGACAAGAGCCATAGAAATGGGTAGTCGGCGGGCCACCTCTTGGGGACCTAGCCCATGCCCCACCATACGTGATATGGTATAACCACCAAGAGGCAGCATAGAAGACAGGACCAATGGGGGTCAAACCTGCTTGACCCGCGTGGTCGGCCCCCAACCGGGCAGTCCCAATAACCAAACCAACATATAACTATATATAACAATAACCAAACAATGCACCCAAACAAAATTCAAACGACGACCAAAAAATATATGTATGTGTGGAATTTTGGGGGAGGCAGGATTTGATCCCCCAACCTCCCCTCAACAACTTGCCTTCTTTACCATTATGCCAAAACATGAGACGTTGTAAATTCTGCCGAAAAATCATATATAAACTCCTTTTCGCAATGTGCCCAAATAGAGGAGACTGATGCAGAGTTCGAAAAATAATAATATTTTATTTGTAGGTGCGGAACCATGAGCCATGGATACAGTGGAACCATTCCCCAGGGAATCTTAAGGGCATCAAGAAGATTCCTTGAGGCCCAGAACTTGCCTGAGTCCATTTTTGACAAAAGTTATGTCAATTTTTCACCTCTCGGTGACAGGAACTCAATGGCGATGTCCGTTTCAGTAGCAGAGCTTCCCTTTTTTCAGCCATTTTCCAGATTGGAGTGACGATGTCAGAATTTCAAGTGTGGATAGTAGATTTGATGCCCCTCAACACCACAAATTCAATGGTACAGCCAGATTCAGCAGCTGAGCATCCAATTGTTCAACCAACTTGAGGGGTTCAGGTATATGTAGTTTTGATCATGTCCCTATTTTATCAGTTGCTGTGAGATGTATTATGATTTCTAGATCCTTGCTTGATGCATGTTGCAGGATCTTTATTTTTGCTTCATATGAGATTATGTCATGCTAATAGGAGGTTCATTATGAGCGAGAGTTCCTATAGCAGAACATCTCATGGAGAGACAAGCCACTCATGTTGAGGAGACATATCCTTGTATGACAGATAACATCATCCATGTACATCATCACCTTTTCCAGCACTATATGAAGTGGCCTACCCGATATTGACACCGGGCCCGGAGCCACAACCCACACTGGGTGAACTCCATTATCAACGAGTCATGTTCTTATGTTGCTAATTTTTGTCTTATTTCCTCTTGATTAAAGCACACATATGTGCTCTTTCAATGCTCTCTTCAGTGCAATTTTAACCACATCACAGAAGTAAAAGATCATGGGTAAATTTGGTAGCTGACAGACCTGAATCAAGTGGTATCAAAGCGGTCTTCTTGCTGATGTGAATTTAGAGCGTGAAAAACGATTAAACGTGAAATAATGGAGGATGAAAAATACATGTACAAGGCCATGCTCAGGATTTCCAAATTGGTGGACATAATGTATGACTCTTATGAGAAGAGAATAGCGGAAGAGGAGAAAGAAATATTAGAGAATGATAGCTTCATCCACATCTTCTAGTGCTTGTGCATCTTCTTCGTTGCCTTCATTGTCTTCTCATCATTAAAATGAGGAGATCAACCAAATTCTTTGGGAAGAGAATGCTGAATTAAGGAGGATACTACAAGAAAATAAAGAGGAGAAACATAGACTATAGTTTTAGTTGCGAGCCGCGGAAGAGGCCTTGGAGAAGTTGAAGTGCAACGAAGGCTTAAAGAAGCCATCATCACCTATGTCTGAATGAATGATTTAGGTAAATGATGTTGATTTCTCTTCAGTTTAATCTTCATATGCTATCATTTTTGTTGGAAATGTGGAGATACCCATTACAGGAACTCGCATGAGACTCCTCACCAGGATGGGATACAAAGGAGGAGGACTTGGTGTGATTTTCCAAGGCATGATTAAGCCATTGGAGGCTATGAAAAAACCTCGATTCATAGGTTTGGGATACACTGAAGGATAATTCTTGAAGGTGTCAAAAGTTTCCAATGCAAGGTTTAAACCATTGGCGAAAGAGAATGATGGGAACCCTTCACCATCATCCTATGACAGTGCACATTGCAGTGAAAGAGTTGAGGCAAATTCTTGTCACCGTGATTACACTAGATACCAACAAGAAAGGTATAACAAGTCTCAGTATTCTAATATTCATTTTTATTACAGGAATATTGCTAACAATGAACATAAATCATGGCATCGAAAAACGTATTTTTTGTGGATTACATAACCAAGTCTTTGCTGAGTGTTGTAAAAGAATGGTAGCACAAAAGAGGATGAGGCGTGAAAGGCCATATCCATCGTAGGAGAAGAAGAAGGTAAAGCAGGCCTGGAGGAAGAAAACTCATTGAGGTCATTACAATAGAAGTGGTCATCAAATATCCACGTGTTGGAGGCTCCATCCTGAGCAGCGTCTCAAGGACAAAGTGTACATACATTAACCAATTAAAACAATTTTCCGACAAGAAAATGCACCATAGAGAGATGACCCATTCACTTTGATAAGTGAGAGATGGTTTTTCTAGGTGTGTTAGTGTGTCCTAGCCTTACCTTGTAAATCATGTGTTGCAATTTAAAATTTAAAAGTGATGATGTGTTTTCCATCGCTTGTGAAGCAACAATGATATTTTGGCCTTATTTTGATAGATGGGGTACTAATTCCATTTTAATGTAAACTTGAGCACCAAGTATTTGTTATAAACTCGTGGAAAGTATAGGATGATTGGGTCATAGTTGGTCATGTAATTTAGCATGTAATTTGTAGAATAATGTACTACAGGTTTGCAGAGGATGCAGCTGTCGACTCATCGCTTATGGCTCTGAAGGACAAAGGTGAAGGAGAATGAAGGGTAACCTTTCAGGAAATTTGTGGTGCGGAAAAGGTACAAAGCAGTTGTAAATTATGTTCATGCTTTGGGTGGACTAAAAGCTCGTCAGTGGGGAGGATTGATCTAGGTGGCTCTAGACACCCACAAGAGACCAAGAGGGCTAAAAAATGGTAAAAATTCGAAGTGGTCAGATTGCTCTCGAACTAGGTTTATATTGAAGTACTCATTTCCCTGATTCCAATGGTGTAAACGGATCTCCAATCCGAGCTCATATGGAGAATTTATAGCGAGTCAAAGTTTTGGTCAAAGTGGGGCAGTGGGATAGATTTAAGTGTCCCAAAAATTCACTGCTAACCAGCAGGAAACTCAGCACCCGAAGCAAGCAAATTTGCTGGGTACTTAAAATTTCTTGTAGCCATTAAATTTGAGAAAACCAAAAATGACTATTATTGTTTTAAAATATATATATATATATATATATATATATATATATATATATATATATATATATATATATATATATATATATATATATATATATATATATATATATATATATATATATATATATATATATATATATATATATATATATATGAGGGTGGCGGGCCACCACCCCCGCCACACCACCGCTCATTATAATGATATTATATATATGGTTGGGGGCAGTTTGTCAACCTCGCTGCCCGAAACCTCCACCATATATAAGAGCGATAGATTCGGGCAGTGGGCGGGCCACCTCCGGTGGACCTGGCCCACACCCCACCGTATGTGATATGGTACAACCACCCAGAGGCATCATAGAAGATGGGACCGGCGGGGGTCGAACCTACCTGATCCACGTGGCTGGCCCCGAGTGGGTGATCCCAACAACCAAGCCAACATATAGCTATATACTACAATAACCAAAAAATGTGCCCAAACAAATTTCAAACGACAGTCAAAAAAATATATGTATGCAAAGAATTTCGAGGGAGGCAGTATTTGATCCCCCGAGCTCCCCTCAACAACTTGCCTTATTTACCACTATGCCAAACCGTGAGACATTTTAAAGTCCATCGAAAAATCAATATAAACTCCTTTTCATAGTGCGCCTAGGTAGAAGAGACTGGCATGGAGTTTGAAAAAAAATAATATTTTATTTGTAGGTGCAAAACCATGAGCCATGGAGACAGTGGAACCATGCCCTAGGGAATCTTGAGGGCATCAAGAAGATTCCTTAAGGTCTAGAACTTTTTGGAGTCCATTTTTGACAAAATTTATGTCGATTTTACAGCTCTTAGTGACGAGAACTCAATGTAAATGTATGTTTTTGCAGCAGAGCTTCCCATTTTTCGGCCATTTTCCATATTGGAGTGATGGTGTCAAATTCTCAAGTGTGGACACTTGATTTGATGCCTCTCAACACCACAAATTCAATGGTGCAGGCAGATTCAGCAGTGAAGCATCCACTTCTTCAGCCAACTTCAGGGGTTGATGTATATGTAGTTTTCATCATGTGCCTCTTTTATCATTTGTTGTGATATGTATTATGATTTCTAGATCCTTTCTTGATGCATGTTGCGAGATCTTTGTTTTTGCTTCATCTGAAATTATGTCATGCTGATAGGAGGTCCATTGTGAGTGAAAGTTACTATAGTGAAACATCTTGTGGAGAGACAAGACACTCATGTTGAGGGAACATATCCTTATATTACAGAGAACATTTTCCATGTACATCATCACCATTTCTAGCACTATATGAAGCCGCCTACCCCATATTGACATGAGGCCTGGAGACGTATCCCACACTAGGTGAACTCCGTTATCAACAACTCGTGTTCTTATGTTGCTTATTGTTGTCTTTTTTCCTCTTGATTAAAGCATGCATATGTGTTATTTTAATGCTCATTTTAGTGCAATTTTAACCACATCACATAAGTAAAATATCATGGGTAATTCTGGTAGCTCACAGACCTAGATCAAGTGGTATCAGAGCGGTCTTCTCGCTGATGTGAATTGCGAGTGTGAAGAACGATTGAACATGCAGCAATGGAAGATGACAAATACATATACAAGGCCATGCTCACAATGTACAAATTGGTGGAATAATGTATGACGCTTATGAGAAGAGAATAGTGGAAGAGGAGAAAGAAAGATCAGAGAATGAAGCTTTGTCCACATCTTCTAGTGCTAATGCATCTTCTTTGTTGCCTTCATTTTCTTCTCATCATTCGAATGAGGAGATCAACCAAAGTCTTTGTGAAGATTGTTAACATTGGAAAATCATACATCAGAAGACGACAATAATTAATGTCAAGCCTAAGGATTTACAGGGCAGGAACACATTATGGAATGAAGAAGTATTTAAAATCTCTAAGGTTTTGAGAAAATCATATTTGAACTAGTCATAAATTCTTAATTGCGTGCTTTATCCTTCGAGAAGAGTGCCCTCTGCGTGCCTTTTTCCCCGATAAGTGCACATTCCTGGAAATGGAAAAAAGTCGCTTTATGGTACCACACCAAGCAAAGGATGATTACTCCTTATGTGAAAGCCACCTAAGGACAGCCACCAGTGCCTCCTTAGACCCTATGTGGGCACAAAAAAAAATATTTGACAACACAATGGAATCACACCTCTCCCTTGGGTCACTATCCGTCATGCACCAAGGGAGGGAAGGAGGATTTGAAACTCACCTATATAAACCCACCAAGAGATTAAGAAAGGGTGATCACCTTGTTATGTTGGCCAAATTTTCCCAAGAAACACTAGCAATGTGTGACCCGGAGCTAGAGCTAAAGAGGACTCGATCGTTGGCCCCCCAACATCTTAGTCCACCACAACAGAGAGAGAGAGGGAAACTACATCAGAGGCAGAGCTTGGAAGGCAACATCCTTGCATCGGGACCTAGAGCCATTGCCTAGGGTCCCTTTGGAAAGTGGGTAAAATTTCTTCTCCATTTCAAACATTTAATAAGAAGAGGCCATCTAGCCATTGTTTGCATTAGTATCGTTTTGACTCTCTTTATAGCTTTTGTATATTTGTGTTTTAGTTTTAGTTTAACCAGAGCATACTTTAGCATACTGTTTTTCATTAAATGTTATGCTTTTGAGCTCCCCCACTTTCTGCCTGTTACCAATAGTTTAAAGAGTAGGCCACACTCTTTAAGCTAGTGTGATTTCGTACACCCGTGTGACTAATCCACCACAACAGGATTGGCGACTCCACTGACGTGTTCCAAGTTTATGTGGTTGTGCCATATTTTGCAGGAGACCCTTTGTCTATGCTGGAGTGGAACTGATAGTCATATGATCCATCTTACAGTCCCTAGACTCACTAAAGTGACAAACTGAAGAAGGTAGCTCCTAATATTTTTACTTGCAGGATTTTTGTGCGCGTTCGAGATTGACCTGCGCACCGGAGGGCACACATGTCAAGGATTTTTGCGTGCAAATTGCAGACTGAGATTTTTCTCCTTATATTCTACATTTTTTCTTCTTGTAAGTGTGTTGGGCAGCCCCTAATGTATCTTCCAGCACTTGTGTTGATACCCCACAACATCTGAGAACTCACTTTTTGCTACTTTCTGTAGGCATAGAGTTAGTTTTCATTTAAGTTGGTTTTTTACAAAAAAGGCTTCACATAATTTAAGTAGGGGAAAGTTAACCATTGATTTCCGAACAATTTATGTCTTTGCAAATTCTAGTATGCACACTTAGTTTAACTATTCCAAGTAAGTGGCCCAAGACCACACATGCATAAGCTAGTGTAGAAATTGCTTAGCTTAAATTCAATTTTTGCATTTAGGAAATTGCGGGACTAGGATTGAATCGCTGATTAGAGAAAGTAATTTCTGCTGCCTTTGCACCATTTTGTGACCCTATTCAATCATATGAACGCTCTACATTTTCGATTCACCATATCCCTTTAGTTACTCACATAGATTAACTAGGAAGATTTGGAAGCGGCCCATTATCCGCAAATGATTTCCATTTGAGCAAGGAACAATGTCACATAGTTTAACTAGGGGACTTTTGTAAAGGATCATCGATATCCATATGTTAAAACTATGAGATTATTCACCATGCACTCATGCACACTCACTCACTAAGCAAATAAATCCACCTAAAACTAACTTAAAACAACTCACTAAATTCTCCCCACAGGGGCCATAAAAGAATTTATAGATTAAGTTAGGATCAAGGGGGTAGGCATCCAATAAGCCGCCTTGATCACACTTCATATCAAAACATAGAAGTTGTGTATTTAGGGAGCTTTAAAATCCACCTATCATCCCCATGGAAAAGAAAACCCGAGCGCGGCAGAGACCCGATTCAGAGGGGGTTAGGCTTAGGCGCAGTGCATGCAGTATCAGTTGGGGCTACCTGACCCGGTTGATACTTAGTACTATTATCTGAACACCAAGAAGCCCAAGAATCAAATTCTCATGTGGGATGGTGGTTCTTAGTGGCCAAAAACTAGGGCATCCTTTACCCTATAGGTGATGGTGCAGGCAAGCGCCAGACCCTCTACCCTTACCTTGGTGTATTCTCTTCAGCTAACTGGGGGCATTGCCAACTCTTACGGGACATTGTGCCAGCACTCACAAGAAATATTCTCAAGGCCTAGTTACTTTTGAGTGTGTGAGGACGTAATAGGTCTTCTAGGATTTTGATTATCACATGCAAACAAACAAAACCATTTTTGCTTGATTGATCACATAGATTAAGTTAAAGGGAAAATTCATTTCATTTTCGTTTTGTTTTATGTATGTGTCCATAAATTTGTCATGATCATAGACTAGATCCCCTCAAAGTTTTCCAAAACCTAGCCTGGTCGACACTAAAATGGTCCCAACGGAACCTCGTCAGTCCAGATGTCTTTTGGACCTTCCCCAATTACCGGGAGTGGTTCCAGGTCTTTCGCCATTTAGGCATCAAAGATAGAACATTACCGCAGTCGTGGGTTCATCCTTTCTTGGAGAAACCTTAGTTGGGAACCCTAGCTGGTCTCCCAACACCACACCGCACACCACTCCACCCTCGTCCCCTAGGGGGAAGAGGAGTGTGTCCTATATGGGAATCCAGTCGAATTCACATCAGGGTACATCACAGACTAACCCTCATTCTAACCAGAACTTCATGTCTTCACACATTACCATCACGTCAACCTCTCGGTACCCTTCTTAGCTGCGTTGAATCTACCCGATTTAACCAAGGTCATAAATTACCCCATCACACACAACCCAAATTGGCCTCCCATGCCCACAAATCTCCCTTCAGATATACCAAATTTCGAAGGTAAGCAAGCGAAAGACCCAGGTAATCATGTAATAACCTTTCACCTGTGGTGCTCATCGAATGGCATCATTGACGATACTATTTGGTTGAGGCTATTTCAATGCACTCTCATGGGAGTGGCCACGAAATGGTATGTGGAGCAACCGCTTGCCTCACATGGAACCTTTAGCGCCATCGCTACCACATTCCTCACATAATTTCAGTTTCCCATTCACCATGATTCGAGAATGGAATTACTGACTCATTTTAGACAAACCCCCTCCATCCATATCTCAGACCATCTACATTAATGGAGGCGGCGTCGTATTTTAAGCAAAGCTAAACTCAACCACTGGATCCTCTTAGATTTATTCTTGAAAACTCTGACAGCAGATATTTCAAAGGATGCGGCACAACGTAACCCCACATCTGAAGAGGACGCCATCAGTAAAGCCCAACATCTTGAACTAATCTATATGCAGTCATGATACATCTACAATATCCTGCGTAACGCCCCGCGCTTGCAATCTTATCAAGAATTTCCAAGTGCGTCTAACTCTGCAGATAGACTAATTGGGTCAATGACCCAAGGGTACCTAGGCAGCAGCAATCAAAATCCTGGTTACACACATAATTATACCCCGAATATGTCTCAACCCATATTTCAAAGTCATCATATGCAGCAGCAAAATTTGACTAATAGGGTGAAAACGTATCACCAAGGAGGACCTTATCCTCTGGCTGAGGGGACCCAGTATGCAGGAAGAAACACTGACGGAAGAGCTCCCCACAATGGCCAGGTGCAAACATGGGACATCATTATGCTCAGTCCCACGCACACAATCCACCTACGCAAACCAATGCATAGGTGAAATTTGTGCAGCCATCCAAAAATCAACCACACTAGTATGATCAGGACAACTACCCTCCTAACATGGTTAAGAAAAAGAAAAAAAAAGCCCAAAGGGAACCTTGGACAGGGGGGCAGAAACCAACAACGCCCACCATGATCCTAGGCTGGAGGTAACTCCAACCGGAATCAAAACCAGGAGCCAAGCACTGCCCCAAGGCAAGGTAAGAGGCCACCTCTACGAACAAACCATTCTTGTTAATATGTGGTGAGTACGGGCACTATACTCACCACTGTCTCAAACTCCCTGAGCTTAAAAATCTACAGAGTAAACGAGGACAAGTCACAAGGAGGGTCTTCCCAACAAACTGCGGTGATGCAAGAAACTTTCCCCCATCAAGGGACAATCAACACTCAACAGAAAAACCCAGACGACAATTTACACCCCACCAGACAACAATACATCAGGGGAAAGTACTAGCACACCGACGACACCTTTGATCATTCCAAATATCCCTATAGAACCATTGCCAAAGATGGCAAAGGGACCTAATAGGTGAATTGGTAACTAGTCCAAAGTGGCCCATAATTATAGCATCATGGATGATTTAGCTCAATCACCCGCTACTATGTCCGCATTGGAAGTACTACAGTTGTGCCCCAAACAACGAAAAGTGCTACTTTCCACTTTAGGCGCTATCGACCCCGCCGATATGCGCATGATTGCTTTTGACTTAGACAAATCCACCCCTAGGCTTCCTTCCATGGTCACCTTCCAGATACCAGTATTGGTAGAGAATATCACTATTCACCGATGTGTCATTGACGAGGGTGCATCGACATGCATCATGTCAAAAAAAGTGTGGTAGAAGTTAGGATCCCCCAAACTCAAACCTTCCGTCATCACACTCAGAGCATACGGCGGTCGTCCCTCGACTCCCGTCGGCCTCTACCAAAATTTACCGGTCTGCTTAATCAAAAAGACGGTCCACATAGACATCGAAGTCTTGGACGCTCACTTGGATTACAACATACTCCTCGGGTGGAGTTACATGTACGCCATGTCTGCCATAGCATCCTCCTTCTTCCGCATTATGATGTTCCCCCACGAGGATCGAACCATTATGATAGACCAGCTAACGCACAGTGAAAAGCATCCCCTAACCAACATGGATGTAATTCTACCCTACGTAGATACAGTCGCAGACGGTCTTTCACAGTACCAAGAATACAGTCATGGCGAATTCAAGCCTTCATCCATCCTAAGGTCATTCCTAGGAGATCCTCCCATTATCCCTGAGGTATCGCTCGATGCCACAGGGGGCCCGGTGTGCATGATGTCCACATCAAGCATCGAGGTTAGTCAGGACATAGAATCAAGCAGTAACGACACTGCAGCATCGGCCATGGTAGCCTCTCTAACCTACGCCACCTCCCAAACCCCTTTCCTCTACCCTCCAGCTAGCTTCGTCTCCCAGCAGGTTTTGGCAACACTAGTGTTACCCAACATATTTTTGGTGTTCCCAGTTTGGTACCTTGTTCCCCATTTTGGAACAGGAGCCACCAATGTTACTGTCGTAGGGTTAAAGCCCCTCAGTCCAGAGGAGCCCTCACCCACCCAAGAAATGGTCGTAACCGCCTCCGCACAGGAAGTTCCCATTACAAAACCAGTTATCACTGCTAAGAAAACCGCAAAAAGAGGAAAGAAAACAGTGATCCCCACCATGCAAAGGGATTCATCGGCCTATGATATATTTGATGTCATAGGAAACCCTACCCACATATGTCTGGAGTTGGACAAGTTAAAACCACTCCTCAGCTCTGAAGCAGACGTCTCGACACCACATTCTCGCAAAAAGGCACCTGCGCCAAAAAATACAGGCAAATCGTTACGTACCAATCACACATGTGCTCTCTGTGACACCTATGGGCACTATACCCACAATTGTCCAGAAATATCGTGATATAGGGATGCCTTACATGTGATCGAGTGATCCTATCAAGAGGATCCCTCCATCCAGTCTATCAATGATGAGCCGCGTACCATCCTATATTTACAAGGGGAACATAGATTTGTTGAGAGGCCCCCAGCTATACCCATTATACGTTGTACGCTATGTGATGAACGTGGCCACAACCTTGAAGAGTGTGAAGCCTTAGAACTCATTCACAAATGGTATCCGATCGAAATGGTTTACTACGTGGGTCTACGGGCAGCTCAATTCACATGCCCGTTATGCGCTGACAATCACCTTTTAGAGGACTGTCACTACATACCTCACTTCCGGCTAGCCTCCGCTCAACCATAGTTCGCCTTTCCCAAGAAGACGATATGGATGCTGAGTCCACAGGGAGCTCCATGACCCAAGCAAAGGAGATGAGTGGGTCTATCATGTTCTTTTCAGCTGAAGAACGGCCTAGCACGGAACCCCTAGTTACCCCAAACAACACTTCACAAAACACACCCGCATGCACGTTATGCAAAAAGACAGACCATATAGTCGTCCATTGCCCTGACTTAGCAGCATCGCGACGTTGGTTCGTCGCCTAGCCTCAGATCAAGCACGATGGGACCCCCATATCATGGATATTTTGCCTGATATGTTAAGGTAATAATTATGACCAAAATTGTACTTATGTCTCACGGATCCGTCCCACTATCGACATGATTAATTTCATTTAAAAGAGAACAAATTTTCTCCAGGAATGGCATAAAAGATACATCGCTGGCTCAACATCCCCACCACCGCAATGGTGTATCAAGCCTGATAAGACCGCACACCAATCACGTGTACCCCAAGAAAATCCTAGGATAACATGTGGCCTATGTGATCTGAATGATCAATAAGTCAACCAATGCAGAGAACTCAAGCCCCTAGTAAACAGTCTCTGCATAATCTCTTTGCTCCCTCAGAAACTTCTCTCCAATCAAGAGAAGATCACATGCACTTATTGCTGAATTTTCTCACACTTTCACCATACTTTTAAGAGTGCACATCTCCCCAAGCTGAGAGCGGCTCAAGCAGCATTAAGACTATCATCTACCAAAGAGGAAGACAAGTCTAAACCAATGACACGAAAGTGGAAGCAGAAGACGACCTCTTCTATGACCGACCCTTTCCAAGCGTCCACATCAGGGACATCAAGTAGCGTAGAATCTCACACTATCTACTCAGTCAGTGCTGTGGTACCATGCATTGTTTTCACCGGTCAGGATCACATGCCAAAAATCGACTACCCTGGTGGGAGACCCGACTTTATGATCAAACAAGACTCCATTACCGAGATCCTTCCCCCACCGCATGCCAGTGACACAATTCACCACATACGACTTGTCTCATCGCATGCCCAAGACAGGATCCCCACTACCCCCTCGTCCTAGGATTTCCACTTTATTCCTATCGCAAAAGACCAAGGTACCTTGTGCTTTTGCATTGATTTCCGCAAGATCCCAAACTTGTACGCTACCATCAAAATCCTTGATGACACCTAGCCTCTATAACAACACCTAGTACAACTAGAGCTAGTTGAAAAAAGTCAGCGGCAATCGCTACAACACAATGAAGCTCATAAGAAAAGGGTGAAAACATCATTCGACCGCCACATCACCCCTCACTCATTTACGGAGGGAGAGTTAGTCCTTCTCTACGATGTCGCAAAATAGGCATTAGGGCCAGGAAAATTCGAAACCTTGTGGAAAGGACCCTATATCATCAAAGATTACCTCCGAAAGGGGGCATACATCTTGATAGAACCGGACGAGACCTACCTCACCAGCCCCATCAACAGTCTTTACCTCAAGAAGTTCTACCCATAAGGGCCCCAACAGCCCTTGTCCCCTAGAGTTAGAGTACACAAAAAACCCCATTCACAAAAATATTTTTGACCCAAGGACTTATGTAAAAAACATGCTCGAAGTACCACCATGGATCACCAAAAGGAACCATACTTTGGATTTGCTGATGGAGCATCGTGATGGTCTCAAAACTTAGCTGCAGTCGCCTGGGTCATCTACCACCCTGACCGATCACCACTATGTTCAAATGGCGTATGCATCGGATCAGGAACAAACAATCAAGAAGAATATGATGTCCTCATTGGACTTATGTTCGACGCCCTCCATCGGGGCATTCACTGTATGCATATCTACCTCGATTCTCAGTTAGTGGTATCGCAGCTAAACCAAACATTTGAGACCAGAGACACACATTTGTTTAGAAAGTATTTGTGTGCCAAAAGATTAAGTAGACAATGTGAGTAAATTACATTTTCACATGTATCAAGGAATCAAAACCAAACATTTGATCACATAGCTAACAATATCCTAGACTGGAATGCATTGCAAATAAACCATCATACATAAAAAACTAAAAACATAGATATCCATCACCAAATATAAACCGAAATAAATAGCACACCATGTAGAGATGCAAAAATATCTCTCATATATATATCAAAAAATATGTGTATCTGAGTACAAAAAATAGAGTTGCTAGCCCACTGGCCAGCCCAAAGATACATAGGTCGTCAAAAATAAGGGAAGCATCCTCATAACAGGTGCTTTCACTATGTACAAAACTACTCTAGGGGGGTTCCCCCTCAAGAGGAGCACTTGGACCCACCACTGCTCCTGGTGCCACAACTGGAGCTGTTGTCGCCACTACAATAGCTACCAGTCGTAGAGTGGACCGATAATCCCTCTCACTAGCCATCACCATCTCTAGCCACACCTCCTCGAAGTTGTCCATGAAACCTCGAGCAGGCATCCCCTGGGTCAAGCGGTCCACTCAACCCCAGAAGTACTCTAGAGTGACGACCAGAGCCATAAGTGTTGCAAAATGTGCCTCAACCGCATCTGCACGAGCTCTCTCAGCTGCAATCCCAGCTATAGCCGAGCTGCTACCCTCACCAGAAGGGCCAACACCATCCCCTCCAGGTCCACCGACACCACCTGCCAATCCACCTGCGCCACCTCCCTCCTAGCCACTACGAGGTCGTCGAGGATCATGACCCACCAGTCAAGCCACTACGAGGTCGTCGCGGACGATCATGACCCACCAGTCAGGCCATTGGGCGACCTACCTCACCAACATCTACAGGAGTAACCAAAAAAAATGTCAGTGTCAATAAAAAAAAACACAAGTACATATAAACTCGAACAAATGCAGAAAAATATAGCACATACCTGCAGGACCCCAAACATAACCAAAAGGGAGACCGATATCTGGATCACCCTGAAAGTCCATCCCCGCATACAGGTATGGAAATAACATCTGTGGGTTGGCCTAAAACCAGGCCTCTATTGTGTCGTTCCAATAATGACCCGCCATGCCAACACCACCGTGCGGCATCACCGGAGCCCACCTTCTCATGCCTGGCTCCTACGCCCCCCAATAGGCACCACCACAATGGGCCTCAGCAGCACCACCCTCTCATAAATAATGTTGCACAGGATGCTAGCATACACAAATGATTTGGATCCACGTTGGACCTTGTTCAGTTGTGACACCATACCATCAAAACAAAAGTGGGAGAAATCGAAAAAATGCCCGCCCCTCAAGCGGCGTAAAACTCCCACCTGCGGGCTTGATGCCCGATGTGGAGCAAACGACCCCGCAAGTCGCACAATAATAGCGAGAGCACACTGCTCGGCCACATCTGTCACTGATGAAATATTGATGCATCCCTCAGTCAAAGGCGCACCACCACAATGCCACCACCGGAATCTGTCTAGGTTCACTCTCCCAGCAGAGAGTGGATACCTCAGAGCCTCACCCTGTGGCAGTAACCCAGTCACGAAGTATTTATCCACCTCCGGATGGATAATCAAGTTCGTCCCCCTTAGTACGAACATATTGCGCATCCTGCGCCAATGTTGTATAATATAACGTAATAGTTGGTCCTTGTTGTGAAACCAGCTCCAAAAATAGAAGAAAAGAGATATCAACGCCTTAGAAATAAGCCACTTCGAGGGGGAAACCTCCAATACATTACACGAATGAAAAATTCTTGGATGATACAAACGAACAAAACCTCCTTCTATATATAGCAGTCCATGGGGCCATAATGTAATCCTAGTGGGGCCACAATGTAATCCTAACCGACCTAACAATAATAACTTAAGGGCACAATAATAACAATATTGGGGTTACAGGGGTACAACAATAACAATAAGGGGGGCTACACTAACATAATAAGGGACTGCACTATTAATATAGGGACCTAACATGCCCCTCTCCTTCAAACAAGTGTTGTCCTCAACACTTCAATAGCTCCGAGTGATTTTGTATAAAATTCTCATCCTCCCATGTAGAATCTTCAATGGGTAAGTTCTTCCATTTGATGAGATACTCTGAAATTGATTGATTTCGTAGTTGTCGAATTCTTGTTTCCGTGACTGCTTCAGGTTCGAATATGGTTTTTCCTTCCTCATCAAGTTCTGGAAATATTTTTTGAACTGGAAGTTTGTCCCCTATAACCTTTTTTAAGCATGAAACATGGAAAACTGGATGCACTCGCGAAGAAGAAGGAAGCTCCAATTTGTATGCCATTGTACCAATCTTTTGCAAAACCTTGTAAGGACCATAGTACTTTGGCGATAATTTATTATCCTTCTTAGCTTGCTTGAGGGACATTTTTGTAGAAACAAATGATAAAATACCCCGCCTCCCACATCAAAACTTCTCTCAACGTGATGTTGATCGCCCAAGTAGTCATTCATTTTGTGCCAAATTTAGGTTATCCTTAAGAGTTGGAGAACTTCTTTGTCGATGCTCATCGTGATCCCACCGTTGAACCCTAGAATTTTCCCTTAAAGAAGATGTGATGGATGGTGGATGATATCTATTTCTCCAAGTTACAAATGGGGTCATTTTTGTCAGTAAGATGGGAATAATGGCAGATAAGTATACCACCATTCAGCGAGAGGTAACCACTTGACCCATTGTGCTTGCTTATCAGATACAAAACAATGAAGATATAATTCCAAACATTTATTCACTATCTCTATTAGACCATCAGATTGAGGATGATAAGATGAGCTATGAGCTAGTTGAGTACCCAAACAAGAAAATAATTTCGTCCAAAAATTTCCTGTAAAAATGGGATCTCTATCACTTACAATAATCTTCGGGTTTCCATGTAGCTTTTGAATTGTTTCCATAAATGCGGTAGCAACTGTACTCACTTTAAAAGGATGAGATAATTCACCAAATTGTGCATACTTGGTAATTCTATCAACTACCACCATGATGACGCTCCTTCCTTCAGACTTAGGTAAACATGTGATAAAATCCATTGAAATATTCTCCCAACATTGACTTGGAATGGATAAAGGTTGTAGAAGACCAGGGATCCTAATTGTCTCAACTTTATTTTGCTGGAAAACCAAACATTCTGCCACAAAATTTTGAAAATCATATTTAAGGCCATCCCAAAAAAATTCTTTCTTCACCCTGTGGTAAGTTTTTAAAAATCCTGAGTGTCCTCCTAAAGGAGAAGTGTGCAATTCCAAAAGAATCTTTTGTTTTAGTTTGGAATTCTTGCAAATATATAAGCAATATTTGTACCATAAGGAATCATTTTTCCAACTAAATGTTTCAGATGTACTAGGATCTTGTTGTAATTTTTGAATGAGAGTCCACACTTTTTCATCCTTCTTCCATTCATCCCTTGCTTCATTTATCCAAGCTGGTTGGATAATTGAAATGGCACAAAGCAATGCTTCCACCTCTTCTTCCTTTCTTGAGAGTGCATCTGCAACAACATTTAGCTTCCATTTTTTGTAGACAATTTCAAAGTCATAACCCAACATCTTTGTGACCCATTTTTGCTGCTCTTCTGAAGATGGTCTTTGTTCCAAAAAGTATTTAAGACTATCATGATCATTTTTTACCTTGAAGTGTCTTCCCATTAGGTAAGGTCTCTATTTCTTTAGTGCATGAAGTATTGCCAACATTTCCTTCTCATAAATAACCTTTTTTAAATAATTTCCTTTAATTGAACGACTTTCAAAAGCAATGGGTCTTCCTTCTTGCATTAAAACAACACTAATTCCATTTCTTGAGGCATCACATTCCACAATAAAGGTTTTTGTGAAGTCTGGTGTAGCTAAGACTAGTGCTAGTCATATTGCCTCTTTGAGATGTTCAAATGCCTTAGTTGCTTTAGGAGTCCATGAAAATGCATCTTTCTTCAATAGTGTTGTTAGAGGTGCTGCTATTCTCCCATAATTCTTAACAAACTTGCAATAATACCCTGTTAACCCAAGAAATCTGCACAACTGCTTTATGGTTGTGGGGACTTTCCATTCCTTAATGGCTTTAATTTTGTTAGGGTCTACCTTAAGACCCTCGTGAGATACAATATGACCCGATATTCCACCTCTTGTACTCATGACCCAGATAGTTTGAGCACCCTGTCAACATGTTGAACATGATCCTTTCAAGACCTGCTGTAGATTAATATATCATCAAAAAATACTAGCACAAATTTTCTAAGGAAGGGTTTGAAAATGGAATTCATCAACCATTGAAATGTATAAGGTGCATTGGTAAGGCCAAAAGGCATGACCAAAAATTCATAATGAACCTCATGAGTTCGAAATGCTATTTTTGGAATATCTTTAGTGTTCACTCTAATTTGATGATATCCTGAACGAAGATCCAACTTGGTAAAATAAATTGCTCCATGTAATTCATCCAATAATTCATTAATCACAGGAATGGGAAATTTATCTTTAATAGTGAGCTGATTGAGCTCCCTATAATCCGGACACATGCACCATGATCCATATTTTTTGTGCACCAATACTACTAGAGCAGAGAAAGAACTTTGACTAGGTTGAATTATACCAGCCTCTAACATTTTTGTAATCATACGTTCAACTTTTCCCTTTTGGACATAAGGATATCTGTAAGGCTTGATGTTTGGAGGAACACTTCCTGGAATCAAATGAATAGCATGATCATGATCACGAATAGGTGGGAATCCTTTGGGAGTATCAAACACCTTGGAATAATTGTCCAAGACTTTCTACAGATCTGGAGAAATAGATGATTTTGATGTTGGAACTTCTAGTGAGCATAATTGTGCAATTACGCACCGTTGTTCTTTATTTAGAAGCTTTGTCATGACATTAGAGCTTATTATCTTTCCTGGTTTCCCCGTGATACCTCGTAATTCGATTTCCTTTCCTTCCGAAAAAAAATTCAAGAAAAGTTCCTCAAAATTAAAAGCTACCGTCACCAAAGATTGTAACCATTGCACTCCTAGTACAACATCAACACCTCCCATTGGAATGGAAAACATTGGACTATTCAATACATATTCCCCCATGGCTTGCTTGATATTATGGCATTTTCCAAAGGAATTTATAGTTCCTCCATTTGCAACCATCACTTGACATTCTGGTGTTGGGTATAGGAAACAATTCAATTCCTTGTCTACCTTACAATGAATAAAATTATGGGTACTACCCGAATCAATCAACACTATTACCTTTTTATTCTTGATATGTCCTTCATCTTGAGAGTTTGAGGAGTGGTAATTTCGCCAATGAATTACATGATATGGTCGGACTCATTTCTTCTTCAGGATTTCTTTCCCCAGGTATATCCTCTACTTTTGAAGCTTCTTCTTCATTTTCTTCCTCCTCTTCACAATCTATGTAAAATAATTTCTTTCAACATCTATAATCTTTTAGTGCATTTTTTCTATCACAACTGTAGCAAAGCCCTTTTTCTCTTTTTTCTTCCAATTGTTGTGGTGTCAATCTTGTAGTTTGTGGAAGTCTAGGAGTAGCAACACTTCCATTTTATAGATGTGAGTGGTAGGCTTCCTTGTCGCCATAATTTTACATTCAATTTTTCTTGCCAACCTAAATGCCTTCTCCAATAAATCACGTTCCCAAACACGAAATTCATGTTGGATGTTATCCTTCAAATTCCCTATGAAGACATCAATCTTGTGTTGCTCTGGAATATCAATTACCCTTATATTCAATTTTTGGAAGTCCTCAATGTGATCCCCCACTAAACCCTTTTGTTTTAGATTTATAATTTGGCTAAAGAAGGTGTTGCTCTTTGTATCCTCATAATGTGCTATCATTTCCTCTATAAAAATTGACCAAGTGACAATTTTTTTATGGGAGCAAAGCCATCGATACCATACAAATGTATTTTATTCTAAATATAAAGTTGCAATGCGTACATTTTGTGTGTTTTGCACATTATTGAGATCAAAATATTGCTCCATATGTAGTATCCATGTTACGAGATCCTTGCCATCAAACTTACTCATATCCATCTTTGGAAAATGGTGGTTCTTCAATCCAACATTAGAGTTTATGAAATCACAATTAGCATGCATTTTATTCTCATCATGAGTTTCCTCTACTATATTTTCGCCATTAGGAATCATTTCTTGTATCAACTTTGTCAAACCTTCCATGTCCGCTTTTAGATCATTCTTCATGTTTTCCATGTTGTCTTTCATTTTTTCTTCGATGTCCTCCATCTTAGCTTCCACGCCTTTATTCAAACCATCCATATTATTCTTCAAACCATCCATCTTCGTTGCCATGCCTTTCTTCAAAACTTCCATTTCATTTTTTGCTGCTCTTTGTGAGAGTGAAATTTGGTGCACTTGCTCTTGTAATTTTGATAGATCATGTTGTAATTCTTCATGTTCATGAGTCATAATAGAGCCTTCTGAAGGCTTAATGGGTGTTGAATTATTTTTACGAGGCATTTTTTTAGAACCCAATACTAATATCTATTCTACAATATTCCCTTGGAATCAATTCAAATTGATTCTTCAAACAAGACTTATGCAATTCGGAAAAAAATGCACACCTTTTTCTTGCTTTTGAGGAGCTCGATATTGAAATTAGATTATCTCTGTGATTACAGCCCTTAAATATCTGAAATTCGGTACTGAGGTATCCCTCTGAAGCCTCTTTCTAATGCCATAGGTCTGACCTTATTTGGATTCTCCAAGACAAAGTTATGTCCAATCTCCCACAATGACCTAATTATGGACGGGTTCAATAGAGTGAACTTGTACGACTTTCCATGTGTCACTATTTCATCCTTCATCTCTGAAATTGATGGAAAAGAAACTACATTCCATGTACTTGCAGCCACTTTTTACGGCACTCCAATCCGATGCTCAGAGAGAGAGTTATGAAGCGTTTCCCATGATCACCTCTTTGAGATGAAATTTGGGAGCCTCAAAAGCACTACGTTCCACAGATCATATCTCCGCAAATATTGTGAACCAAGCTCTGAAATTTTGCAACAAGTTTCCTCAGGATTTCAGCTTCGCGCCCTAAAAATTTTAGATTTTGAACCTTCTTATAAAAAACTTTATAGGAAAAATTCCACAATGACCTGTTTATGTTAAATTCAGGAGCCTGCAAAATGACCTAAATTCCACAGATCATATCTCTGAAAACATTGCAAACCAAGCTCTGAAATTTTGTGAAGATTTTCTTCTGGATTTTGGCTTTGCTCTCTAAAAATTTCAGCTTCTAAACCTTCATAGAAACAAATTTAGAACAAAAATTCCATGATGACCTGTTTGGAGTAGTGAAACCCTAGAATCCCAAAGCTTTGATACCAAATGTTGTGAAACCAGCTCCAAAAATAGAAGAAAAGAGATATCAACGCCTTAGAAATAAGCCACTTCGAGGGGGCAACCTCCAATACATTACATGAATGAACAATTCTTGGAAGATACAAATGACCAAAACCTCCTTCTATATATAGGAGTCCATGGGGCCATAATGTAATCCTAGTGGGGCCACAATGTGATCCTAACTGACCTAACAATAATAATTTAAGGGCACAATAATAACAATATTGGGTTATAGGGGTACAAAAATAACAATAAGGGGGGCTACACTAACATCATAAGGGACTACACTATTAATATAGGGAGCTAACAGTCCTGAGACCAAAGGAACTCGTTCTCAGTAAACTTCAGAAGGCCCCATGCAGCTATCTGACGACGCGCCCCAGCATCAACAACTAGAGTGATCCGGATCTTGGGCCAATCTTGCTCTCTCCACACCAACCTTCCAAGCAACACAGGCACCCATCAATACAGAGAAAAAAAATAAAATCAAAACAGGCAAAAAACCCAATTTTTTCTGTCACCCTGCACTTTGTGCGCCTATCTCTCAGAAAAGCGCGCCCTTGCGCACCTGTTTTCTTCACAAGTGCACCCTTGCATGCAAAAAAGAGGGAAAAATGCGCCCTCGTGCACCTGTCCCTCATAAATGCACACAAGGAGGGTGTCACTTTGCCTAGATCGCCTGCGCAATCTAGGGCAAAAAGTCCCTTTGAGACTGTACAAACCAATTTGTATGGCCCCAGACACTGTCAAACTGAAAAATTGAAATGAAGGACATCATGAAAGTTACCTCAACATAATATCGCTATTCCTTGGTACACAGGTTGACCACAATGGTAAGAAAGGCTTTGCAATCACCTCTGATCTCCCAAAACTCAGCAAGTGAAAATGAATAGGATTAGGGCCATAAACCCATATTTATCACCTTTTTCCAGACCTTCAGAAGTCCATAACAGGATATCAGAAGGTCCATTCTGCAAACTGTAAGTTGCACCATCATCAGTGCGCCATGATAAATGAAGGCAAAGCCACACATTCGCCTTCCAAAAAAAATAATTTTTCAGCGCCGACATGTATGCACCCTCCCATCTTCCTTTCTAAAGTTCATGTTTTTCAATAATATTTGATGAAAAGAAGATGATTTCACTTGAGGTAGTTGTTTTTGCAGGAAGAACCCGCAAACCATTCACAGCACCGTCCACTGAAAGTTTCGGAGCAGTTATCATTCTACCCTCAGCATGATAGAGTCCCAGAAAACTTTGCATATCCTGACATAATTTCTCCATCAACCATAGCGTCCTCATACCCGACCGCGTTTATCACCACCTCACCCTGCATATGATAAACGTACGTGTTGGTTGGTAGATCCTCCCCTCCAGGCGCTCGTCACCCAAAGTAGACCATATATCACGGCACAAGTGACGCCATGGCCATACCATTTCAGTCCGGGAAGTACCTCATGCCCATCCATAATCCCATTTGCGACATTTTCCGCTTCATCAACCCCGCACATGAGACCAAACAATGGGACCCCTACCCCCAGCAAAACATCTTCCTCACACCTATAGTGAGCAACCCCCTTTTCATGCTTTGGGGTACCCGTCTCTGTGTTTTGTACAAACCAAACCCCATTATTTTATTCTTTTGGTAAGTGTACAAAGAAAACAAACGATGCCCTTCGCCACTTCGCCCTCATATTTCATCTTTTCCCCCATAGCAGCAGTCCCTCATTCCCCTTGTTCAGATTATTTCACCCCCATGCACACACCATCATGACATTCATAGCCGGTCCACACCCGACCTAGAAGTCCTACTGACTCTAGGGATTTTCCCTTCAGAATTTCTATGACTACCACCAAGCTGCTAAAGTATACTTTGACCTCGAGCCACTGAATCCCCATCATCCGTTTTCAGTCACCTCTCACCAATATTCCTATGTTAAACCCATCACATCGAAGTCCCCGACCCCTCAGGTCAGCGACCCATGATTTGGTTAAGGTTTCCTTTTTGTCGACCTCGACACCTCTTTTCGAAAAAGGAAGCAGTACCTTGGATTATCCATCCCCATGTAAAGGGCTATCCTCGGGTGGCACTGTGGGAGACATCATTGTCCACAGATGTCATCGATCCTCCTGACATTCGACTACAGCAAAATCTTTCATGTCACGATGGTATCGTACCTTACAACCATTGCACTTGAGCAGATCTGTCGAAAACCCGTGCCTCCATAAGCATCTCTGACAACAATGCTTACACAAGAAAGTCCCAACCAGTACATATGCGTACATTGCACAGTGATATGCCATACCAAGATTATGTATATGGGTATCACTTTCCACCTATCATCAAAGAAAAAACGCCCCTGAGGGCATCAGCAGTCGTCGTCAACAACCACCAGCATCACTACAACTATAATGGCATAGACAACACATGTATTTGTCAATTTTGTTTAACTAGCCATAACATCACGAGCATGGGACATGCCGGCCTCGTTGAAATTTTGTAAATAATTTGTATATTTTTTCTACTTGCAGGGGGTCCCTTAGGCCATTGTTATCTCGGAAACAGTGCAAGGTATTGTCAATTCCAAATTTCACGTAGGCCTCTCCCCCCCCCCCCTTCTCTCTCTCTCTCTCTCTCTCTCTCTCTCTCTCTCTCTCTCTGCATACGATATAGAAAAGAAAATATAATGTATTTCGGCTATACAAATCTTCCTAGACCTCACACATTAGGGGGCAACTGTTACCACTGGAAAATCGTACAACAGAAGACGACAACAATCAATGTCAAGCCTAAGGAGTTACAGGGTAGGAACACATTATGGAATCAAGAAGTATTTAAAATCTCTAAGGTTTTGAGAAAATCAGATTTGAACTAGTCATAAATGTTGAATTACGTGCTTTATCCTTTGAGAAGAGCGCCCTCTATGAGCCTTTTTTCCTGATAAGCGTGCATTCCTGGAAATGGAAAAAAGTCGCTTTCTGGGACCACACCAAGAAAAGGACAGTTACTCCTTATGTGAAAGTCACCTAAGGACAGCCACCAGTGCCTCCTTAGACACTATGTGAGCACACAAAAGAATATTTGAGCACATAATGGAATCACACCTCTCCCTTGGGTCAGTATCCATCATGTACCAAGGGAGGGAAGGAGGATTTGAAACTCGCCTATATAAACCCACCAAGAGATGAAGAAAGGGTGATCACATTGTTATGCTGGCCAAAGTTGCCCAAGCAACACCAGCAGTGTGTGACCCGAAGTTGGAGCTAAAGAGGACTCGATCATTGGCCACCCAACATCTTAGTCCACCACAGAAGAGAGAGAGAGGGATACCGCATTGGAGGCAGAGCTTGGAAGGCAACATTCTTTCATCAGGACCTAGAGCCATTGCCTAGGGGCCCTTTGGCAAGTGGGTAAAATTTCTTCTCCATTTCAAACGTTTAATAAGAAGAGGCTATCGAGCCATCATTTGCATTATTATCATTTTGAATCTCTTTATAGCTTCTGTATATTTTTGTTTTTGTTTTAGTTTAAACAGAGCATACTTTAGCATATTGTTTTTCATTAAATGTTATGCTTTTGAGCTCCCCTACTTTTTGCCTGTTACCAATAGTTTAAAGAGTAGAACACACTCTTTAAGCTGGTGTGATTTCGTACACCCGTGCGACTAATCCACCACAACAAAGATAATGTTGATTTAAGGAGGCTAATACGAGAAGAGAAAGAGGAGAAACAAAGACTTTAGCTTCAGTTGCGAGCTGCGAAAGATGCCTTGGAGAAGTTGAAGTGTAATGAAGGATTAAAGAAGCCATCATCACCTATGTCTGAATCAACGATTAGGATAAAATATATTTATTTCTCTTCATTTTATTCTTCACATGCTATCATTTCTATTGGAAATGTGAGATACCCATTACAGGAACTGGCATGTGACTCCTCACCAAGATGGGATACAAAGGAGGAGGATTTGGTGTAAATGGCCAAGGCATGATTCAACCATTGGAGGTTGTGAATACACCTTGATTCATAGGTTTGGGATACACTGAAGGACATTTCTCAAAGGTTTCGAAAGCTTCCAATGGATTGTTGAAACCATTGGTGAAAGAGAATTATGGGAACCCTTCACCATTATCCTATGGCAGCACACATTGTAGTGAAAGGGTTGAGGCAAGATCTTATCACCATGATTGCACCAGAGACCAACAAGAAAGGTATAACAAGTCTCAGTATTCTAATGTTCATTTTGATTACAAGCATGCTTCTAATAATGAACATAAATCATGGCATCGAAAAAAATGTATTTTTTGTGGATTACATAACCATGTCTTTGTTGAGTGTTGGAAAAGAATGGCAGCACGAAAGAGGATAAGGCGTAAAAGGCCTTCTCCATCGCAGGAAAAGAAGAAGGTAAAGCAGGTCTAGAGGAAGAAAACTCATTGCAGTCCTTGCAACATAAGTGGTCATCAAAGAGCCACGTGTTGGAGGCTCCATCCATAGCAGCATCTCAAGGACAAAGTGTCGATACATGAACCAATTGAAACAATTGTCCGACAAGAAAATGTGCCACAGAGAGATGACCCATTCACTTTGATAAGTGAGATATGGTTTTTATAGGTGTGGTAGTGTGTCCTGGCCTTACTTTGTCATATCATACTAACTCTTTATCACATGTTTACCCTGGTGGACCAGTTTGCTTGGGTAAATGTGGGAGGAGGGAGTCACAAAGTGGTATCGAAGCATGGTTCACCCCCTACAATGGATGTGCAGAATGTGTTTATCATGCATACATGTTTTTTTCATATGCATTCATTATGATTTTGGTTTATTTTTTTGTTATGTATGCATGGTGGTAGTCATTGTTACAATTGTGTTTTCACGTAGAAGTTGATGGTGTTGTTATTGGAGTGTGTTTGTCATGAATTCATGTTGGTGGAATATGCATCTATTGTGTATGTGTGTTGTCTACGTAGATATATTCATGTAGTGTTATGGTTATGAATATCATGCATAAGGCCATGGTATGCACTTGGTATTGTCATGCATGATAACTAGATAATGATTGAGATGGTATTGGTACATTTATTATGAGTATACATGTATCATGCTAATATGAATGATCTTGCAGATGAGATATCCTCCCCTAAATCATATTAAGGTATGTTGGTTATGTTTATATTTTTGTTTGGCTGACATGGTATACTTGCAAGAAGTAGAAGAATCAAAGATGAGAAAAATGGGGGATTATAGTTCACTAGATTCTCCCTATAGATTCGATGAGCAACATGGTGATATGTACTCTCCTGATATAGAAGACACTTTGAGAAGTTTGAAGGAAGAAATAAGAAGTTTCAAGACAGACAATGACTAGATCATTCAGGCAAAAGAGAAACAAGAAGAGGTTAATGTAGTTATCCTTTAGAGTTTGTCAGATCTGCAGAGACAGAGGCTGCTTAGGAACAATCATGGATAGGAAGATAGGACTAATGGAGCATATGGCAGTCACTATCATAGTGGGCACAGGTTGGATAGGATGACACAATTAGGGATGGAGGGTTGTTGGACACGCCAGATAGGAGAGGTGATGGACACAAGTTCTATTCCAATTCTAGTTATGACAGCTTTCATGGTCATTATCGTTACCATCCTTACAGGAGGAGTGACCAGGGATATTTTCCAGATGAGTTCAAGAAATCCAATCCACCTACACTTTATGGAGATTTGAAGAAGATGGAATATGTAGAGGTATGGTTACTTTGGATGAAGAAATTCTTTGAGTTGCATGATTACACGTAAAACATGAAAGTCGAAATAGTTATCTTCGACCTCAAAGGGAAAGCATACATATGGTGGGAAGATGTGAAGCGTGACAGATACCTTAGTATAGAGGAGTTGAGTTGGCATGAATTCGAGATACTCTTCAAGAAGAAGTAATTGTCATAGAGGTACTACAACAGTGAGGCCAAGGAGTTTTATGAGCTAAATATGGGATCGATGATAGATGAAGAGTACGCGACTAATTTCTTGGATTTATTGAGGTATGTACCATATCATAAGGATGAGAAGGAAAAATTTTAAACATTTTTCATTGGATTACCATTAGCATTTAGAGATCATATTGAGTATGATGAGCCTCGGTCACTTGAAGAAGTGATTGGAAAGTTGAAGCACTATTATGAGCAATCAAAGTGCAAGATAGAGTCTCAACAAGGTTGGAAATGGAAAGAAAATACTAAAGGTAAATGGCAGCCGAAGAGAACAAGACCTCAGGATGCAAGTGAGTGGATAATATTGTTCCTTACAAGAAGTTCAATTTAGTTGGACATGGACATGGGTCACAGCCTAAAGGGTAGAAGAATAAAGGTGAAGGTAATGGGCAGTTGCAGTGTTGGATATGTAGCAAGGAACATCTCAAGAATGATTGTCCATCAGATCTACAATGCATATGAGGCGTATACTATTGGCGATGTTGGGTAGATCATTCCATGTATCTATGTAGCATTGGATAACGGGGAGGATGATCACCAGGAATCTATTATCGAGATAGATGGTAAGATTTTTTATTAAGTTGTTTCTATTTTGACTCACCCTGGATCTATTTATGGTTATGTTAACCTTGACTTAGTGGATAAGTGTGGTTTGAGAAAATAAGTGCATGAAAATTCTTGGTTAGTGCAATTGGCTATAGGTACAAATAAAAGAGTTCATTATTGGGTAAGAGCTTGTCCATTTTATTTGAATGGTATGCCTACATCAATGCATCTGAATGTGCTTCTGTTGGGATCATCCAATCTGTTATTAGGTATGGATTTTTTGTATCTTCATAGGGATAAGGTGGATTGTTATGAGAAGGTTATTGAGCGTTTGGATGAAAATCGGGAACAGAGGATCTTGAAGGTTAAGAAGAAGGAAACATCACTTAGAATGGTCATAGCTATGCTATAAAATCGTAGTCGCAAGAAAGGGTGTGTGTTATTTGTAGTGCATATCTTCAGTGATAAAGGTAAGGATGTTGAGGATGCAGAGGTTTTGAATAGGTACCCAGTTTTATAACAATTTTGGGATGTATTCCCCACATAGATTTCATATTTTCCACCTCGCGCGGAAGTAAACTTTTCTATTGGGTTGGTACTAGGGGTAGCACCAACATCAAAGGAATCGTACAGGATGAGAAATCCAGAGTTGGTGGAATTGAAGTTGCATCTGAAAGAAATTATTGATAAGGGATACATTAGGCCAAGTGTATCATCATGGGGCACACAAGTATTGTTTGTGAAAAAAAAAGATGGTACTCACAGGTTATGCATTGATTACAGAATAGGTATTTGAACAAGGTAACCATCAATAATAGGTATTTTTTGTCGAGGATCAATGAATTTTTTTATCAACTGAAGGGAGCGGTGGTGTTATCGAAGATTGATTTGAAATCGGGATACCATCAGGTACGCATAAAATAAGAGAAACTTTACAAGCATAATTTTTGGATGAGGTATGGGCATTATCAGTTTGTTGTAGTTCCATATGGTTTGGTAATGCTCCATCTACTTTTATGTGCTTGATGAATAGTGTGTTGCATACTTATTTGGACAAGTTTTTTATTGTGTTCATTAATGATATAGTAATATATTTTAAGAATGAGGAAGATCATGCCGAACACTTAGTAATAGTATTGAGATTTCTAAGAGAGCATCATTTGTATGCCAAACTTAGAAAATGTATTTCTTTTAGACATAGGTACATTACTTGGGGCATGTGGTATCCTAGGAAGGCATGGAAGTGAACCCAAAAAATATAAAAGCTATCATGTAGTGGGAAACCCTTAGGAATGTGGATGAGGTAAGGTTATTGATGGGTTTGGCAGGTTATTATAGGAGGTTTATTAGGAAATTATCGCATATTTCCTATCCTATCACATCATTGCAAGGGAAAGAAAAGAACTTTTAATAGATAGAGGAATGTATATCTAGTTTTGAGCAGTAGAAGCAGTTGTTGAAAAAAACTCCATTTTTCAAGATTTCATGTCTAAATAAATAGTTTGTGGTGTGCACCGATGCCTAAAAGAGAGGGCTTGGTAGATTCCTTATGCAAGAGGGCTAGGTGGTATGCTACGAATAAAGTCAATTGAATGAGCACAAGCTAGATTATGTGACACATGATCTTGAGTTGGCAGCGATCATCCATGCATTGAAGATGTGGAGAGGTTTGTATTGATGAGATACCGCAGTAGATTGAGATACATATTTGACCAAGAAAATATGAATTCTAGACAAGCTAGATGCTTGACAATGATCAATTAGTTTTACTTTGAGATTAGGTACATTAAGGGAAAGGAAAACAAGGTTGAAAATTCTCTTAGCAGAAGAGTGTGTGTGAATTATATATCATTTATGAGTTCTCAAGGGACAAATTTACATGATAAGATCTTGTAGGTAGGATAGCAGGATGACAAGTACAAGGAGATTAGGCCTAAGCTACAGTAGGGTACAGGTGATCAGGATTTGGACTATTGTCTCACAGCGGATGGTTTGGTCAGATTTAGTGTTGGACAACAATAAGCTCAAGAAGCTTATCTTGAGGGAGCTTCATGTTAAGTAATATTCAAGTCATCTAGGATACCAGAATACATTGGCAAAAGTGAAGAACTTATACTATTGGTCGAATCTGGAGAAGGAAGTGGCATATTTTGTGGCTATATGTTTGGATTTTCAACACGTGAAAACATAGTGTAAGCATCTAGGTGGTTACTACAGCCAATCCTGATTCCAGAGTGGAAATGGGAGGTCAGTTCTATGAATTTCACCACAAGTTTGTCGAGGATATCTAGACAACATGATTCCATCATGGTGTTGGTGGACATGATGAAAAAGGTAGCATACTTCATTCCAGTGAAGTCTACTTATTTAGCTAGTGACGTAGCACAAGTCTTCAGTAGAGTTGCAGTGAGGTTTCATGATGTGCCAAAGAAGATTGTGTCAAATAGAGATGCTAAGTTCACTTCTAGGTTCTGGAAAGCATTATTTGTAGGTTTGGGTACAGAGTTGGCCTTCAACACATCTTATCATCTGCGGACATATGGATAGGTAGAGAAGGTCAACAGGATTTTAGAGGACATGGTGAGAATGTATTTTATGCATCAACAATGGAAGTGGCAAGAGTATCTTCCACTTGTTGATTTTTCTTACAACAAAAGGTATCAAGAGTCACAAGGATGAGTCTGTTTGAGGAAATTTATGGACAGAGTTGTAATACTCCTATCAGTTGGAGTGATACAATGAACAGGATATTAATAGGACCAAACATGTTGATAGAAATGGAACAAGAAATGCAGCTCATCAAGAAGAATCTAAAGGAAGCATGTGTATTTGTGCATCAAGCCCAAGAAGAGTTTCTTGAGGATTGGGTCATGTGTGAATTTTTCACCTCGGTCTTACGAGCCTTTTGAGATCCTTGACAGGATTGGACAAGTGGCCTATAGACTTGTACTACCTCCAATAGTGAAAGTCCATGATGTTTTTCATGTTTCAATCCTTAAAAGATATGTAAAGGGTGTTGATCATGTTATTGATTGGACTTTATTGCAAGTGAAATCAAAATCATAATGCCCAGAACCTCAATTTATTTTGCAGAGAAATATTCTCACGCTTCGGAATCGAGAAATCAAGTAGGTTGAAGCGCAGTGGAAACAATTTGGGCCTGATGAAGCTACATGGGAGATGGTTGATCAAATGTGGGCTATGTATCCTTCATTGTTTTTTGGTTGAGGAAAAGAAATTTTGGTATATGTATATATGTATATGGATATAAATACTGCATCAAGTTGTCTTATAAAGCTCCAATAAGTGATATGGTTTTCATGTTATGTGGTCATGTTGGTTATGTTTTCCACCAGGTTTTTCATTGTAAATACTACATTGAGCTAAGTTACAAAGATCCATGGGTGATATGTTTTGGTTTCAGCAGAATTGTTGGTTGTAGTTGCCATTGAACACCAAGGACGGTGTTCCCCTAATGGGGAGGGGTCTGTATCAACCCCAGGTTAAAATTATATGTAATAAAGTTAATAAAGGAAAAATAAGACCAAGGTCATGGGACATGTATTCTAAGTTAATGTTGGGAAAATCATCCTAGTGTGTGTGTTCATTTGGTTTATTATGGCCAAAGGAAATTGGCAAAGTCAAAAATAAAGACATTTGAAAAGGAAAAGAGGCATTATTTGGAATTTATTTTTGAAAATAATTAAATTATGACAAAAGGAAGGTGAGATGTCACATGTATCATGTGAGGAGGAAAATGAAGGAAAATAATGGAAAATTGAAGAAATTAGAGGCCTCATTAATAAAAAGGCTTCTGAGGATTAGTTAAAAAACCTTTAGTTAGTTCAGTTTTAGAGCTCTCTCCCATACTCTTGCACATTTAGATTTTTCTTGGAGCACTCTAGCATTGGAGCAAGGAAAGAAAAGAAAGGACAAATAAGGAAAAGGAAAGAAAATATCAATCAAGGAATAGTTGAATCAAGCTGCTACAACGAGATTACTTGCAGGCATCGAGTTGCATGTATGATTTCCTTGCAAGTTTTTGCACGCATAATACATGCGTGTGTGTATTTGGTTCTCTTTTTGTCATTGGCATGGGTTTTTCCAGGTGTGATAGTGGTTTTCATCCTTTCCTTACCATTTCTGGATAGCCATGGTGTGATGGGGTTCTTTTACTTGGTTGAGTTGGATTATCAGATGGTTCAAAATTGAGTGGGGCGGTATCAAGGCCTAGGAATCCCTTGACCTATAATGGTGGGATACACGGAAAATCCTAGAGGGTGGAGATGGACAAATTCCTCACGGTTTAGGTGGAGAAATCTGGAGGCATCCATGATTGTTAGTGCCTAGTGATCCCTTGACCATTATATAGGGGATTGCGGTAAAGCATGTAGTGTATGCTTATTTTTTGGGCCTAGGAATCCCTTGGCGGGATACACGGTAAATATTGGCTATATATGTGAGGATTTTGGGCCTAGGAATCCCTTGATCGGTAATGGCGAGATACATGGTAAATCTTGAGTAATCCCTGGTCTTTTGTTGTGAGTCTCAAATTCATGCTTCGAATATGGCATGGGGATGATTGGTTGAAAGAAATATTTTGTTCAGCCGAGTCTATGGTTGGGTGGTATGTGGAAGTCCCTAACCTGGTTGCATTTTTCATAGTTATTAAGATCTCTTTCCTCTTGTGTATTATGTGTAAATGTGTTTGTTATTATGTGGTTATAATAGTTGTTATATAATTGTTGATATGTTGGTTATATGCACGTTATATGACGGTTATAAGCATGGTTTATGATAGACTTAAGTTATGGATTTCATCTTGTTTTGTTTTGTAAATCAAAAGTTAATGAATGCATGACCTAATAGATGATATTGCTGCTAGTATGAGAGGGCATCATACATTCTTGACAATTTTGAGATAAGTATGAAGTCCCTATGCTTAGATGGGTTTATAAGACCTGTATATTACATGTTCATGATGTCTTTGATGGAATGTTTGTCATGGCTAGGCCTTGTCAGGTCAAGTCCTTGTTCAAGTTTTACATTGGAGGCCTTGTCATATTGTTATTTATCCTTATTTAGAGTTTCATAAAGTTCTCGGTATACTTGCATAGGCCTGAGTCCTAGCACTGAAAAATTGGCTCAGAATCTGGGGTCACTCACACAAAACTACCTAAAAAAAGTCTGTAATTTCATGGATTCCCTTATTGTGCATGTGACTGGAAGGTTTCATTCACATGGAGGGCTTGTCATGACTGTGATTGGGGGTCTAGCTCAATCAAAAGGTAGGTTAACTCATGGGTTGGGCACCTAAACTAGTTGGTTAGCCCTTGGGGGTCCTGTAGCTTCTGAGGAAGGTTAGTTTGGTTTTGGTTTTTCGATTCTACTTCCTTAATTGTGCTTGGGGATTTGAATCATATCATAGTAATTATTCATCACATGTTTACCCCAGTGGAATAGTTAGCTTCGGTAAATGTCGGAGGAGGGTGTTACAGAAGAAGAAACCCTAGATTTTGAAAGAAGGATATTACATCATGCTAATGTTATTAGGTGTGGAGCCTAATTATCTTCCTTATTTAGATGGATCGTCACGTTGGACCCCTGTTATTAATGGGGCGGAATCACCGCCCATCGTTTGATCGCCATCAGGGGGGTCTAAGGGGGTCTAGGAGGGGTAGTGGCGACATTTTGGAGCCCGCCCCTGGTTGAGGGGTTTCGGGGGTAGTGCCCCTGAAGCTAAAAACATATGTAAAATTGTATTGTAAAATATTGTAATTTCGTAGTCAATTGTGTCATTCATTAGGTGAATTATCTAACAGTAGAAGTTATGTTTAATTTAGGGTTTTTTTCCCTAGAAGGAAACCCCTTTGTTGTATGAGTGTATTGTATTGTGTCTATGTATGGTGTGTATACTCTGAGCGAGAAATAGCAAGGGTGACTGTGTGAGAGAGTAGAGGATATTATAGCGGATCTGTTGTAGGTTGTGTCTCTTCATTTTGCTGGATAACAGAAAGGAAGGACTGGTTGTTTTCGTGGACATAGCCTAAGATGGTTGAACCACATATATTTGTGTCTCTCTTGTTTTATATGTTATTTATGTGATTGTGTTTCTGCATATTTTATGTGTTCCATTGCTCTGTAATATATAATTTTCTAACAAATGTTGAAGACAAGGATGATGAAGTTGCAAGAAGTCCAAGAGTTAGATGGAGCTAATTTTTTCAAAAGATATATATATATATATATATATATATATATATATATATATATATATATATATATATATATATATATTCTCTCTTTGATTACTACTATTATTATTGTCCTTGTCTTTAGATAGTATCTTGTCCATATATTTTTTTATTTGTATTTGTTCTTTCGTGGCCTCCTAGTAAGGATTGCAAGTTGATAACAAGGGCCAAGATTTGGTAACATATATAGGAAATGAAAGAATGTTACAAAGAAGGAGAAATTTCAAAAATTATAGAAGTGGATGTAGAAAGATCGAGTAGTTTGAAGTATGCATTAGAGAAGTCAAAATCTAGCATTCACCAAGATGACAACATGGAAGCAAGATTTGAGAAGGTTCTCCCAGTAAGAGGAAAAGGTTCGTGATAAGATTTTTTCCTCAGTTAGAAGAGTTACCCATGGATTTTTAGAGAACCTCATGATTGAAGAATACCTTGTATCTTGAGACTAACTAATTAAGAATTATATTAATGATTAAGATATCGCCTTCAAAGGGAGCCGAGAGAAGAACTTGACATGATGAATATTGGATTGATACATTACTACTTGAGACATGAGGTTTCCAGTGATGATGATGGAAGAGGTACTATTGGTGGTTGTTTATGCTTGGGATTTTCTATGGTTTCTTAAAAGATCATGAAGTAGGATTATGTTGAACTAAGCACTATAGAGGAAAAATACATGATAGTTTGTGTAGGTAGTTATGAAGCAGTTTGGATCCATAAAATATTTGATGGAATTTTTGATCTCATAACGGATTCGACTGTGATACTATGTTGTATATAGATTGTCATAGAACCTGGTTTTCATGGAACTTAGAAACACATTACGATTCTAGATGTGATGCATATGGGATCTAAGAAGCCACACCAAATATCCATGAATGAACATGTAGTTGATGTAAGGGAAGTATGAATACTTTCAAGACAAGCTTGGGCTTATGGATTACTCCTCCCAGGTTTAGAGGGAGTGAGGATGGAAACATAGTTCTCCATGGGCCATGTATTGTAGCTAGGACTAATAGTTGTAAATCAAGTGCATGGACACAGATAGGGAGAATGATGGATTGGACAAGCATATTGGACATAAATTCTTGAGTCATGTATTGTGACCGATTAGGATTCACACCCTAATTCAATTACATTAACTCGATTAAAGAATGGTCTGGTGTATTGATATTTCCTTGTGACAAGTAGTAAATGGTCCCATGGAGGACATACTCTGATGAACCTAGGTGGAGTATGTACCTTAGAGAGGTAGTGTGGCGTCCTATTGAATGCCTCGCAACATTATGTTCTGATCTAGTGGAGAGAGAAAGCTTACTTGTCAAGGCCTTAGTAATTTTAAAATGTTGTTTATGATGATGTTATCATCAATGATGCTTATCAATATAGACCCTTTATTATAGAAATCTTGAAATTTATAATATCCCGATGAGCCATTATAAATACCTCCCTAGTTTAGAGGGACTGTTGAAATTGTAACTAGATTCGGTCTTCATACTGTATATTTGCCATTATGATTTCGGAAACAAGTAAAAAATTATTTATTTGAGTCAAAAGAAAAATTAGTTTGTCCCATTTATTCATTTAAAAGAAAAAATAAAATCTAATTTTTAAAGTTTATTTTTGTGTCCCCAAGTTGACCAAGTCATCCCTCCAGAAGTCAATTCAGCTTAGCCTTTAGAGGCATATTTTCTAATGAAGAGATAATTATATACTGCCATATATTCTCCACCCTTTGGAAATAAATTTGGACCTCATCTATGGAATATAAATTTGGATAGTTACGACACATGTCTATACGATATACGAGCTTCCTAGGACACTACTTTTCTGTGATAATGCAAGCTTTCTGGGAAATATTTTCTCTATGAAATGCGACCTACTTGAGGATTTTTATTTTTTTGGAATGTGATATATTTGAGGACAGTTACTTATGTGTAAATTGATCTACCTAAAGACTGTTATTTATGGATAATGTGAGCTACCTGAAGCACTCTATCTCTATGGGACATGGCATCTAAGGAAAAACATGTGGCAGACTTCTTGAATATCTTGTGGAAAAAGTTGTGGTAGAGTTTGGGCTATTGGTGGAGGGTTGACTTGGCACTTAGACAATTGGTCCACTAGTCTAATGAGAGATGACTTGGATTTATCTTGTTGACAAATATTATATAAGGAAAGGATTGTCAGTTTTTCCCCTTGTGGGTTTGCCGTGGTCTATGGACTCATTTTTGGTGTCTCTTGTCTCTTGTGCACTATGATCTCTACTTTGTTGCATAATTAAATGTATAATTTCCTGATGACATAATTGAATGAATATAATGCTAAAAGTAAAATATATCAGTCATAAGTAATTATCATGATTAGAAATTATAGCTTCCAATTTAATTTAAACAATATCAAAGTTTTAAAGGAACTCTCTTCTTTTTTACCATGATACTAGACTTTTCTCATCACATAATTTGGTGTGCATAGTCCTTTCACAAGAAGGAACATGTCTCTCTAGATCATACTTTCATCTTCAAATAAGACAATATCAAATTGTTAACCAAAGACTCATTTATGCCAACATTATCTATAGCTTAAATGACATCCAATCTCTCTTGCTCATCCAAATTCAAGGAAATACATTTCCAATAATACTTGAAGTAGTTGAACCTGTTATTGCCTAAATCTACCTCAGGCTTAAGGAAGGCAGAGCTCAGGGTAACATCATACCACGCTCAGTCTAGTAGCTAGCCCTACCAGAACAGGAGAGGGCTCTCTCTGGGTCAATCTCAGCGATAAGTAATCAATAGGGCTTGAGATGACTGAAATAAATGTTGATTTTAGGCTAGGTATATAAGTAGGAGGGTTTGATTGAAAATTGTGGGTTGAAAAGAGCAAGAGAAGGGACTATTGGGCTATGAATTTGGGGCTAGTTTCTGCCGGCAAACTTGGGGCAAAGTAAGTGCAATGTATAGCCAAATTAAAGATGTAATGAGAGAAGAAAATAGGAAAATGAATGCTGCCCTGTAGGCATCAATCAGGGGATGGATCTACAGTGACAACTTTAGAAGAAAGAGAAGCACCGGGTTACTCAACAGAGCATCTAACAAAGGATGGATTCTGAAAAGATAACCACTACATCAAACAACATAATCATTGTGAGAGGAGCATCATGCGTGGATGGATTCCTAACACTTCCCTTAGAGAATGATGTAAACAAATTAGCAGAAAAAACAAAGCATGGAAATGAATTTACAAGAAAAACATGCTACACATTAAACACCATGATGAATCCCAAATTTAAAGAGCAGAAAAAAGCTTTATTAAAATAATATTCGAGGAAAACTTTACACAATCCAATAGCAGCCTCCCTCTGCAACAAAAATCCAACCTCTACACTATGAAATTCATAAAATATATACATTTTCTCATCCTTGTACTAAGAGAATTGAGCTCAACCATTTTCTTAAAAAATAGAATCAGTTACATTAAACTTGGGCCGAATTTCTGAAAATAGGTGTTGAAGATGAACTGGTATCTTCTAAACCATAGCATCTGTTACAAAACTGAAAGATATTTTTGTAGATAAGGTCATGTGCGAGAGAAACCTATCTCAAATTTGGGAAATTCGTTTCCATTTGCTCGCAATATGTTCCACAAAATCATCTCTAAAACAGAAAATCATTAAAAATTTAAATCTGTAAAAATGAGCTGTAAAGATCTAGTCACATATCCCAATTCGTGACACCTTTGAATAAACTGAAAGAGTTTTTTGTTATATTGCTAGTGGTTAACAAAAACCTCCTTGGGTTTTGCAGAATTACTTTCCATCTGTTGTAAAATGGCCACGCACTAAAATGACTAAAACAGTAAAAAATATGAAAATTTTGCTTTATTTTAATGTAGGCTCCAAATATCACTGTATATCTCCCACATAGTAGCACCTGTGCATAAACTGAAGGAGGTTTTTGTTATTTTCTATGTGATGAACAAAAACCTCTTTCACTTTTGAAAAATTCCTTACCATTATTTCACAAACTGATTTTGTACTAAACTTTTCATTGTGTGCAGCAATTGACCTCAAAACATGCATAACCAAGAATCACTCATTCATTTTGATCATATCTTCTAATCTGGGAGCCAGTTACAGGAGTGTGATATACCGTTGGAAATATTTTTCCGAGATTCTTCTGATGGAAACACTTGTGACATGTTTTGTGCTGAACGTTCATGCGCAAAACATCTGACAAAACCAGACATAGTAAGAGCTCATGTTGACCCCTGGTGACAGGCTGCAAAGACTGACACTAACAGAACCATCATGAAAATTTTCTAATACATTAGATAGTTCAACAATATATTCAAAATTTCCAATATTCCTCATTTTCTAATCCATGGGATGATGATATAATCCCTTTGCCTTCTATATTATCAATTTGCAAATGAAAAAAGTCCGCCCTTCCTTGAATTTCATCTAGAATGCAAGTTCCCATGTTGAAATTTTCTGAACCCTTATAGCCTTAACCCATGCACTCTAGACATTTCATCAATCACACTTTTAGAAATAAATTGAAATATAAATTGAGTGACATCATTTATTGCATTATTGAGTTGCACATGGAAAGAAGACTTAGCTTCACAACTATATATTATGATGTAGCATAATTTTTTTCTATTTTAGAATTAAATTGATTAGCCCATGAAAATCATTCTCAGATAGGTTTTTCTCTGAAGAAAATGAGATTTTATATTTCTCTTTTCTAGGGTTTATATCTCTATATTTACTTTATTTCAATAAGAGCTTCGAAGAGATACTCAACACACAGGACATGTTGAGTATTTCCTTAACCATATGTCAATATAGTTGATCTGAAATGCATGGGAACAAGTAGGAAAGACCCATAATATGTCCTTATATTCATATTATCCAAGGCATAATATATATCTGCTCAATTATTTCAGCTCATGGGGAAATTTTGTTTCCACCAATTAACTTGTAAATTAATCCATTGTGTATATGAAGCAATGTTGATCTTGCTCACAAATTTCGAAGCACATCAAGCCTACCACAACATTTCTTCCACACGTATTCATATGGTTTGTGTTTTCCTTTGAGATAATTGTGGTCAATAATCATGCCAATGCGTCCATAATGTTTTTTTGTGTTTTATAATTTTGGAAGAACAATGTATCAGATAACTTTTAGAAGACAGTTATTGATTAAATATTCCGGATAATATCAGTAATTATAAGTAAGGGTTGTCTGTTTATCTCACATGGTGATTTAGATTTTGTAAATGGTTAAGTAGATTCATGTAAGAAGATGTAATTATCAAATATTCAGATTGAATTATTTAATTAATCATAAGCTAGAAAACCTCTAAACAGTGTTCAAAATTTCAACAAAATACATTTAACATTATCAAGATTATGACAATTTATAAACGAAAGGGACTTACATCAACAAAATGTTAAGTAAATCATTCTTTATATTGATAATAACTTCAGGAGGACTTATAAGATAACTAAAACACAGTTTATCTCACCTAATTATCTTGATAACAATCAAACATATGAAGACACAAAAATTATGAAAACTGAAAAAAAAAATTCACAGAGAGAACAAAGTTGTATGAGACAAATTCAGAATCCTTCTTCTATTATTGATGATAAAAAAAGACTTGTACAATTTCTGGTTACAAAAATTCACTTATCCAAGGGTGCAACCCTTAAGAACTCGAAATCAGATATTATATTGATTTCTAAAACTTAGAAATATCTTAACTGATTTACAATAATAGAATGAAGAAGAACAGAAGAAGGAAACAAATAGATGAAGTGTCTTTGTTTTCTTGGAAGTTGTTGAAGACTTGGCCCCTTTTGATGGAAGTTGTTGATGACTAGACCCTTGAGAATCTAATATGCTGGCAAGCTGTAAAAATTACCTTTTACTCGACGGTTTCACAAAATTTATCCCATTGATCTTGACTTGGGATTTCTACACTCATCATCTTTCTGAAAATTTCATCTACTTTTGTATATATGTCAAAAGTTGGTCTCTGAATGAATAAATTTTTGATTTGATGTTGAATGATCAAATCAAACTACAAAGCTTCAAGGAATTATTTCCCCGTAACTTTTCCTTTGATACCTGCAAATTTTGACGTATCTATTACAATTATGTATAACGTTTTACAATAATCTTATAATTTAATCAACTTATCATCTAATCCTACCAATCCTGGCAGTCCTTTATGATTCAAAAAATTAAACTTAGTATGAAATCTTTGAGCAATAGTATTCAAAGCTTCACATTTGGTTTGCAATTGGTTGATTAAATTTCTTTTCTGCAAAAATTTCTTGATATCCCAAATTGTTGCAGTTCTGTCTAGTATGTTGATTTCTTCCAACTCTTTTATGTTCTTTCATTTCATAACCTTGATCATGTGAGTGGCTTCACTTGGATTCTTTTTTAGATTTTCTTTCTGCACTTCAATAACTGCTCTACATTTGGTGGTGATCTCTTTTTGTTCGAAGATAATCTGTATGGATGGCCATACCTCTGTCATAGACTTGCTAATGTCTTCCCAGATGTTCTCCTTAGCTTCAACCAGAGTTCCTGCCATTAGATATTCACTCTCTAGTTCTTTTAACTTAAATGCTAAATGATGAGTCTTTTGCATTTCCTCCATGTATAAAGTATCAATTTTAATCTTCTGTGAGTCAAAAATTTGAAACCTCTGTTGTAACTTCTCATGCACCTCCTTCTAAATAGCCAAATTTTGTGCCAATTTTGTTGCATCAGTTGTTGTTGAAGATGATGAAATATTTGTTCCTGTAGAAGATGTTTGAGCTACTGTATTAGGATCAGTAGTCACCTGAAGTGCTAATTTCTCTTTCAGTAATTCTTCAATCTTTTCTTCCATCTTTCTAATTTGCAAATTTTGATTAATGATCAATTTCAGCATCTCTTCTTTTTTGTATTCATTCTCTGCAATCTCCTTTGTCTGTGGATCTTCAGTTGAGGGTATTTTGAGTTGTTTGATCAGAGAATATATGTCTACATTCTTCTTTTTAATGATTTCCTCAACTTCCTTGTAGTCTTTTGGATCATACCCAACTTTCAATACAAGGTCCTCCAAAGATTTTAATCTGTTGTCTTGGGCCAATTAAGACAATTTTTCAATCTTTAGCTGAGATTGAACATTTGATAATGTTTCTTTCAGTTTGGAGAGTGACCTGGTTGTTCTTGTCATTGTTGAAAATGACATCTCTCCATACTGCCTATGCATGCTCATCTGATCAATTGGATGGATCTGATCTGCATCAAGAGAGAACATCATCTTTTTGTACTCACCATGAGTCTTTGCAAATGGAAATGTTGCCTGCAGAAAGGCCATTTTCATCCTTCCTTTCTCATTGTCAAAGGTAGTGAGAAACCTATGCTGTGATGTTTATGTTTGCTTCCAGAATTGACTATAAAAATCAGATTTCAATTCTTCATTCTTGTGCTTGATGTCTAAGAATCTAGAGAAAATGTTTTGTTCTTCAAAATAGCTGGCATCTGAATTCTGGATGATCTCTAGTGGTTCTCTCAGAGGTGATGATGATGGAGGATTTTTAGGAACACTTGTCAATGTAGAAACTTCATTTTCTCCCAAATCTATAATTTCTAGTTGTTCTCCCTCTGACAGTAAGGTTGAAGCAATATTTTGCTTTTTGTGCTACAAGTTAAATTCCTTAGGAATTTCTTTGGCATGTGGAGGCTCTTCTCTCACTCTCTTCTACTACCTACTATCAGGAACATGGTTCTGTACACTAGAGGTTGAAATAAATTGTTCATCTGCCTCCTGGAGAGTGCATTCAACCCATTCATCTTGGTTCATATATTTCTCTATTTCTTCTCTAGAGGTATGAGCGTAGGAATTTGTCTTGAGTTCAATTATCAGAGTATAAATAATGCTATGGGGGTCATAAGACCAAGTAAAACTGGGTTGGAAACCCATTTTCTTTAACATATCATCTGCTTCAGCACTAGCTGCACTGGTATTGCAAATGAAGGATCTAATGCTAGCTTTGAGTTTAAACTGAGGTTTTCTCTTTCCTGAGACAAAATGTAACTCATCCATGTTTAACATTTTTCTAATATACTCTAAGGAGAAAACTCTCATAGGGACATATCTTGGAAGCTTATATGGTGGGATTTCAAGCCCATATACCGTGATTTTTGGGTAATTTTAATATAGGTACCAATCACCATTTTAACTTGCTCACTGAGGTGCAGGATCCTTTTGATTTCTTCCCCAATTTTGGGCTCTGATTGACTTATAAGGAGCTGCCCTACTAGGTGTATGAATGAGTCTATGAACTCTGCAAAAGAGGTTGTTGTTAATGAATCTCTGACCAAATTTGTCCATTGAATCATTGATTGATTCACTCCCTGTGCATCCTGCTTATTGAAGTGGATAGGAAGCATCTCTGCCTACTAAAAAAGAAACATGTGAACAATTACAGAAGTATAATTGAACACACCTTGTGTTGTAAAATTCATGAATTTTTCATGTATATTTTCAGCCAATAATTGGTTGTAATTATACATGAACAATTTTGATTTGTGTTTGCTAAAAATATATAAGAACCCCATGATGGGTTCATCAACAATTTGGTCATCTGGGTATCCTAACAGGTATGAAAGAAGAGAGATTCAGTGTTTGGAGGCTTCACGAAAGATTGAGGATGAGTATGGTGGATTTTTCTTGGGAAACTCTGCATTCTCAGGTAGGAATATCTCGAATATCTGGGCTCTCTGAGGGAAAGATAGGTTATGATAAAGGTCCATGAGAGAAGCAAGTGAAAAATTGGATAGGGAATCAGATGAAGGAATGAGCGGCATCTGTTTTATGGTTTCTAGGGATATGGTGATCGGAATGTATCCATTCTGAGCCACCACTGATTTGGTTATAGAATCATATTATTTCTAGCAGCAGGCAATGAGATCAGGAAATGAGTGGGTCTATGGAAAGGAAAATAGAGGAAACATGGACTCCCAGAACCTGATAGGGTCCTAGTTATCTATGTGCTTCTGTTTTAACCACAAATATAACTCATGGAAGTCAAATTGACAATGAGAATTTATGACTTTGAAGAAGGAATCGGCGAGGGGTATGAGGTGAAGGTTGAGTTGTGGTGTTACAGTAGGGATTTCTTCTGCAACTGTATTAGTGACCTCTGAAACTGGATTCATGACCTATACCTCTTCTGTAACTGGTTTCTTCAATTTACCTTTAGGGGTCGTTTGTTTTTTTAGTCTTGGTTTTGGGGGCCATGTTGATAGAGATATCGAATAAGGAAAGGGTTTTGAAGATCGGGTTGAAGAAAGGGTGACATGGATTATAGAAAAGGGATAGTGGTCGCAAAGTGCAGAGATGGAAAGTCATTTTAAAATAAAATGGAGGGGAAAAGCAATTTCGACGACAAAGTAAAGTGGAGTCAAGATCTTTGCAGATGATTTTATAGAGTGTTATCTGGTTTTAATGGACTGGGATATGACTGTAGGTGTTTAATGGCTCGGATGGTGTTTTAATGCCTAACGGTGCGATTAAACGGTTCAAGAGTGGGCTTAATGGCCAACGGGCATCAAATGGCTAAGGGCGGAACATTGGAGGATAACGACTGGGTGATGTGGCGGAATAAGATGGGATGGGAAACCAATGATTATGGTGCAGATAAGAATGTCTATTGGATGATGGCATGGAGGAAATGGTTAGTGGAGGCGAAAACCACTGGCAGATTTCGGGGGGGGGGGGTGTGTGCCTCCCGGTTGCCATTTTTGGATGGAGCATGTGCGAAACGATGTGGTGTTAACACGTCGCGAAATGTGGCAGCCATTAAAACCACATTTCGAACCCCCCCCCCCCCTCGCGTTAACGAGAAACAATCAGGGGGGGGGGGTCGCGAAGTGATCCTCCACTGTAGATCTGGAGCGGGTGTGAGATCTTCCATCCAAACATGTTGGCGCTTTACTCCCTTGATTTAACTTTTTTGTCGCGTTGTGACTTTACAATAAAATCAAATGAGCGCTTATATATATATCAAATTTAACAAAAAAAAATTAAACCCCTTTTAAAAGAATTTAACATTCATTAATTAATTTTTAATCCTTTTCAGTATTAGGCACATTTAAACAGGTAGCCATAGTTTTATTCTTCAAAACACTAAAGCATTCACATTTTTTATTTTATTTCTTTCCTAACATTTTTTCTTTTTCCTTGTTTCTTTAGAGAAAATCTATTCTAACATTTTATTTTGACATGGATATATAAAAATATAAACTTTCCTAACATTTTTTAATTTTTGTTTTTCATCCATATCCTAACTTAGAATTTTTATTTTTATTTTTTTTAAACTACCATGCTAACTTATTAAAACCAGATAATGTTACAACATTGGCTCCATTTGTGGACAACTTCCCCCTGCGGGATGCAGAGAACAAGTAGTTCCATGTGCCTTCTCCGCGGGCTATGGAGTCTTTATTGTAGAAAATAAACATAGTTGAAATGATAAAATAAAATGATAATGTACAATGATGATGTAGGATCTTCTTTAGTACTATATATAATGTTTCAAAAATCTTCCATTGACAGGCAGTGTTGAGAAATGTCCTTCCAAATTTTGTAGCACAAATGTGTTATTTCCCTTTACCTCTGCAATGTTGAGTGGTCCAGACCATATATTATCAAACTTGCCATGTTTACCTTTATATTCTATCCTATAATCCCATCTTAGGACTAAATATCCTTCTCTAAAATCTCTTTCCCTAGCCTTTCTGTCAAAAAGACTCTTCATATTATTCTGATATTTCCTTTGTTTAAATTGAATCTCATCTCTGTTTTCATTTAATTCAATAATCTGAGTTATTCTTCTAGAGAAATCATCAAGTTCATCAGTAGATTCTTGTAAAAATTTAATCATGGGGAAATCCAAATTTGTAGGAAAGATAACATCTTTTCCATAAACTAGTTGGAATGGAGATTTACATGTTGATCTTTTCGGAGAAATCTTGTTTTCCCGGACTGCATAGATCAAATGACTATCCCAATTTTTCTTATGGTCTTCTAAAGTTTTCTTGATCACCTTTACTAGGCTCTTGTTAGATGATTCAACAAGACCATTTCCGTCTAGATAATATGGAGTTGAATGGTGCAGTAAAATCTGATACTTTTGGCAAAATTCAATCATAGTTATGCTACTGAATGTTGTGGCATTTTCAGTTACTATTTGTTGTGGACAGCCAAATCTAGATAAAATTTTCTCTTCAATGAATTTGATTACAACTAAACCTATGGAATTTCTTATAGGAATGGCTTCTACCCACTTCGTGAAATAGTCAGTAGCAGTTAAGATCCATTTTTGTTGATTACTTGAAGCTAGGTGAATTTCACCTATAAAATATAGCCCCCATTGGAGAAATGGTGCTGAGACAACCACTGGAACTAGTGGAAGGGATGCTAGTTTTTGCTTACAAGAAAACATATGACATGGAACACATGCTTTGACCTTTGCTCCCGCTTGTGAAAACAGAGTAGGCCAATAGAATCATGCCCTTAGTATTTTGTATGTTGTTTCTCTCCAAGCATAATGGCCTCCACATATTCATGCATGAAACTGATCAATGATTCCTTCAGTCTTTGATTCTGTCAAGAAAAGTAGTAGAATGTTAAGAGGATATTTCCAATACAAGTTGGCATTAATGATACAGTATTTGATGGATTTCAACTTAAGTGTTTTGCATTGGCTTTTTGAAAACTTATTTGTACATTCAAAATGATCAAAAAATGAACAATATTTGCATACCAATCTAATAATACAAACTTCTCATCAATATGAACAAGGACTATTTGAGTTGAAGGAGAAGGTTATTGTGGATTCTTTCCCTGAATTCATTGTGAAGGTTCTTGTGGATTCTCCTCTTCTGCATTTAAGGAAGGTTATTGTGTATTCTCCCTTTCTAGATTTGAAGAAGGTTCTTGTGCTTCTTAGAGACTTCAAAATCAGAGTTTATACATAACACTTTTCAATTAGATTCAGCTAAAAATTTAGCTAAACCCCATCCCTTTACTAAATTGGTGGTTTTAATGGTGAGGTCAAACTCAAGAATTTGACTTATCCATATTCCTCTTCTTCCATCGTATCTGGTTGTGTAAGAACAATTTTTATAGCATTGTTAGTTACATAGGAAATAATGGTAGAATGGAGGAAATACATTCTAAAATATTTCACGGCTTGAACTAAGGCATAGGATTGTTTTTCAATGATATCATACTTGAGTTCTGTATCTCTCATGACCTTGCTAAAAAATGTTATGGGTTGATCATGATAATCTTCATTCTTTTGCAAAAGGACAGCAGCAAGGGTGGTTTCAGAAGCGAAAGAGAATATAATGAAAGGATACAAGTAGTTTGGACTGGCTAGAGTGGGAGCTTCAGAAATGGCTTTCTTTATTTGATCAAATGCATATCTTGCAGGAATGGTCCATTTTATTCATGGTTCTTTTTGAGAATATATGTTATATATTTAACTATTTTAGCATAGTTAGGCATAAATATTCTCAAAAAGTTAATCTTCCCTAAAAAGGCTTGTATCTCTTTCTTATTTCTAGGTAATGATAATGATTGAATATCAGAGACCCTTCTGGGATCAATTACTACTCAATCCTTTGAAATGATATGACCTAGTAATTTTCCTTCTTTGATGGAAAATAAGGACTTCTTAGGATTAAGAGATATTCCAAACTTTCTTCACCTATCAAAAACCTTCATCAAGTGTTTTAGATGTATCTGATCTAATTCATAAAAAGAGTTAAATCATCAAGATAAATAACAACAAATTTGTTTACCTTCCCAACAAAAGCTAATTCCATGGCTCTTTGGAATGTTTATCCTTCATTTGATAGGCCAAAAGACATCATGTCATACATGAAAGTACCCCAAGGTGTAGTAAAGGATGTCTTCTCTCTATTTTTTGAATTCACCAATATTTGATTATAACCAGAGAAGCCATGAAGCATAGAGAGCCTGTTAGCATCTGACATCCTTTGGAGTAACTGATCCATATTTGGAAGTGGATAGTTATCTTTTAGGGATGCTCTATTAAGGTTTCTAAAATCCACACAGAGTCTAATTTCACAATTCTTTTTTCTAACAGGGACTAAATTGGCAACCCAATTAGAGTATCTTAAAGGTACAATTATCTCGGCATCTAAAAGCTTCTTGAGTTCTTTTTCTATGGTGGGAATCAGAACTAGATTCATTCTTCTTAACTTTTGCTCATAGGGTTTTGATTCTAGTTTTAGTGGAATTTTATGCTCAATTAAAGATGTGTCATAAGTTTTAAGATTAGCATAAGACCAGGGAAAAAAATCTTTGTAATTCTTAAGAAGTTTGATAGATTCAGATTTAATTTTAGGAGTTAAAGATGCACAAAGCTTAATTTTTTTAATCTCTTCATTAGTACTAATATTACTGTCTTCAATGTCATCTTCTGGTGAAACAGAGAATGGATTTTTTGGAACATCATTTTGATCAAACAATTTTTCTAAAGGAACAAGTCCTTTGGGGATAAAATTATTTGATAGTTGTATAATATCATGATCAACTACCTTTGAATTTAGATCTAAATTTTCCTTGTCTTTAGTAGTTTCATTAGTGTCTAAGTTATCTTCTTCAATTTGTAATAAAGAAAATTCATTAATAACTTGAATAAAGGATTTCAATTGTTCGTCATCTTCAAATATTTGCTAATGCTTAAGATTTTCTGGAATTGATGGCCTATATTTTACTTGAATTTGGTATTGTATCTGAAATTTATCTGGAATATTAAAAGAACTAGCAGAAACAATTATTGAATCTGCATGAATGTTTTCATCTCTAGGAATAAAAGTGATATTAAAAGCATTAAAGGAATTTTCAATGGTGTCCCAAATTTCATTTCTGTAAGACCTAAGCCTAGGATGCTTTGTTTGACAAAGAGTCCTAACTTGTCTTACTATAAGTTCTGAATCAGTAAAGACACTCGAATTTTGGACCTTCAAACTTTTAGCAAGTTGTAATCCTAGGATAAAAGCCTCATACTCAGCAACATTATTTGTGAACTCAAAATCTAACTTACATGATTGAGTGATATTTTCTTTATCAGGTGAAATCAAAACAACACATACTCTAGCTCCATCTTTGGTGCAAGATCCATCAAAGAATAATTTCCAAATTTCGGTTTGAATAGATTTAGGGTTTTCAATTACATCCTCAATATTGAGTTGAGAATTCTGTGAAATATCTTATGATAGTTGGAAATAACTAAAATCCTGATCAACTGCATAAATGGGATGATTTATAGCCTGATAAACTTTGCAAATTTTTTTTAAGGATCTGACTTCCCTATATAACCTAAGTCTCTCTCCATAATATACAGGAATAGTGGCAAAAGACATATCCATTTGAAGGCTCCCTCCCAAATTTTCACAACATGATCTTGATAAAAGCATTCCAAATTTGGGGGAAATGTCAGTGGAAACTATGTCTAATACAACACTTTTGACTGGTATTTGATGTAAAGTTACCACTAGGTCTTTTATAAGTCCTAAACATTACACCCTTTTAGATTCAAAGGTATATAGGTCGTGATAGGTTCGAGTGATATCCAAATTAAGTTTTTCCACAATGAATTTAAGCATTAGGTTGTGCGAAGCTCCAGAATCCAACATACAATTATATAGCAGGGATACATGCACTTTCAAAGTCACATAAAACGGTGGTATGGATTCATCAATCATCTCAAAACTAGGACCAAAGGCTATGGTGGGTCTTTTATTTTGCAAATTAATAATATCTCCTTCAGCATCCACACTATAGTTTTGGACCCATTTTGCAACTTGACTCTTGTATCCTAGGTTTTTAGAAATTTCTAAAAGTGGAATTGGAATTTTAACTCTTTATAAATCTTTTTCCACATTAAAATCAGTCAATATAGTTTTATCAATTTGAGCAGAATCACTTGACTGGTTTAGAGGTTGAATAGAAGTAGTTTGAGTTTCAGTAGTTTTTACTTGAGGTTCAATAATTACAGGGTTTTTGGGAGGTCTACCAGGACCAGTTCTAGGTCTTAAGTCATATCTTCTATTGAGTTCTGCAATCAAAAACTTAGAAAAATATTGATATTTAGAAACCTGAGAAGTATATTGTTCTTCTTGAGGGATTTGACTTTGGGGAATAGGAACAATGGCAGTCTGAAGGGATGTATGATCTATGTTATTAATATCTTCAGTGATAGATACAGTATTTTCATCAGGTTGTTGATCATCAATCAACAACGGTGTGGGTACTTGTTGGTCATTATCCGACCTCTGAAGAATTTGTAATGGAGGAGACTTTTTATACTGACCTTGAACCTGTGTTTGGGGTCTAGAAACAATTTGTTGGATTGTTATTAGTTGATTTTCAATCTTTTAAATCCTATTTGATAGGTTTCTAATAAGTGATGTGATTTCATCAATTTTTGCATCTTCACTTTTATATTTAGAGGAAGAAGGAGGTTCCTGATTTGATTTTAATTTCTTTTGGGTTTTTTCAGCTTTAGCGTTTAGCTTGGTTGATGGAGACCTATTTGCTTCAACTTCTATAGCATTAGTTTGCATGTCCTATAAGGTTAGGGATGTCCTCTCTCTCAACATGACAGCAAATTCATCCTCAAAGGCTTTTGAAAATCTAACCTTAGTTGCTGCTACAGGAGGTTTACAATCAGGAGGCAGCTTGTGGTAAAGCTTATTAAATATTTTGATGAAATCAGCAACTGGTTCTCAAAATTCATTTTTATTTCTTTAAATTCAGTTAAGAAATACACAGGGTGCTTTTTCACTCCCCATTGATTTTTAAAGATATTAGTTAATTCTTGCCAAGATCTAATAGAATTAACTAGTAATTGCCTAAACCAAATCCTGACATTTCCTTCTAGGTATTGCAAAAACAATCTCATATAAATATTTTCATATTCTATGTTCATGTTATCTGCAAAATCCAAAAATGTTGTCATATGATCTTTAGTTGATAAACCAGTTTCTCCATTAAATCTAGGAAGGTGTTTTAGATATCCTGGATGAAAATCATTGAGGATAGCAGGAAGTAAGAGGGGCACATAAATTGCTTGTACAATTGGTCTAAAACTAGCTAGACTTGAAGATGTAGATGTAGAGGAATGAATATTAGTAGTTGAAGAGGAAGAAGTAGAGTTTGTAGGTGAAGATGGAGAGGAAGGAGGTGAGGAATGAGGTGGAGAATGAGGAGGAGAATGAAATGGGATGGAAGACCTTCTTCGGGACCTTAAAGGAGTTCTAATGAAAAAAAAATTAACCTCTTCTTCTCCTTCTCTGTGTTCAAATAAAGGATTGGAATAAAGAGAAAACAGATCTTCTGGTTGGTGTGAAGTAGAAGGTGCATAATATGTAATAGGGGAAATGAAATTAGTAGGTTTGAATCTAGGTAAGTTTATATCCAAATCCTGCTTTGATATAGGAGATTCAGAAGGTTCCTGAGATAATTTATAGGACTCCAAAGAATGAACTAACAAGGCTAATTGAAAATCCACTCCTTTAGATACTAAATCATGCATTATTTGAGGTATGTCTTCTGATTCTAAAGGAATGGGTGCAGATCTAAAAGGATCGGGAATTATATTGATCTCTTGTTGTGGGATAGAAGAAGGGGTTTGATGCCTTCTTCTAGAAGAAGCTCGGATTACCAGTCTCTCTGGATATGATAAAGGTTGGAAAATTTCAGAGTCAGATCGAGACCTGGTGTGCTTTGAAGGAGACAATTTGGTCACAGTGGAGTCGCCAGGTGAGAAAATTTTACCTAATTAAACATTTAGTCACATTAAAGGAATAGGGTTTTATCATTGTCCTAGGGAAAAAAAATCAAATTCATTCCCCGGCAACGGTGCCAAATTGATGTTATCCTTTGAGATAATTGTGGTAAATAATCATGCCAAAGCATCTATAATTTTTTTTTGTGTTTTATAATTTTGGGAGACCAATGTATAAGATAAATTTTAGCGAACAATTATTGATTAAATATTCTAGATAATATCAGTAATTATAAGTAAGGGATGTTTGTTTATATCTCACACAGTAATTTGGATTTTGTAAATGGTTAAGTAGATTTATGTAAGACTATATGATCATCAAATATTCAAATTGAATTATTTAATTAATCATAAGCTATAAAACCTCTAAAAAATGTTCAAAAGTTCAACAAAATACATTTAACATTATCAAGATGCTGACAATTTACAAATGAAAGGGGCTTACATCAACAAATTGTTAAGTAAATCATGCTTTATATTGATAATAACTTCAGGAGGAATTATAAGATAACTGAAACACAATTTATCTCACATAATTATATTGATAACAATTATACATATGAAGAGAAAAAATGTATGAAAACTGATTAAAAAAAAAATTCACAAAGAGAACAGAGTTGTATGAGACAAATTTAGAATCCTTCTTCTATTATTGATGATAAAAAAGACTTGTACAATTTCTACTTACAAAAATTCGCTTATCCAAGGGTGCAACCCTTAATAACTCGAAAAGAAAGTTATTTATATTGATTTCTAAAACTTAGAAATATCCTAACTGATTTACAATAATAATTAAATGAATAAGAATAGAAGAAGGAAATAGATCGATGAATTGTCTCTGTTTTCTTGGAAGTTGTAGATGACTTGGCCCCTTTTGTTGGAAGTTGTTGCTGACTGGACCCTTGAGAATCTGATGTGATAGCAAGATGTAAAAATCACCTTTTACTTGATGGTTTCACAAAATTTATCCCATTGGTCTTGACTTGGGATTTCTACACTCATCATCTTTCTGAAAATTTCATCTACTTATGTATATCTTCAAAAGCTGGTCTTTGATTGAATAAATTTTGATTTGATGTTGAATGATCAAATCAAAATGTGAAGCTTCAAGAAATTCTTTCCCTGTAACTTCTCCTTTGATACCTGCAAATTTTGACTTACCTATTGCAATTATGTATAACGTTTTACAGTAATCTTCCAATTTAATCCACTTATCATCTAATCCTACCATCTTGGCAATCCTTTATGATTCAAAACATTAAGCTTAGCATGAAATATTTGAACAACATTATTCAAAGCTTCACATTTGGTTTGCAATTGGTTGATTAAATTTATTTTTTGCAAAACTTTCTTGATCTCCAAAATTGTTGCAATTATGTCCAGTATGTTGATTTCTTCCAACTCTTGACTATTCTTTGAGTTCAGAACCTTGATCATGTCAGTGGCTTCACTTGGCTTCTTTTTGAGATGCTCTTTTTGCTCTTCAATAGTTGCTCTGCATTTGTTGATGAGATATTGTTGTTTGAAGGAAGTTGCAAGCAAATCCACTCAAGTAATTATTCATGACCCTTTCTATCAAGAGGTATTTTTGTAAAGAAAGAAACAGGCTGGTTGGATCATCAAATTTTAGTGCATGGAAGAAGATATCAGACTTAAATTTAATTGAAGATGAAGTAATGAAATATATCGAAGGATCTAATATTCAACCTCCAAAATAAGAAATTCCCTATTTATCAAAACTAAAGACTGCAAAACAAATATATGAGAAATTGGTGGAGCTATTCTCTGTGAGTATTGCTAGAGAAAAATTCTCTCTGAGACAATAACTATACAAAATGAAATTATCAAGGGAAGCAATAATTTCTCCATACTTTATGAGGATTTCTAAAATAAGAGATCAACTACAAGAACTAGGAAAAGTGATGTCTGACACTGAGATGACAACAGTGGTGTTGAATGCTCTACCAGAGAAATGGGGAAGCTTCACTTCTATTCTATATGGGAAGAAAGAAGCCACTCCATACCATGATTTATGGTCTCTATGTAAAATAGAAGAAACAAGACTAAAGGCCAAAGCTGATACAGGACCAAGTGAAGAGAATCATGCCTTTGCAGCCTCACACAGGAAGAAAGGAATATTCGGAAAATTTGGCCCTCAGAATAAAAGAAGAAATATGGACAACATGCAATGCTTTGGATGTGATGATCTTGGACATTATAAAAGAGATTGTCCTAAATATGGAAATGGCAAGAGGAGAAAGGAAGAATCCCATGTCACGTATGAAAGAGAAGAACCTGACACTAAAATATCTAAGAATGAGGAAGCAAGAGATCTCTATTATGATTGATATCATCTTCCTATATAAGTGATCTCTAATTAGTTATGATAGCATGTAGAAGCATCTCAATAAAAGCATGGAAGCAACTCTCAATGAAAAAACTTCTGGAAAACCTCACTACTAAAAGTAAAAGTCATGAGATCAAGGGTTATCATGGAGACATAATTCTGGTATGTGATGACATATTGATGAAGTAAGCCAAAGGAATGAAGCTATTCATTCTTGAGAAATTGCTACAGGATGACTCAAGGGAAAAAGGGTATGAGGTATGTATATATTTATATGCTAACATTGGATGTTGTGAAGTCATGTCATATGGTTGCAGTTAATGAGCTTTTATATTTAGAAGTATGATCTATGGAGGAGTATCTCTTAGTGCACGGACAGATGAAATCAAAAAAATATGTCCTCATGAAATATGAGGTGGTTGTATATGAATGAAAAACTAGAAAAGGTGTATGTTCCTAAGAATCAAGAATGTGCAGAGAGGAAGAGATCATGAAATCCAACCATGGCAAGAGGCAGTTATCATCTAGAGATCAAGAAGATGTGACTAAGAGATCTCCTGGAAAGATATGTAGACTCTGACGAAAGAAGAAAACCCTTGGAAAAACATATCATTAGGAGATGTGTCAATCTATATGAAGGATGCCAAAGCGTACAAGAATATGCCATGGTGAAAGATCATCACTCAGGTAATTTTTGTTCTAAAAGGTTCATAAGTATATGTTTATCTGGATGAATTACAGGGCTACTAATCATGAGAAAGGATGTATGATCCTTGGAGATGATTCAAAGGAAAGTAGCGTGGCATAATAGTGGACCAGATAAAGAAGTCTGATGAATCACTTTCTGACAGTTGACATGACTTAGGATGAAAGTGATGGATGATTTGTGCCCTATGAAGCTAAAAGTTGGAGATTCCTCAATATCGAAATCCATGACATCGAGGACAGGAATTATTCATGAGCAACTGGGTGTATCACCATTGTTATTAGAGGTCCCTGGTTAAGAGGGAGCCCGATGATAAGTTTCTTACTTGGAAGAAACTTGGTAATTCCTAAGAATGAGATTAGGTACATTCCTTGTATAGGAATGAGTACATTCCCTTGTTGAATAGGTCCTCCCTGGTCGAGAGGGAGAGGGAGACACATAATTATGGTCTTGGGAAGATAGAATGGAGGATTAGGTAAGCATCTGGCATTTGATACTCTTTGAGAATGTGTTAGGAAATTCAAGATAAGAGTAGTCGAGGTCCGATATTCTTTGAGGGCTAGCTACCCAAGAGAAGAATATTCTAAAAAGGTCATACTTTGAGAACACCTGGGTGGAGTATGTACCTTGGAGAGACAATGACGAAGATGTCTATAAGTCATGTGTCTCACCAGCATTGTAGCCCATTGTCTCGTTGAGAGATTGGGTTGTTAGTCAAGGCCTTGCACTAGGAAAATGTTGGTTGATATGATGTTACATAGATGCGATTACCAATCTGATTCTTCTTATGAGATTCTTCAATTTGAAAGTAACCATGTACCTGTATGAATACCTCCCTAGTTAAGAGGGAGTGTTGAAAAGTGTAACTAGATCGGTATTCATGTTGACTATGTAATTATGTGTATATGTAAAGAAGAAGTCAAAGATAATAAAATATATTTGGTGTAATTTCTTCATGGGTTTCATGAGAAATATTTTTATGTAGATAGACTTCTTCTTGATGTCTACTAGGTTTAGGTCTTCTAGGCATAGAATATAATTATGTTTCATGTATATATATGAAGGAATCTGTCTTCAATATATGCTCTGGATCTTGTCAAAGCCTTGTATTACATCCAAGAAGTTTATGGAAGAAAATTTCCTCAAACCGACTTCTCTCAAATGATGAAGAATAAGTTGTTGAAGTCGGCCTACAAGAATACATATAGGTCAGCCTAAAAGCTGAGTCATCACATATATATATTCCTCTATTCATGTGGATAATAGATATACAATTCAATGCGTATTACTCTGAAATTTTCGGATAAGTCTGAGCCTACACCACAGCAGAGACAACAAGGGAATTACGGACACCATAGCAGAGACTACATGTTACAAAAGGAATTTGGATAAGTGAGTTCATAAAAGTGCAGGCCTAAAGGTAAATGCGAAAGTCAAAAGTCTGAATTTGATACAGGAAGGTTTGCAGGAAAAATCTGAAGATATACTAACTAATAATTGATAACAACACTCAGTCTAACACGCGTCAATCCAAGTGCGGATATAAAGTGAACCTTTACGTGAAAGCAGTGTGGACATACTCTAGGTTATAGAATGGATATATAACAGGATTACATTGTGGATATAAGAAAGAAGTAAGTTTGGATAAGGAGCAGAAGAATAGCTTTCATCTCTGAGATAGATTGCAGACAAGAACAAGCTAAGTGTGCAAATACAAAGGAAGAATTCAGTGCAAAAAGACTGCGAGGTTATCAGTCAATGAATGCGGCTACACACATTGCAGATATAGTGCTAGATATAAGTGCAGATAGATTCAAGCAAACAATGCGGATAGTAAAGAATAAATAATGGATAGTCAATCACAGATTGCAGATAGTCAACTACAAGATTGCAGATAGTTTGAAGGAGCAGACTTAAGAAGTGTTGATATAGAACTAAGTTTTTTTTTTGTGTATCTTTTGCATGTTAATAATTGACTTGATGAAATATTAACTAAACTAAAAAGTAAGAAGACATAAGTATCGCAAGTAATTATCAAGAAGAGTTTTTGTATTAACCTACAACCCTACAAATTCTCAACAACTCAAGAATTGTAAACCTTTGTTGTAACTTCTCATGCGCCTGCTTCTGAATAGCCAAATATTGTGCCAATTTTGTTGCTCCAGTTGTTGTCAAAGATGATGAAAGTTTTGTACGTGAAGAAGATGTTTGAGCTATTGTATTAGGATCAGTATCACCTAAAGTGTTGATTTCTCTTTCAGTAATTCTTCAATCTGTTCTTCCACATTTCTAATTTGCAATTTTGATCAATGATCAATTTCAACATCTCTTATTTGTTGTATTCTTTCTATGCAATATCCTTTATCCGTGGATCTTCAGTTGACGGTAGTTTAAGTTGTTTGCGCAGAGAAAAGATGTATGCATCCTTATTTTTAACGATTTCCTCAACTTCCTTGTAGTCTTTTGGATCATACCCAACTTTCTCTACAAGGTCCTCCAAAGATTTTAATTTGTTGTCTTTGGCCAATGAATACAGCTTTTCAATCTTCAGCTGAGACTGAACATTTGATAATTCAACTTTCAGTTTGGAGAGTGACATGGTTGTTGTTGTCATTGTTGAAAATTACATCTGTCTAGACTTCCTATGCATGTCCATCTGATCAATTAGATGGATCTAATTTGCATCAAAAGAGAACACTGTCTTTTTGTACTCAGCATGAGTCTTTGGAAATGGAACTGTTGCCTACAGAAAGGTCATTTTCATCCTTCCTTTCTCACTGTCAAAGGAAGTGAGAAGCCTATGCTGTGATGTTGATGTTTGCTTCCAGAATTGACTATAAACATCATATTTCAATCCTTCATTCTTGTGCTAGATGTCTAAGAATATGGAGAAAATGTTTTGTTCTTGAAAAGAACTAGCATTTGAATGCTGGATGATCTCTAATGGTTCTCTCGTAGGTGATGATGATGGAGGATTTTTAGGAACACTTATCGATGTAGAAACTTCATTTTCTCCCGAATCTATATTTTTTTGTTGTTCTCCCTCTAACAGAAAGGTCGAAGCAGGCTTTGGCTTTTTTTGCTGCAAGATAAATTCCTTAAGTATTTATTTGGATGTGGAGGCTCTTCTCTGACTCTCTTCTGCTTCTTACTATCAGGAACAAGGGTCTGTACATTAGAGATTGAAATAACTTGCTCATCTACCTCCTGGAGAGTGCCTTCAACCCATTCACCTTGGTTCATATATTTCTCTATTTCTGCTTTGGAGGTATGAGTGTAGGAAGTTTTCTTGAGTTCAATTCTCAGAGAAGAAATAATGCCATGGGGGTCATAAGACCAAGTAAAACTCGGCTGGAAACCCATTTTCTTTAGCATTGAATCTGCTTCACCCCCAGCTGCTCTGGTATTGCAAATGAAGGATCCAATTCTGGCTTTGAGTTTAAACTGATCTTTTCTCTTTCCTGAGACAAAATGTAACTCATCCATGTTTAAATTTTTTTTATATACTCTAAGGATTAAACTCTCATAGGGACATATATTGGAAGCTTATATGGTGGGACTTCACAGCCATATCCCTGATTTCTATGTAATATTGATATAGGTTCCAATCACCAGTTTTAGCCTGCTCACTGAGGTGCAGGATCCTTTTGATTTCTTCCCCAATTTTGGGCTCTGGTTGACTTGTAAGGAGTTGCCTTACTGGGTGTATGAATAAATCTATGAAATCTGCAAAATAGTTTTTTGTTGATGAAGCTCTGACCAACTCTTTCTAGTGAATCACTGATTGATTCACTTCTTGTGCATCCTTCTTACTGAAGTGGATAGGCAGCATCTATGCCTACTGAAAAAGAAACATGTGAACAATTAAAGAAGTATAATTGAGCACACCCTTTGTTGTAAAATTCATGAATTGTTCATGTATTTTTTCAGCCAAGAATTGGATGTAATTATACATGAAAAATGGTGATTTTTATTTGCTGAAAATAGATAAGAATCCCATGATGGGTTCATAAAAAAATTGGTCACATGGGTATCCTAACAAGTATGAAAGAAGAGAGATGACGTGTTTGGAGGCTTCAAGAAATATTGAGGATCAGTATGGTGGATTTTTCTTGGGAAACTTTGCATCCTTGGGTAGGAATATCTCAATATATCTGGGCTCTCTAAGTGAAAGATAGCTTATGATAAAGGTCCATGATAGCATCAGGTGAAAAATGGGATATGGAATTAGATGAAGGAATGAGCAGCATCTGGTTTATGGTTTTTGGGGATATGGTGATCAGAATGTTTCTATTCTGAGCCATCACTGATATGGTTATACGATCATGTTGTTTCTGGCACTAGGCAATGAGATCAGGAAATGAGTGGGTTTGTGGAAAGGAAAATAGAGGAAGCATGGACTCCCAGAACCTGATAGGGTCCTGGTTATCTATGTGCTTTTGTTTTAACCACAGATATAACTCATGGAAGTCAAATTGAAAATGAGAAATTGTGACTTTGAAGAACGCATCGGTGAGGGGTATGAGGTCAAGGTTGAGTTGTGGTGTTTCAGCAAGGATTTATTCTACAACTGGATTGGCGACCTATGAAACTGGATTCATGACCTGTACCTCTTCTGTAACTAGTTTCTTCGATTTAACGTTAGGGGTTGTTTATTTTTTTAGTCTTGGCTTTGGGGGCCATGTTGACAGAGATATCAACTGAGGAAAGGGTTTTGAAGACTGGGTTTTAGAAAGGGTGGCAGGGATTATAGAAGAGGGATAGTGGTCGCACAGTGCAGATATGGAAAGTCATTTTAAAAAAAATGCAGGGTAAAATAAATTTTGACTAGAAAGTAAAGTGGTATCAGGCTCTCTGCAGATGATTTATAGAGTGTGATATGGGTTTAATGGTTTGGGATATGACCATAGACATTTAACAGCTTGGATGGAGTTTTAATGCCTAACGGTGTGATTAAAGATTTCAGGAACGAGCTTTAATGGCCAATGGGCATCAAACAGCTAAGGGTGGAACATTGAAGGATAACGGTTGCGTGATGTGGTCGGATAACATGGGACGGGAAACCAACGGTTATGGTGCGGGGAGGGATGTATGTTTGCTGATGTCACGGAGGAAACAATTATCAGAGTCAAAATCCATTGGTGGATTTCGGGGTTACCTCTCGGTTTCCTGTTTTGGGCAAAGGGGGTGTGAAATGATGTGGTGTTTCCACGTTGCGAAATGTGGTGGCCATTAAAACCACATTTTGGACCCCCCTCACCCCCCCCCCCGCCTTAACAAGAAACAGTCGAGGAGGTCGTGAAGTGATCCTCTGCCGTAAATCTGGAGCAGGTGTGAGATCTATTGTCCAAATAATGTCAGTGATTTACTCCTTTGATTTGACCCTTTTGTCACGTAGTGACTTTACAATAAAATTAAATGAGTGCTTATATATATATATATATCAAATTTAACAAATGAAAATTAAACCCCTTTTAAAATAATTTAACATTCATTAATTAAATTTTAATCCTTTTCTGTACTAGGCGCATTTAAACAGGCAACCATACTTTTATTCTTCAGAACACTAAAGCATTCACGTTTTTTATTTTATTGCTTCCATAACATTTTTTCTTTTGCCTTCTTTCTTTAGATAAAATATATTCTAACATTTTATTGACATGGATGTACAAAAATATAAACTTTCCTAACATTTTTTTATTTTTCTTTTTCATCCATGTCCTAACTTAGCATTTTATTTATTTTTATTTTTTTAAACTACCCTGCTAACTTATCAAAACTAGATAATGTTACAACAATTATATTCTAACAAGTAGGCAACAAGTGTCCTTGTGTATGTGAGACACTGAAGTGCAATATTTGCAAAGCAGTTATTCCCACAATTTATCAACCCACATGGTGGCATCCTTAGTTTGTTCCAATTGAAAAGCTTCATGAATGTTTCACATGTAAACAATACCTTTTTAGGCTTCACTAATACATCATTAGTACTTCCACTGGAGTATTTTAGTTTGTGACCTTGATTCCAATGTTTGGTTTGGAATTCCAATGAGTTGTCCCCTCTCTTGAGGATATGTTGACAAAGAGATGTATGAGTGGAAAATTTCCCTCCATGAAGAAAATTTCCCCTTTATGCTCAAAAAAATATTTGTGAGCCACATTATTTACACACATATCAGGAGTTGGAGAGATGACCTTTCACTTATTGATTGGATTTGAATGAGGGTCTTCATGTACTTTGGATTTATCATCAACCGCCAGGATCCATGGTGAGAGAACTAGAACTTCCCATCATAACAATGATTCATTAATAGATTGCATTAGGTGACGATTAGGCCATTTAAAAAAAAAAAAATCTAAGTAATGCAATAAGAACGACCATGAAACTTTAAAAAATAAATGGGGAACCAAAAATTTTAAATGTACAGGGAGAATGTTTTTGGGGGTTGTTGTAAGGCCTTCAAAAATTGGCTAACTACTAGTAGAATCCAACATCTCTAGCTTCATCCCTTCAAAATATGAAGGCGTAATAGTGATTCGAGGAAGTAATGAATGAATATTGTAGGCACTGCTTTGAGCTACTTGACCATTTACAGATGTTCCATTTGTCTATCTCATAGTTAGGTCATGGTAATCCTTAATATTTGTGAGCCACATTATTTACACACATATCAGGAGCTAGAGAGATGACCTTTCACCTATTGATTGGATTTAAATGAGGGCCTTCATGTACTTTGGATTTATCATCAACTGCCAGGATCCATGGTGAGAGAAATAGAACTTCCTGACATAACAATGATTCATTAATAGATTGCACTAGGTGATGATTAGGCCATTTAAAAAAAAAAAATCTAAGTAATGCAATAAGAACGACCATGAAACTTTAAAAAATAAAGGGGGACCCAAAAATTTAAATGTACAAGGAGAATGTTTTTGGGGGTTGTTGTAGGGCCTACAAAAATTGGCTAACCACTAGTAGAATCCAACATCTCTAGCTTCATCCCTTCAAAATATGAAGTCGTAATAGTGATTCTAGGAAGTAATGAATGAATATTGTGGGCACTGCTTTGAGCTACTTGACCATTTACAGATGTTCCATTTGTCTATCTCATAGTTAGGTCATGGTAATCCTTAAGCACTAACCAAGAGTTCATCCACATTAAGTCTTCAATAATTACGTAGATAACATGACAAAGGGTTTGTAATTTTCAAAACTTAAAACGAGTTTATGGTGTTGCTCTGCTGCCACGGAGAATCCATAGCCTTGACAGAGTCATTCTATAAACTATAAGAATTGCTTCGCTACCATCGAAATGCCATAGTCCCAGTGAAGTTACTTTCATCACCCACCTATTCAGAAAGCCTTTCTCATGTATTTCCACTTTTATTATTTTCTTTTCTTGGTGCAAATTTTCATCAAATTTTATTATGACGCTTTTTTCTGGGGAGGTGAGGGATCCCAAATAATTTTCAAAAATCAGTTGGGTTGTTTCCTTTTTTACAAAAACTAAAGATTTTATGATTTCTATTTTCCCTCTTGTAATATCTCCATATCACATCTCCAACACAGCGGTGAAAATTAAACGCACAAAAACAAACATTTAGGACCAGAGTATAATTAGAATTCTAGTTATAGATGTTTTTCCTATGAACTTATTAGATTTCCCCACGAGTATCGACTCGTATTTTCCTTGGTAATAGGTTAGACTCAGAAAATCTTTGGGGCATAGTTCTATATGAGGGTATACTAGTGATTTCCTCTTAGATCGACCATAATAATCGCACACGACCACTTATTAGAATTTCAACATTTGGGAAAGGCGGGTAAGGGAAGCTCTTTATGGATGTATTTATGTAAAGGGTTGAAAAAGAAAAATAAATGCAATGAAACAAAGCTAAATGGAAAAGTAAATAAACAATGCAAAGGAAGGAAACAATACCTAAGTGCAATGAAAGAGAAAAAGCAATGCAAGGAAATAAAGGTAAATGAGAAATGAAATGGAACTAACTACATGCAAAGACCAATTGGAACTACATGTGAAAGAAAACAAAATGAAAGGAATGAAACTAGCTACCAAATAAAATTAGGCATGCATAACTACTCTAGTAAGCAAGCAAACTAAAACTAGTCATAAACCTAATTTAACTCAAGAGGAGATCGTGATCAGGTGAATTTGAACTTTCAGTGGAGCCACTTGAGTTGTTATCAATTGAAATCATATATATATATATATATATATATATATATATATCAACGATCAACACTGATATTAAGCAATGTGCATAAGTAGAGATATTTACCTTTGTATCAAGCACAAGAGAGATAATGGGTTGTTCATTTGAAGAAAAAATTACTATAAAGGACTCTTCTAATTAATCCACATTTCTATCTTCATATTTAAAATGATTGACTTGGAAACCATGAAATTATTTCAACTATGAGCATGCATTTAGTGAAAAAGTACTATGAAGAGAATTTTGTGAAAAAAAATTAACATGATCTAGTTTAGGGATCTTATTAAGCTATTGAGGTCCTGACATAACCATCAACTACAGCTAAAGTGCCTCATTCTCCTAATAAGTCTCTGAAACTCCAAATATTGAACAATTTAATTGTGGTGGATTGGTAAAATCAACCAATGCGTATGTGGAACCATCACTCTATGTATTATCAAAATCATTACTAAATAGATGACAAATTTTAAAGTCATTTGTTTGATTAGATGTTTTGATTCCTCTTAACTGGTATTTTAAAAAGCAAGACGCTTCATTGATCATAAATGGAGATGAATTGATAGGAAGAATTTCATGAACAGTCTCAGTTGTAGAATTTTTTTCTTCCCATGCAGAGGATTGCAAAACCAAAAGAGATATGGGAAGTAATTTTATTTTTTTCCTCTTCCATAAGTAATACTTTAATATTTTTTACTTGATTAAAATCTAGACCGATGGAGTGGGTATTTAGAGAATTTAAAATGATTCCTTGTGTAGCAGATTCATCAAACAAGTCAGGATATAAGGAATAGTGAGTTGAGGATGAAAGAAGATGGAAAGAATCTCTTGAAGAAGCATCAATTCCCATAGGAGACTCTTATATAATCAATTATAATTCCAACCATAGATTTTGCACATTTATATCCTCTTGTGGGATCAACATATCAACATGTACGTTATGCTCTATGGGACTATTTGAACACTCAACGTCATCCAAGGCAATGTCTTGTTCATTACATGGAGATAAAGATAAGAGCATATTATGAGGATATTCAAGGATGTTTTTTAATTGAGGATTAACGAGATCATCTTGGATCATGAGATAGTTTACCAATTTCATTTCAGCTTATCCCACTTATGTAGTTTGAGATAAGACAACTTTGTTCCTCTTTGTTTGAAATTTCTTCATTATCTATTTCATTGATAATTGAGATTCCATTGTTTGCACAAGAGATCATTTCATTTGGTGATGAAGATGGAGGAGGATGAGAGATATTAGAGGTGTCAATTTCCCCTTTTGAGGCCTCATATTTTCCTTGAATCACATCTGGAAAAGAGGAAAAATTTGTCATGATAAAACTGAGCATAATATTTTTCTCATTTGTAACTTGCAGATCATTAGAAACGTCTTGTAATTGATTTTCAATATTTGATTCAGATTTATAGTGTTCCACAAAAAGGTAAATCAACTATTGAAACATTTTGTCCAAATGATCCAAATTCACACCATTCAAAGGAAATCTATAACAAAGATTGAGAAATCTATTTACAAAATCTTCCAACGATTCATCTTGTTTCACTCTAGGCTCATTGATCCTTTTATATAATTTCTCATAACTATACTTTGCAAAAGTATATAGAAACTCATCAATAAATTGTTTCAATGAATGAATAGATGTGGTTGACAATGTTTCATACCATCCTTTAATGCAGAATTCAAAAGTCAGAGTGAAAAATTTGCATATGTTAACTTCATGGGACACCTGATTAAAGATATGACTTTTAAGAAGATGCAAGATATGGTGAGATGCAGAGATTTCACCCTCACAATCAAAATTATTTTTTGACAAGAGATTAACTATCTCAATATGAGTTCTGAAATCTACTTTTTGAGAAACACAACTTCAAATAAGGATTTTGGATGGACACGTTGAAAATAAAACTTTAAGATGTGGGAACCATAGGGACAGTTTGTCATCCACCTTCCTTCTAGCGTAAAAAAACCTTTGGCGATTAATTTCGATCCGTCAACATATTAATAAATATTTAATAACAAATACTTACATTTTTAATATATATATATATATATATATAGTAATTAAAGTGAAATTTTATTAAAAATAAATAAATTATTTAATTTTTTAGATAATTATATTTTAATATTGAAATAGTTAATTTATAATATTTTAATAAATGAGTTTAAATATTTTATGTTTTTAAATTTCCTCAATAATCATTTAAGGCATAATATTTAATAAAATCTCAATTTTACATTATTTAACAGTAAAAGCTTACATTGGGATTATGCAATTTCTACCACTAAAATGTATTATTCCAAAATTTTGACTTGAAATAATGAGAAAAGACGCACCCAAAATATTTTAATATCATAATAGACTAGAGTTATTTCAATATTAAAAAATGTTATCAACTCTTTGGATTTAAACTTTCTAATTTTTCTCATTAAAAAAACAAACATAATCTTAAAGATGATAACTAATTGTTTTGCAACTGAAGATTGTGTTATAATAATATTACCACTAAGTTTTTATTAACTCTACCATCATCCAATTATTAGTCCCTGCCGCCTGCGGCTAAGGCAGCGACTATAGTAATTGTTTTTCCGATATTAGCATTAGTTAATAGACTAATTATTTGTTCCTATTAAGCTTTAAACAAATTTCTTATTGTTCCTCATTACGTTATCAAATTTTTACGCAAAGTTTTTAGGGACAAACAGTTTTGCCATCTAATTTGGCCTCTTTCCGAGGCAGACAAAGGTAGAGCATATAATATGTTGCTTATTTTTTTAATTTTCTGATCATATATGATCACCATGTAAATTAATACTAACATTAATTTACAATATTAAATGTTATACTATTTTTTCAGCTCTTATGCCTTATGCTATGTTATTATTTTATTAATTAATTCCCACCGCCAACTACACATACATGTAGTTTGTGTAGTTTGTGTGCTACCACTTTGCAAGCCATAGCAACACTGCATGTTAACAACCTGTCCATCAATAAATTTTAGCTTCCTTCCTTCCGGAACTACGGCCCTACCTATATTAGTCAATAGGAGCTGGTGAACTACCTCCTTTGGAGTGGCTTCAATCCGATCAAACCTCTCAAATCAATGGAAATTCCATAGGGAGTGTTGTTATCATTGGCAACAACCCGAATCTCTGTAGATCCTCTGCTGAATTTAACTGCCTCTGTTTTAATGGTCCTAGACAGCTGCAAAGTAGAAGGCAGAAAAGAAGAGGAATGCAGATATGTCCGTCAAGATGAAGGAAATGAGATACTGGGTGTCAGATTACAAACTCCTGAGCGGGCACTCGTGGGGGCTGAAGCAAACTGTGATGAGAAAAGTGCGGCCCTATTCGACCTAGGTTCCTTCTATACGCCACTGGATATTGTTGCAATCACACCAAATGGTACAAAGCTACAAATAAATGCATGATAACTAGTAAAAGTACATCTATGTTCAATTTTGTAAATGCAATGCAGGCCATACTTGGTCCTTAGAACAGACATTGAAGAAGCTATATTCATATATGATATAATAGTATGCAAATAAATTCATGGGTAATTTCTCTTTGCTGTTCTTTACCATTTGTTCATAATACTCTACAAACAGAATTTTTTTCATCAGCATTTGTCTAGTGTACTTACATGCACAAACTAGTAAAAGTACATCTATGTTTCAATTTTCTAAATGCAATGTAAGGCATACTTGGTCCTTAGAACAGACATTGAAGGAGCTATATTCCATTTAGAGAGATAGTTATGCCTATATTAAAAAAAAAAGAGCACATATGATATAACAATATGAAAATAAATTCATGGGTAATTTCCCTTTGTTGTTCTTTACCATTTGGGTAATCTGAGCGTCTTTTGGCAACTGAAGAATTTGTATCGGGGTCCGGAGAAGCTACAGGTTCCAAATCCTCGGCTACCTGGTCAGCTGCTCGCCCCAACCCCTAGTTGCACGAGTAGGTAGTGCATATGATGCAGGGAATGAATATCTACATCGTATGCATAGTATAGATAGAGAAACGAGAAGAGTACGTTGTTGAACTTGAACTTGACAGGGTTAAGCCTCATATTTTAGAGTTAGACAAAAACATGAGGAGCGTCGTCCTGTCCCTTTCATAATGGACTCAAGAGTGAGAAAATCCTCGGTTGAACTAGAATTAAAGCATCTTGTCCAGATGTCAGAGCAGACAATGGAACTTAGCACACTGTCACTAATTCGAGAGCTGGATCATTGTTTCAAATAACTTTTTCGTTATTAAGCTAACTATGTATGCCTCAAGAACGTGTTTCATACTAGTGCAAAAATTTAGCAACGCAATGGACATACTCGAGCTCGAGCGCGGGCACGTGGGTTGCATGCAAGTCAACATGCCTCTTAAATGTTTATTCACTTTTTTGGTTTTTTTCAATTATTACATATTTTTTCATATATTAATTGTTTTATTTTTTAAACAAATAAAATGTTTACATATATTAAACTGGATGCACATGGTCCTATTGCAGGAGCTGCTCTATCTACAACTATCTATAGCTTGAATCTGTAATTTTTTACGTACTGAATTAAAAAAAAAAAAACAAGTCAAATCATTAATGAATGGTAATTTAGCAGCACCGTCGAGACATAATGCTTGCGATTCATATCAATTTCAAAATCAGTGGGATTCTATAAGCATTAGGATAGGATTTTGTTTCTATTTCAGAGTTTTCACACATTTTCATTAAATTTTGTTAAATAGCTTCTACCACCTATGTTTCTATTCGAACTGTGTATTCTGGATATACAATAATTAGTAAGTCACATTATCGTATTTTCACCCCAAAATGTCCAGTAAGATGCCTACTATCCTCTAGTCCAGAGACTGAGTTAATGTCTTGATAAAACGCTATATTCTACTTCAGGTTTACCTGACGTGTCAATTGCATCAGCAATCAAAATTTCAGAAGGTATCCAAACGAAATTCATATCAATATGTTTGGGAAGATTCTCCCCACGCTTCACATCTACAGATATCTCATGTACAACTTCCATTGTAATATATTTGTTCAATTCATGTAGAAACAGTGTTGTCGTTATGACAAGCCAAATAATAGAGACTACTGCTCCAGAAGATGTCCTTTGAGTCAAGTGCTCTTCAACACGAGGTAAAGTATCAATATTTTTCAATAATTACTCCATGATCGATCTGCAAATTGAGACAATTTGAGGAAAATGATGTCATCCAACGGAATTCAAGCTCCAATATTCTCTTGGGTCGTGAGAGCAATGCACACAAGAGATTTCCCTCTTTTGACTGTGTTGTCTAGTAACACGGAGATGTTGCATTGAAACCATTGTTTGATTGCTTATTGAAGCTGTGGGTAAGTGAAACATCATGAAATAAATAAAATGAGTTTCAAAACAATTTTGAACTATTATTATTCAGTAATAACTCGATATAAGTTGCTCCTGGAAATTCCTTTATTCTAAGAATTGAAAAACTAAAATTAGTTCCGGATTAACTAAACTTAATCAGTAGCTTCATTAGCTGCTTCAACGACTTGTCAAGGGATTAACAGACTGTTGTCCTACTTAATCAGTAGCCTCATTAGCTGTTTCAATGACTCGTAAAGGGCTTAACTGACCGTTGTCCTTGCTCCTGCTGCACAATCCTACTGCTAAACCATTTCAAGGGGCATAATCTACCATTGCTATAAGGTAAGCTAGGGTAGTAGGAGATCCTGTACAAGGTACCACTGCTTGATGCTTGCTCGTGCTTTTCCTCTCTACTCCTTACGCCTTAGTTTTTTTCTTAAATACTTGTTTATCCTTTCTTATTGCTTCGTAGTTCTTCTTTCAAGAACTAGTTTAGGTCAAGAACCAAATCTCCGGCAATCTTTCAGGTAGAATCACATCACATAGCACAGACAGAACATGTAGGTCACATCGTCTATGTTGTATATTTAATATTCATGCTTTCCTTTGCAGGGACTTGCTGCCTCTGTAACCACCCTTGTTATATTTTGAATTTAAAATTAAAAAAGATATTGAATACAAATTGGCAAAACAAAACATAAATAGAATGAAATGAAGTGTATTAAATAAATAGTGGAAAAATAATTAATATTAGTGGGTTAATAACATTACTAAATGCAAGTGCTAGTGGAGTCTTCACAATCTTCAAGGAGAAGCTAATTTATTTTTTTCGGAGGTTTGGAAATGTTTTGAGTAATTTAGTTGAGGCTTGTTTCTTGTGGTGTTGTGTATTCATTATCAAAGTAAAATTAATCATCTTATTATTGGAATTTGGGGATTCCATGTTAATTATAAAAACAATGAGATCATTGTCGATTTTAAAGGGGAACAAGTTTAAATTCATTTTTTCTACAAATTTAAGTCCACTCTTTTTAGAATAAATTTTCCAATACTTTATTTTGATAAGGTTTTATTTTTCGATATGAAATAAGAATTAAATGGGAGATTAATTATTTCATGGAAATGGCTTCATCTTGAAACCCAAAAACTCTGGAAAGAAATGTGAAATTTAACTATTATGTTATCTTCTGTATTTTCTTTTAAGTGGGTTTCAAATTAGTGTCATATCCATCATGCAGATTTCAATGGTCTACTATTGTTCATGACTTGGGAAGGATGATGTGGGGTGGTTTTTTCTTCATCCCCATTTGGAATGGCAAGGTTTAATCATGCTTATTCAATGTGTAGAGATCGTTTTAGGTTTGAAATATGAGAAACTGCCTATCCTAAGGTGGTTGTTGGGGAAAATTTATTGTTCTTTGGATTTGAGCCTATTGGTTTGGTATTCTAGTTCTATTTAACTTCTTCCTAAGGCAATTGGATTTTTTTATAGTTCTATGTTCTCAACATTGGCTCTACCATCCTTCCAATTCTATCATTGAGCTTTATTCAGGAAATTCCATTGCTTGTGGATCATCCTTTTTCTCTAAGTTTGAGTTTTATTAGCTTAGTTTCAAGAATTGTAACCCCCTTATGTTCAAGCTTCTCTCTGGTATTTTCTTATGATGATGCTAGGGAAATAAGATGAGTTCTTTTCCACCATGGGGACATCATTCAGGCTAACAGAAATGCATTATTGGTAGGTTCTTCTAAACTTGTTGAATTGAGTAGGCCAACATTACCCATAGTACATTAGGAACCTTCTCTTTCTTAGAAACAAAGAATTGACTATTTAGAATTAGGATTTAATAGAGTTCACAGTCTAGTTCTCTTATAGCAAGCGGAAGCTCTCTCCATTACCTCCAACAACCAAGGAAAAGAGATTTTGGTTCAAATAGGGTTAAAGGAAGATGAATATGTTCACTAGTTTTGTGATACTATGTAAATTGAGGGACTGAAATCTCCTCAACTTAACGAAGAGAAGAAGGAGATCCCTCTTTGTCATTAATTTGAATGTTTTTTTTCAAATATTTTACATTAATATGTCAATCAAATCTCATGCATAAATACTTGAAATTCATATTTAAAAGTGTTATTTCCCATATATAAATACTTGAAATTCATGTTTATAAGTATTATTTATGTATTATGATGTTTCTAAATTGCGAGATTTATAAATTTAGTTAAATGTATTTTGATACAAATTTTGATATAATCAATATTTTAATAAATATAATATTTAGTTTTAGTTTTTAAAAATTATTATTATATAATAAATAAAATTAAATATATAATTTAAAATAAAGAATTAACTTAACTTATAACTTATTTATTTTTAATCTTTAAAAAAAATCTTATATTAAATTTTAAAAAAATTACAAACACACAAAAACAAAATTAATATAATTACATGGTTAAATACATATCCAAACCTATGAGTATATTGTTTGACTAATGCATCTCCTTTGATGGATGGTCGTAGCATGATGACCCATGCAAACCCTTAGCCTTATCGCATTTTACAAAGTGATTTTCCACCTGCCCATACCCTATTAATATATTATGATTTGATAAAGTTTTACCATTATATTTACTCAAGGTAGATTTTATATGAGATTAAGAAACAGAGAAAATAAAGTTGTGATACATTATTTTTAAAACTTAAAAATTATATGTTGGATGAGTTGTTAAGGTAGGTTGAGTAAATTTACATATTTATTTTGTTGTAAAAAAATTGGAGAATTGTAAAGATAAAAAATAATGAATTTCAAAAAGAGTGGTATTCAAAGACACTTTTATAACATTGAATATAAGTGAGGATATTTCTCACATATGGAATATTACATAAAATTTGATTGTTTATCACTGTGATTGGTTTATCTATAAGATCATCTACATATAAATCAAATTATAACTAATTAAAAATATAGATAACTTAGATTGCCTTAGGTACATTTAGATATTTCATATTTTTTTCCTTCACCTAAGCACCATTTAATGAAGTTGGGATCACTTTTAGTCATTTAATAAACCATTGGATAGCCTAGTCTACCCCTCTAGTTGATTACAAATTAACTATCTCCAAAAGTTCCATAAGTGAATTGAACCTAAAGCTCTAATGTCTCCCATCATCAAAACTCTCTAGAATCTAAGTGGTGAAATTATTTTTGTAAACCACTCCACATTCATAGCTTCTTAGAGCTCAAGCATAGCCTAAAGTTTCACAAAATTAGCTTCTCTCAATGGCTCTGCACAGATAGAAATGATATTATCATCGTCCAATAATAAACAAGAATCACACATTTTTTGGTATCCGTTCTCTTAAATAATGGATATGAAGCTTTCATTTTACTACAAGAAATATGGCTTTCAGTGAGTTTCATTACACTTTGATTGCCACAATACATTACCCTTTGTTCCTTAAGGGTGAATCCAAGCTCACTTAGTAGGTTGAATACCCATAATACCTTCTATGAGCATTAACCATGCCTTTATATTTAGCCTTTGTGGTCAATAAAGAAAACACCTTCAATTTTGTTGTAAGGCCATATGATGGGTTTAGATAACACATAAACATAATATGACTTATATTCATCTCCATCTCCACCCCAATATTAGTCAATATAATCAACCAACTAGTACATATTCTTATTGCAATATTTTATGCTCAGATAATATTTTCCTTTTATGGACAATCTTTGTTATCAACAATTCCAACTACGTTTAGGGGACGCTGAAAAAAATGCCAATAACATAAGGATGAGCATGAATTCGTGCAACAGGAAGAGAGTTTGAACAAGTTCAAGCCAATTCAAGTGTAGAGGGATAAAAAATGAAAAGTTGAGAAGAACAGGAAAGAAGTTCGAATTCAGAACATGAAAGCCAAATAAAATCAAGCCAAGAGGGAGAAAAATGGGGTAAAACCCAAAAATATTGATATAATAGTGATTTGGAAAAACCTTTCAACAATTAAGTTCCCCACCATCAATTGATAGAGAAGTAGCTTGTGCTTAGTAGATGGCTAGTGATATTAGGTCAATTGGGCCCCAAATTCATCAGATTAGATCAAGCAGCAAGGCAATAAGCTCAAGAGGGTTCACATGCTAAAACCAAGGAGGTTGAGGAGGAAAAAGGCTAAGGAGGTAAGCCTCGATCATAGCCCCTGGTTGCAGAGGGTCAATAAGCTTGATCCGTATTTGTGCAAGAACGCAACAGAATACACATATAACCATAAATACAAAGATGTAGTGGAAATAACACTTCATTTCATTAATATCAAAGAACTGAAATTTGCTTACAGACAGAATGGAAATAAACTAGCGAGGGCGCTGGTAGCTTATCTCTGAGAAGCGATGTGGTGGCTTCGGGCCTCTGAACTATGTTGCAATGAGGCTCGACGACCTATTTATTATTTAGAAATAATACAAAACCCTAAACATCCAAAACCCTAACCCTAGGAGATGAAGCACCAAAACTATGAGCCCCGTTTGGGTAAATTGGTGTTTCAACATCCCAGAGATGTAACTTTGGCATACAATCTCTGTTTGATGTGCACCATACCACGTTAGAAATATCTATCTGAGGAATGAAACTTTTGATGTAAGAAACATCAGTCCATGGACCTATGTTGCTACCGGTTTTCCCAAAAAACATCGTTTATGGCCTCAAAATGGCTTCGGAAGTTCAGGACCTGAAAAACTGTTAAAAATAGTAAGTTGTGTCGAAACTGAAAAACTAAAAGAGAAAATGGTGGGGCCTTAAGTGGAATAGTCGAGTGGCCACCAATATCCACCTAGATCATTCCTCCCCCCCTTAAGAAGCAATGGTCCCCATTGCGTTGAGTTCCTCCATAAGATGAGGAAAATTCTACTAAACTTGGTCCCTGGTGAACCACTTGCCTTGGTGCAGGAGTTGGCCAGCTTTGACAACCGAATACAATTGGATTTTCTGTTGGCGATTGTTCTCGATTTGCATGTCCATGATACAATCTGTGGTGGCATGTTCCATGCAGTCTCAGTTGAACTCTGTTGGCATGAATTGTTCTGCAATGTCAAAGGTGTCCAGTAGAGGTGTGAAGTAGGGACGAAGGCGATCCACATTGAATACTTGGTGCAGAACAAGGAATGGTGGAATACTGAGCTTGAAGGCATTATTCCATACAACCATGGTGATGGTGTACGACCCATATTAGAACAGAAGAAGCTTGCGGTGGGGTCTAGTGAGGCACTCCTTCTGCAAATGTAGCCACACTTTTTCGCCCACCTGGAAGTTGTGTCGCACCCAATGTTGATCATGTCATTTCTTATACTTATCATTGGCTATGTCTAATATGTCATGAACCTATTGGTGGATGTGCTGAATGTGTTCGATGAATCTATTCGCTTTGTCAGCTTCAGATTGGACATGAGTTGAATCGGCCTGAGTAGTCTCAAATGGCATGGCTACGTCAATGGGACATAATGGTTGGAATCCCAAGCCCACTTGAAAGCGGTTTTGGTCGGTTGATATGTGGAAAGCCCGGTTATAACTATGTTGTACATAGGTGAGGCTCTCATCCCATGTGCGTGGATGCTTTGAATTGTACATGTGCAGATAGTGTACAATTATCATGTTGACGACCTCTGTCTAGCCAACAGTTTGGGGATGGAAAGTTGTGGACTTGGTGAGCTTGGTGTCCAGCATTGACCAGAGGTTGGACCAAATTTTTTTGAGGAACCTGTTGTCCCGATCTGAGATGATAGACTCTAGGATCCCAAAGTTCACCCACACTTGTTCAAAGAAGAGTTTAGCAGTGGTTTCTATTGTGATATTCTTCTTGCAGGCTACCATAATGGCCATCTTCGAGAATCTGTCAACGACCATGAAAACACAGTCATTTCCATGCTTAGTAGAAGGAAGGCCCGACATGTAATCCATGGAGATGGATTCCCAACGTCGACTAGGGGTAGGTAGCGGAGTATAGATTCCATGCTTCTTTATGGTCAATTTCGTAATGGCGCAAGCAGTGAAATAGAAATACTTCTGTAGTACTGCCATTGTTTTCTCGACCCCGAAATTCCCAACGACTTGACTGTAGTGTGCTTCCCATATTATCTTGGCACGCTCGCTTGAAGGAACACAAAGGTCTCCCAAGTGAAATAACAGTGCATCTTAGAGGTGAAAATTTGGAACTTGCATACCCCCCAATATTGCCTTGTATGTGTGGCTGAATTCTGGATCGCTCTTGTAGAGAAGCAACCAATTTGAAGTCTCATGCCCACAAGAGTTGAGAACGATGGTTAGTGCCACAATCGATGGTCAGCTTAGGAAGTTTGCAACATTATTGGTGCTACCCTTCTTGTACTTGATGTTCAAATGAAACTATTGTAGATATGTGGACCACTTCTGATGGAAATCATTCTGCAACTTCCCTTGTGTCTATATGAACTGCAGGGGTTGGTGGTCTGTGTGGATGATTGTTTCCTTCCCCAAAATGTAATGCTTCCATTGTCGACAAGCCTGTACAATGGAATACATTTCTTTTTCATAAGTGGGATACTTGAAAACTGTGTCGGACAATGTCTCACTGTGATATGTCATTGGATGCCCCCTGTTGAGTAAGAATTGCCCCAATAACATAGTCAGAGGCATCTATCTCGATCTAAAATGGTTGTTGCAAGTCTGGTAATGTGAGCACTAGGGAAAAATAGAGGCAATGTTTCAATTCTACGAACGCATTCTGTTGAGACTTCGACCAAAATCATTTTGCTTTCGCTCTTCCCTTGGTGACTTGACTCAAGAGCCAAGTGATATGAGAGAATCCCAACACAAACATGTGGTAGAAATTACCAAGACCCAGAAAGCTGCGAAGCTCTATTAGAGTGGTTGGGGCTAGCCAATCCCAAATGACTTGGATCTTTTTTGAATCCACATGAAACCCCCTTTCATCAATAATGTATCCCAGATATGTAACTTGTGTCATGCCAAAAGTTCACTTCTCCAAGTTGGGACACAACTTGTGTTGCCGCAGTGTTTGGAGGACTTATCGGATGTGTTGGAGGTGCTCTTCCCAAGTCTGGTTGAAAATCAGAATATCAACCAAGTACATCACTAGAAATGAGTTGGTGAATGGCCGCAAGATGTCGTCCATCAACCTCATGAAGTTTGCGGGAGCATTCTTCAACTCGAAAGGCATGACCAGCCATTCGAAAAGGCCCTCCTTGGCTTTGAAGGCAATTTTCCACACATCAGAGGGTTCGATTGGTACTTGGTGATACCAAGACTGTTACACAGCATTTTGTCATTGTCCCTGCAATCCCTTGCCCCGCATATTGGAGGGTCATTCCCGTGACTTGTGAGCAGTGTCATACTTTGCAAACACCTTCATTGCATCCTTCTGCATAAGGACATCTTTTCTCCTGTTGGACATTTCCTCAAAAAAACACACAAAACCTATGTTTTGGCCTTGGCGCGAGTATCTATTTCACCCCTCGTGCCGATGTGGAAGATTTACACTAGAGCCCGCGCCACCTGGCACTTTGTCTCAATGCAGTGCCCACGCCGAGTTGTTTTAGGAATGTTTTTAAAAAAATTAGAGGCGGAAGTTTCCTTCTAACCACCTCAGGGATGAGTCACTGGAAGTGGTTAAGTTTATTAGCTACGGATCTCCCTCTTTAGGCAGTGGTTTCCACCTCCCATGGAACACTACTTGAAGATAGGCCTCCCATCCATAATTATAGGGATCCTAACCTCTCCCTCTCCCTCTATAAAAACAGGCCTTCTCCCTTTATGAAAGCTAGTTGAGTAATTTCTATTGAGAAGCTAGAACCAAGGAGAATTCCATAGAGAGAGTCCCATCCAAATTCCTGACGAGCCTTTGTGAGACGCGCTCTGCTTGAACCCTATTAGAGGAGACTGCGACATTGAAACTTGGTTGTACTCTTCCTTTCATTTATTAATATACTCGACTATGGTGTTGGTTCCATCATTGTGTTATGTTGTTTATTTAATACAATTGATTTAGTCCTCTTCAACTAACTAATAGTTATGAATGTGAATTAGTATGTTGTATATTGTCATTGTTTCTTGTGTGTGTTCAAGTGTCCGAGCGTGAAAGCGGGCATATCGTGATCTTTCAAACCAGGAGTGAGAGGCAGCCACTCTTTTTGACAACAATAATAGCATATGACCTCTAGTAAGTCATCTATCGAATCTCTGTCCATTCGTTAACTAGGAATCAATATGTTTTGTTTGTTGTTAGACCCACCCTAGGGCTAGTGGGATCACCTATGTCCGCAGAGGGGATTTATCTCAACAAGAAATTGGTGACTCCGCTGGGGATCAGTGCGAGTTTGTCTTAAATCCATTAGGTCTTCTTTTTGGTATTTTCTTGCTTATTTTGCCTTTTCTGATTATTCTACTAAGTCTGAGACCCGTGTTCAACCCCGGAGGATCAGATCTGACCTCTATCTTTCAAAAAATTTCCCTTTTTCCTGAGTGAACTGGCTTGGCATGCTTTCTGTTCAGACAGTCGCACCGACTAGTGCTAGTTGCTAGTTTTGCACCCGCGCCATCCCCTGTTTGGCGCTGATTACAACCAAACAGCCGCACTGACCCCTGTAGGTTTTAGGGTTTGGTCTATTTTGAATATTTTTGGTCAGTACTTTTGCTTCTAGGTTATTTTTAGATATTTCTTGAGTTCTTTGGGATTGTTTTTTATTGTGATCAGCTTTATTCCTTCAGTTTTTTGTCCATTTCCTATCAGCATCACAACCTTAGGGTTTTTAAGTGCTTTGGTTGTTGAGCCTCCTATAGGAGTTTGAGTCTTTTGTTTCGCAGTCAACTTCATTCTTGGTTTGGTTGCATTCATCTCCCTTGATCCGTTTGAGTGATTGCATTGGTTGAATGATTCTTGCCTCTTTTGTTCATTTTTGCTTCTTGTCACTCCAAGCATAGATCACACTGCTTGCATGGGTCTGTTTTGAAATCTTTCTTCTATTTGAGAGATTGCAATGTTGGTTTGAGTTTTGTTATGTTTGTTTTGGGTTAATTGAAATTATTTTTCTTCAACTCTTGCATTAACGTTCTCGAACTAGTGTTTTGGTTTGTTTTTCATGTCATTTAGTGCACTGGTTTCTCTATTACATTGAAAAAAGAAAAAAAAAATGTTTGCATTCTTGTTTTCATTGTGAAATTGAAAGTCTTTCGCATATCTAGCATTAGACAATTCTAGGAAATATTTCTCATTTTCATTAGCTTGCATCAGATACTGTAGTGGATGCTTCTGCATATTCTTATTATTTGCTATCGCTTGAAAACTCCTAAATTTCTCGCAGATAGCTTTTCATTGAATGAAATGGTATCTTTTGGCATGTAGCTTGCATTTAGGGATTTTTGAGATCCAACATTCGGTAGGACCTTGGAATTGAAAAGTAAATACAAGATAAACTTAAAATTTACTCAATTAACCTAAGGCAACATTGAAACCTAACAAAACATCTAGTGTTCTAAGTTAGAGACTTGTTTCGACATCTTTAAACCTAGCAGCTGTCGCTCGCCATCTGGCTTCAGGCAGCACTAGTATAGACTTGCGCTCCCCGTACTGTCAAGTATATAAAGGGAGACCCCTCTAGGTTGCAATCCTTTTATCCGTAGGAAGCTGAGTCTGCCGCCTTGTAACCATGATACACTAAACATAGCATTCGAGGAGACTACCTGCACGTACATCAAGTCCTAAGTCAATTCTTCTTTCATTTGATTACCAAGGCGTATATGGCAGTTCAGGGAAACTTGGTACACCCTTTTACCTAGACTACCTGAGCAGTCATTTTTGATCTTTACTGACTCCATAAATTTGAAAATATCATCGAGCACTTGTCCTTTCACACTCGCTTAAAACTGAAAGTGACTAGAGTCATCTTTTTCCTGTTTCTTAGCTCTTAAAACATGAAACAACGAATTTTTGGTTTCAATGTGGTAAAATAAACTACCTACGATTACACACCCATTAAAGTTTGATCACTTGGCCTGTCTTTGTGTGCCTTGGTTTTTGTCCAAGAGTCTTCGTTTTTTATCTTTTTTCCTTTTCTGGTGTGCTGCAGTCACAGTGGTGGAACCATCATTTTCATCTAGTGGTATCCCTTTCTCAGACAATTCATCTGAAACTTATCAATCCTCTAGGTGTGCCAAGTTTCAGCAGCCTATTATCCCGTCAGAGTACCCCTTTGGAGAACCAGTTGAGTTCACTTGGCTCCTTTCAGACGCTTGGTTTGGGTTTGGGGTCGGGGAACATTTCCCCCCCTTACATCAGGATCATCGTTTTTGGCTAGTATCATACCTCCTAGTCCCCATATTCTTTTACAAAATCTCATGGCGGATTCAGACATGGACTCGTCTGGTCTTATTGGTAGTGAGGGAATTCCTGTTTCTGATGAAGAGTACCAAATTTTTCTGGAAAGCATCCCTCAAGGGTCTGCTCAATCTTCACCATCGATGTCACTTCGTCGAGGGGGCTGGTCCTTCCATCATTAGGGATGTCACCAACGACACCTGTCTTGTCGACGCCTTTTGTTACGTCTGTCTCGACTGGACCTATTTTCTGTGTGGCTGTAGCGGCATCTATTGTCACCACTCAGTCGTCAGGGGCTTCACCTTCAGTAGAGACTTCAATTACCATGGAGATCCCTAATGGCCTTTCTTTAGAGGAGTATCGGCTGGCTGTTTAGCATCAGAGCTCATAGACTTACCAGTCCCCTCAGGATTATGGTGATCTTTATCTTTCTCATTATGACACGGTTGGTAACCCAATTTATTCACTTCTGTTTCATTATGATGAGTACAGAAACCCTATCTATTTTCCTTCTCCTGAAGCTTATCAGTTCCTTTCTAGTTTTAGACCTACCTTGCCTGTGCAACCTTCTAACCAACAAGGACAACCCTTTCAGGGACAACCTTCGGTCCAGCAAGGATTATTTTATGGCCCGCAAGGGCAGCCTTACGATCCACAAGGCCAACCTTTACAAGGTCAGCCTGTGATCCAACCTGGGCAACCCCAAGGACTTGTTGGGCAACCGATATATCAACCAGGACCTTCATACGGTCCTGTGGGGAAAATTTATCCATCTCAAGGGAAACCTTTCATGCAACCACAATAGCCATACCTTCCAATTGGTCCAAATGTTGCACAGCCAGGGCCATCTTATGGTCCTGCTCCAGGTCAACCTAGTCATAAGGCAAAACCTGGACCATCCTAGCCATCAGGGCAACCTGCTCCGTAGGGGCTGTTAGGCCTCTGTAATTTTAGCAGATTGGCAAGACTAAAGCTGCAGAGACAACATTTGAACCACTTTGGGATTCTAGGATCTAGCTCTCCTGAATCTAGAGAGGGATCTCTCTATAAGTGCAAAGATTAATTTATCTTTTAAGGTCTTTTTGTGTGATGTTAGGCTGGTTATTAAGAACAAGGGTTTTTGTTTGATTTTGTTTGGGCAAAGATATAATGAAGGTGAAGGAATTCTAAATGAAGAGTGAAGGTGTATGAAAGTGAAGGAATGATTCAGCTAATAAGATAAGCAAGGAGCAACTTCAATCCATTGGGCTATGGAGTCATAAGAGGGTTTAATTGAAACAGCAAGTTTCAAGAGTGGTCCATGGGGCAAGTCATCTATGTCAAAGGATCTCTTTAAGTTGATTTTATGGAATGAAACAATAAGAAAGGGAAATCAAACAGATAAAGGAACAAAGGATGGCCTAAGATCAAGTAAGTACTTTGAAACTATCCTGCTTTTGGCATGCACTTAAGAAAAGACATAAAAGTAATCTAAGATTAGGTAAGTACTTTGAAACTATCCTGTTTTTGATGTGCTTTCAATAGAAAACATTTAAAACACTTATAATAGCTTAAGATCAAGTAAGGACTTTGAACCTATCCTGCTTTCAGCATATTCAAAAGGAAAACGTTCAAGATAAACATAAAAAGTAGTCTAAGATTAGGTAATGACTTTGAACCTATCCTGCTTTCAACATACTCTCAGGGAAACTTTCAAACAACCTTTGGAGGAAGAACTAGAAGATAGGGAAAACCATAAACTCTCCTAGTCCAACTCACTTAGCAAGTAATGAAAATAAAATTCAAGAACAACGTTTAAAGTTTAGACAGTAAGACATGGGAACACCAACATTCCTTAACTGCTTGGACTGTATTAAATTATTCTTAAATACACAATTGGAGGAAAACATAAAGATAAAGCTTATAAATGAGAGTAGGGTACTTGTAACAGTAAATCCTAGCTCTATATTTGTTGTTCTTTATCAGAGAAAGTGGACAGAATGGAAACAAAAAGGAACTAACAATTTACAATAAGAAACACATCACCATTGACATAGACCAGGATCCCATAAATAAGCTTGTCTTTGATGTTCAAACTAGTTACAATCTTCAAGTCAAGTGGGTCTCTACAGCTTCAAACTTCTCATCTCAGCTTAGGTATCTTCAATTACAAACAAAGCTACAGCAGCTTCAGTAAACTATTTACATGCAATAGATATCAAGAGACCAAACTTTATCTCATCTACTACAGAAGTATTTATAGAAGAAATGAGGAGGTAGGATGAGAGAAAAGATCTCTAGGCTCAATTAGTACAAGTTAATGCTTCTCGGCCTTTGAGGGGCTCAACAGAGAAGATTTCTGATAATTCCTCTGTATTAATTGATTTTCATTAAGTATTAAGCATGCTGGGCAGATTTTGTTGACTTAAAAACTCCTGAGGCAAGTTAGCAATAACTTTGGCTGTCTTTAGGCAAAATATCACTGACTGAGGCAACAACTCTGCCTTCTACTGATTTATTGAAAGATGCAGGTGGCATTTTGGTAGATGGAGAGGAATCAATTGGCCTCTGATGTGGTAGTGGAGGACTCCTTTACTAATATTTCTCTTTGTTTTTCCATAAAACACCTTTAATCTGTTTGTCGTTCTGTGTTTTAGGCCTAATTAGGCCTTGATCTTCATTTCCGATCTGTATCCTTTAACAATTGTGGATTAGGCCTTTGATTTACTGAGTTTGTGCCTTAATCCCTTTATACTCTGTTTAAATTCATCAATTATTCATTTGTGCTTTGGTTTTATCCTTCGACACTGATACTCTTCGGTTGTTTGATGTTTACTGTGTTTTACTGTGTTTTGCATGTGCGCAGAGGTTTTGTGACTTCACAAATGCTCATGAGGCATAGGTGGAATCATAATTCGAATCCTATGGATTCACCTTCCTCATAAATAAATGGCCTGGGGCTCGTCATCCCTGGCTTTTGTTTCATTTTAAAACTGCGAACAAAACCTTAATAACCTGCAAAAAATGAACAAAAATTAAGAAAATCCGTGAAAAATGGGTTAAAGGCTGCTTTGGAGATCTCGGGTGCAAGATTAAATCGTGGCCGTTGGATGAAAACAACCGATGGTCGAGATTGCTTGATGGGGTTAATTGGGAGGCGGTTGGGTGAATGAAGTTTAAGATTAAGTCTGGGTCATTCAATCAAGATGATGAACGACAAAGATTTCATGATGAAAGCTTTGGGGAGTAAACCAAATGAAAGGTGAATGGGGGTCGGGGCATAACGTGAGCCGTCAGATCAAAACAATCGACGGCCAGGATTTAAAAGGTGAACAATCAATGCAGTGGAGAAAGTGGTAAGGCAGAAAACCATAATGGTTTCCGCAAATTTTTTGGGTGGTATGCAGTTTTCATAAAAAAATGCGATATGGTATGTCGCGCGACATGCGTCCTCTTCAAAACCGCCTGTTTCAGACCTTTTTCTGGTCTTAACGTTTGGGCGGAAAAGTTTTGCAAAACACGAAATCAACCGTCGGATGGGAGGGCCCAGATCCGACGGTGCGGAAAGATTGTGATGGAGGAAATTTCAGGGGATAGATCTTGACCATCAGATCTATAGAATGGATGGTAGAGATCTGTCGACGGGGGGGAGTTATTTTCCAAATGAAAAGTTTTGGGGTTATTGGGTTAGATCCTAGCCGTTGGATTGAATGATCGGATGGTTAGATTTGAATCGGAGTGGGGTTGTGGAAGGGAAAAAGAAGAGTTAAAAGTTATGATGTGATAGTATACTGACTGTCGGATCAGAAGGATGATCGATGTCCTAGCTTGAATCGAAGATCGCAAATCGGAGGAGACAAAGGGATGGCACTTTGAGACTTGCACGATGTGACTGAGCACTGTCCGTCGGATCTGGGAGTAAGATCGACGGCCAATACTCAATCGGAGGGGTAATGGAGAAAGGCTATGGGTGAAGTGAAACAAGATATTAGCTGTCGGTTCTTGTGGATTCGATGACTCAGATTAAATCGGGGATCGCATTAGCGAAGGGCAATATGATGGATGGGCACGATGCGGTGAGGTCCGGAACGTCGGATGAAAGCAGATCAACAACTGAGGTTTGATCGGAGGGATCGCATCAGAACTTTTGAAAGAGATGAAAAAGGAAAGACCCATGCGGACTTGCGATGCGATGAGCTAACGATCGTTGATCGGTTTAGATTGATGGTCGATATTCACTAAAACCTTGAACTGTCGGGTTTTATTGAAATACAAAGGAAAGTCGTGTTTGGGAAAGGGTTTTAAGTCCTTTAAGTGCCCGGTTGCGGGGATTAAGGTCTTATGAGGAAAGGGGTTACAAAATTTAAGCCCTCGGGGGCTTAAGAAACCTTATATGCTGAAAGGGTGTTTTTAGGCCTAAAAAACAGGGTTTTTGAGGCAAATCGAGGGTTCCGGTAGAGGAAAAAGGAGTTTTTAAACCAAATGAAAGGGGAAAAAATGGTTTAAAAGGGTGTTTGGAATGATTTAGAGGTTAGATAAATGGTTTTTGAGGGGATTTATGGATGAAAAAGGGATGAAAATGGAGTTTTTTTATGAATGAAAGGAGGGGTAAAAATGATGGAAAATGGGATTTTAAGTAATCTTTCTCTTAGTAAACAGCAGGTTTTTAGGATTATGAGGGAAACAACAGTGAAGATTAACTCAAGGATAGAGATCATCATAAGACTTTAAGAACTAAAAATTGGGTCATGAATTGTTTCTTAAAGGCTAAAAAATATTTTAGCCACCATTTGATATGACAAATTTTATAGGTGTCTAACAACGGCTCCAACTTGGGATGGCAGCTCCTTGGAGGTGTCAAGAACCTCAGAAAAGCTTTCTTTGGATGTAGATCAGTGGCTTTGTACCTCGATGACATTTTCTTCTTCTCTAATCCGCTGCTTGAAAGATGAGCAGAACATTAGACATATCAGCAGAGAAATTCTTTCCCAAATAACTACCTACACATCTACTTCCTAGCATTTTTTCTTCTGAAGGTGCATTTGGACTTGCAAACCTTAAACATCAGCATTTTATTTTTTATCGAAAACATAAAACTATCTAATTATATCCTTATTTCTCCATGAACTCAGATTAAACAGTCGAGTTCACAAGATTCTCTACCTAACTACTATCTGTCAGGATTAGGCTGTCTAACAGATTTTTATTCTCTAAATTCTAAAACAGAAATTTAAAAATAGCCAAGCTAGGATTAAGCAGTCTAGCTTGTTGTAGGTCTATGGCATAAAAACAAGCTGCACATAGACTAAAATTTGCAGAAAATGAAAACAAAATTGTGAAGACTTAAGATCTGAAAATCAAAACATCCTTCATTATTCCTTTAGCTCTGTTTTGAATTTGTTTGAGTTGTCTTTCTTTCTTTCCTGGTTCAAGTTTTAGGCATATTAGAACCAGTTTGTTTTCTACCTTTGGCTCAAGATTTGATTTGATTAGATCCATTCTTGTTTTGAAATTGATAGGTTCATATTTTGATCTTGTTTTGAACCTTTTTTTTCTATCCTAATCTACCTTACTGATAAGCGAAGATTGAGATGTTTGGCTGATCTACTTCACTAACCTATCATCAGTAAATTGAAAAACTAATTAGTCATGATTTGGTTGTATGACTAATAAGAAGTGTGTTTTTAGGAGTGGCATTTGAGCTTGCACACTTTCAGATTTTGTTTCTCTTTTTGGTATGGGGTTGTACCTTTTTTGTTTTCACTCTGCCCTCTTTTCTCTTTTCTATTTTTTTTGTATTTTTTTATTTTTCTAACTTTGAATGCAATGATCAGACAATGATAATTTACAATGAGGAAAAATAAAAGAAAAGCTGCAAATTGATACAGTCAAGAAAAATAAAGTTTGAGCATCCTACCATTGACATGACCTCCAAAGAGTTCAGTTCCATTGATTTCCTACAAGAAATAAGCATTGTTACCAGCAGTAGAATTAATAAGATAAGGCTCATCCATAAATTATCAAATTTCCCATGTTTTCCCTTATCTTCTCTCTTGGAATCCCAATTTAAAAATTTGTCACCAACGTTGAAATCGCTAGATTTTGTCCTTCTATCAAAAAACTTCTTGATGTTTTCTTGCTTCTGTAATGCTCTGTTGTAGACTTCCTCTCTGGTTTGTTGAAGATGTATAGTCTGATTGATTCTTCTTGTCATATCATTATCCTCAGACTGTATTTCTTGGATCATCTTCATGACTAGCACTCCTAGACTAGTTGGGAAAATTGCATCTGCTCCATAGACAAGCTGGTAGGGTGACATTCCAATTGATTTCTTGACTGTTAATCTGTCAGCCCAAAGAGCATGTACTAGCTTTGTGTGCCATGATTTCTTATTGTCTTCTAGAAACTTCTTGATTATATTCACCAAATTTTTGTTTGTGGATTCTGCTATCCCATTACCTTGAGGGTAATAAGTAGTAGAATGTCCCAATGTAATCTGATATTTGTGACAGAATTCAACCATATTTTTGGATCCAAATGCAGCAGCATTATCAGTGATAATCTTCCTAGAACAGCCAAATCTAGATCGGATATGATTTTCGAGGAATTTTATGATAACAGAGTCATTGGCTTGCCTAGAAGGGATGGCTTCTATCCATTTGGTAAAGTAGTCTATTGCAGTGAGAATCCATCTATGTTGGGTAGATGAGGGTGGATAGATTTCCCTAATGAAGTCTAGACCCCACTGTTGAAAATGAGCTTCAACAATGATTGGTTGTAGAGGTAAGGGAAGCAATTTTCTTTTGCCTTCAAAGAGTTGGCATTTGTAACAGGAAATAATCATTTTATAGACATCTTGAAAGAGGGTGGGCCAATAGTAACTAGCTCTAAGGATTTTATTGGCAGTTGTCTTCCAATAGAGGTGGCTTCCACATTCTCCTTCATGTAATTCATGCTTGATCTTATCTGCATCATTCTCGGGCAAACATTTAAGCAATAATCCACGTGCATTTTTCCAATATAGACATTTTTCCAAAATGCAGTAGTTAACAGCTTTCAACTTTAAAAATCTTGCCTTTGTTTTAGACAAACAGGGAGGTGTATTCAATTTGAACAAAACAAATCAAATATCAGCATACCAAGATGAAAACAGAAAATGATCTTCAATAATGGGAGTTGACAACTCCTCATGTTCATCTAATGCATTTATCATGTTTATATAAAGAGCTTCGAAATTAGACTCAGCCATTAATCTTGCTAGTCCTTGGCCTTTTATGAGTTTAGTGGGCTTGATTTCTAAATCATATTCAAGTATAGCAGCAATCCACTTTCCTCTTTTGCCATCTGGATCCTGGGTTAGAATATCTTTCACAACTAAAATTGGCACAGAGGCAATTATGTAGGAGTGTAAAATGTAAAATCTGAAGTCTTTTAAGGCTTTGACTAAGGCAAAGGCCTGTTTTTCCATGATATTTTACTTTAAAGGTGCATCTCTCAATGCCTTACTAAAGAATTCAATTGGTTACTCTTGTCCTTTAGAGTTTTTCTATAATAGGACAGTATCCACTGTGTGTTTTGATGCAAACGAAAAAATGAAAAAATCTTTTGTAAAGTCAGTACTAATGAGAACTGGTGTTTTGGTTAATGCTCGTTTTACCAGTTCAAATGATTTCATTGCTTCTAAGTTCCATTTAACTCCTTGTTCCTTTTTCATCATGTTTTTTATGTTTCTAAGGAGTTCAGCTAGATTGGGTATGAACCTTCTCAAGAAATTAATCTTCCCAATGAAAGATTGAAGTTACTTGATGTTTCTGGGATGGTTGATTTGCAATATACCCTCAATCCTCTTCGGGTCTATCTTTATCCCTTATTTTGATATGATGTGTCCAAATAGTTTGCCTTCTTGGAGACCAAACATTGTTTTCTTTGGATTTAAAGATAAACCAGATCTTCTGCATTTCTCAAAGACTTTTCTCAAGTGTTCTAGGTGTTCCTCATCTATTTTAGAAAAAACAGTGATATCATCAAGGTAAATAATGATGAAGAAGCCTAATTCTTCCGAGAATGCAATGTCCATGGCTCTCTGAAATGTGGCACTAGCATTCATTAAACCAAAGGGAATTTTCACATACATGAAAGTACCCCACGATGTGGTCAAGGCCGTTTTGATTTGATCATCAGGATGTACCAGTATTTGTTTATAACTTGAGAATCCATCTAGCAAAGAAATTCTTTTAGAACCAACTACCTTTTGTAAAATGTGATCCATATTGGGTAAAGGGTAGTTTTCTTTCAATGAGGCTCTGTTTATGTTCCTAAAATCAATACAAATCCTTATTTCTCCTGTTTTCTTCCTAACTAACACAAGATTAGACACCCACTTTGAGTATCTAATAGGGACAATAATTCCAGCTTCATACATATTCTTGATTTCTTTCTCAACCAAAGGTAATTGAATAGGGTTGATTCTGTGCAATTTCTGTTTAAAAGGCTTTTGGTTTTCTTTGAGAGGTATCTTATGCTGAATTATTTATGTGTCATAGGATTTTAGATCCTCATAACTCCATGCAAATACATCAGAAAAATCTTTAAACAGTTCAATATATTTCATCTTGATGTGAGCTGGAAAAGTTCTAAACAGTTTGATCATTTTTTGTTTTTGTTCACTGCCTATGTTACATTCTTCAATTTCAGTTTCAACAGGTTCCAGTTTTGGTTTTTTGGCAACATCATTGAAATCAAATAACTCTTCTAATGGGACCAGTCCTTTTGGAAAGCTTTGAGTATTGTATTGCAGTGTTTCTAAATCTTTTTTAACTTCTATGGTGTGTTCAAGTTTATTAGCTAACAGATTTATCTCAGCAATATCTGCAGACTTTACTTCTTCATCAAGCATATTTTCTTCCATAGGACAGTCTGATTCATAATATGAATCTAAACTTAGTGGCTCAAATTCATTTTTGGACTGTAAGAAGTCTTCTATTTTTTTATCTCCATAAAACACTTGCCAATATTTTTCATTGTCCGGGACAGCTGGTCTAAATTTGATTTGGGTAGTACATTGTTTGGTTTCATAAGGTGTTAGACAAGTTCTAGCAACAAAGGTAAACCATTGACATAGATATTTTGGTTTCTTGGGACAAAAATAAGTTGGAATTCATCAAATGTTTTCAATAAATCCATGACATCATTTCTATAGGCTCTAATTCTGGGGTGTTTGGAACTATATTCCCCATTCACTTGCCTAATAATCAACTTTGAATCACCCTAAACCTTTATCCTATTGGCCCCTAATTTCTTCAATAAGTGTAGGCCTAAAAGGAGGGCTTCATATTCAGCTATGTTATTTGTACATTGGAAGTTTAACCTATAGGAATTCCCTTCAGTATGATTTTTTTCAGTGTTGTGTATCCATATGCCTGCTCCGGCATCACTCTTTGTACAAGAGCCATCAAAATTCATACTCCAAAGAGGACCGTTTTCAGAATTACTAGTTTGACTAGTATCCTCTTCATCTTGTGTGCCTTTAGATTGCTCTTGAAAATCAACACCATGTTGAAATTGGTTTAGTTCCTCATATTCTTCATCATGTTGAGGATTCTTCTCTAGACTCTCAAATTTGACAACCAATGGATGACTGTTTTGTAGCTCTAGACCTGTGATTAGTTTGTTGTGATTTTCTGTTTTGGCAAATTGCTTTGATACTTTTATCTTGTCTTCTTCTTTTTCTATGTCTGCCACTATGTTACAGTAAGAAGTGGCCACTAAGTTAGTTGAGGTTTCCTACTCATTAAATGTTTCATGATTGAAAAGAATAAATAAGTCAAGGCTTGCATGTACAGAATAAAGAGGAGAGTTTACTGGCCTCTCTTGGCTACTGACCATGTATTGCATATGAGATTCCCTATAAAGTCTTCTGGTTTGATTAAAGACAGGGATGGTAGCATATGTCATATCCATTTGCATTTTTCCTTGTAACTTAGCTCCCCAAGATCTTGATAATAGCATACCATACTTGGGGGGTACATCAGCCACTACAATATCCATCACTAAACACTTGGCTGGTATTTGTGCTAAGTTAACACAGAGGTCTTTGATCAGACCTAAACATTTCACTCTACTGGAGTCAAAGAAGTATAGATCTTTGTATGGTCTGGTGATTTCAAGGCTAAGACTCTCCATTACTACTTTGGGCATTAAGTTGTGAGAGGCCCCTTAGTCATGCATGGCATTGTGTAAAATCTTTTCATGAATTTGCAAACTAACATAAAAAGGAGGAACTGGCCCTTCTTGGTATCTTCCTTCAATCTTAGGACCAAATAAGAGCTCTGGTTGGCCATCATTAAGGTTGACAGTGTCATTATTCTCTTCTATGTTAAAAGATTTCAAAATTTGTGATCTATATACATCTTGGGTGACTAATTCAGTGAGGGGAACAGGGATTTTGATCTTGGCAATTTCTTGTTCCAAACTAAAAGGCATCTGACTTTTTACAATGTTTGTTTCAGCCTTGTTGATCACCATTCTATCAGAAAAATCATCTTGCTGATTTCCTCTATTTACATTGGTCAAAATTGTTTTTATAGGAGCACTAGCTGAGGTGCTAACGCTGCTAAGATCTGCACTCTGTTTTTCATTAATTTGAGTGCCTTTTTCTTTGGTTTTATCAGAATTTACAGCCACTGTTTTGTCTTTCTGTTTTGTAACTTTGTGTTTGTTTACAGGGCTGTTTTTTATAGAATTTTCAGAGGTTTTAGTCTTGGGAGTTTCCTGATTGCTTTTACTCCTAAGGTCATACTCTTTTGGAGTTTCTATGATGACATTTTCTAGCTCTTGATAGTAATATTCATCCTCTTCTCTTTTATCATCATAGGGTGTGTATAGACCTTGTTTCCTATTGTAATGAACATCAAAATTGTCATTGTCTAATCCCAACATATTTATGTCATCTTCCTCTATTTGTTAACTTGTTTCTTCAACCTCACTTACATAGTTTTGATGGAAAGGAGGTGTAATCTGTTGATCATCCTCCCTTGGTCTATTTTGAGGTTGGTTTCTTCTGAAATCTTGATTTTGATTTTGAGATTGATTTCTATTCTGGGGAGCTGATTGGTTTTGAATAGGTTGGGCTCTCTCAAGTATGCTTATCTTTTTCATCATTTCCTCCATCATTCTTTCCATCTTTGAACTAGATACGGAAGGTGCAGATTCCTCCCTAAATGATACTTTCTTCTCATTCCTCATCCTTGCTCTTTTCTCCATCAAATTCACTTCCACAGCAAGAGCTCCTTTTTTCATGTCTTCTAGAGTTAAAGGGTCTCTTTCTCTCAGCTGATAGGCCATTTCATGATCAAATCCTTTAGGAAAATTGTTCAAGGCTGAGCCTTGTGGAGGTTTCAATTCTGGGGGTAAGGCATTATATACACTATTGAATCTATTGCAATAGCTTTGAACACTTTCCCCAGTGTTTCTTTTGAGGTTATTATAATTTGCAAGTATTTGAAGAGGGTTTTTCTTAACTTCCCACTTGTTTAGGAATAATTGATGGAGGGCTTGAAGATCATTGATGCTATTAGGGGTTATGACTTTGAACCATTTTCTCGCTTCTTCCCCTAAACTTTGAGAAAATAATCTAAGTTTGACAGTTTCATCTTCAATCTCATTTCTATCAAAGTAGTCATTCATCTTGTCCACATGTTGTGAAGCAGAAGTAGCACCACTGGCATCATAAAATGGTATCTTGGACTGATAGTCCTGTGGAAGATTGAATAAAGGTAAAGGAAGGACTAGGGGAGCATACCATGTTGCCATGATAGGAGGTTGTGGAAAAAATGGGGGGTTTACAAGTGGAGGGGGTTGATGGAATTGTGTAGTTTGAACAGTGGGTGTATGGATAACAGAAGTGGATGATGTACTAGCAAGAGATTGTTGAGCGGATCTGGGATGAGAGAAACTGAAATTATGAAGGAAATGCAAATTAGGTGGAGTAGTTTCTCTGCTACCAGGATGTTCACTTCTATCTTGAGATGAAGTTGAAGGCTCAAAATCTATCTGATCTATATCATCAAGTGACCTAGTTCTGAATGGGTTTCTTAAGTCAACTTGTGATTCCTGTAGCACTATGAAGTTTTCAAGAACAGAAATAGCTCTATGGACTGGTCTAACAATATTTGAAGCTTGAACCTTAGGATACTTCTTAAGTATGCTTTCAAGATTATCAACTATCTCTAGTGGATTTGGGTCAGGATGGCCCCTAGTGTGGATTATTCTAGAAGCCACTATGCTAAGTTTTTCGACTCAACAACAAGAAAATTTTAACCAAATATGACAATCTTTAGGAGGCTAACTGATCTTTGGCAAGAAAACTTTAATCTTTAAAGCTTCTTTACTGAGATTATATGATGTTATGATAGTAATGGGTTTCCCAGTGGATTATTTAGGTCTGTTTATGATTGTGGAGTCACCAGGTGGAATTTTTTAGCTTGTAAAAGGTAAAATGTTTTATGGTACACCACCATTTATTGATTTGAATACCAATCTGACATATTTTTGGGTTTTCTGAGTTTTTTCAGTCCTATGGGTTATAAGAGTGTCCTAAATATGTTTCAACACTTAGCTATGGTGATGAGACAAAGAGAGTTTACCCTTATGGCTTAGTTAGCTGATTCCTTCAAGGTTTGATAAGCTCTGTGAGAATCCTAGTGGTTACTTAGTTTGTCACTGATTCAAATAAGTCCTATCATGATAACCAATATTCTTTGGTAGTGCTTGAAGAGAGTTACTTATACTGCACTGAACACTGAGTGTTTTTTTTTAAGGATTTTACTCAGAACGTCCCCAGTATGGTCGCCAGAATGCTAGGTATGGTGGCTCAACTGGCTAACACATCAAATGTTATTGAATCAAGGGATTTTCTGAGGACCTAAGGGTGTCTGAGATGAAATTGACTCAGAGTCCCCAACGGAGTCGCCAGAAATGTTAGGTCTCTGTAATTTTAGCAGATTGGCAAGACTAAATCTGAAGAGACAACATTTGAACCACTTTGGGATTCTAGGATCTAGCCCTCCTGAATCCAGAGAGGGATCTCTCCATAAGTGCAAAGATTGATTTATCTTTTAAGGTATTTTTGTGTGATGTTAGGCTATTTATTAAGAACAAGGGTTTTTATTTGATTTTGTTTGGGAAAAGATATAATGAAGGTGAAGGAAGTCTAAATGAAGGGTGAAGGTGTATGAAAGTGAAGGAATGATTCAGATAATAAGATAGGCAAGGAGCAACTTCAATCCATTGGGCTATGGAGTCATAAGAGGGTTTAATTGAAATAGAAAGGTTCAAGAGTGGTCCATGGGGCAAGTCATCTATGTAAAAGGATCTCTTTAAGTTGATTTTATGGAATGAAACAATAAGAAAGGGAAATCAAACAGATGAAGGAACAAAGGGCAGCCTAAGATCAAGTAAGTACTTTGAAACTATCCTTCTTTTGGCATGCACTTAAGAAAAGACATAAAAGTAATCTAAGATCAGGTAAGTACTTTCAAACTATCCTGCTTTTGATGTAATTTCAATAGAAAACATTTAAAAAACTTAGAATAGCTTAAGATCAAGTAAGGAATTTTAACCTATCCTGCTTTCAGCATATTCAAAAGGAAAACGTTCAAGATAAACATAAAAAGTAGTCTAAGATCAGGTAAGGACTTTGAACCTATCCTGCTTTCGACATAATCTCAGGGAAACTTTCAAACAACCTTTGGAGGAAGAACTAGAAGACAGGGCAAACCATAAACTTTCCTAGTCCAACTCTACTTAGCAAGTAATGAAAATAACATTCAATAAAAACGTTTAAAGTTTAGACAGTAAGACGTGGGAACACCAACATTCCTTAACTGCTTGGACTGTATTAAATTATTCCTCAATACACAATTGGAGGAAAACATAAAGATAACGCTTATCAGTGAGAGTAGGGTACTTGTAACAGTAAATCCTAGCTCTATATTTGTTGTTCTTTATCAAAGAAAGTGGATAGAATGGAAACAAAAAGAAAATAACAATTTACAATAAGAAACACATCACCATTGACATAGACCAGAATCCCATAAATCAGCTTGTATTTGATGTTCAAACCAGTTACAATCTTCAAGTCAAGTGGGTCTCTACAGCTTCAAACTTCTCATCTCAGCTTAGGTATCTTCAATTAAAAATAGTGCTACAGCGGCTTCAGTAAACTATTTACATGCAACAGATATCCAGATACCAACCTTTATCTCATCTACTACAGAAGTATTTATAGAAGAAATGAGGAGGTGGGATGAGAGAAAAGATCTCTAGGCTCAATTAATACAAGTTAATGCTTCTCGGCATTAAGTATTAAGCATGCTGCGCAGATTTTGTTGACTTAAAAACTCTTGAGGCGAGTTAGCAATAACTCTAGCTATCTTTAGGAAAAATATCACTGAATAAGGAAATAATTCTTCCTTCTACTGATTTATTGAAAGATGCAGGTGGCACTTTGGTAGATGGAGAGGATTCAATTGGCCTCTGACGTGGCAGTGGAGGCCTCCTTTACTGATATTTCTCTTTGTTTTTCCTTAAAACGCCTTTAATATGTTTGTCGGTCTGTGTTTTAGGCCTAATTAGGCCTTGATCTTCATTTCTGTTCTATATCCTTTAACAATTGTGGATTAGGCCTTTGATTTACTGAGTTTGTGCCCTAATCCCTTTATACTCTGTTTAAAATCATCAATTCTTCATTTTTTCTTTGGTTTTATCCTTCGACATTGATACTCTTTCGCTATTTGATGTTTATTATGTTTTTTTGTGTTTTGTAGGCACGCAGAGATTTTTTGACTTCACAAATGCTCATGAGGCACAGGTGGAATCATAATTCGAATCCTATGGATTCACCTTCTTCATAAATAAATGGCCTGGGGATCGTCATCCCTGACTTTTGTTTCATTTTAAAACTGCAAACAAAACCTTAATAACCTGCAAAAAATGAATAAAAATTAAGAAAATCCGTGAAAAATGGGCTAAAGGTTGCTTTGGAGATCTCGAGTGCGAGATTAAATCGTGGTCGTTGGATGAAAACAACCGACAGTTGAGATCGCTTGATGGGGTTAATTGGGAGGCGGTTGGGTGAATGAAGTTTAAGATTAATTCTGGGTCATTCGATCAGGACAATGAACGACAGAGATTTCTTGATGAAATATTTGGGGAGTAAACCAAATGAAAGGTGAATGGGGGTCGGGACATAACGTGAGCTGTCAAATCAAAACAATCAACAGCCAGGATTTAAAAGGTGAACAGTCAATGCAGTGGAGAAAGTGGTAAGGATGAAAACTGGAATGGTTTTCGCAAAGTTTTTGGGTGGTATGTGGTTTTCATAAAAATATGCGATATGGTACGTCGCGCGACACGCGTCCTTTTCAAAACTGCCTGTTTTGGACTTTTTTCTGGTGTTAACGTTCGGGTGGAAAAAGTTTTGCGAAACGCGAAATTAATCGTCGGATGGGAGGGCCCAGATCCGACGGTGCGGAAAGATTGTGATGGAAGAAATTGCGAGGGATAGATCTTGACCGCTGGATCTGTAGAATGGATGGCGGAGATCTGTCGACCAGGGGGAGTTATTTTCCAAATGCAAATTTTTGGGGTTATCGGGTTAGATCCTGACCGTTGGATCGAATGATAAGATGGTTAGATTTGAATCAGAGCGGGGTTGTGGAAGGGAAAAGGAAGAGTGAAAAGTTGCGATGCGATGGTATAATGATCGTTGGATCAGAAGGATGATCGACGGCCCAGCTTGAATTGGAGATCACAAATCGGAGGACACAAAGGGATGGCACTTTGATACTTGCGCGATGCGACTGAGTGTTGTCCGTCGGATCTGGGAGTAAGATCGACGGCCAATACTCAATCGGAGGGGTAATGGAGAAAGGTTATGGGCAGAGTGCGACGAGATCTTAGCTGTCGGTTTTTGTGGATTCGACGGCTCAGATTAAATCAAGGATCGCATCGGCGGAGGGCAATATGATGGATGGGCGCGATGCGGTGAGGTCTGGAACGTCGGATGAAAGCTGATCAACGGCTGAGGTTTGATCGGAGGGATCACATTGGAACTTTTGAAAGAGATGAAAAAGGAATGACCCATGCAAACTTGCGATGCGATGAGCCGACGACTGTTAATCGGTTTAGATCGACGGTCGATATTCGCTGAAACTTTGAACTGTCGAGTTGTATTGAAATACAAAGGAAGGTCAGGTTTGGGAAAGGGTTTTAATTCCTTGAAGTGCCCGGTTGTGGGGCTTAACGTCTTATGAGGAAATGGGTTACAGGAGTTAAGCCCTCGGGGGCTTAAGAAACCTTATATGCTGAAAGGGTGTTATTAGGCCTAAAAAACAGGGTTTTTGAGGCAAATCGAGGGTTCCGGTAGAGGAAAAAGGAATTTTTAAACCAAATGAAAGGGGAACAAATGGTTTAAAAGGGTGTTTGGAATGATTTAGAGGTTAGATAAATGGTTTTTGAGGGGATTTATGGACGAAAAAGGGATGGAAATGGAGTTGTTTTATGAATGAAATGAGGGGTAAAAATGATGGAAAATGGGATTTTAAGCAGTCTTTCTCTTAGTAAATAGCAGGTTTTTAGGAATATGAGCGAAACAGCAGTGAAGATTAACTCAAGGATAGAGATCATCATAAGACTTTAAGAACTAACAATTGGGTCATGAATTATTTCTTAAAGGCTAAAAAATATTTTAGCCACCATTTGATATGACAAATTTTAGAGGTGGCTAACAGGGGCAACCTGGTGGCCCTCATCAGTTAGGTCAACCTGCTCAGCAGGGACAACCTGCACAGAAATTTCACCCTGCTTAGCAGCTGCTCTACTCTACACTGCAGTCGGGTCAACCTGCGCGCTCGATTTATCTAGCTCAGCAGGGCCCTACTTATCAGCAGCCCGCTCGACCCCAAGGTGCTTATTACCCTTGAGGTCAATATCGACCGGTACACAATGTGCCTCAAGGTTCTACTTATTACCCTCAACCGCAAGGCCATACTTACATTCTGCAGCAAAAATTTTATGATGCTCAATCGGGACCCTCATATACTCAGAATCAGTATCCTGGTCCTCAACCTCAATATCCTGGTCCTCAACTGCAATATCAGTCGAACTATCCGGCTTATACCCCTTATGGTCTGAATCCTTCGGGACAGAACCAATGGGGGTAGAGTTACACTCAACCAGGATGGAATGTGGCTACGAGTCCTTATCGAGGACCTGCTATGCCTTTCAACCCTCAATTACCATTTCTCGCGACGTTGGAATTACCGGATATGTCCAAATTAACAAATGATCCAATCCTTCATAATCCATACTGGCCTCCTATTCCAACGAAGGCTCCTGGCGATTGCCCCAAGTTTGAGGGCAAGTCTGGAGAAGACTCCCAAGCACACGTTATGACATACCATTTATGGTGTTCTTCCAATTCTTGGGTGGATGACTCTATACGACTCTACCTTTTCCAATGAACTCTCACTGGAGCTGCTGCTAAGTGGTACATCGAGCTGCTTCACAGTATATTTCAAGATTTCAACTCTCTCGCTATGGCGTTCCTTACTCATTTCTAGATACCGGTTCGTTATGAATCTGGGACGCATCTCCTAACATCCTTGAAACAGGACTGGGCTACCCATATCTCGGACCACATTCATGAATGGAGACGTCGTTGTTGCCTGATCAAATTCGAAATTCCTGATCAGCTTCTTATTCATTGGTTCACTACCTCTTTTGTTAATCAGATTGAAAAATACATAGCCATGGGGGCAAGTGTCACCGAGGAACAGGCCATTTCTCGTGCCCAGTACCTTGATTTAGTGTACTCTCAATTGGGCATATTGTATGATATCTTAACTAATGCCCTGCGACCTGGGACTTCTAAAGCGCTGGCCACCCCATCCGTCGATGGCGTTATTGGTTCCATGTCTCATACTTCACGTAAGTCTCCCTCTTCCAACACTGGGAAGCAAAAATCAAATTCTTCCAATGATTCTGCTCCTCAGCCTACCCTAGATTCTGGTAAAACCTCGGAGGTCAATTCCATTAAGGCCAATCCTGCGGACAAGACATCCAAGCGGAAAAATAAGGGCAAAGGCAAGGCCAAATCTGATGCCTCAAAACCAAATTAGTCTAAACCTTGTGTTGGTGATGGTTCACAGCGCAAGCCGAAGTATCCATGTCGCATTTGTGATGAGGAACACTATAGTAAGGATTGTCCTAGACGAGCCGAAGTTAGTAAATTTCTCAAAGGCACTAAGGGAACTCTGACTGTCCTCAAAGAACCTTTTCCGTCTCAGCAAACACAGATGGTCGAGCAACCTGCGCCATCTACACCGTTTGGCTCTCAAGTGTTCATGATGAACGGTTCTGCACCCGTTTCCATCACTACTCGGTCAAAATATTATACTGGATCACACCAAGCAGCCGGGAAAGAGATCGCTGATGGTCCTCCTCCCCCACCTGCCTCTATTCATCTTGAGATTGAAAGGCCCAGTGCTGAACCCATTGTACAGCCACCTTCTAAAGGTGTTCTCCAGAAATATTCTTATAATCCTAACGCCTGTGCTGCTCAGCATTACAGTATTGCTGAGGATTTAGCACAGGTTCCATCTGCGATTTCTACATTATAAGTGCTTCAGAGTTGTCTGTCTCAATGGAAAGCGTTATTATCTACAATCGGCGGGATTGATCCTACTGATTCTAGCCTTCTTACTTTCGACTTAGAGAATTTCGTCCCCCGACTTCCACACCAAATTGCGCTTGTCATATAAGTCAGCATTAACAGTCTCAACATCCATAGAGCCGTTGTGGACGATGGTGCATCCACCTGTGTCATGTCATCTACTTGCTGGAACGCTATTAGCTCTCTAGCCCTAACTTCGTCACCCAATGCCCTTGAGGCATTTGATGGAACGGAATTGAAACCCTTGGGTGTTCTCGCCAGCTTGCCGATCATGTTGCAACGAAAGATGGTCAATGTCGAAGTAGAAGTATTTGACGCTAAACTCAATTACAATCTTCTACTCGGTCGCAGTTGGACTCACGCTATGTTGTGTATTCTGTCCAACCTATTCTGTGTTCTAAAGTTTCCACACGAGGGAAAAATCATTATTGTTGACCAGTTGTCGTTCTTTACCTCGTCTTGTGAGAACAACTTTCCATATGTGGATCAGATTCCTTCTCCCCCCAACAGTGTAGGGCTGGGTCTTTTCAAAGACCCCACCCTCATGGGTATCTTTCCCCTTCTGCCACCAAATACCGTTCAAGTTAATATGATCTCTCGGTCGAATGACCCGTGGATTGTCCCTTTACCTAAACAGGTTGATTCATTTGGGGATTCGATGCCGCTTAGTCCAATTGAAATAAATTATTGCGATCTTGTAGCTGCATCAGATTCTCCCCCTTCTGAAGATGCTCCTTTGAGCATGTCTCTCGACATTTATTCTCAATCCCCCTGGCTTGGTGATAACGATTCATCTGATCCTTTGAAAGAAGTGTTTCCATCCGATGAGGCTATCGTGGAAACCATGCCTCTCAAAGACCTACCGTGGAGCGATGGGCATCATCGTTCCTCATTTATGCCTGGCCTCAGGGCAGTGTCTAACTTTCTTGAGCATTTTGCGTCTCAAGTTCCTTCTCCGCCACTTCAAATTCCTATCTTGACTCACGAAGTCTTCACTAAAGGTAACTTGAGTAACATCACCTAGACGATGCCTATCAACATTTCCGTGAAACCGGGAATTGTTGTGAACATCCATGTCGGAGTCACTTGCTCTTCCAATGAAGTCCATGTGTATACTAGCCTCTTTCATGAATTTCGTGATTTTTTCGCCTGGTCTTACGAATAGATGCCTAGAATTGATCCTAGTATTGTGGTGCACGAGATTCCCACCTACCCCGGTGCAAAGCCTGTTCCAGCGTCTTCATCCAGTGCATCCTCGGAAAGCCGCTACCATAAAAGTTGAAGTTGAAAAACTTCTCAAAGCGGGTTTCATTTATCTAATTCCTCTGATAGAGTGGGTTTATAACATTTTTCCTGTGGATAAGAAGTAGGGAACAATTTGCGTCTATGTTGACTATCGCAATATTAATCGGGCCCGCCCTAAGGATAACTATCCCACCCCTTTCATCAATCAGATCATTGATGATTGTGTGGGGAGTAAGATTTTTTCCCTCATGGACGGATTTTTTGGCTATAATAAGATCAACATTCTCCCATCCGATCAACACAAGACTGCTTTTATCTGTCCTTGGGGAACGTTCGCGTATAAGAAACTCCCTTTCGGATTGAAGAACATTGGGGCTATGTTCCAGCGCATGATGTCTTATGCCTTTCACGATATTTTTCATGTTGTTCAACCATACCTGGATGACCTTCTGGCTCATTCAGCTACATTAGAAGACCATTCGAACCATCTCCGCCAGATCTTTCTTTGTTGTAGATGCTACAACATTCGACTCAATCTGCATAAATGCATCTTCTGTGTCGATTCTAGTATACTTTTAGCGTTTATCGTATCCAAAGATGGAATTCACCTTGATCCGCTTAAGGTTGAGGATATTGTTAATCTCCCCTCTCCATCCTCGTTACACCAGCTCCAGAGTCTACAAGGGAAAGCAAATTTCTTACGTCGTTTTATCCTGAACTATGCCAAAGTAGCTAAAGGGTTAACACGACTTTTAAAGCAGGACGTACCTTTCTGTTGGGATGAGATTGCTCAGCAATCTTTTGATACACTTAAGACGTTGCTTGTCAATGCTCCTCTATTACGTCCTCTGAATTATCATTGTGATTTCACCCTCTATCTAGCTGCTGCCTTTAGTACGATCGCCATGGTTTTGGTTCGAGATGATGATGATGGTAACAAGCATTTTATTTACTACTTGTCTCGAAACCTTCTCGACCCTTAAACGCGTTATGCACATGTTGAGAAGTTAGCGCTGGCTGCGGTCCAGGCCGTCCAGGGTTTTTGTCATTATATCCTTTTACGGATGGTAATTGTGATTTCTGAGTCTAACCCCATGACTTATATTCTGTCTCGAAAGTTCTTGGGGGGGAAATAATCAAAGTGGATCACTATCCTCCAAGAGTTTTATTTGGAATTTACTGCCGCCAAATCAAAGAAATCACTCGTTTTCGCTGATCTGATTTGTTCTCTCCCCGCCGACTCTGCTCCTTCTTATTCCGAGGATCATATTCGGGACGAAACTCTTTTCTTGATTAGCACCCTCGATCCATGGTATGGTGATATCATCGTGTATCTCCAGACTTCTAATTTTAGGTCTGAGTTGACGAAAGATGCCCGACGCCGCATTCGGCATCAGTCGCAACCTTATCATATTATCAGAGATACCCTCTATCGTGTTGGAGTCGATTCCGTACTCCGACAATGTCTGACCCTCGAGGATGCTGAGAAAGTTTTAAATGAATGCCACAATGGTGCATGTGGTGGTCACATGTCCGGTTATGCCACAGCACAAAAGATCCTTCATGCTGGCTATTTCTGGCCATCCATTTTTAAAGACTGCATTGTCGCAATACGCAAATTTCATGCGTGCCAGATATATCAACGCAAGATGCGTGAACCACCTATTCCTTTACACCCTGTCATTATCGTTGGTCCTTTTTCCAAATGGGGCATCGATTTTATGACGTGTAACCCTCGCTCGGCCGGGGGGCATGCCTATGTTATCGTCGTCGTCGATTATTTTACAAAATGGGCCGAAGCAATGCCTACACTGGTTGGGAATGGTAAGACAGGAGCGAAATTCATATTCAATCATGTTATTACTTGGTTTGGTGTCCCTCAAGCCATCGTTACCGATCATGGTTCACATTTTTGGGACTATATGATGGCGGAGCTGATGTTTAAGTTGGGTCTGCGTCACGACAGCTCAACGCCATATTACCCTCAAGATAATGGCTAGGTTGAAGTCGTAAAAAAAGTTCTTGCTAAGATGCTTCAATGAACAATTGGGATCCATAAATCAAATTGGCATCTCATGTTGTTTTCAACTCTATGGGCTTACCGAACGTCGATTAAGAGTGCAGCCAGATTCACCCCATTTCAATTGGTGTACGGTCTGGAAGTTACTCTTCCGATTGAGTGTGAAATTCCTTCACTCAAATTAATTGTGGAATTACTGCCTAATACTTCACCTGAGGAAGAGTGTCTCCTCTATTTAGAGATATTGGATGAAACTCGTCGCTTAGCTACTTTGGTCATCGAAGCACAAAAGAAGCGAGTCAAATCTCACTTTGACCAAACAGTTTCCCCTCGTTATTTTATCGAAGGCAACCTCATTCTCTTGTACAACCAAGCTCATGACAATCTGGGGGCAGGTAAATTCCAACCCATGTGGCATGGGCCCTACATCGTTAAACATGTGTTACAGAATGGGGCTTATGAGCTTATTGATTATGAAGGTTATCCCTTAACATAGCCCAGAAATGGGTTGTATCTGAAAAAGTATTATGCTTGAGTCATTAATGCATGATATGTGTACATAGGTGATTTTTTCATTTTTGTGCATGTTTAGGGTTGATGTGCTTTGTAAGATTTTTTCTACTTATTGGGTCTTTCTTGTTATGCACATGTCTATTGCCCCTTATGTCAGTTTCGTGGATGGTGCTTCCCGTAGTACCAGGAACTTGTCTTCGACAGCCTGGGTAATTTATAATCCTGCTGGTGAGTTGATTAACCTACAAGGTATTTGTCTAGGAAAAACTACAAACAATGTCGCTAAATATAGTGTTGTTTTGGAACTATTAACCGAGGCAGTTAACCTCGACATACGTGCATTGCTTGTAAATCTAGATTCACAGCTTGTTTTTCTTCAACTTAACAGTCATTATTCAGTTCGAAACCCATGCTTTTTGAGATTGTATTTACATATTCATTTTCTTGAAAGACATTTTTATTTCAACACATATCAACATATACCAAGACAAATGAATACATTAACTGATGCAGTGGCTAACATTGTGTTAGATAGACATTTGCGCAATTTATAAAACATCATCATATGTAAATAGACCCATGTAGAAAATAGATGTATATATATCGGTTGTTTGCAGCGTGTGCATCATAAAAACCAAAAAAATATATATGTATGTTTTAGTTACATCCCGAGACATCTCTCAAAATATGCGGGAATAAAAGCCTAGGTGCCTAATCAGCGTGGTGCTCATAATAGCACGTCACCGCCCGTACCAACCACCTCAACAAGTGGCGGATACAACTCGGCACCCCTACAATATGCCTCTGGTAGGCCCGAGGAACATCATCAAGGCAAGCACAGTCCGGAATTCCACAGGCGATCCCCTCCAGATTTTGTACTATCTCCTCCCCCTCGCCGCCCTCACCATGAGGATCGAATTCGCGAGGAGTTCGCCTCGCTATCGGCGACATATCTGTAGGTCTCTCTAGGCCAACATCTACATACATATAAGATTAAATGTCAGAACATGCATGTATGCCAAAAAATCATAAACTCATGAAAATAAAAAAAGAGTCTCACCTAGCTCTTCCTCCCAATCCTCGCCCTCCGGGAGCGAGAGGTCTGAATCATCGATGAAGTTTGTACTAGAGTAGGGCCAATACTCCTCGAAAATCAGTTGTTGGTGGAGCCAATCGAAGAATTCCGGCCTCCAGGACATCTGTTGGCCACCCCCTGCTCTAGGCATCAGTGCAGCCCATCGGGCCATCCATGGTTCTCTGGGTGGTGGCATCGGGACAATGACCTCTTGGCGCTGGAATATCGATAGTCGTTCCAAGAAGAATGATACAAAAATTGATCCATACCCAAACTGCTTCAGTTTGGTCTTCTTGCACTTGGTTAGTTTCCGCTTAATGTTAATAGTCACGGCCTTTGCCCAGTTGTAGAGATTCAGGTTCAGGCTGTCTACGACAAGAATCAGTTGTGTTTTTGTGGCTTCATGTGGTGCTTGCGATCCTACAGCCTGCATGATAGTGTGTAGCACTAATTTTAGTGCCAGATTTGGGATGGTTTGTATGTCAACCTCTCCACTCCCTATTCCTTTTCGTGCCCCTCGACACACCCTGTCGATCACCATCGCCATGCTTTCCACAGTGGGACGGGTAACGGTCATGATAGGTACTGCACCCCTCCGCGACAATCCTGTCATAAAATATACATCGGAAACTTCGATTTCAAGTTCCTAATCTCGAAGCACGAACTTTTCTTGGTCTTCATCCCAGATGCTTATCAAATAGTGAAGCAATTCTGGCTGAGCCTGGAGGCATGGTGTTAAGAAGAATTTATTTAGCCCACAATCTCTGAGGGCGTCCATGCATCGATCATTATCCATGGAAATTTCATCTTCCTCACTATGTTCCCTCTCTTTCCACTCAATCACCATTCTTTCTGCTTGGTACCTTAACACATTGTTCATATGAGCATTGTTAGTCTTCTTAGGCATTTGAATTTGCAAGCAAGTGACTATATTTTCCTTAAAATTATGCTGATTTTTAGGTTGTGCGGTTGGCGTGGCTGTTTCGCAAACAATCACGCCAATGGGCATGCCCTATGTATAAAAAATGGGTGATTGGCGCAGGTCCGTTCCCAAAACCCGCGCCAACTGCGATGCCCTAATTTTGATAAATATTCTCCTAGGAAATCAAAATGACATGTATAGGTAATGAAATTTATCTTAAAATATGGGAAATGGTGTCGGCTCTTACCTGAGACTGACGGAATCAAGATCGGTTCACTGGATCACTCGAATCGTCGCCACAAGATCGCAAAGCACAATGGGTCATTGTTGCTCCACAAAGAGGTAAAAGTGAAAAGTGAATAATTTTTACCACTTATGGCATTTTATAACTTCTTAGAGTCCTAAATTAGGTTTTAAAACATATTTGTCGATTATTTTATCATATTATTTTTGAGAAATGGGTTTTACACATGTCTCTTGTGCAGCAACAGGTTTTTCACAGGGTTATGACGAAGTAACGAGTTATATTTTATACTTTTTGGACTCGGTAAAAACACGAAAAAGTCATTACTAGAGTCATCTTTCAGCTCTTTTCTGACTCTCTAAAACTAAAAGGATTGCTGAGAGGCATGTCATTTTGCGCTCGTCAAAATGGTTGTGAAACGATATCTACCCAGTATGCGTTTAACCCTTTTTTGGGTTGGGATAGATTATTTACAAAAAAGGAATACCTTAGCCTATTGCGGCTAAGAGGTTCTCTCAGATGTTGTTTTCTACCTTTTCGAATTTGAGAGACTATTTACGAAAAGGGCCTTGCTGGAGTTTTCTTTTCCGCTTTCTTTTCAAACTCTCTAAACATGAAAATATGTCGAGTTCTCCCTTTGTCAGACTCGTTAAAAACTATGACATTGGACTCCATCGTTATGACGTTACTCGCGTTCCTCCTTCCTAGGGCTCGTAAAATGTACTAGGTTGGATTTGTTCGAAGGAAAAACTTACATCACAAGAATATGCTATCCTCTTCAACCTTGTTTACAAAAATAATTGGGGTACTTGCCAGAAATGGTGGGGGAAAATGGAACCAGACTTTAGTCGGCAGTATGTCACTCTTGAACATGGCACTTGTCTGCATTCGTGTCGGGTTGGGTACATCTCACTTCGTCATTTGTTTGCCTCCATGGTTTTGGGTAATCTCTTTTGACGACTTATCTGCTCTTTTCCATGTCACCATGACCTCAAATCCCTTGATGTCAAATACTGCCAAATCCAGTGTCATGCCGCCAATATGCTCAAGAGAAGTTTTCCCTCTACAATTTTCAACCTCCCTCTGATTCTTTGTTGGTATTGATTCGCAAATCATCATATTCCTCTATCTCGTGTCGATGATGTGGGAAACATCATGGCCCTCCTTTGAGTAGGTCGCTTCCTGTTGACTTTAGCTCATTTTCCGGGAAGCTGATCTAGAGACTCCCTTCAGGTACCTTGGAGCCTACATGCCTTAATAGTAGGTTCTTTGGATCCGATGCAAGGGTCACATCATCGGCCTTCAATTCGATGATTCTGAGGGCGTTTGACGCCAGATCACTATTCACATTCCATGGATTGTACCTTTTGTACCTTAAGAACCGTTGTCATTATTAGTGGTTTCTCTCGCATCTGTTAACATCTCTCATTATTGGCTAGTAATCAGACGATGTTCCTGCATGTTTGATTTCAACTCATCTATTCGCATGCTCAAATTTGTACTTTGTTCGGGTTGAGATGGAGTGCAAGACCTTGGGTTTTGTCTGATAAAATCCAGGTTGCGGGTTCTTTGTGGATTACTATGACTTATTATATGTCTCTTCTGATTAGATGGCTGCGACCATACTTGAGTCTATTTGTTGATCCTTATTGATGGATGGTTGTGTCCATACCTCGGATCTCACTTTTTATGTACTCTATTATGGATGGTTGTGCCCATGCCACATATCATGCATCAGAGATATCAGTTGTATTTGTACTCGCAGGTTTTCTAACAGCAGTGTTTGGGTCGAACGCGTTCTCATAAAGCATTTCACCCCTCCCTCTCTCTCGGACCTCATGCTTTAGGGGGCATCTGTTACATAACATTTTGTCACCATCCCTGCAATCCCTCGCCTCGCATATTGGAGGGTCATTCCCGTGACTTGTGAGTAGTGTCATACTTTGCAAACGCCTTCTTTGCATCCTTCTGCATAAGGACATCTTTTCTCCTGTTGGACATTTCCTCAAAAAAGCACACAAAACCTATGTTTTGGCCTTGGCGCGGGTAGCCAGTTCACCCCTCGCATCAATGTGGAAGATTTTCACTAGAGCCTACACCACCTGGTGCTCTATCTCAGTGCAGTGCCCGCGCCGAGCTATTTTAGGAATGTTTTTTAAAAATTAGAGGTGGAAGTTTCCTTCTAATCACCTCAGGGATGAGTCACTAGAAGTGGTTAAGTTGATCAGCCATGGATCTCCCTCTTTAGGCAGTGGTTTCCACCTCCCATGGAACACTCCTTGAAGATAGGCCTCCCTTCCATAATTATAGGGATCCTAACCTCTCCCTCTCCCTCTATAAAAATAGGCCTTCTCCCTTTATGAAAACTAGTTGAACTTGGAGAAGAATACTATAGCTGAGTAATTGCTATTGAGAAGGTAGAACCAAGGAGAATTCTGTAGAGAGAGTCACGTCTAAATTCCCGACGAGCCTTTGTGAGACGCGCTCCGCTTGAACCTTGTTGGGGGAGACTACAACGTCAAAGCTTGGTTGTACTCTTCCTTTCATTTATTAATATACTCGACTATGGTGTTGGTTCAATCATTGTGTTATGTTGTTTATTTAGTGCAATTGATTTAGTCCTCTTCGACTGACTAACAGTTACGAATGTGAACTAGTATGTTGTATATTGTCATTGTTTCTTTTGTGTGTGCAGGTGTTCGAGTGTGAAAGCGAACGGATCATGATCTTTCAAGCCAGGAGCGAGAGGAAGCCACTCTTTTCGACGACAGCAATAGCATAGGACCTTCGGTAAGTCATCTATCGAATCTCCATCCATTCGTTAACTAGGAATCAATATTATAGCTTGTTTTGTTTGTTTCCTCTATCCACAGAGGGGATTTTCCTCACCAACGGAGACTTCAAGTAAAACTTGCTGAAATATTTCTCCCCATTGAGTTGGTCCAGAAGGTCATCAATCTGTGGGATCGGGTACCTATTCCAGACAGTGATCTTATTCAACATCCGATAGTGAATACAAGGTCTCAAATTCCCATCATTCTTCTGTACCAACACGATCGGGCTCCCACAGGACGATGAACTTGGAAGGATGTGACCTTCCTGTAGTAGCTCTTGAATCTGCCTCTTGATTTTGTCATTCTCCATAATAGAGCGCTGATAGATTGTTCCATTGGGTAGTGGTGCACCTGGGGTTATATCAATGGTGTGCTTGACCTGACAATGTAGAGGCACCCCTGTGGGTGAGGTGAAGAATTCCTCGTACTCCTCCACAACCTTGTCCATTTTTTGTTATCATGTAGAGAAGCCCTGTCTAGAGGTCATGGCCATAGTCTTCTTCTTGCCCTAGGGGTGGATCATCAGGAAAACAAATTTCCTGGTTTTGGAAATGAGCTTACTAAATTTTTTTGCAGTAACAAAAGAGATAGCATTAGGCGGTGGTACCTTTGGTATCATGTACAGCTTATTTCCCAAAGTAACAGTAATATCGCGAGTTTGGGACTCATACACAACATGTCGCTTCCACATTATGGTTTGCCTAATAATACATCACAAACATCAAGAGCATTAATGTCACATAATATCTCATCCGTGAAGGGATTGATGTTGTAGGGAAGGTGGCACTGATGGTTGACGCGGAAATCCCATCCTTGGTGAAGCCACTCGATGGTGTATGGTTGTGGATTTGTTTTCGTTGGCAAGCCCAGCCTCTTCACGGCGTCTGCTGAAATGAGTTTTTTTTGGCTCCCATTGTCGATAATGAACTGTAGCGGGGAACCCTTTACCTACATCTGGGAGTGGAATAGACGCTCCTCCTCCTCTAGATATTCTAGTTCCTCCTTTTAGATCTTCGCATTGGCAAGAGTGGTGTTGGGCTCTGCATCAATAATATGTTTCCCTTTGTCATTCCCCTTGTCAGGTTCTAATTTAGAGTTGGAGCATGCATCTAATTCAAAATCCCTCATCTTGGCCACCAGTGACTACTTGGCCCAACACTCACTTGTGTTGTGAGTGGAGCTCTTATGGAACTCACACCACTTTCCTGTCTCCTTCTTTGGCTTCATGGTGCTATTCTTTGCTTGTGGCTTTGGCAGGTTTTCTTGGGCCTCCATGCCTTGGATTTGTCCTTTGTTCTTCGGTTTGGGGGCACCTTTCCCTTGCTTTTGATTCACAGATGCAAAGTCTTTCTTCTTCTGTTTGAATTTCTGCTCAATCTTGGCAACATATTGGTATGTCATACCAAGCGAGGAGATGTTGAGGAACTCCATTTCCTCCTAAATGTATCTATGAAGAAAATTGCGATACTTTAGCACCAAATGATTCTCTAAATATTTGATACCCAACCTTGTGCACAGGGTATGGAACATATTTGTCAGCTCATGCACATCTTGATCCCTTTGTTTCCACAGCATGGTCCATCGTATGTACTTGTCCTCATAGCTCCCCATGGGATAGTATTGTTCCTTGATGGTGTCTTGGAAATAATTCCAAGTGGGTACAACTGAGAATAGAGAGGGTTATGTCTCATCCTTTTTCTCACAGTAGGTTTCCCACCAGTCCTTGACATGGGGATTAGCTTTGAGGAGTGCAATAATAATCTTCTCCCAGTCAGAAAAGACATGAACTGAAAAATATCCTTCTAATAGATTCAAACATATATCTATGGAATCTGCATCTATTTCACCCTCAAATATGGGAATTTCAAAGTTTACTTGTACCTTAAAGGGATTCGTGCCTCCAGAGTGGCTGCTGGATGCAGATGCCCCGTCGGTGGGTAGTCATTGAAGGATATGGGCAAAGTTATCCATCATCACATTCCTTTGTTTTTCGAGGGCCTCCTCGAGAAATATTTTGATATAATATCCTACTCCCTCATCTTTCTTTTCATCCCCCATGGGTAGCCATCGGGTCTTGCAAGGCTAATCTTGCAAAGGTTCAACCAGATCAAGCCCTAACTTCTTATCCCCAACCTCGTTGGGGACATGCAAAGAAGGATCTCGAGAAAGCAGACCGCTCTGATACCACTGATCCAGATTTATGTAGGAATGAAATAGAATACACATATAACCATAAATACAAATATGCAGTGGAAATAACACTTCATTTCATTAATATCAAAGAACTGAAATTTTCTTACAGACAAAATGGAAATAAACTAGCTAGGGCGCTGGTAGCTTATCTCTGAGAAGAGATGTGGCGGATACAAGCCTCTGAAATATGTTACAATGAGGCTCAAGGGCCTATTTATTATTTAGAAATAATGGAAAACCATAAACATCCAAAACCCTAACACTAGGAGATGAAGTGCCAAAACTATGGGCCCTGTTTGGGTAAATTGGTGTTTCAACTTCCCAGGGCGTAACTTTGGCATATGATCTTTGTTTGACGCGAACCATACCTCATTAGAAATATCTATTAGAGGACTACAAATTTTTATGTGAATAGGTCCATGGACCCATGTTTCTCCTTTTTTTCCCAAAGAACGTCGTTTAGGGCCTCAAAACGGCTCCGGATGTTCAGGACCCGAAAAATTGCTAAAAATAGTAAGTTGTGCCAAAAATAAAAAAATGAAAGAGACAATGGTGGGGCCCCAAGTGGAATAGGTGGGTGGCCACCAATATCCACCTGGAGCAAAGCTATCACCTAAGTTCTAATATCTAATTCTACCTCTGGAGAATCGACCTTGTTTCAAAGGCACTAAGACTCTCTGACATCCCAACATCCTTAAATCCTGAGAAGACGTGCCACGATAGGTGGTGTGAATGATATGGATGCCAAGTGGTAGGACAGATGACATGGACGCATGAGGTGGTGACATGTGGTAGGATTATTTGTAATTTCAGATAAATTAAGTGAACTTTGGCAAGTGACACATGGAAGGTGACATGGTAAGATATGTGGTAGAAGGAGAAGTGGTATTGATGACATGGTAGACGCAATGGCATGGTAGAAAAAAGTGATGACATGTGGGAAATGACATGGAAAGACAGTGGCAAGTACAATTCAATACCAATACATGTGATAGGTTCTAGTTGGTCAACGTAGTTGACATGCCAAGTTACATGGAAGCATATGTAGCAAGTGATCTAGCAAGGTGGGTCCCATATCAAGCTGAAGTCATCAGAACACCATAGAGTTAAAACAAACTAGAAATAGGTTGACCTGAGAGGTAGATTCCCAAAGTGATGGGAAAATTAATCGTCAATTGCAAAATGGATTAGAAAATTAGCAATTAGTTGAAGTTCAATCTCGAGATTTTAGTCTCTGTACACAAGCATATCATGTTTGGCGTGCTCGACCACCGATATCTGACAAGGTTCCAGCCCCTAGTCGCGAGGTGCTAAGTGATAGTGCCTCAGTAGTTCGATCTTGGGACTTCGGTCTTGAAACATTCCCATAGCACATTTGACAAGCCTAATCTATTGTTTCCCAATCATAAGTTAAAGCTAACAATTATAGCATGTGGTCATGTCAACTATAATTTCAACCCTGAGAGTTGTTATTCCATTGAATCATTAGTGTGTTGGGAGGAACCGAAGTGTAATTTCCCATTTTCTAAAATGTTTTGTTCATAGCCCACAACCATGAATTTTTAGAAGGTTGGACAAAAAGGAGTTGCAGAAATATAAGCTATTAAATTTTAGCACCATTATAAAGTATTTTTGTAGTTTTAAATGCCACAAATGAGGAATGGTGGATTTAAGGAATTACTTAGATCAGGGTGATCCAATCAACCCACAAAACCATGGGTAAATACCATTTTTCAACACCCATGGTAAATTAAGGGCCAAAAACTATAAAAGAAGAGGAAATCCCTTGAAGAATGAAGAAATGTGGTGATATAATTGCAATTTCTCAAGAAATTTAATCTAAATGAAGAGACACAATTCTACTCTACTTCTCTGTAGAAATTAATTCACAATTTAGAACAACATTTGCAAACATGCATCAACCAAATACATAAGTACACAGATTTATCTAGGGGAAACCAACTGGTAAAGAACCCTTAAGCATGCTTGCATTAATCAGATGAATAGAGAATTTATTACAATTTCTAGCTCGCTTTGAGCTCAACTTGCAAGTGAATAACCTATCTCTCTAGTCAATGAAAATTTCTGACCCAGACTTAGTAAATTTCTACCTTTGCTTGATCCCCTATTTCCTTGTGCAAATCCTAAGGAATTAGGCCCATATTTTTTAGTAATTTCCTCCAATTTATTATGCAGTTCCCAACGTTGATCCTCTAACCGCATTCAACATTTGCACACTCAAGACAAGTCTACAATTGATGTTACACTGGCTTGGAATCTCCACCACAGTCTGGGAACTCGAATTCTCTACATGCACTATATATTTTTGGTTTTTTGATCATTTAAATGGATGATCACTGAGTTATACTTCTATCCCACTGCACAACTGAACTCCAACTAGTTCTATCAACAGTTAGAACTAGTTTAATTGAATAAAACTAGAAATAACTAAATTGGATTGCTAAAAACTAGCAATCACACATGCATAACTAAATTCCAAGCCCTATAACTCAAATTTACTAATCTAACTGAGTGACAAGAGCCATGTCACCTCAATTAAATTCCTCCAAGTTTTCTGTTGATGTGGAAATTCAAATTTTCTTAATTTGACCAAGCAAAAGTCAAATTGAGACTTTCTTGCCACACTTCTCAAAACTCCCTATTAGCAAGAAATGGATTATCAACCACCCCTATCTTGAACCTGTGGAATTAGAACATCCCTCTTGACAAATAATTTGTAAATATGTCAACATATATTGTAGCAACATTATCTACCTCTATACACAATATTGTAAATGATGGTACCGGATATCTATATGCTTAGATTGATCATGAAATACCGTATTCTCATATAGCGTAATTCAACTCTAATTATCACAATAGATCACTATTAGATCCATCCATGGAAAATTTTATGGGCTAATATTCGCAAGTGGGCTAATTTTCCATGATTTTTCCAAAAAAAAGATTCGTCGATTTCCATTTTTTCTAAAAATGATTTGCCCAAATTTTACAATATTAAATTATTTTACCTTAAAAATCACAAACATTATATAGATATTGTATATACAATTATTATAAACTTGAATAATTTTACAAATATGCCAATAAACATTTTATAGTTTGCATGTTAGGGACAAGTGATATTCGCCAATGTTTTTAAACTTCAAGATAATTTTCCATCCTAAAAATTTTCCTTGGATCCATCTCCTGACCAAACAATCCCACAATTACATTTATCATCCATAATGCCTCACATGTTTCTTGAATTGCATCCATGTATTCATATTCTACTGAGATGAGCGCCACAGACCTATGTTTCTTGTTGTACCAGGAAATTATTGCGAACCCACTACTGAAAATTCCACCTGATGTACTCTTTTGGTCGGATGGAATCCTTGCCAAATATTCATTCGTGAGCCCACACAACTTCACTCCCTTTTTCAATTTGTACCATAATCCATAATGGGTAGTGCCTTTGAGGTACCATAAAACATGCTTAGCTTCCTTCCAATACAATTTTTTCAACCTAACCATATATTGGCTCAGCTGATTGACTGCATATCACATATCTAGTCGTGTGTTCACAAGATACATTAGTGAACCCACTAGCTGTCAGTAGATGGTAGCATCAACCTCTTCACCTGAAGTGGCATTCTCCTTCCTCCAGTTGGTCACTAGAGGTGTCTCCATGGGCTTACAACTCTCCATGTGAAATCTATGTAGTATCTTGGTGGCATACTTTCCTTGAGACACAAACAATTCACCATCACCTTTTCATACTTCCATCCCAAAGCAGCAGTGCATGAGACCCATGTCCTTCATCTCAAATTCTCTTGCAAGGTCCTCCTTTCAAGAGTATCAGTCGCTCATCACCTATCAATATTAAATCATCACCATATAAAATAATGATAAGTAATTTACCTTCTACCAAAATATGACATAGGTTTTCATCTACTTCACTTTTGGTGAAGCCCAAACCAGTGAGATATCTATCAATCTGAGTGTACCAAGCTCGAGGTGCTTGTTTGAGACCATAAAATTCTCACCTGATCCTGCGCACATGACACTCTCGACCAAATGTATCAAAACCTTATGTTTTCTCGATGTACACTTCCTCCTCAATAACACCATTGAGTAATATCGTTTTTACATCCATCTAGTGGATGTTCCACCCCATATACACAACCAGTGCAAGAGTTGATCTAATGGATAAATACCTTGCTATGGGAACAAAGGTTTCCTCATAGTCAATTCCCTCAACTTGAGAGAATCCTTTGGCCACAAATTTGTCCTTATACTTCTCTATGTTTTCGTCTATTTCATGCTTAACCTTGAAGATCCATCTTGAACACACAATTTATTTATTTGTTGGTTTTGGGACCACTTCCCAAACATTTTTCTTCATGATGGATTCATATTCTTCCACCATTGCATCAACCCAAACTTTTTGCTCAACTATTTCCTCAAAAGAGGATGGCTCAGTCTCTATAAGCTCATTCATTAGATCCATGTAGCTAGTGTACCTCTCAGGTGACCTCCTTTTCTTGCATAAATTTGAAGAAGCTCCCACATTCTCCCTCACATCGTGCACTAATCTATCATATTCCCTGGTTATTTTTCTACCTTCTATGGATGGTTCTACTCGAGTGGATTTTATTCTTTATTCCTACATTTATGGATACTCCACAACTTCTTTAGGCTCCTCCTTGGGAGCTAAAATCTCCTCTTCTGGTGGGATTTGAAGCTCCCTCTCAAGCGAGCATTGCATTTCTTTCTCCTCATTAAACTTTAAATCCCTTCGCACAACTATGATTTTGAGTTAAGGTAATTACACCTGGTAATTGTGTGGAGTTTCATTGCAACCCACAAAAACTCCCAACTCAGTTCTTAAATCAAGTTTCTTCTTGGAATATTTGGAGACATGGCAGTAAAAATAGGCTCCAAATTTTTTGAAATGAGACACATCTAAATTTCTCCCTAAGAAAGCCTCCTCTAGTGTAATCATACTAAGAATCCAATGAGGACTTTGGTTTTCAAGTATACTATTTTGTTACATGCCTTTTCCCACAAATGCATGGTAGGAATGTGTCATATAGCATAGCTCTCGCAACTCCCACAATGCTCTGGTTTTTCCTCTCATCTACCCCATTCTACTGTGGGTTGTGGGGTGTTGTCAGATCTCTTTTAATGCCTTCTTTCGCACATAAATCATTGAAGTCATTCGAAACATACTCATCTCCATTTTCACTCCTAAGAGACTTCACTTTCTTGTCATTCTCTTTCTCAACTAGTGCCTTGAATTCTACAAACTTGGAGAATGTCTCATCCTTATTTCGCATGAAGAAGATCCAACACTTTCTTGAGAAATCGTCAATAAAAATAACATAGCACTTATGTCTAGTAATGGATTTTATAAAGGTCCATAAACATCATAGTGGATTATCTCCAAGACTGAATGTGCTTTGTCGTCTTGATCATGGAATGCAGATTTTAATGTTCTTTGTTGTCTTGAACATGGAATGTTGATTTTACTTAATTCCCCAAGGTACACCCTTTACAGACATCTTGTTGCTCAAGTGATCCTTTAGGGAGGCTATTAGTTATTTATTGCACAATATTTAAGGTTCCATGACGCAACTGGCCCAATATCATGTGCCATATTTTACCTACATCGCAACTCTACACTTTCTCTACCTTACTGTGTAATGCAGCAAAATATTCCACATGAATTTTATACAAATTCTTCACACGAACCTTGATTTGATTCACCTGTCTATTAGCTTGTGCCTCAGAAAGGATTTACTTTTGTTGGATATCACATCATAATCATGGTCTCTGAAAACTAATACAGAGATGAGGTTCTTCTTCAAGCCTGATAAAAACATGACATATTTGAGGCGAAGATGGGATCTCGACTCCCTCTTAAAGGTTACTGCACCAATCCTAGCAGCATTGTACCTTCCATCGCCCCCAAGCTCAATATGCATTTGGAGATATTTATCCTCCATGTCACAAAAAAAAATATCTACAATTTTTCATGTGGAATGAGGCACCTGAGTCCAAGTACCACACACTCCCCATTGATTTTGTGACCATGCATGCGATAAGAGTAAAATCTAGCTCAAACTGTGAAGCAAAAGCTCCACCTGCTACTCCTCCTGAGTTCTTCTTGGTAAACTTTTTATGTGGGAATTTTGTAGCATGGTGCTCGAATTCATGACAATTGAAGAATTTTGACAATTGAATTCATGACAAATTGTTGTCATCAGGCATCACCTCCATGTGATCCTTCCATGCAATGAAATTCGAGTTTCCTTCCAAGGCATAATATAATCTCAATCCATTGATGTTCATCTTCCCAAATCTGAATAAATCTCGCTACAACGAAGACGCAAATTTGAACCTCCTGAGAAACAACTTCAAAAACATTTTTTTCTAATGTGAACCTGACTCTGGTACCATGTATAAATGTGATGATAGAATTGAAACTACTCAATAAATTTAATCTAAATCAAGAGACACAATTCTACTTTACTGCTCTACGGAAATTAATTCACAATTTAGAAAAACATTCACAAACATGCTTCAATCACATACACAAGTACACATATTTATCTAGGGGGAAGCAAATGGTAAAAAACCCTTAAGCTTTCTTTCATTAATTAGATGAATAGAGAATTTATTACAATTTCTAACTCGCTCTAATCTGAACCTACAAGTGAATAGCCTATCTCTCTACTCAATGAGAAGCTCTAACCTAGATTTCATCAATTTATGCCTCTGCTTAAGCCCCTATTTCCTTGTGAAAATCCTGAGGAATTAGGCCCCTAGTTTTTTAGGAATTTTCCTCCAAGTGATTGTGCAATTCCCAAGGTTTATCCTCTGACTGCATGCAACACTTATACACTCAAGACTAGTCTATAACTGATGTTACACTTCCTTGGAATATCCACCATATCCGGTGAACTCAAATTCTCTGCATGAACTAGCTATTTTTGGTTGATTGATCAGTTAACTGGATGATCAGTGAGTTACATTTTTGTCCCACTGCACAACTAACCTCCAACTAGCTATATCAATAGTTAGAACTAGCTTAACTGAATACAATCAGAAATAACTGAGTTGGATTGCTACAAATTAGCAATCACACATGAATAACTGAACACCAGGCCCTCTAACTCGAATTTACTAAGCTAACTGAGTGACAAGATCCATTTCACCTCAATTAACTACCTCCAAGTTGTCTGTTGATGTGGAAATTCGAATTTTCTCAATTTGACCAAGGAAAATTCAATTTGAGACTTTATTGCTACACTTCTCAATAAAGAATTTTCTCAACATGTGCATATTAGAAAGATAGTAAGCCGAAGGAAGAATACGAAATCTAATCAAGAAGATTGAATAATTTTTATTATAGGTAGTGATATTATCAGAAAAGGAATACTCTAGCGAGCCAAGATAAATAAAAATCAGTGCGAGTAGAGAGAAAGAGCCTAATTGTGGTGACCGAGCAAGGTGTTCAAAGGAAAATACCAGAGCATGTATGAATGCAGATATGAGTTGCAATTGAGTTACAGCTGGTCTGTGAGCATAATTGAGCGTGGGCTAAAAAAGAGAAGTATGAGATAAAATTTAGTAAGGAGGAGAACATAACATATCAGATTACAAATCTGAGATACAATTGAAGTATAGAAGAATTTGTGTGGTAACAAAATAGAGACTACAACGTATCTAAGTGCAGATCTAAGTTGCACCTGAAATTCATTCGAGAGCTAAAGAGACCATGAGTGGATGATGACTAGTGTAAAATCAAGATCAGGAAAGAGAACAATGACGTGCAGAGTTGCACAAGGATAGGTGAGTTAATCAAGAAAGAGTGGATTGTTGTTTTAAGTAAGGAGCTAAATGTTAGATCAAAAATCAAGAATTTCATATGAGAAAATTTAATTAGAAAGCCTATGGATTTTGTTTGAAAATGTAATGAAAAAAGGAATCTGATAGGTATATCATGTTGGTTCCTATAAATTAAGGGGATTGAAGTCTCCTTCAAGTTGGTGCATGTGAATCTCAAGGGATCAAAGTCTCTTTCAGGTTGGTGCTTGTAAATATTAGGGGATCAATGTCTCCTTCAGATTGGTGTCTGTAAATCAGGGAATCAATGTCTTCTTTAGGTTGGTGCATATAAATCTTAACAGATGGGTGTCTCCTTCTAGTTGGTGCTATTAAATTTATTTAACATTATTTGGGTGCCTACATTCATATATAAAGAAGATTTTTTTTCATGGTTTTCTCCCATATGGGTTTCCAATAAATATTTGTGTCTCCTTATCTATGTGTGTATTGTTTGATTTAAGGTGTTGTTTTGTGATTTATTAAGAAATATTTAAAATATATTAAATATTGTTAAAACTAGTATAATACTTGTCCCCCCCCCCTCTCTTAGTATTATCTTAGATTCAACACCTTTGATGTGGTTAAAATTCCTTGTCATAGCCTTCAAGTGGATCTCTTTTATACCTTGCATAGACTTGGATAACCACATAACTATATCAATTTGACTATGTGTTGGAGAAGTAAATCCCCTCTGCGGACAGAGGTGATCCCTACTAGCCCAGATCGAGTCTAGCAACAACCAAGTCATGCTAAGACATAGGTTCCCAGTTACAAAAGACCAAGATGCGACAAGAGGCCTACCTTAAGTCCCACGCTTTTGTTGTTTGCAGAAAAGATGGTGTTTCCGTCCTTCGCTTTGGCAGATCACAATCCTCCCACCTAGCACATTCGAACACCTGAACATGCACGAAGAAACAACAACACACAACGTAAAACCTAAAACATGTAACCATATATCAGTCAGAGAAGATATAATTCATAACATAAGACATGAACATATGAATGGAACCATAATCAAAGTCACTTATTATTAATAAAAACAAAAGAAAGATACAACCTGAGCTCTGACGTTGGATCTTCCTTCGGCGGGTCGACAGCGAAGCACATCTCAATGAAGCTCGTTGGGAATGGGACAAAGCTCTCTCTCTTTGGCTTGGCTCTCAAAGGCTGTCTGGCGATAGTCTCCTTACTACTGATTCAGCTCTTAGTTCTATGACCATTAAGGCTAGCTTGCAAAGGGAAAATGGCAAGCTTATATAGATGGTGGAAGGGGAGTTGGGATCCCTACAATGGTGGGATTGGCCCTATCCTCAAGGAAGCTTCCATGATAGGTGGAAAACCACTTCCCCTACATGGAGATCTGGAGCCAAACCTCCCAACTCATTTTAGAGACTTGTTCAGGAGTTGGTTGGAATCAAACTTCCGCCATTTATTTTTAAAAAACAATCCTTATTAAGCTTGGCGTGAGTAATACACTGGGACAAATCGCCAGTTCGCGCGCCCTCTTTGGTGGATTTCCCCCATTGGCGCGAGGGCCGAACTGGCTGGTCGCGCAAAGGCCAAAAGGTCTATTTTTAGGGTTTTTTACAGGAAACTATCTTCAGAGGAATGATTTTCCTTGTCAAGGGGGATGCCATGAAAGTGGTTTCAGGTCATGTTACTGCTCACAGGTCACGGAAAAGGCCCTCCAATGTGCGGGACGGGAGATTGCAGGGACGGTGACAAATTATTGTGTAACAGATGCTCCCTAAAGCATGAGGCCCGAGAGAGAGAGGGGTGAAATTCTTTACGAGAACGTGCCCAAATGAAAACATTGCCGTCGTAAAACCTGCATCGACAAGTACAACTAGTATCTCAAATACATGATATGTGGTATGGGCGCAACCATCCACAATAGAGTATACAATAATCAGGATCCAAGGCATGGTCGCAGCCATCTAGAAAGGATCAATAAGCAGACTTAGGTATGGTCGTAGCCATCCAATCAATGAGTAATGTATCTAATCATGATAATCCACAAAATCCGCAGCCTGAATTTCATCAGACAAAATCTAGGGTCTTTCTCTCCATCTCGACCCGAACAGAGTACAAGTTCTAGCATGCAAATAAGTGAGTTGAAGTCGAACATGCAAGAACATTGTCTGAGTACCAGCCAATAATGAAAGTTGTTAACAGATGCGAGAGGAACCACCAATCATGACAATGGACCTCAATGTACTATAGGTACAATCCACGGAATGTGAACATTGAGCTGGCGTTGAACACCTGCGAAATCATCCGATCGAAGGTCAATGATGAAAACCTTACGTCGAATGCGAAGAACCTACCATTGAGGCCTGCAGGCTCCAAGGTACCGAAAGGGAGTCTTTAGATCAGCCTCTTGGATAATGAGCTGAAGTCAACAGGAGTGACCTTGATTGAAGGTGGGCCATAGTGTTTCCCACATCATCAACGCGAGATAGAGGAACATAATGTTTGTGAATCAGGATCAAATGAGAATCAAAGGCGGGTTGAAACTACAGAGGTCAACTTCTCTTGAACATATCAGCAGCACGACACTGGATTCGGCAGTATTTGACATCAAAAGATCTAAGGTAATGACGACGAGGCAAAGAGCAGATGAGTGGTCAAAATGGATTACCCAAACCCATGGAGGAAAGTAGAGAATGAGATGAGATGCCCCCAATCCGACATGAACGCAGATAAGTGCCATGTTCAAGAGCGACATACTACCAACACGATGATGATACTGGTTTCATTTTTTCCCCAACATTTCTGGCGAGTACCCCAATTATTTTTTAAAACAAGCTTGAAGGGGATAACATGTGCTTGTGATAGAAGTTCGTCCTTCGGACAAATCCAACCTAGTACATTTAACAAGCCCTAGGAAGGAGAAACTCGAGTATCGTCATTATGACGGAATCCAATGCCATCAGGTTTTAACAAGTCTGACAAAGGAGGAACTTGGCATATTTTCATGTTTAGAGAGTTTGAAAAGACAGCAGAAAATTAAACTCCAATAGTCCCTTTTCATAGATAGTTCCTCAGATCTGAAAAGGTAGAAAACTACGTCTGAGAAAACCTCCTAGTCGCGATAGGCTAGGGTATTCCTTTTTCGTAAATAATCTATCCCAGCCTGAAAAAGGGGTAAACGTATACTGGGTAGATTTCGTTTCGCAGCCACTTTAATGAGATCAAAATGACAAGTGACTCGGCAATCTTTTCAATTTTAGAGAGTTAGAAAAGAGCTAAAAGGTGACTCCTCCTGGAGGAACGAGTGGTATACAGGGTAGCTACTAGTTCCAGTGATAGTGGAACTACTCAAAACAAGATAAAGGTCAAGAGGCTGGCTAACAAGGCCACTCATCACAGCGGTTCCTCAGGAATGGGTAAAACAACCAAGTGAAGGCATATGATCGGCCAAGCAGATAGTGACGATGGAATAAGAAAACAAAGGTTCATCTGGCGAAAACATGCTGATAAATTAGAAATCACAAGAGGTAAAATGGAAATGGTTTCATTTTTACACAAGCTTGAAATCAGAAAACTCTGCTTGAAGTTGGTTTCATTTTTACACAAGCTTGAAATCAGGAAACTCTGCTTGAAGTTGGTTTCATTTTTACACAAGCTTGAAACAAAGATAAACTATGCTTGAAACCAGTTTCATTTTTACACAAGCTTGAAACGGAAACAAACTATGCTTGAAAAATTAAGCATGCCCCCAGCATGGTGACTCAATTCGAGGTACATGCCCCCCAAGCTTCAGTACATATGAAAGGTAGATGGAGTGAAGGTTCAAATTACGAGACCAAGAGAAAGACTCGACTGGGATTTTACGAGATCTTATCAAAGACTCGAATTGAACAGGAAAGTGTTTCATTTTTTTAACGAGGTTGACACATTAAAAGAACTATCCTTAGATGACCTTGTTTCATTTTTTTAACGAGGTTGATACAGAAGACAAACTATCCTTGGAATACCTTGTTTCATTTTTTAACGAGCTTGGCACAAGAAAACGAACTATGCTCCGAACACCTTGTTTCATTTTTTAAGGAGCTTGACACAAGAAAACGAACTCTGCTCTAAAGAGGTTGTTTCATTTTTTAAGGAGCTTGACACAAGAAAAACGAACTCTGCTCTGAAAAGCTCAAAGGATGAGGCTTAGGAGGGGGATAACCAGATACATCACGCTCCAGATGATTAGACATTGCCCCTAGGTCAAGCATGAACAAGGAACGATGATTTCCATCGTTCCACGATAGATATTCAAGAGACATCGTTTCGACGATAGCTTCATTAGAAGGGAAGATTTCTCTTAAAGGGTCAGGCAAATCTGCATTGCCTAGCCAAGGGAATTGAGAATATATATCTAAATCCATGCTCGAAGGAGCATGTTTAGGAGGAGGAGGATAAAACGCAGCAACAATCTCGCAGTAATTGATCTCAACTGGAGTTAAAGGCATCGATCCTCCGAAAGAGGTCACCTGTTCAGGCGAAGGGATGATCCAAGGGTCATCTGACCTAGAGATCATGTTAACTTGAATGGTGTGCGATGGTGACATGGGAAAAATACCCATGAGGACGGGGTCCTTGAAAAGACCGGGTCCTACACTATTAGGGGGATTGGGGATCTGATCCACGTAAGGCACGTTGTTCTCGGAGGATAAGGTGAAGAAAGACAATTGATCAACAGTGATAATTTTTCCCTTGTGAGGGAAATTCAGAAGCCGAAATAGGGTGAACAGAATGCATAGCATGGCGTGAGTCCAAATGCGACCAAGAAGAAGATTGTAGTTGAGCTTGGCGCCAACCACTTCTACTTCTACGTTGATTGTCTTACCCTGTAACGTGATTGGAAAACTCTCAAGAACACCTAGGGGTTTTGATTCCCAACCATCAAATGCCTCTAGGGCATTGGGAGATGAAGTAAGAGCTGGAAAGCCAATGGCCTTCCAGCAGGCGGATGACATAACACAGGTGGAAGCACCTTCGTCAAAAACATCTCTATGAATGTTGAGGCCGTTGATTCCGACTTGTATAACGAGAGAAATTTGATGTGGTAGTCGGGGGACAAAATTTTTTAGGTCAAAGGTGAGAAGACTAGAATTGGCAGGATCGATTCCACCAATTGCGGACAACAGAGCTTTCCATTGCGATGGGAAAATTTGAAGCACTTCCAACGCAGACATTGCAGAAAGTGCCTGTGCCAAATCCTCAACAATGCTATAGTGTTGAGCAGCACAGGCATTTGGATTATAGGAAGATTTTCGCAGAACACCTTTAGAAGGTGGCCTCACAACAAGTTCAGCGTTGGGCTTCTCAATTTTTAAAGGACCAGAGACAGGTGGGGGAGGTGGGCCATCAAAAACTTCCTTCCCAGCTACCTGGAATGATCCAGCATAATCCTTCGAACGTGTAGCAATTGATACAGGTGCAACACCATTCATCATAAAAACTTGAGACCCAAATGGTGCAGATGGTGAAGGCTGCTCAACCATCTGGGTCTGCTGAGATGGGAATGGTTCTTTGAGAACTGTCAGAGTCCCTTTGGAGCCTTTCAGAAGTTGACTAACTTCAGATCATCGAGGACAATATTTGGTATAATGATCTCCTTCACAGATAAGGCAGGGGTACTTCGGTTTGCGTTGGGAACCATCATCAGCACGAGGTTTGGAGGATTCTGGTTTCGGGGCATCAAGTTTGGATTTTCCTTTTCCTTTCTTCTTTCCTTTGGAGGCCTTTTCTATAGGATTGGCCTAAACGGCGTTGACCTCTGCAGTCTTACCAGAATCTGGAGGGGCGAGAAGAGCAGAATTATTGGAAGAATTAGACTTATGCTTCCCATTAGAGGACTTCCAAGAAGTCTGAGAAACGGAACCAATAACACCATCCATCGATGGGGTAGCTGGTGCTTTAGAGGTCCTTGGCCGCAGAGCATCAGTCAAAATATCATAAAGCATGCCAAACTGAGAGTACACCAAATTAAGGTACTGGGCACGCGTGATGGCTTGTTCTTCGGTCACACATGCCCCCATAGCAATATCTTGAGCGATCTTGCTAATGAAGGAGGTAGTGAGCCAATGAGTTAGCAGCTGATCAGGTATATCGAACTTGATTAGTCTACGATGACGTCGCCACTCATGAATATGATCAGATATGTGGGTGGCTTTATCCTGCTTGAGAGAAGTCAGGAGATGAGTCTCGGCTTCATAACGAACCGGTAACTGGAAATGTGTCAGAAAAGCCATAGATAACGTATTGAAGTCTTGAAAGATACCGCAAGGTAATTCTATATACCACTTAGCGGCAGCACCGGTAAGAGTACGTTGGAAGAGATGCAGACGAATTGAATCATCGACCCAAGAGTTTAACGAACACCATAGATGGTAGGTCATGACATGAGCTTGGGGGTCCTCCCCAGCTTTACCCTAAAATTTAGGATAGTCACCATGCACCTTGGTCGGAACCAGAGGCCAATAAGGATTGTAAAGAATCAGATCATTGGTCAATTTAGAAACATCTAGAAATTTCAACGTAGAAGGGAAAGGTAACTGAGGATTGAAAGGCATACCAGGCCCTCGATAAGGACCTGTACATGTACTCCACCCTGGTTGAGCATAACTGTTGTGGAGGTAAATCCCCTCTACGGACAAAGGCGATCCCTACTAGCCCAAACCGGGTCTAGCAAAAATCGTTCACGCTATAGTGCAGGTTCCTAATTGCAAATAAACCAACTAGCAATGAAGGTTTACCTGGAATCCAACGCTGACGCTTGTAGAGAAAGTAGCGCTCCCATTCCTTAGCTCCGGCAGATCACAATCCTCACGATATTTGTGATCGAACACCTGCACACACAAGAAACAAAACAAACGCAAGCGTAAAATCCAGTATATGCAACTATATGTCAGTCAGAGAAGACATAACTCATCATCATAATCAACAACAGGAGTGGAACCATAACCAATAGTCGCTTATCATTAATCAATCAAAGAAGAATACAACCATAGCCCTGACGTTGAATTCTCCTTTAGAGGGTCGCCAGCGGAACACGTCTCGAAAAATCCTATCGGGGATGGGAAAAACCTCTCTCTTCGGATGTCTCGACAATGATCTCCTTGCTTGGATTTGGCCTTAAGGGAATGAATCAAGGCTCTTGTAGCATAAGGCTCTGATGGCTCTTGGGAACTTGGAGACTAGATTGCAAATGAGATGAGCAAGCTTTTATAGATGGAGGAAGGGGAGTTGGGAGCCCTATAATCATGGGATTGGCCCTATCCTCAAGGAAGCTTCCATGAGTGGTGGAAAACCACTTCCTCTACATGGAGATCTGGAGCCAAACCTCCCAACTCAAATTAGATACCAGTTTCTGGATCAGTTAGGATGAAACTTCCGCCATTTATTTTTAAAAAACACTCCTTAAAATGGCTGGCGTGAGTGCGACTCTGGGATAGAGTGCCAATTGGTGCACCCTCTTTTAAGGATTCCCCCCATTGGCACAGGTACTGAACTGGCTACCCGCGGCAATGCAAAAGGGGGTGTTTTTAGGGTTTTTCACAAGGAGTTGCCTTCAGGGAAATGAAAGTACATGTTTAGGGGAATGCCATGAAAGTGTTTTCAAATTATGTCACTGCTCACAAGTCACGGAATGAGCCCTCCAATTGTGCGGGATGGGGAATTGCAGGGACGGTGACAAATTGCTGTGTAATAGATGCCCCCTAAAGCATGAGGCCCGAGAGAGAGAGAGGGGTGAAATGCTTTACGAGAATGTGTCCAACTGAAAACACCGCCATCGGAAAACCTGCATAGAGAAATACAATTGATATCTCAAATACACGATATATACGTGGTATGGGCACAACCATCCATAACAGAGTATGTAATAATCCAAATCCGAGGCATGGACGCAGCCATCTAGTGAGGATCAGTAAATAGACTCAGGTATGGTTGCAGCCATCCAATCAGCGAGTCATGTAACTAATCATAATAATCCACAAAACCACAGCCTGGATTATAACAAGCAGAATCCAGGGTCTTGCGCTCCATCTCAACCCAAACAAAGTACAAGTTCAAGCATGTGAATATGTGAGATGAAGTCGAACATGCAAGAACATCGCCTGATTACCAGCCAATGATGAAAGCTGTTAACAGACGCGAGAGGTACCACCATTAATGCCAATGGTCCTCAAGGTACTACAGGTACAATCTACGGCATGTGAACAATGAGCTGACGTCGAACACCCGCAGAATCACTCGATTGGAGGCCATTGATGAAAACATCACGTTGAATGCGAAGAACCTGCCATTGAGGCATGTAGGCTCCAAGGTACCAGAAGGGAGTCTGTAGATCATCTTCCTGGATAATGAGCTAAAGTCGACAGGAAGTGACCTTGATCGAAGGTGGGCCATAGTGTTTCCCACATCATCGACACGAGACAGAGGAACATAATGTTTTTGTGAATTAGGATCAGATGAGAATCAGAGGAAGTTTGAAATCTGCAGAGGTCAACTTCTCTTGAACATATCGGCAGCACGACAGTCGATTTGGCAGTATTTGACATCAATAGATCAGAGGTCATGGTGACGAGACAAAGAGCAGATGAGAGGTCAAAAGGGATCACCCAAACCCACAGAGGCAAGTGGAAAACGAGATGAGATATCCCCAACCCGACATGAATGCATACAAGTGCCATGTTCAAGAGCAACATACTGCTGACACGACAATGATGTTGGTTCCATTTCCCCCACCATTCCTAGTGAGTACCTCTTTATTTTTACACAAGCTTGAAGAGGATACCATATGCTTGTCATATAATTCCATCCTTCGGACGAATCCATCCTAGTACATTTAACGAGCCCAAGGAAGGAAAAACTCAAATATCGTCATTCCGACTGGATCCAATGTCATCAGGGTTTAACGAGTCTGACAAAGGGAGAACTCGGTGTATTTTCATGTTTAGAGAGTTTGAAAAGACAGCAGAAAAGTAAACTACAATGGTCCCTTTTCGTAAATAGTTTCTCAGACCCGAAAAGGTAGAAAACTTTGTCTAAGAAAACCTCCTAGTCGCGATAGGCTAGGGTATTCCTTTTTCGTAAATAATCTATCCCAGCTAAAAAAAAGGGTAAATGTATACTAGGTAGATGTCGTTTCGTGTCCACTTTAACGAGATCGAATACGACAAGGGACTCGACAATCTTTTCATGTTTAGAGAGTCAGAAAAGAGCTGAAAGTTGACTCCTCCTGGAGGAGCGAGTGGTATAAAGGGTAGCAACTGGTTCCGATAATGGTGGAACTACTCAAAACAAATAAAGGTTAAGAGGTTGGCTAACAAGACCACTCATCACAGCGGTTCCTCAGGAACGGGTAAAACAACCAAGTGAAGGCATATAGTCGCCCAAGCATATAGTGAATGGAGTGAGAAAACCAAGGCTCATCTGGCAAAAACAGGCTGATAAAATGGCAATCACAAGAGGTAAAATGGGAAAGGTTTCATTTTTACACAAGCTTGAAATCAGGAAACTCCGCTTGAAGTTGGTTTCATTTTTACACAAGCTTGAAACAAAGATAAACTATGCTTAAAACCGGTTTCATTTTTACACGAGCTTGAAATAGAAACAAACTATGCTTGAAAAAGTAAGCATGCCCCCAGCATGGTGACTCAATTCTAGGTACATGCCCCCAAGCTTAAGTCCATATGAAAGGCAGATGGAGTGAAGGTTCAAGTTACGAGATCAAGAGAAAGACTCGACTGGGATTTTACGAGATCTTAACAAAGACTCGAATTGAACGGGAATGTGTTTCATTATTTTAACGAGGTTGACATATTAAAAGAACTATCCTCAGGACACCTTATTTCTTGGTTTAAGGAGCTTGGCAAAAGACAAGGAACTCTGCTCTGCAACCTTGTTTCATTTTTAAGGAGCTTGACGCAAGACAAGGAACTCTGCTCCGACAACCTTGTTTCATCTTTTAAGGAGCTTGACACAAGACAAGGAACTGTGCTCCGACAACCTTGTTTTATTTTTTAAGGAGCTTGACACAAGACAAGGAACTCTGCTTCGACCAAACCCAGTTTCATTTTTTAAGGAGCTTGACATAGGAAAAGAACCATGCTCCGACAGACTTCATCATAATGAACAAGAAGTCATCGCTTCCAAGAGTTCCACTCCCGATGGAAGGAAAACATCCTGGAAGTCAGGACCCAATGCCCCCAGCACCTGATGCACAATGGCACTATCACTGAGTACAGGCACGGGGTAGGTAGCCACATAGTTGACCTGTGGTGGGGTAGATACAACGGGTGGATAAAAACCAGGAAGGGATGATGGCAGGCCAGCTGCCATATCAGGACCAAAGAACGAAAGTTGGTCAATGGTCACGATCCGTCCTTTATGTGGAAAACAGACCACATGAAAAAGGGAGGAGACAAGTGCTCCCATAGCATAGGTGTAATCGCGCCCCAAGAGCAGATTGAAATCCAAGGGGCCTGGAACAACCATCACGTCCATATGGACGGTTTTACCTCCCAAAGTAATAGGTAGCCTTGGAAGGATCCCTAACGGTTGACTCGTTCTTCTGTTAAACGCCAACAGATTCTACGAACAGGCGCAAGCGACGGCGAGCCAAAAGCTTGCCAAGTAGTTGAAGACAGAATACTAACAGATGCACCTTCATCTATAATGGTGCTCAGTACATCCAGACCAAAAGCCTGTACTATGATCTCAAAAGGCACATAAGACGGAAGGTGGTATCCTGTAAATCGATTCCAATCAAAGGAAGCGACCAAACTACTAAAGGGGCTACCATCGAACTGAGATGGTCTTCCCTTGGTGTTACAGAAGAAGAAGGAGCATCCTCCATGACCTCCATCTCGAAGGTGGGAGGGGTATCCTCCGGGACCTCCATCACGGGAGGCGGAGGAGCAAATTATTGAGATATAGGGACAGGAGAATCTTTCTCCAAGTCTGAAGAATCTGAAGAAACAAGAAGAACCTGAAGGGTGTGAGGTCCACTCTCAACGGAAAAGACCTGGTGCACTGTAGATGGGGCCAGCTCAACCGATCCCACGACCAATGGTTGGTCGGGAACGGATTCCTGATTTTGAATTTTCAAGGGAGCGGGATCGACCAAGGATGACTCTTGACCAATCGTAGGATCAGCTGGCGGAGGGCTCAAAGAAATCTGTTTATAACCAGCCGGAAGGCACGGCGCAGAAACAGCCGAGCTGTCCAAAACTCGCTTTGCTTCATCCATATATGGAAAAAGGTGAATGGCATGGTGCCCTTCACACAACTTACAGGGATTAGTAATCTTACCCTGCTTCTTAGGAGCTTTACCAGTACCAGTTGAAAGCGTGCCCCCAACCTGACTCCCGAAAGCTAAAGGCAACGGCGGACGACTGTTGGACCATACTTCGAGCACCTTGGGAATGCCAGGGCATTCTCGAAGAAGATGGTTTCCCTGGCATAACATGCAAGGGAACTTGACTTTCCGCGGAGGTTTAGAAGGTTTATCAAGAGGAGATGTTTCAGAAGCAGTAGTTGCAGCCTTAACCTCTCTCTTATCGGACTTCTTCTTCTTTGTCTTCTTCTTCTTTTTCTTAGCCACCTGGTTACCTGAATCCAGATTTTCACCAGGCGAAGTAGAAGAGGAGGACGCAGAAACAGGCGAAGAAGGGGAGAGGTCCACCTTGGAATCAACATGATGTTGTTCAGGTGGAGGAACTGATTGAACAGTAGGCGGGACGTTCGGAACCACAGAGGTTGAGAACAACCAAACAAGCAACCCAACCGTTAACCCAGGAAGGGACAACGTTTCCATGTAAGGAGCACCAACATTCCCAAAAGGAGGAAAATGACCAGGATTCCCATTGGAAGGGATTCCTTGGTTGGTGAACTCTGGAAAAGTTGCCATCAACAACTCAAAACCACACACGGGCTAAAAACCAAGGCACACAATCAAACGGCCAACAAGAAAAATCTAACAGGGCTTGTGATCGTGGGTGATTTATTTTACCACATTGAAACTTAGAAACTTCATCGTTTCATGTTTTAAGAGTGGAGAAAAGGATGAAAGGTGACTCTATCTCTTTCATTTTTGAAGCAAGCATGAAAGGACAAGCGCTTGGTGATCTTTTCAAATTTAAAGAGTCAGAAAAGATCAAATGACTACTCAGGAATGCTAGGCAAAGGGTGTACCAAATAACCGTGAACTACAATATACACCTCGGTTTCAAAATGAAAGAGAAATCAACCAAGGACTTAACGTACGTGTAGGCAATCTCCCCGAATGTTATGTCTGGTGTATCACGGGTATAGGGCGACAAACTCGGCTTCCTATGGATAAAGGATAGAAACCTAGTGGGGTATCCCTTTATATACACGATGGTACGGGGAGCACAAGTCCGTACTAGTGCTGTCTAAATCCAAGAGGCGAACGACAGCTACTAGGTTTAAAGACGCCGGAGCACGTCTCTAGCCTAGACCTCTAAATATTTCGTTAATGTTTCAATGTTGCCTTAATGTAAATTGAATAAATGTTAATGTTAATCTTCAATTATGTCTCGGTTTCAAGGCCCTACCGAATGTTATCTGAAAATATCCTATATGCAGCTATATGAGGAAAAAAATCTTTCAATTCGATTAATGCTATCTAGTTAAGGGAAGAGCTTCAAACAATGATGCAACAAACAACAACACTGTAAACGAAATTTTTCCAAACTAGATGACTTTCACTATCCAAAAGTAATTCTAAAACACTCAACGATGCGAATTATGCAATGTAATCTATGTAAAATTCTCTTTTTCGAAAACTATGCAATTGTAATCTATGCACAATTTCCTTTTCCTTTTCAAATGATAAGAATGCACTCAATGCATTTTTCGATGAAATGAGAATCTACTTAATGCATGCTTTTAATAAAAGAGAATGCACTCAATGCGATCTTTAGCCTTCAATCATTAAACAATGTGATCTAAGTTCAATGATAAATCTCAAAAATACTTTTCAATTCAATGTGATCTAATGCATTTTAACGAAAAGAAAACTTTGAGACAAAAACTAAAATAACGCAAATCTTCTTAATGAATGATGAATGCAAAAGAGATGTAAACAAACACTAAGAATGAAATCGTTGTTTCAAACACTTTGTAACGGAATCCCTCAAAAGGCGACAAGACATATGAGGTCAAACACAAAGAGGACTTCCAAATCAAGAGATCAAAACAAGGCATTCATTCCCTTTTACATCAAGCAATCATGGAAAGAAGACATTTCAAACAATGAGCAATGTAATCTATGCTCATACAGTGAAAAGATCGGAAGGGAAAGACACACTGGTGAAGGATTTAGGGCAAAAGTCTCAAATTTCATACACCCTGAAATTGGCACGGCTTTCACATTGAAAAGTAGCGCCAACGGCTAATTGGCGCGGGTTGCTAACTGACAACAAGCGCCAACACCTGAAAATGAAAAAACAAAGAATTTCTCCCAACCAAGACCAAACTCACCACTTCAAGCAGGATCTAAAACAAACCCAGAAGCAAATTACTAACCAAAAGAAACTTCCGAACAAGGGTAAACCCTAGCACCTACAGGAGATGGCGCGACTCTCTGGCTATAATCCGCACCAGACAGGGGATGGCGTGAGTGATGAACAGGCAACCTGCGCCAATTGGCGCGACTGTCAGGGTGGAAACCACCCCAATCAAGCCAACCATGAAAGGATAAAAATTTGGAAAAGCAGAGGTCAGATCTGATCCTCTGGGGCTGAACCAAAAGCCAAACACTCAGAAAAGAGCCAGCCAAAAGAGCTGATCAAGCAAGCAAAGTCAAGAATCGACCGAAAGACAAGACAATACTCCAAGTGTTCAGTTTATAAACTAGACCGGAGATTGACTGGAGCAACATTCATCTACTTTCGCTAATGCAGAGCAAGAGCGTTTTCGAAGGATATCTGGCTAACTTCAGGCTCCGTCTGTAGTTTATAAATCAAACAAAAAGCTAATCCCCAGCGGAGTCGCCAATTTGTTGTGGAGGTAAATCCCCTCTGCGGATAGAGGCGATCCCTACTAGCCCAGACCAGGTCTAGCAACAATCATTCACGCTATAGTGCAGGTTACTAATTGCAAATAAACCAATTAGCGATGAAGTTTTACCTGGAATCCAACGCTGACGCTTGTAGAGAAAGTAGCGCTCCCATTCCTTAGCTCCGGCAGATCACAATCCTCACAATCTCCGTGATCGGACACCTGCACACGCAAGAAACAAAACAAACGCAAGCGTAAAATCCAGTATATGCAACTATATGTCAGTCAGAGAAGACATAACTCATCATCATAATCAACAATAGGAGTGGAACCATAACCAATAGTCGCTTATCATTAATCAATCAAAGAATAATACAACCATAGCCCTGACGCTGAATTCTCCTTTGGAGGGTTGCCAGCAGAACACGTCTCGAAAAAGCCTGTCGGGGATGGGACAAACCTCTCTCTTCGGATGTCTCGAAAATGATCTCCTTGCTTGGATTTGGCCTTAAGGGAATGAATCAAGGCTCTTGCAGCATAAGGCTCAGATGGCTGTTGGGAACTTGGAGACTAGCTTGCAAATGAGATGAGCAAGCTTTTATAGATGGAGGAAGGGGAGTTGGGATCCCTATAATCATGGGATTGGCCCTATCCTCAAGGAAGCTTCCATGAGAGGTGGCAAACCACTTCCTCTAGATGGAGATCCTGAGCCAAACCTCCCAACTCAAATTAGATACCAGTTTTTGGATCAGTTAGGACGAAATTTCCGCCATTTATTTTTAAAAAACACTCCTTAAAATGGCTGGTGCGAGTGCGACTCTGGGACAGAGTGCCAATTGGCGCACCCTCTTTGAAGGATTCCCCCCATTGGCACGGGTACTGAACTGGCTACCCGCGCCAATGCAAAAAGGGGTGTTTTTAGGGTTTTTCACAAGGAGTTGTCTTCGGGGAAATGAAATTACATGTTTAGGGGAATGCCATGAAAGTGTTTTCAAGTTATTTCACTGCTCACAGGTCACAGAATGAGCCCTCCAATTGTGCGGGATGGGGAATTGCAGGGACGGTGACAAATTTCTGTGAAACAATAACGTTTCCCCCATTGGTTCTATCCCGGGGGATTCTGACCATAGGGGGTGTAAGCCATATAGTTAGACTGATACGATTGCTAATGACCAGTGTACGAGGGTTGATAACCAGGGTATGGACCCTGATTATATGTGGGCCCCATGTGAGCAGTATATGGATTTGACTGCTAAGTATAGGTATAGCCTGGTTGTTGAAGGTAATAACCAGAACCTTGAGGCGGGTTGTAAACCAATTGAGATTGACCTTGAAGATAATAACCACCTTGGGGTTGAGCGGGTTGTTGGTAAGTGGGGTCCTACTGAGCCTGATGAGTTGGGCGCACAGGCGGATTCGGCTGTGGCATAGAGTAAATCAGTTGTTGAGCAGGGTTGACTGGATGTGCAGGTTGGCCTGGTTGAATGGGTTGACGTGGCTGAGCGTGCTGCCCTGGTTGAACAGGTTGACCCGGGTGAGCAGGTTGTCCTGGTTGAATAGGTTGACCTGGCTGAAGAGGGACACTAGGCTGCCCTCGATGAGCTGGTTGGCCTAGTGGCAGGATAGGCCCAGGTTGTGCCTGATAACCAGTTTGACCCGCAACAAGACCATAATATGGCCCTGGCTATGCAACATTCGGACCAATAGGAAACTGAGGTTGCAGAGGTTTCACCATAGGTTGAGAGGGTTGGATTTTCCCCCCGAGACCATACAATAGTCTCGGTTGATACCCCGGTTGACCTGTAGGTCCTAGAGGTTGCCCTGGTTGGACCATAGGGTGAGGCTGAATAGGTTGACCTTGAGGGTTTTAGGACTGTCCTTGCGGACCATATAACAACCCCTGCTGGCCCCAAGGTTGGCCCTGTAAGGGTTGTCCTTGCGAGTCATATAGATAACTAAGTTGGCCCGAAGGTTGGCCCTGGAAGGATTGTCCTTGCGGGTTGGAAGGTTGCCCAGCCTGGGCAGACAGAAAACCTTGAACATACTGATAGGCATCTGGAGCAGGAAAACATAGAGGGTTTCCTTACTCATCGTACTGATATGGAAAAACATAAAAGGGTGTACCATCCTGTCCATAATGGGAAAAATAAGGATGGTTGGGATCTTGGGAGGACTGACCAACCTCGGAGTTTGACTGCTGTAGAGACAACCGATACTCCTCAGAAGATATATTCTCTGGAATAGCAGATGCTATATAGACATCTTCATGAAGTGACGCGGTCCTAATGGACTGAGTAGTAACAGCGGGCGTAGATGCAACTACATAGGCAGTAGACCTAACAGGTACTGATGTGACCTGAGGAGATGACATGAGGGGTGTCTTTGGGGACATCCCTAACGAAGGAATAACAGGCCTCGTAGACGGAGTTGATACTACCATAGAGGCGACAACGGCCACAATCTGACTTACGGATCTATACCCCGCTGGAAGCGAAGGACTAGGCGAAGACATGATAGATAAGTCGGGGTTGTTTTCTGGGAACAGCTGGTAATATTCATCAGATGTAGGGATTTCTTCACTAGGAGAAGGACTGGATGATTCCATATCTGACCCTACCACTAGATCTTCTAAAAGACATCGAGGACTAGGAGGAATAACAGCAGCTAAAAAAGGCGAACCCGATGTAAGAGGAGGGAAATATTCCCCTAATCCAAATCCAAACCAAGCGTTGGATAAGGGCCAATTGAACTCAACTGGTCCTCCAAAGGGAAGCTCAGATAGAACTGGTCCCCCATCAGGAAAGTCGGAAACAATGGGCTACTGAGGTTCAACAGAGGACTGAGAGACCTATGATGAATCGTTTGTGTAAGGACTACCAGTAGAAGAAACTGAGGGTTCCGCCACTATGATAGCAATGAAAAGAGGAAGAGATCAAACAAAAGCACACGGGAAAAAACCAAGGCACACAATCAAACGGCCAACAAGAAAACTCTAAAAGGGCGTGTGATCGCAGGTAATTTATTTTACCACATTGAAACTTAGAAACTTTACCGTTTCATGTTTTAAGAGTTGAGAAACGGATAAAAGATGACTCTATCTCTTTCAATTTGGAAACAAGCATGAAAGGACAAGTGCTTGATGATCCTTTCAAATTTAATGAGTCATAAAAGATCGAAATGACTACTCTGGAACTCTAGGCAAAGGGTGTACCAAATATTTGTGAGCTGCAATATACACCTTGGTTCAAAATGAAAGAGAAATCAACCAAGAACTTGACGTACGTGTAGGCAATCTCCCCGAATGATGTGTCTAGTGTATCATGTGTATAAGGCGGCAAACTCAGCTTCCTACAGATAAAGGATAGCAACCTAGTGGGGTCTCCCTTTATATACGCGACGGTACGGGGAGCACAAGTCTATACTAGTGCTGTCTAAAGCCAAGAGGCGAACGACAGCTACTAGGTTGAACGACGCCAGAACATGTCACTAGCCTAGACCTCTAAATATTTCATTAATGTTTCAATGCTTCCTTAAGGTAAATTGAATAAATTTTAAAGTTGATCTTCAATTATGTTTCAATTTCCAGGCCCTACCGAATGTTATGTCTTAAAAATCCTCTAAATGTAAACTACATGCCACAATATATCACTTTGTTCGATGAATAGCTAACTACAGGAAGGTTGAGAGCTTTTCAAACAATAACAAAATGATCACAAAACAACCACTAGTGTCTCTAATGCACGCTAATGAAACTAAAAACTTTTCCTTTAGATTTATATAACACTAATAACGCAGAAATTTTTTCAATTTACACTAACTAATCAAAAGCAAAAGACTTGATTTTTTGTATTTTCAATGTTTTAAGAGAAAAATGCACAAAAGAAAATGAAAACTAATGAAAAGACCAATTCGAGAAATGATAGCGAAAGAGTGAAAGCAAGCAAGTTCACTCAATGAAAAACACACAATCAGACCGCAAACTGATGGAGAAATCCCTCAAATCAAAGAGGAATCCCAAAGACTCATACAAACCGTGTAATCTAGCTCGAAACGAGACAAAGGAAAAATCGAATGAGAAAGAGGGCAATCACTCAAATAATGCAATAAAACAATGGAAAACCACCAAAAGAATGCAAAGAAGCAACAACGAAGTTGACTGGACAAATGAAAACCAAAAAATCCCACGGGAGGCTCAACACACTATAGCATCTAGATGCCCTAGGGCTAGAATTTAAAACCAATAGTAGAGGGCAACAACCAGAGGATAGAGGTCACACACAGTCAACCAAGGCTTCAGGACACTCAGGCAATCAAAAAAATGACACCAAAACAAAAAATCAAGCTCAGAAGGCTCAAAAACAAGCAAACCCTAGCACCACACAGGATTGGCGCGACTTTCTGGCTGCAACTAGTGCCAGAACAGGATTGGCGTGGGGGCCTAACCAGCAACAAGCGCCAATTGGCGCAACTGTCAGGCCAAAAAGCGCGCCAGTCGAGTTTACTAATGACAAAAGATAAAACGGAGCAAATAGGGAGTAGATTAGGTATGGTGAGGCTAAATAGAGATTTAACACTAGAAAAAGGTGAACCAGAAGAGTTGATCAAGCAGACAAAGACCAAAATCAACCGAAAATACAAGACAAACTCCAATCAATGTCTCCCCAGCGGAGTCGCCAATTTGTTGGAGAGGTAAATCCCCTCTGCGGACAAAGGCGATCCCTACTAGCTCAGATCAAGTCTAGCAACAACCGAGTCATGATAAGACGCAAGTTCCTAGTTACAAAAGACCAAGATGTGACAAAATGCCTACCTTAAGTCCCACACTGCTCTTGTTTGCAGAAAATATGGTGTTTCTGTCCTTTTCTTTAGCAGATCACAATACTTCCGCCTAGCACTTTCAAACACCTGCACATGCACAAAGAAACAACAACACACAACGTAAAACCTAAAACATGTAACCATATATCAGTTAGAGAAGATATAATTCATAACATAAGACATGAACATATGAATGGAACCATAATCAAAGTCGCTTATTATTAATAACAATGAAAGAAAGATATAACCTGAGCTCTGATGCTGGATCTTCCTTCGGCAAGTCGACAGCGAAGCACGTCTCAATGAAGCTCGTCAGGAATGGGACAAAGCTCTCTCTCTTCGGCTTGGCTCTTAGAGGTTGTCTGGCGAGAGTCTCCTTACTACTGATTCAGCTCTTAGTTCTATGACCATTAAGGCTAGCTTGCAAAGGGAAAATGGCAAGCTTATATATATGGTGGAAGGGGAGTTGGGATCCCTACAATGCAGGAGACCATCAATCTCCCTGCTGAAGCCCATGATATATATAGCAAGTCCACCCCCCCATATAGGATTCTGTTTCTCAAACCTCCCAACTCATTTTAGAGACTCGTTCAGGAGTTGGTTGGAATCAAACTTCCGCCATTTATTTTTTAAAAACAATCCTTATTAAGCTTGGCGCAAGTAATACACTGGGACAGAGCGCTAGTTGGCGCGCCCTCTTTGGTGGATTTCCCCCATTGGAGCGAGGGTTGAACTAGCTGGTCGTGCCAAGGCCAAAAGGTCTATTTTTAGGGTTTTTTACAGGAAACTGTCTTCAGAGGAATGATTTTCCTTGTCAAGGGGGATGCCATGAAAGTGGTTTTAGGTCATGTTACTGCTCACAGGTCATGGAAAAGGCCCTCCAATGTGTGGGACGGGGGATTACAGGGACGGTGACAAATTACTGTATAACACTATGAGTCAAATAAATAGAGATACCAACAAGTTGTCTATAGAGAGTAGCGTTAATTCTTAGTGAATCATTTCCCTTGGTCGATTTCACTTTTCATTAATATGGGGTAGAAAAGTTTTATATTCTACCATCTTGAAGCTCTATAATATATTCAACATATACTTGTTTTTGAAATAAGATGTTTTCATTCAATTGAAATATTAATGGATGCTCATATGAAAAAATACAATGAATCGAGGTAGGTCATTTGAAACATGTCTCTTAATTGTTTCATCAAACCCAAAATTAGGTTGGGATTAACATTGGAAATGATTAAATAATTAACATATGGTGCAACGATGAAATATTATCATCTATCGGTAAAACATATATGTTGTGATCTAGTTCACAATGCTTAAACCAAAGAATACGAAAGAACATATCAGTCTTCTCATACCATGCCTTGGGGGCTTGCTTCAAACCATACAATTATTTGTTTAGTTGACACACAAGACTACCATCCTTATCAAATATTGGCCCTATTTGCTCGATATAAATCTCATCAATGATATCAACAAGTAATAAATCACTCGTGTCATTCATCTAATGTGCCTCCCATCCAAAATGAGCAACAAGTGAAAGACTAAGTTAATAATAGGTCATTTTTGAAATTAAAAGAAAGGTATTGATGTAGTAATTGCCTTCATGCTAAGAGAAACCATTTTCTACCAATTTATCTTTATGCCTCTCAAAAACATCTTCATATGTGAATTTAGTTTTACAAACTAATTGGATTTTCACCACATTTTTTCTTTGTGATGAAGGAACTAAGCCCAAATTCTTATTCTTCATCAAAGAATTATGCTTTTCAGTCATTCATTCTTTGGTTTAGGTCAACCATATGCATTTACATATGTATTAGGATCACATTCCTTTAGCACACCTACCATCAAAGAAAACCTACTACATTATTTAAATTCTCTAGTATTCTAAGTCACTTACATTTTCCGCATCAACACTAATAACTTCAACTGTCTTTTTCACCCATCGAGTAATATAAAATTATTTTCCACATAAAATTCACCATGAGAGATCATAGTCAAATGATTAGGAAATCCATTACTTATAATTGACTTTGTTGTAGAGGGTCGAGTACAAGTCATATCTATTATGTGGCATGACAATCTATTTGGCACATTGGTCAATGCACTAGTCACTGTTATATAATAGTTAGCCAATCCATAAATTTTTGAAATGAAAATTATTTGACAATCCAAAATAAGGGTTTAAGAGAGAAAACTTGAATCTTGGTCATGAAAGATAACACCCCTCCTACAAATAACTTCTTATTTGACTAGATCAGAAAACATGTAGGCTTTCGACTTATCAAAGTAGGCCACCATAATACAACCATGACTATTTGCATCTCGATTCTTTCTTTTGTCATCTAGAATGTGATCCCAAGCTATACATCCAAACATTCATAGATATCTAATTGAGGTTTTCCTTCCACTCTGTTTTTCAAGAAGGGTCATATCGCACATAGCTTTGATTAGAATCATATTTGGATGGTTATTTGAACATTAATCATCCTCCAGTAAAATCGATTCATCATGCCTTTAGACTTAAGCAAACACCATGATTTCAACTAAGGTGCAATTCTTCCTTTCAACAACATCATTTTTCTAATGTATGCAATATATAAAACTTCCCAACAGATACCCTGTAATGATAAGTAGTTCTTAAGCCCTTGATCACATGCTTTTCTATTTGTCAGATATTGTATATTTCACAAGTTAATCACATTGTTTTTCATCCAATGCCTTAAATTACTTGAACTTTTCAAAGACATGATATTTATTCTTCAATAAATATAACTAATTATACAAATTCATCATTGAAGGTCAAAATATACTTACACCACCTTATCATGGTTGATTCATTGTAAAAAATTAACTATGGATAATTTCTAGCCAATTCTTTGTTCTCCAAGCCTTCCTTGTATCAAATGTAGTCATGTTAAGTTTTTTGCATACACCAACAAAGAGGCATTACCCTAGGTAGTCCATTTATTATATTAAACTTCACCATCAATTTGGCAGATTTTGGAAATTTAGAAGTCCAAGTCAATCATGCCAAATTTTTCTCTAGTTGTCAAAACTATCTAAGAGTGTCATTAGTTCAGGAACAAGCTTAGAAAAAACATAGAAATCATATAACCTGTATATAAGATCAAGGAACCCTCAACAAGAACAACAACCACAAAGTAATTGTTAATATCATTTTATTATGGCCTAATTCAACCTTCTTGCTAGTTTATGTTATTTTAGGTACACAAAAAAAATGGAATTCAAAATTAGTACATGATATATATTAATGATCACATTATTTTGATATTCAATCCTACCACAACCAGCAACAATGAGAGCATAATCATCTAAAAAATTATTCTTATGTAGTTTTACTTAATGATTTGAAAAGATAAGCATCATTTGTTATATGATGGGTGCAACTAGACTCAACTATCGACTCCCTTTTAGAAGTGTGAACATGCATTGCCTAAGAAGAACAAATGGAGAAGGTATAGTTATCTCCCTTACCTTTAGCAAAATGATGTTGCAAGTTGATTAGTAAACTAGTTGATTCTTAGCCTTCACGCTCCTTGAACTTATCCTTAAGATATTTTGTCTTCTTATAGGTATCGTCTCAACATGTCCTTTCTTTCCACAATCTTGCTAGGTCCTCTTCTTCTTACCTTCCTAATCCATCAATGGTTGATCAACATGCCTCTTTTGGTAAATTTGGTTGTCGCGATCATGCTCTTTTTCCCAATGGTGTACTCCACCTCTTTCTCTATCGTTTCACTAACCTTTTCCTTTAAGGAGATGGGATTACTACGTAATACCAACTTTACCTTCACCAAGAAACTTTTATTGTGCCCTAATTATTATGAAAAAGCCTAATACAATTTGTAATTCAAAACCTTGATTCAATCTACCAAGCCAGATCTAACTCAACAAGAGTGTCTATTCTAACAACAACCTCCAAAAATGACTTATAACTAACATGTTGGGTCTCAAAAAAATAATCAGGAGAAGCAAGAAATTATATAAATAAATAATAATAAATTCTAAGAAATGGTGTCTGAAGACATCCAACATAACTAAAAATATGAAATATCACGCAAAAATTTTGTTTATCAACCTGAAAGATCAAATCCATAGTATCATTTCCATAATATCATTTATGTATGACCCAAAATATAACTAACTCCCATAAATAATAAAATACATAATATGCCTAGATCTCTTACTTTTTTCCCTCAACCTAAGCACTATTCCATTGATTCTAGTCCACCTTTATTCATCACAATCAACCAATCAACTCATATGTTAATAAGAAATTCACTATATTCATAGATACAATATATTAAATTTATATCTTATTAGAAATCAAATTAAAAATATTTTAAAGTCATAAAAGAAATATTTCAAACCATCAGATATAATCATATTATTTTTTAACAATAATAAATTTAATATTATATATGAAATAAAATTTTAACACTAATATTATTTAGACGAAAAGAAAAACTTTTGCAAACGTCATAAGCACATTTTTCACTCTCTTAAATTTTTTTAAATAATTTTAATGTATACTTATTTGTATGTGTATGTTTTATATTATCTGAAATAAATGGTTGTTGGATAGTGTATGTATATGTCAAATGATGTCATAGTTTATTGCTCTAACATTTAGAGCATTTTGATTGGATCATTAAAAATATTGAATGAGATAACTAGGAATATAACTTGGACATGATTGTTTTGGCTCTCTCCATGTTCATATTTAACCATCTTAGTTTTATATATATATATAAAAGAGTAAAGGTAGATGTTGAAATATTTAATTGTTATTATAATTTTTTAATATTAATATTATTTAAATGTTTGAGATGAATATTAAGGCAATAAATATTTTAGTGAGTATGAGTTTCTTAAATAAATATTTCAGTGATTATGAGTTTTTTTTATTTATTAAAGTTTAGTGATGATGAGGTTCTTAATTTACCAAAGTTTGGCTTTAATTTTTATGGGCATTACAACATATTCTTGCAAGTTGTAGTTCATTTTCACATTTATGTAATTGGTTTTTTTTTAATTAAATAAAAAGGCAAAAACATTGTGTTATTTGACATTAAAAAAAAAAAAAAAATTGATATACAAGTAATAATGCAAGTGCAAGGATTGTAAATAACTATAAAGTTTTAATTATTTACTATATATCCTATAAGATAAAAGAGATTTCAATCTAGTTATATCCATGATCATTTTATAATATAAAAGGGATGTTTATGGTTATTTAGATCTACAAATCTTGTATAAATTGTCTACATAAGAGATCACTTGAACATCATAACAAGTAACTTTGAGCAATAATAGTTTGGAAAAAATAATGGACAAAATAATCTTAAAGGCATAATATATTTGTCTAATGTTGGCACTAGCTTTTTCTACCAAGAACGCATAAGGTTGAAAGACACTAATTCACATACAAACATTTTAAATATGAGGAGCTAGGGACCTTCTTTGTGGATGATTGTAGTGTTTCTTCTTTATTTTATGGTGGGTTTGTTACCCCTAACCTTTGATGACAATAATGAAGCAAGGGGAAAAAGAGAATCCAATTAGTGATAGAAATGGTAAATGCTAAAACTGAAGCATAAATTGAAGTTTTTAACTCACTCATATTTGAAAACAAAGAATATACATACATACATACATACATACATACATACATACATACATATATATATATATATATATATACATACATACATACATACATACATACATACATACATACATACATACATACATACATACATACATACATACATACATACATACATACATACATACATACATATATATATATATATATATATAATGTTAATGGAGTTCATTTTTTTCAAAGAAAATTGTTCATTCACTCACATGCTACCCAAGAAAGAATGTTGATCATGTTCAAAACTAAATCTCAAATTTTAAATGATGTGCAAAATAGCATTATTTTTAAGATGTAAACTAAGGGAATTCTTGAATTTCAAGAGGGAATAAGTCCATTTACATTTTATTCAACTCCTTAATTAGGGAGAAATGAAAGGTCCATATGAATGAGGCTCATAAACAAAAGTATATTTACTCTCAATGATTCTTCCTTGCTATGTTATATTTAGATTATTTCTCTATTTCTCCCTCACATATCCATGATGGATTATGAGTTGTTGATTATAAGAAATGTGTATAAATTATACAATATGCATGTATATCTTGGATTCACCCGATCTAACAATTTGCTAAAGTTAAATACTGAATTGCTTCTACAAATATTTGCGGAATTAAAAACACAATCGTCAATCACATGAACATGAAGAAAGATCAATCACACACAACACAGATAATTTCTCGAGGAAATCTTACAGCTAAAAACCCCACTATCTTCTATTGTATATTATATCATGGATCATGAAACAATTACATACAAAACTCTTCTCACAAGATCCCTCGGTACATCAGCTAATTTTCTCACACTGTCATATAAAAATTGGAAAATCCCTTAGCCAATTTATTGTCTCCAGTCAACCTGCCTTCACTGCGCAATCCTTGCTGAATGCAATCCCTAAATTGATGCAATCCTTCCTGCCTTGACTGCGCAAGTAACATAGGCACATCCAATGTGTGTTTACTTGCATGTGTGCAAGCGGATACTATCACAACTAATAGTCAACTTCCCTTTCACCTAGAACTCAACTGGGTCTCCACTGGATCTGACATGCATGAAGCTAATATTAGTAAATCCTCAATTGCATGTGAGATCACTACATGTGAATTAATTAATATTTAATTCACTTGATCTCTCACTACATGTATCTTCAGTTACAACTAGCATAATTGAGTTTAACTCACTTAACTAAGTTAAATTATTTACAACTTGCACAAACTCATGCACCACTACACTTCGAACTCAGTTACAACTAGAATCACTCTATTACAAGTAGAATTACTCTGCATGTCCCACCAACCAACCTCTAACTCAAAATTCACGTAGCTAACTGATTTTTCCACTTCAGTTAACTATTTCAAGTCCACATTGAGAATAGATTACAGTTTAATGTCCATCTAAATTAAGGGATAGTAAAAATAGACATGCACCTAAAAATATCCTGTGGGCCCCACCCTAGTGTAGCTGCTTAAATTTTCACTAGGATCATGGGTGCCAAAAATTATCTTGTTGAATCTAAACACTCCCTCTCAACAAGAAAGGGATTATCCTTCACCTCGATCATTTATCTATGGTATTCGAATTTGCTCCTAGTGAGTGCCTTCGTCAGAGTATCTGCATCCTAATCTTCCGTGGGAATGTACTGAAGCAGCATGATTCTCTTCTGCACACAATATTTGAGATGATGGTACTAGATATCTATATGCTTGGACCTATCATGAAACATAGGATTAATCGAGAGTTTAATGCAACTCTGATTATCACAATGAATCACTATCAGATACATCTGAGAACCAAACAAACCAACCAAGATCTTTCTCATCCCGACAGTCTCACATGCAGCTTGAATTGCTGCCATGTATTATGTTTCCGCTGAACTGAGTGTATCTATACTTCCTGCTGTACCAAGAAACAGTTATAGATCCAATGCTAAAGATCCCCCCTGATGTGCTCTTTCTGTCCAATGGACTACCAACCCAATTTGCATCCGTGAATCCATGCAACTTCACTCCACCTGTCTTTCTGTACCATAGATCATACTCTGATGTGCCCCTCAAGTATCTCAGGACATGCCTCCCTACCTTCCAAAAGAGCTTGGTAGGCCTAACCATAGCTTGGCTCAGCTGGTTAACCGCATAGGAAATGTCCAGTCTCGTGTTCACTAGATACATTAGCGAACCCACTAACTGTCGATAAACAGTAGCATCCACTACCTCTCCAAAAGTAGCATCCTCTTTCCTACAGTTTCCTAGAAGAGGAGTATCCATGGGTTTGCAGCTCTCCATGTTAAACTTACCTAATATCTCCTTTGCATACATACCTTGAGACACAAAACATTCACCATCTCACTGCCATATTTCTAATCCAAGGAAATAATGAAGGAGTCCCATGTCCTTCATTTCGAACTCCCTTGCATGAGTGTATCAGCTTCTCATCACCAGTCAAAATTAAATCATCAAAATAAATAAAAATGATCAATAGCTTACCCTCAACCACAATCTGGTACAGGTTTTCATCTGCTTCACTTTTGGTGAAGCCCAGTCTGGTGAAATAGTTGTCTATTTGAGTGTAACAAGCACGGGGTGCTTGCTTTAGCCCATACAATGCTCTTTTGAGCCTGCACACATGCGACTCGTTGTTGAATATCTAGAAATATTCACTCTTCTTTATGCACACCTTTTCCTCAATGATCCCATTGAGAAACGCAATTTTCACATCCATCTGATGAATGTGCTAGCCCATCTGCGCTAAGAGTGCAAGGATGGTTCTTATGGAAGAGTACCTTGCGACAGGTGCAAAGGTCTCATCACAATCTATCCCCTCGATCTACGAGAAGCCCCGGTCCACAAACCTGGCTTTGTATTTCTCCACACTCCCATCAGCAGCTTCTTTTACCTTGTAGATTCATCTTGAACCTACCACTGATTTTTCAACCATTCTTGGGACAATTTCCCATGCACTATTTTTGACAATGGAGTCATACTCCTCCACCATTGCATCAACCCAAGCAGGTTGTTGCACTGCTTCCTGAAAGGAAGATGGTTAAGTCACAATACATTTTCTCATGAGAGCCATGTATCCAGTAAATCATTCAGGAGACTGTCTCTGTCTATGCTGTGAAGTAGGGGCTCCTACATTCTGTGAAGCATCAAGTCGCAGTCTATTAGCTTTCGTGGTGTGCCTTCTACCATTTCTGATGGATGGCTCTGCATGAGTGGCTTCCTCCACTCCATGAACCTCCTCATGTGGTTGATCCACATATTGAGACTCATATTTGGGAACTAGTGGTTCCTCCTCTACATGAAATTCTAGTTCCCTCTCAAGGGATAACCGCATGGCTTTCCCCTCATCAAATATTATATCCCATCGCAAAACATTCATTATGCTACTTGGAAAATACACACGATAATTATGGGGTGTTTCTGTGTACCCCACAAAAATCCCAACTTCAGCAGTCAGTTCCAGCTTCTTCCTGGCGTCCTTGGTCACATGCACATAAACAGATGAGCCAAAAACCTTAAAGTTTGAAACATCAGGTTTCTTACCAGTGAAAGCCTCTTTAGGTGTACTCATGCCATGTACTCTATGAGGACAATGGTTCTGCACATAAATTGTAGTGTTGCATGCTTCCACCCACAAATGCATTGGTAGGCTCTAATCATGCAATATCACTCATGTTGCACCCACGATCATTATGTTCTTCCTCTCCGTGACCCAATTTTGTTGTGGGTTATGAGGTGCTATGAGTTCTCTTCGAATTCCTTCTTTGCTGCAGAAATTATTGAATTCATTAGAGATGTATTCTCCACCATTATCGCTCCTAAGAGCCTTCACTTGCTTCCCTAAATATTTCTCCACTAATGCCTTAAACTCACAGAACTTAAAGAATGTTTTATCTTTCTTCTACATGAAGAAGATCTAGTATTTACGAGAAAATTCATCAACAAAGATTACATAGTACTTATGTTTTTCTATTGAAGCAACCGAGAATGGTCCACACACGTCTGTGTCAACTCTCTCAAGGATCCCCGAAGCATGGTTCTCCTTCTCATGAAAGGTGGACTTTACATACTTCCCCATGGCGCAACCCTTGCATTGATCTAACTGAGCAAGTGTTCTCATTGGAAGTCCAGTAGATATTTGTTGCATGACTTTCAAGGCTCCATGATGAAGATGGCCCAATCGCCTATGCCATAAATCGCCCTCATCCCGGCTCACCAGTTTTTCTGCCTTTCCCATCATGGAAGCACGGCAATCTACCTCCAGCTTGTAGAGATTCTTAACTTGAATCCCTATCTTCTTGGCTTGACCCGTTGTTTATGTCATAGGAAAGATTTTCCATCACTAAAAACAACGTCATAGCCTTTGTCCTCCAATATTACGACTGAGACCAAATTTTTTTTTAGACCTAGAACATGCATTACATATTTTAATTGAAATGGTTTACTTGAATCCCTCTGAAAGGTAATGGTACCAATCCCGGTAGCACTGTATCTTCCATCGTCTCCCATATCAATATGCATCTAGAGATATTACTCCTCCATGTCACTGAAAATTTCCTTATCTCCCGTCATGTGAAAGGAAGCACCACTATCCAAATACCACACTGATCCCAATGCACTTGACACCATGCATGAAATCAAGGAGAATTCAAGTTCAAATTACGAGGCAAGGGCCTCACCAGCTACAAATCCAACATCCTTCTCGTTCTTCTTCTTTTGTGGAAAGTTAGTAGCAAAATTCCCATGTTCATGACATTGAAATCACTTCACCTTGCACATGTCCTACTTCTTGCATTTAGACTCGGATTTAGAATGTAATTTATTCCCATTCCCCTTCTTCGCCTTGGCAGCCAAAGCACAATCCTCTTCATGATCATTCTTTGATGAAGAGCCATCTCTGGTGTTCCGTATGAACTGCTCCTACACCAAATCCGACCGCAGTCGTTCCCAATCTGGAAATTTTTCCCATTCATTGATAGAGTCTTCATAACTGTGCCAACTCTTAGGAAGCCATAGGAGAGCCAAACTCACCAAATCATTATCAGTGACTTTTATTCCCACACTCCCCAGTTCATCTCGACATTGGACAAACTTCTAGAGATACTTTGGAATGGTGTCGCCCTTTTCCATCTTGATCTTCCTGAGTTTATCTTTGAGCGCCAAATCCCTATGGTCGTTGCTGCTTTGGAATAGATCCTTCAAAGGCTTCCAAATAGAATATGGTGTGGCTTTCCTGTGGAGGCTTTAGACAATGTGGTCTCATAATCCCTCCAACAGGATCCTCCTCACCTTTGCGTTTTATTTTGCCATGCATCAATATTGATAGCATCTATCACAACAAGTTTAGGAACATCATTGTCAATGAATTCCTTAAAGCCATTATCTTCGAGTACTGCCTCCATCCTGCTCGTCCAAGTAATGTAGTTCGAGCAACCCTCGAGTGCGTACTCTAACCTCAAGCCATTGAAATCCATTTCAATCTTGAATCGGTTGTAGCACCAAGAAATTCTTTCTGCAAATTCAAATTCTATCCAATCACAAACTCAGCTCCTGCTTCACTTATGCAATTTCCTGTGCTCTAATACCATGTATAAATTATACAATATGCATGTATATCTTGGATTCACCTAATATAACAATTTTCTAAAGTTAAATACTGAATCACTTCTACAAATCTTTGCTAAATTAAAAACACAATCACCAATCACATGAACATGAAGAAAGATCAATCACACACAACACAAATAATTTCTTGAGGAAAGATTATAGATAAAAACCCCACTATCTTCTATTGTATATTATATCATGGGTCATGAAACAATTACATACAAAACTCTTCTCACAAGAGCCCTCAGTACATCGGCTAATTGTCTCACACTGTCATACAAAATTTGGCAAATCCCTTAGCCAGTTTACTATCTCCAGACAACCTGCCTTCACTATGCAATCTCTGCCGAATGCAATCCCCGAATTGATGCAATCTTGCCTGCCTTGACTGCGCAAGTATCATAGGCACATCCAATGTGTGTTTATTTGCATGTGTGCAAGTGGATAATGTCACAACTAATAGTCAACTTCCCTTTCACCTATAACTCAACTAGGTCTCCACTGAATCTGACATGCATGCAGCTAATATTAGGAAATCCTCAGTCGCATGTGAGATCACTGCATGTGAATTAATTAATATTTAATTCCCTTGATCTCTCACTACTTGTATCTTTAGTTACAACTAGCACAAACTCATGCACCACTACACTTCGAACTCAGTTACAACTAGAATCACTATGTTACAGCTAGAATTACTCTACATGTCCCACCAACCAACCTCTAACTCAAAATTCACTTAGCTAACTTAATTTTCCACTTCAGTTAACTATTTCAAGTCCACATTGAGAATAGATTACAGTTTAATGTCCATCTAAATTAATGGATAATAAAAATAAACATGCACCTAAAAATAGCTTGTGGACCCCACCCTAGTGTAGGTGCTTAATTTTCACTAGGATCATGGGTGCCAAAAAATTTCTTGTTGAATCTCAATAAAATGTAGATTATAGTAATAATTATGCAATGAATTTAAAAAAAAAAAACAATTAAAAACTACAACTATTTTTTACTACTATATGGGGATGATGATGGCTCAAGAAGGTATTGAAGAAAGGTTGAGGTTAATTCTCTTAAGATATGTTCATGTTGGTCTGAAAAAAAATCTTGAGTAGTGGGACACCTGGGATTCCTTGTTTCATATGGATCTCAAGATGCCATTTTTAGCCACAAGAAGAGTTAACCAACCCACATTAGAATTAAATTATGAACCATATGTCCTAACTAATCACATAACCACCACATAAGGAGAAGTTTATGGCACATGAAAGAAGGTGGCATGTAATAATATTTGATTGAGAAAATTTAGTGGCAAGGATAGGGTTTGTGTTAAAGTTCTAGTAGCCTTGGTAAGAAATTATATTGATAGCCCTATATTATGACACTAAAACCAAACATTTGACCTTCTAAGCAACTAGTAAAAAAAGTTAGAACCGAAATAAGAGAAATGACACAAAAATCGAATATGAATCATGATTTGAAAAACCTAGTCCTTATAGTTACCCTATCAACTATACCACACTTTTACCACAAGTAAGGTAATATGAGGCAACCTCTAACATAATCAATGTACCACAATTCAACAACTATAATGATTTGAAACAAAGTGTCATGGGGAAACTCAAGCACCAATGAAAGTGTGCAATATGCAAAATCAATATGACCAATCCCTCTAAAACTCTATACAATGTTAGGCGTGACAAATAAATGCTTAAATATGCAATGCCTATGGAACTAGAACCAATGTAAACAAACATTGCATATACTATTGCAGTAACAATAATTTAGGAACCAAGACAGTAGTGTCAATGCATACCAATCTACTAGGATAGTTCCATAGGAAGTTAAGGAATAAAGAGACTTAGTCACCCTTTCTTGAAAATCCATGCCCTCCATACTCAGGTGTGCAACAGACAATTTGATAATCATTTTAGAAAACACAAAAATTATCCTAGAACAATGCCATCAAAAGATAACTAGAGAAACAGTGAGTCCATATCATCTATATTAGACATGATGAAAATATTTAAATGAAAAACATTCATGATAACAAATTCACCTCAAACTTATCTACTCATTTCTTTTTATTCTCTTTTCCATAATTATTATGGATTAAACATTACAAAATACTATTTAAAAATATTAATAAAACTATAAATCTTTGATGAAAATATTTAAATGAAAAACATTCATGATAACAAATTCACCTCAAACTTATCTACTCATTTCTTTTTATTCTCTTTTCCATAATTATTATGGATTAAACATTACAAAATACTATTTAAAAATATTAATAAAACTATAAATCTTATATGAAAAATTAAACACACATTTCTCATATCTCAACCACCCTACGGAATGTATAATCAATCACTTATTTGTAAAATACATTACTTATTTTTATTTAGTTAATATTAATTACACTATATCATAATAAAATATATTCATTAATCATCATAAATATATTAATATTAATTATATTTAATTAATATATATATATGAACCACTTTTCATATGATACAAAACAACTTTTTCAATATACCTTTAGTAAACTCTAACAACATAATATCTTAAATTTATCAAAATCTTTTTTTTCACACATCGGAAGTTTATACAACTAGTCTTCCTTAAAATAAAGTTTCTCATAAATTCCTATCCTACCTTAAACATAAAGGTAAGTGCAGATCCCTTTTAACTTTAAGGAAACGAGTTCTTCATATCATATCATTACCATCTTAGCTTCCAATGGTACAACCCATGTTCTTAATATAATATCAGTAGCATCTAAGCTTCCATTGGTACCACATTTGACTTCATAACCATTAATAATGATTCTCCCATTATGAAAAAGAGTTGTTCAAGACACCCCTCTAGAACATTATAAGATATTCATTTCAATGGGTCCACTAACTTTTTGACCAGCACAACCTCAATATGAAAAGCGAGATGAGTGGCGTCCTCACATATGACTCTATTATTACATGTGGCCATCATTACTTATGTTCGTATTTGTGTAGGGCTGACTTAAAGTATGGGTTAGATAAGAAAGTGATAGAGCGGGATGATTATGATTTATATAGATAATGAAAACCCACTTTTATAGATGTGAAGTTTGTTTCAAAACAAGTCGTTGAAAATGATGTTTGCTTAAACATTAAATTTCCTTGGACCAAAAATACAAATTCAAAGTTCAAATCATTTCACACACGTCACAACTAAAAATGGATGGAGTATGGTCACAACTAAAAGCATTAACAAGAGATTTAATATATCTATGTGAAATAGGTGGAGTAAAAATGGATCCATGGCTAACAAAGAACTCAAATTTTCTTTGGCAGGTTATTGAGTTCTCGACAGAAACTTTAATAAAGCAAAGTGAAAAAAAAATGACTTCGAATATTAATAAGAAATATTCCATCTGCATACATTATTAGAATCAAGATAATTTGTGTTATTGGAGCTTTTATTATTATCAAACCAATTAATTAAATTTTAAAGATAAATATGTCAATATCTCAAGAATATATGAAACACAACACAAAGTATATATTAAAAAAATATTATATAAAAATTTAAATATAAATTTTAATAATAATAAATTTTAATTAATTGTTATATTTTTATATGTATGTTAATTGAGTTTAGTTTGAGCGATTAAGTAAGAGAGTTGTGATTCTCTTTATATATATAAACTATAGATTTAACTTGGGTTCAGTTCATTACTAACATTAATTACTCTATTGATAAGATTTTTGAAGGTTCGTCGACACCATGCTCCAAATGATAAGAACTCCTTGAATTCCTTGTCACCTAGAACAAACCTCTGTTTCCCACAGCACCGAGGCCTTCACAAATAGCACCTTTGCGAGAAATTTGCAGCGGGAGTCCGAAGACCTTACCTCGGCTCCTTCCCTCTCTCCACAAATGAGTTCGTCGATCATCAAACATTTACATAAACCCTCTGCCACCTGTGTAGTTACATGTGAGACTCCATCCACATCCTCCCATCATAAATGCGATATTACAAATTCGAGGGTGGTGAACACACTATCCCAAACTTATTCCATCTATCATTACACCTCCATGGAGAGAAAATTTATTTAAATTTTAAATAATTATAAAATTAAACATGTATATATTATAAAATTAATAATAAATTTGTACCAACCAAGATCCAAACTTCAAAAAAAAATAAAAGTTATAAAATCTTTTTCGGTAATAATCACATGCAATGAAACACTTGCATGTGATTATTACCAGAAGAGATTTTATAATTTATATAATGGATCAAGCTTAGTTCTAAAAATAAAGTAAAAGTTCTTTCATTTGTTTAGTCATCTTTAAATCGTACAGTAGATTTACTTTTCAAATTTAAATGAAGGAGATTAACAAAAGTGTTGATAATTGATAATGGAGAAATTACGTTTTTATTATTTTATTTCTGGCTAATAAGGTATATTTAAATGAAATTAAATGTAATGCTCATTTTACATTATGTTAATTGAATTTGTAATTTTAATTATAAACCATATATTTATTTTTAAAATAGTATATTATTATAAAGCATATATTTATTTTAAAAAGATTATATTATTATAAAATTAATATGTTTTTAAAATAGATTATATTATTATAAAAATAATAATAAAAATAAATGGTTACATTTTGAGTAGGTTTAACAATTAAGAGTATGTTTTTAACTTATGAATTTTTTTTTTATTACTAACAAAAAGTCTTAAAAATAATATATATATATATATATATATATATATATATATATATATATATATATATTTGATAGGGTATTTTTTAAGGATTTAAATATTATATTTATGTATAGTTTATATGCAATTATTATGATTTGAAAAGTTATACATATAGAATATAGTTGAATATTCAATAAAAAACATGTAATTTACTATTTAAATTGGTAACTATTAGGCGAATTTCGTCCATTTAATAATATATATGTAAAAAACATGTGAATTTTTTACCAAATTTATTAATACTTTTTTTTAGAAAATATCCAAAAAAAATTAATTTGCAAAATTTTGCCCCTAAAATTTTCCTTTCTTGCAATTTTTTATAAATAATTCCCATTGCATAAAGTAAAAAATGTTTAATCCTAATTAAGACATATTATGATCCAAATGGATATTGGTGGCCACTCACCTATTCCACCTAGACCTCCAATTGATTTCATCAGTTTCCTTGTTTATAGCAGCATTTACTACTTTTAACAGTTTTTCAAGTCCTCAACTTCCGGAGCAGTTTTGACCCCATAAACGGCGTTTTTTTGAGGTTCGCAATAGGTCCATAGCTGTAGGCAAGGGTGTGTACAAAAAATATTATAGAACACAGAGAGATATTTCCAGCAAAGTATCGTACACATCAAAAAAGATAATATGACCAAGTTACGACCCCGGTAAGTTTGTTGCCCAACCCACAAACTCTTGGTGTTCCATCCCATGGGGTTAGGGTTTTGGTTTTTTATGGTTTATTTTATTGTTTAATAACAAAAATTCTGTTGAGTCTCATTATAACACAGTTCAGAGGCATGTAGCCGCCACATCTCTTCTTAGAGATAAGCTACCATTGCCTGAGCTAGTTTATTTCCATGATGTCCATAAGCATATTTCAGTTCATTGGTATTAATGAAATGAAGTGTTGTTTATGTTACATATTTGTATTTATGGTTATATCTTCATTTTATTATGTTTATGTTTAAGTTCGAATCAGTGGTATAAGATCAGCCTGCTCTTTCTATATTTTTATTTGCATGTCCCCAACGAGGTCAAGGTATAAGGAGTTAGGGCTCAAACTGGCTGAAACTTTGCAAGAACAACATCGCAAACCCCAACGGCCTCCCATGGTGGAATAAAATAAAGACGATGGAACAAGAGATCTTTTCAAACTATTGCGCGAAGAAGCCCTCGAGCAACAAGGGAACATGATGATGGATAAATTTTCCCAGATCCTTCGGTAGATGCCCATGGGCCACTCCCTTCAAGGTACAAGTCAACTTTGACATTCCTATATTTGAAGGCCAGATGGATGTAGATGTCATAGATAGATGGTTAAATCTGTTGGAAGGATATTTTTTAGTTCATGATTTTTCCAATAGGGAAAATATTACTTTTTCACTTCTCAAAGTCGCCCCCTATGTCAAGGACTAGTGGCAAACCTATTTTGAATAGAGGGACGAGAGAGAAATATCAATGTTTTCAGCCCCGCCCACTTGGAAATATTTTCGAGATGACATCAAGGAAAAATATTAACTCGTGGGGAGCTATAAGGACAAGTACATACAATGGACTACACTACGACAGCAAAGGGATCAAGATGTGCATGAGCTGACCAATATGTTCCATACCCTGTACACAAAGTTGAGTATCAAAGATCCCGAGAAATATTTGGTGCTCAAGTACCGCAATTGTTTGCACAAATACATTCAGAAGGAAATGGGATTCCTCGACATCTCCTTGTTTGGTGCAGCATATCGATATGCTTTTAAGATCAAGAAGAAATTTAAATAGAAGAAGCAATACTTTGGATCTGTGAATCCGAAGCAAGGGAAAGGCACCCCAAACCGTAGAACAAAGGAAAAATCCAAGGCAGGGAAACCCAGGACAACCCGTCGAAGCCGCAACAAAATAACAACACCACAAAGACAAAGAAGGACACGGAAAAGTGGTGTGAGTTCCATAAGAGCCCCACTCACAACACAAGTGAGTGTTGGTCCAAGTAGTCACTGGTGGCCAAGCTGAAGGCTTCTGAATCAGATGCATGTTCTGACTCTGAGTCAGAACCTGACAAGGGGAATAAAAAGGGAAGCATATTATTGACACTGATATTAGTGCCACCGTTTCCACCACCAAGATCCATAAGGATGAGCCCGAAGATCTAGAGGAGAGGGAGCACCTCTTCCATTCCCATATGTGGGTGAAGGGTTCTCCGCTGCAGTTCATTGTCGACGGTGGGAGCCAAAAGAATCTCATTTCAGTAGAGTTCATGAAGCAGCTCAGACTACCGACGACAACACACCTGCAATCGCACACCATCGAGTGGCTTCAACAAGGATGAGATCTCCATGTTAGCCAATAATTTCTCCTTCCATACAACATCAAGCCCTTCATAGATGAGGTAATGTGTGATGTTTCTCCTATTGAATTTTGTGATGTATTATTAGGCCAACCATACTTGTGGAAGCAACATGTTGTGTATGAGTGTATGCCTCACACTATTATTATTACTTTTGGCAATAAGTTGTACAAGATGTTGGAGTTAGAACCACCTACCACCATCTCTTTGATCACTATAAAGAAGTGCAGTAAGATCATTTCCGAGACCGGGAAATTCGTTTTCCTTGTGATTCACCCTTAGGGCAAGAAGAAGATTGTGGCCATGACCTCCAGACAGAGCTCCCCCGTGTGGTAGCAGCAGATGGACAAGGTCATGGAGGAGTAAAGGGACATCTTCACCTCACCCATAGGGGTACCTCTACACTGTCAGGTCAAGGACTCCATCTATCTGACCCCAGGTGTGCCACTACCCAATGGACCAACCTATCGATGCTTTGTCTAGAGAATGATGAAATCAAGGCTAATTCAGGAGCTGTTGTAGAAAGGGCACATCAGGAAAATTTCATAACCCTGTGGGAGGCCAATCGTGTAGGTACATAAGAAGGACAACACGTAGAGACTTTGTATTTACTATTGGGCATTGAAAAATATCATTATCCAGAATAGCTATTCAATCAAACAGATCGATGACCTTCTGGACCAGTTCAAGGGGGCCAAATATTTCAGCAAGATTGACCTAAAGTCCGACTATCACCAAGTACCAATGGAACCCTCTGATGTGTGGAAGAAAAGCTTCAAATACAAGGAGGGACTTTTCGAATGGTTCACTACAAGGAAAATACCCTCTAGCGGATGTTTTTGAGGAACCCCTTATAAAAATACCCCAAACATACATTTTTAGTGGAGGTTGGTGGGTGGAGGTTTTTGCAGATGTTTTCTTTCAGTGCATTTATCATCCTAAACCGCACAGGTGCATTCAACTAGAGAAAGCACTGGTGCGCACAAAACATTGGCACACTAGGACACTGTGCGCTTAGTACAAGCCCAACCGGTGCATCTTATTACTGGTGCTTTACAAATATTCTACACTGGTGTGTCCTAAAACCCCGCACCAAAATTGAAACAGCTCAATGCGGTTTTAAGAAACTGCATTGGTGCGCCTATAAAACCCACGCACCGGAACAAGGTTAAATAAAAAAAAATTACGGTCACAAATCTGCATTTTTCACTTTTGAGTGCTCCAGAGCTCTCAAGCATAGGTGCAACTTTACCTTGTGTGAGGCGCTCTGCCATCGGTGCTCCCATTGCATGCACTGCTGTTTTCCATTACCCACCATCTCCATTTTGAATTTTGCAAAACGGTGGGTAAATTTAGTTTTGCAAATTCTATAGCCAATATGCCTTCTCGATGTCCAAATGTACAAGTATTTTCCTTTTTTTTCCATAATTAAACCTTTTAGCGGATTAGTTTTGTAAAATAGCTTAAAATTCACCTTATTTAAAAATAAAAAAAAATTCTCGCGCAGTGCGCTCGAGCTGTTCAGCTCACACCAATTCGCAGTGATGCTAATAATTTACAGGCCACACTATGACTGGTGCTAACGGTATCTGCACTGGTTCCGGGGCGGTACCGAAATGGCACACCGTGATTTTTTAAAATTAAAAAAAGTGGAGTGTGGTTGGTTACCTGGCCACACTGTTGACCATGTCAAATTGCGGGAATGCGGTGCGTTGACGGAAATATCTGCCCCGGGCAGGTAATTTTTCAGTGCACCGAATTCTGGAAATTTGACATGCTCAGTGGTGCAGCCGGGTAAACGACTGCACCTTTGACTATGTAGTGATGTCAGGAGGCCAGTGCGCTTCCTAAACTATATTCCCCAGGGCATATAGTTTGTTCAGCACACTGCCATCACGACACTGGTACATAGTCAACGGTGTGGTTTGTTATACCACTACATCGTTGACCTTATAACAATACCAAGAGGCCAGTGCACTGAAAATTTGCAGGTGCACCACCTTTGGTGCGCTGAAAATTTTCTGGTGCACTACCTCCAGTGCGCGAAAAAAAAAGATGCACTGTGACTAGTGCATGCCTTTTTTTGTGGTGCACCGACTGTTTTTTTTTTTTCAAAAAAAATTATATATGTATATTCCTATATACATGTCTCCTTTAATAAAAAAAAATATTTAATATGTCAATCATTCAGCAACGTGAAAGGAGAGAAGAGAGGGAACAACAACAACAACAGGTGGACCAATATAACATGGTTCGCCTGTGGGAGGCACAAGAGAGGGAGATAGATACATACCCTCGCCCTATTACAACAGCTACCCAGGGGCTCCTAAGGCAGGTAGGCCTCCTCAAGTTCTATGAGGAGGCTACATCCCTAAAGGGCCATGGTGTGTTTTTGCGACATCTTATCCGCAGGTGGAATGCCCACCTACAGGCTTTCTAGGTTGGTCCTAACTAGTGGTACACACCCACTAAGGAGGAAATATATTTCATTACTGGCCTATCGAGGAGAGGGGTGGATTTTCCCTCGTTCCCATAGGTCCTAGTTTGCTATGCAGCAGGGAGTCAATTGGTGTACTCCCAAAGATACATTAGCGTGGATATATTGTCTCCTTCAGATTTTCAAGTCTTCGGAGGTTAGTTACGTATTTCTTCATTTGGTAGAGAGGAGGTGAGGTGCCTCTCACTACTGATTTTGACCATTTCACACAACACCAGTGATGAGCAACGCATTAGTTGCCCGCTTCCATTTTATGTTGATTCTTTAGTATAGGAGCCACGACTTGTGAGGTGGTCTGCCATTTTTTTGCGGCAGTTCTATACAAATTTAGATTGATGTTGTGCTCATGCACAAGGGAGGGTGAAATTCCCTTTTTCTTCAAAGCTATTTTGTTTATTTTTTGAGAGATCTCATGAGACGAGGCCCACTTTTGTTCGACAGCCTCGTAGACCAATGCTTCATGTACGGATGCAGATGTGGGGACAAATGATGCCCAAGAGGGACGAGTCTAATTTTTTTGTGAGGATATCACATGATGCACTCGAGTTGATAGCCAGTGTTGATGAGCATCCCTTCATTCTAGTCCCCTGTCCGTATGTTGGTTTGGATTGGCGAGGGTGTGCCAACATCCTCTTCACAAATGATGAGCCTCTGGATGATAGAGGTAATATTACTATTTTATTTAAATTTATTCTAACATGTTCTTTAACTTGTTTTTATTAAATTGTTTAATGAAATTGTCTAATTATTGTTGTGTACTTATATATATTTTGTAGACATTGGGTCATTTGATGGCGATGAGATGCCAGTGCCAATAAATGATCCAAGTGTAGATCCTGATGATGATCAAGATATGGCAAATGTCGAGGATTAGGCCAGTGTAGACAAACCTAGTCCTCATGGTGCGTCAGTACCGCCTTTTTCTAGGCGTAGGCCTAACAGTAGATTGAGGATGGAGTTGGGCGACCAACTATGTGCATTGTTTGTGGATGTGGGAGTCAAGCCCACCACTATGAGAGATATACAAGCCGATGCTAGGCTGGTACAGATGTGGAGAGGCATGCCACGTGATGTGTTCACCCGAATGCGGCATGTGGTAGGAGCTACGAGCTTAGTTACATGGTTGAGGAGGGCCCTTCGACGTAGGTGTGGTAGTGATCATCGTTCACCTCGCACCGCAGATGAGCATCCTGCAACATCGACTAGCAATCATGATGGAGAGCAGTCTAGACCATCGGCCACGTCAAGTCAACAGCCTGCAACATCCAGTAGTACTCATGATCATGAGCAGGCTGGAACATCGACCATGTCGATTCATCATGATGAGCAGCCGACAGTTGATCCTGATTAGCATGAGGCACCACCAGATTAGTAGGGACATGATGATCGACTGTATCTGAGCTTGTCGAGGCTACACCATTGACTGAGAAGGCCTCGACTAGTACTACTATTAATGATGTACCACCAGCTGATATTTGACATTTATATTACAACTATATATTTTTGACATTATATATATATATATATATATATATGGTCCATGTATTTTATGTTCATGTTGCAGTTGTACTTAATTTATATGTTGGTGATCATCATGATGTGTATACTATTAGGTCATGTTAGATATCTTCATTTAATGTACAGCTTGTAGATAGATGTGTATGTGATAGCAGTTATTTCACTAATCATGATCACGATGATTAGATGATGTTAGCGAATTTGAATGTGTTTTTTAGTCGAATATGATGTTTGTACTCTGGTTATCATGATCGTGATGTTTATTTAATTTAAAATTAAATGATCATGATATTTATTAAATATTATGTCGTGATTGTAATTGAATTTTAATTTTAATTGTATGTAAAATTGTAAAATTGTATTTGTATTTGTAATTTTAATTGTAATTGTAATTGTATGTAAAATATTTGTAAAATTTTAATTGTAATAGTAATATTTATTTTATTGTGAAATGATTGTAATTGTAATTTTAATTGTAATAGTATATATGTAAAATTGTAAAATTGTAATTCTAATTCTAATTGTATGTAAAGTTCTAAAATTGTAGTTGTAATTTTAATTGTAATTGTATGTAAAATAATTGTAAAATTTTAATTGTAATTGTAATATTTAATTTTTTGTGAAATGATTGTAATTGTAATTTTAATTGTAATTATATATGTAAAATTGTGAAATTGTAATTGCAATTCTAATTGTATGTAAAATTCTAAAATTGTAATTGTATGTAAAATTCTAAAATTGTAATTGTAATTGTAAATTTTATGTAAAATTCTAAAATTGTAATTATAATTGTATGTAAAATTCTAAAATTATAATTGTAATTTTAATTTTAATTTTAATTGTAATTATAATTGTACTTGAAATTGTAAAATTTTAATTGTAATTGTAATTCTAATACTAATTCTAATTGTATGTAAAATATTTGTAAAATCTTAATTGTATTACTCTGAAATGATTGTAATTGTAATTGTAATTGTATGTAAAATTCTAAAATTGTAATTGTATGTGAAATTGTAAAATTCTAATTCTAATTCTAATTGTATGTAAAATATTTGGTAAATTTTAATTGTATTAATGTGAAAGGATTTTATTAAAAATTTTAAATTTGTAAAATTGTAAATAATTGTAAAATAATAAATCTAGAATAATAAGAATTTTTGTAACATAATAAAGTTTAGAAAATAATGCAAATAAATTCATGTACTTTAGAATTATCATTATTTTATTATGATCTTACAGACCAAAAAAAAAAACTTTATATAGTAAGCCATTGTTTTTTAGATCAAAATAATTGCAAATTAAGAAGTGAAATATTGATTTTAACATTAACACAAAGCAAATTACCAATCAATTCAAAATACATATTATAATGTTTCGAAAAAAATAGTCTTATAAGTTATAAGGTAGTTAAGTCCTCTTCTTTATAAAAACTCATCTTAAAAGGTATAAATATTGATGAAATAACACGTGTACCATATCACTCTCGGTTCTCTTGATCACCCTCATTATCTTCCAGCTCGCATGGCATGATAACACTATTGTTCTCAAAAATATGTTTTGATCTAGGGTCATGTCTCAATACGAACCACCAATCTCTATCCAACACATCTGGGTTAAAAAACACATGGTTGCATTGTTTGGGGAAAACATAGGCCTCCTTAGCTTCATCCCACATCTTTCTAGAGTTGATACATATCAACCTATTATCATGATCTTCCTTTACATTATTCCGATCAAAGGTGTCCCACCACTTGCACCTAAAAATAACACATTGGAAAGAAGATAAATCCACTTCAATGATCTCGTGTATATTTTCGATGTAACCTAACGTCCCTCGTACTAGGTTTTGATCACGGTGACTAGATCGACTAGATTGATCAAACTCGACTTCCACTCCATAGTATTATGTCATGTGTCCATCATCGGCATTAAAAAAGTTAAAAAAATCACCTATAAAAATGCCCACATAGATGGGAACAAATTCACCTATAAAAAAGTTAAAAAATCATAGTGTCATGTGTCTTATAATAACCCAACAGTTATAATATTAAATATAGATGTAATTACATTTGAAAGGTGCATTATTAAGTTTCAAATGTACATATAAATTAAATATATTATTACCAAGTTGATGCACTCAATCCCTATGTTTAGTGCATCCTCTTCAGCATGGGGGTAACAACCGGTTGCACAGTATTTCTCTCTAACTTAGTCAAAAACCCAACTGTTGGGTCATATTTTTGGCATATTTTCTTTTAAATGGTCGGGATAAGGCACACTTCTACCATTCAACTGTCTGAATTCTTTCCTGTCACTATCCCATTTCATCCTCTTGTGTTCGTACAATGTGACCCACGGTTGTGTCACTTCGGAATTGTAAAGGACAAATTTATTGATTACTTCAATTTTTGCATTCGCTGATGAAATCAAACCGACATTATATAGTACATAGAGATCAAAATATACATTATATCAAAGTTCAACATGAATATTTACTTTGTGTAAATTTGAAAAATTATAAGCCGCTTACTCTTTATCAAGCGCTTTTTTCCATTTGTTTGGAGCAACCCACCTTCTCTTTTGTCTTCATCCCTTTCATTGTCCCAAATCACTGCACTTGGTCTGTTGTCCATCTGCTTGATTTACTCACTTGCATAATAGAAATACTCATATGATATGTACCCCTCTGCCATAGACCCCTCGGTTTTTCCCCTTTGTCGAACAAAACCTTTCAATTTATTCATGTACCTCCTTAAGAAGAATATCCAACAACAAGAAAACACCCCAACTAATTTCAACCTCATCTACTAGGTGGATTAGAAGATGAACCTACAAGTCCATGAAACTCATCGGAAGTTCCTTCTCAAACATACAAACAATCTCAACTATCTCTTGATGCCACCGTGAAATGTTAGCCACATAAATCTCCTTTTACATGATCCAACATACAAATGCAGATAATTTATATATGGCATGTCCTAGGTCTTGAGGGAATTCATGTTTCACACACCCACACACGAACAAAGGATAATGACACTGCAAAGTTATAAACACATGCAATAATATACAAAATTAGTTATTTTTTATGATCCATGCATGGGATAAAATTTATTAATATAACAAATAATAAAATCATGCTTTTGACATGGTACGTACTCTTAGAAGATTCAAATGGTCATGCGATTTCAACCCCGAAAAATGGTCATCCACGATGAAGCAGCACTGTAGTGAAGACCCATATGAATATGGCACCCTCACGCCCATTATAACTTCCTTTTGTAGAAATTTAATAATACTGATAGTATTACCGGATTCTCCTGATCTGACAAATTAATCTTATGTTAAATACAAAATCCTTCCACTTAATTCTTTGCAGAAATTAAATTTCCAATTGCAAACACATGAAGCAAATCAATCGCACATTAACATAGTTTTTTAATGAGAAAGCTTACAGCTAAAACCCCCAACTATCATATATTATGTATATCAATGGAATCATGTAATAATCTCATACAAAGCTTAGTACATCAAGCTCTCAGTACAATCAACAATCATTACACATTGTCATGCAGAAATTTGCATATCTATGCACCAATTTCTGCTCTGACAGCTTCCATTAAGTAACTTGTTGAAGAAGACTCAATCAAAGCTAATTGGTCTTTTTGCCTTTCAAGAGGGTAGTCCAAGGCAATCCTCATTGGCATCTCCAATGTGTGTCAGATGCATTTAATGCATCACTATAGTCACAACAGATAGTCCATCTCACCCTTTCACCTATCTCTCCACTGGGTCTCCACTAGAACTGACATGCAAGTAGTTAACTGTTATATTTGTTCAGTTTCAAGTGAGTCTCTAGTTATGAATTAATTAAATAATTAATTCACTAAACTCTCACTAGTGTATCTTCAATTAGAACTAGATACAACTAGCACAATTGAGTTTAACTCACTTAACTGAGTTAAACTGAATAACAACTCTCATAACTACTCTTCCAACTCTGTCACAACTTTTCCACTTCAGTTCTAACTGAGTCCTTCATGCATGAGTCACCAACCACCCTAGGAATTGTGTAATTCCTTCAGCCCACTGATTTTCCAAATCTTTTCACTGAAATAAAGTGCTCCAAGAGAATAAGTTGATATTTATTGGTGGATTATTATTAAGGGCTAATAATAATCGACATGCATCTATTTTTAGATTGACGATCTATAAATAGACTTCGCCCAATATTCTAAAAACAGAATATCATATATTTTTCACATTTGACCAACCATCTACAAATAGCATCCTACAACTTATAGAATATTCTCACGATGTCTAAAAATAGACATACACCTAAAAATAGCTCACGAGCCCCACTTAGTGAAGGTGCTTAATTTTCACTAAGCTCATCATCTTGTTGAATCTCAATACTCCCTCTCAACAAGATAGGAATTATCCTTCACCCTGATCCTGCCTCTATGGTATTCAAATTTTCTCCTGCTGGGCGGCTTCGTTAGAATATCTGCATCCTGATCTTCCGTAGGAATGTACTGAAGCAACATGATCTTCCACTGCACACAATCTCTGATGTGATGATACCAGATATCTATGTGTTTAGATCTATCATGAAACACAGGATTAATCGAGAGTTTAATGCAACACTGATTATCACAATGTATCACTGTAGGATCTAAATGAGAATAAAAAAAACCGACCAAGATCTTCCTCATCTAGATAGCCTCACATGCAGCTTGACTTGCTGCCATGTATTATGCTTCCGCTGAACTGAGTGCCACAGATCTTTGTTTCCTATTGTACCAAGAAATTGTTGTAGATTCGATACTGAAAACCCCTCTAGATGTGCTCTTTCTGTCTGTTGGGCTACCTGCCCAATCTACATTCGTGAAGCCATGCAACTTCACCTCATTCTTCTATCTGTACCATAAGTCGTACTCAAATGTGCCCATGAGATACCTTAGGACATGCTTGCCTGCCTTCCAAAAGAGCTTGGTAGGCTTAACTATCACTTGACTAAGCTGGTTCACCGCATAGCATATGTTTGGTTTTGTATTAACTAAATACATGAGCAAACCCACCAACTGTCAATAGACAATAGCATCCACTACCTCTACTGATGTAGCATCCTCTTTCCTCCAATTTCCTAAGAAGAGGAGTATCCATGGGCTTGCAATCCTCCATGTGAAAATTACCAAGTATCTCCCGAGCATACTTTCCTTGAGACCCAAACAGTTCACCTTCTCGCTTCCATATTTCCAATCCAAGGAAATAATGAAGGAGTCCCAAATCCTTCATCTCAAATTCCTTTGCAAGATCTGCCTTGCATGAGTGTATCAACTTCTCATCACCCGTTAGTACTAAATCATCAACATAAAGAACAATGATTAAAAGCTTACCCTCCACCACAATTTGGTACAAGTTTGCATCCACCTCACTCTTGGTGAAGCCAAGTCCAGCGAAGTAGCTGTCGATCTATGTGTACCAAACATGAGGTGCTTGCTTTAGCCCATATAGCGCTCTTTTGAGTTTGCACACATGCGACTCACTGTTGAAGATATAAAATCCTTCAGGCTATTGAATGTACACTTCTTCCTCAATGATCCCATTAAGGAATGCAATCTTCATATCCATCTGATGAGTGTGCCAACCCATATGCAATGAGAGAGCAAGGATTGTCCTTATGGAAGAAAACCGTGTGACAGGTGCAAAGGTTTCTTCATAATCAATCCCCTCGATCTATGAGAAGCCTAGGGCAACAAATCTTGCCTTATACTTCCTGACGCTCCCATCAACAGCTTGCTTTACCTTGTAGATACATCTTGAACCTACCATTGATTTACTAACCGGCCTTACAACAATCTCCCAAGCATTGTTTCTGACAATGGAGTCAACTTCTCCACCATGGCATCTACCCATGTGGGCTCCTGTGCTGCTTCTTCAAAATAATATGGCTCTGTCACGATACACTTGCTCATGAGAGCCATGTATCCAGTAAATTGGTTAGGTGACTATCTCTGTCTGCGATGTGATGTAGGGACTCCTACATTCTGTGCCACATCAAGCTTCAGTCTCTCAACTTCTGTGGTACGCTTTCTGCCAGTTCTGATGTTTGGTTCTGCATGAGTGGAATCCTCCACCCCATGAATCTCCTCCTGTGATTGATCCACATCTAGAGGCTCATCTTTTGGAACAAGAAGTTCCTCCTCTGCATGTAAGTGTAGCTCCCTCTCAAGCGACAACTTCATGGCTTTCACCTCATTGAATTTTATTACCCGTCGCACCCATTCATCCGACTGTTTGGAAAATACACACGATAATTATGGGGTGTTTCTGTGTACCCCACAAATATTCCAAATTCTGCACTTAGCTCTGGATTCTTCCTGGCATCCTTTGTCACATGAATGTAAACAGATGAGCCAAAAATATTCAAATGATAAATATCCAGCTTCTTACCAGTAAAAGCTTCTTCAGGTGTACTCATGCCAAGTACTCTATGAGGACAACAGTTTTGCACATAAACCACAGTGTTGCATGCTTCTGCCCACAAGTGCATTGGTAGGCCCTGGTCATGCAACATAGCTTGTGCAGCACCCACAATCATTTTGTTCTTCCTCTCTGCAACCCCATTCTGCTGTGGGAGGCGCTATGAGTTCTCTTTTAATTCCTTCTTTGCTACAGAAGTCTTTGAATTCATTCAAGATATATTCACCACCATTATCGCTCCACAAAGCCTTCACTTGCTTCCCTGACTACTTCTCCACCAATGATTTAAACTCACAGAACTTTGAGAATGTTTCACTCTTCTTCTGCATGAAGAAGATCTAGCATCTATGAGAATAGTCATCAACAAATATAACATAATACATGTGTTTTGTTGTTTAAGAAACCGAGAAAGGCCCACACACGTCTGTGTGAATTCTCTCCAGGATCACCGAAGCACAGTTCTCCTTCTTATGAAATGTGGTCTTCATAAACTTACCCATAGTACATCCCTTGCACTGATCTAACTGTGCAAGAGTACCCTTGGGAACTCCAGTAGAAATTTGCTGCAAAATATTTAAGGCGCCATGGTGAAGATGGCCGAATCTCCTGTGCCATAATTAGCCCTCATCCCAGCTCACCACTTCTTCTACTTTTCCCATCATTGCAGCGCAGCCATCTACCTCCAACTTGTAGATATTCTTAACTTGAATCCATGTCCTCTTGGTTTGAGCTATTGTTTTATGTCGCAGGAAAGCTTTTCCCTCGCTGAAAACAACGTCATAACCTCTGTCGTGCAACATAGTGACTGATACCAAGTTCTTCTTCAGACCTGGAACATGCATAACATCTTTCAACAGAAATGGTTTACCTGAATCCCTCTCAAAGGTAATGGTTCCAATTTTGGTCACACTGTATCTACCATCGTCGCCCATCTCTATATGCATTTGGAGATCCTTCTCCTCCAAGTCACTAAACAACTCCTTGTCTCTCTTCATATGGAAGGAAGCACTACTATCAAGATACCACACCTATCCCATTGCACTTGAAACCAAGCATGCGATCAAGGAGAAATCAAGTTCAAATTGCAAGGCTAAGGCCTCACCCACTGCAGCTCCAGCAGCCTTCTTGTTCTTCTTTTTTTGTGGGAAGTTAGTGGCGAGATACCCATCTTCGTGACAATGAAAACACTTCACCTTGGACAAATCTAGCTTCTTGCCTTTAGCCTCGGATTTTGGATGGGATTTCTTCCCCTTCCCTTTCCTTGATTTGGTAGCCAAAGCGCAATTATCTTCATCATCATTCTTCGATGAAGAGCCATCCCTGGTATTCTGCTTATCTCCTCCTGCACAAGATCCGACCAAAGTTGCTCCCAATCTGGCAGTTTCTCTCGTCCATTGACAGAGTCTTCGTAGTTGTGCCAACTCTTCGGAAGCCCAAGGAGAGCCAAGCTCACCAAGTCATCATCTGCAACTGTAATTCCCACACTCCCCAACTCATCCCTACATTGGACAAACTTCATGATATATTTTTTAATACTGTCGCCCTTCTCCATTTTGATTTTTCTGAGCTTATCTTTCAGCGCCAACTTCCTATGGCCGCTGCTTCTTTAGAAAATAACTGTCAAAGCCTTCCATATTTCAAATGGAGTGGCTTTCCCTTGAAGGCTTGATACAATATGGTCTTTCACACCTTTCAACAAAATTCTTCTTGCTTCGCTACCTTCTTTTGGCATGCGTCAAGTAATGCAGCATTGCTAGAAGTAGGCTTAGGAAAATCGCTATCGATGAACTCCTTCAGTCCATTATCTTCAAGCACCACCTCAATCCTGTCCTTCCAGGCTATGTAGTTCAAGCTACCCTTAAGGACATACTCCAACCACAACCCATTGAAATCCATTTCAATGAATACTCAACTGTCGCACCAAGAAATTTCTGCAGCAAATTCGAATTCTCCACCAGCACAAAACTCAACACACTTCAAGATTGCAATCTTCAGTGATTAACACTACTCTGATACCATGTAGAAATTTATTAATACTGATATTATTACCGGATTCTCCTGATCTAAAAAATTAATCTTATGTTAAATACAAAATCCTTCCACTTAATTCTTTGTGTAAATTAAATCGCCAATTGCAAACACATGAAAATCAATCGCACATAAACATAGTTGGTTAATAGGAAAGATTAAAACTAAAAACCCCAACTATCATATATTATGTATATCAATGGAATCATGTAATAATCTCATACAAAGCCTAGTACATCAAGCTCTTAGTACAATCAACAATCATTACACACTGTCATGCAGAAATTTACATATCTATGCACCAATTTTTTGCCTCCTGACAGCCTGCCTCCACTGCGCAATCCCTATTGAAGAAGACCTATGAATGAATTCGAATTAGCCTTGCCTTGACTGGGAAATCCTCATTGGCATCTCCAATTTGTGTGAGATGCATTGAATTCATCACTATAGTCACAACAGATACTCCATCTCACCCTTCACCTATCTCTCCACTGGGTCTCCACTAGAACTGACATGAAAGTAGTTAACTGTTGTATTTGTTCAGTTGCAAGTGAGTCTCTAGTTATGAATTAAATAAATAATTAATTCACTAAACTCTCACTAGTGTATCTTCAGTTAGAACTAGATACAACTAGCACAACTGAGTTTAGCTCACTTAACTGAGTTAAACTGAATAACAACTCTCATAACTACTCTTCCAACTCTATCATGACTTTGCCACTTCAGTTAACTGAGTCCTTCATGCATGAGTCACCAACCACCCTAGGAATTTCATAATTCCTTCAGCCCACTGATTTTCCAAATATTTTCACTGAAATAAAGTGCTCCAAGAGAATAAGTTGATAGTATTGTCGGATTATTATTAAGGGCTAATAATAATCGACATGCATCTATTTTTAGATTGACAATCTATAAATAGACTTCGCCCAATATTCTAAAAATAGAATCTCATGTATTTTTCACATTTGACCAACCATCTACAAATAGCATCCTGCAACTTATAGAATATGCTCACCATGTCTAAAAATAGACATACACCTAAAAATAGCCTATGGGCCCCACTTAGTGAAGGTGGTTAATTTTCACTAAGCTCATCATCTTGTTGAATCTCAACAACTTTGCCAAAGAAAGATCATATTTTTTAAAAATCCATGGGACATCACCTTATTTGAAATACCATGAATTAGAGGGACCAACGTCTGCCTCTGATCCTATACTTTCTAATCGTCTTGGCCAATGTTTCTTTTTACTTTTTCAAGTAATAAGATCTTTCCTAACAACCAATGTGTCACTTTGTTTCGATGATATGTGCCTCCATAAAGAAGATGAAACATTTTTAAATATATGCATGGGATCTAATAAGTGGGTAATCTTAAGATGCTCCCAATATGGGAGGTTATAAAAGATAGATTTCATTTTCGTCCCAATGGGAAATTTCTCAACATAGGTGTCGAAGAATTCTGGATCATCGAACATAGACTCCCCAATTGAATTGAACATTTCTATGAACTCTTTCTCCTTCTCTCTCTCATATGCTCTAATCGATTCATGTGTTGTCATTATTTGAGGCCTTTGGGTTCTCTCTCGTTTACCACTGAAAGTGGATGCTGCTCTTCTGTAAGGGTGTTCTTCTAGGAGGAATACCCTGGAGCAGTCATACACTAGATTTCCTAGGTCGATTGGACCATCTAGCTTTCAAAGAAGGTCCAAAAAAAATTACTGTAAGGGTGTTCTTCTGGGAGGAATACCCTGGAGCAGTCATACACTAGATTTCGTAGGTCGATTGGACCATCTAGCTTTCAAAGAAGGTCCAAAAAAATTACATCCAAAATACCCCTTTGTTACAAGATCTGTGAGATTATTGTATACAATTTATATGCATGGCACGCTAAATAATATCATGAAGATCAAAAAAATTACAACGAATTAAGTAACTAATATGTGAAAGAATATTGTTACGTATATAAAAAAATAAATAAACATGTAATTTACCAGAGAAAACTCCTAAGCCTGGATAATCATGTGTCTGTAAGCACATATACCATACAACATAAAACTCCTCTCTACTACGATGGGTCTTGATACATCGTATACATTTATCCCATCCCATAATTCCTTCAATTCATCTACTAGTGGTTGTAAGTATACATCCATATTCTTCACTTGCATTCTACCAGGGACTATGAGAGCCAACATACGATGTTCATTCTTCATATACAACCATGGGGGGATATTTTTATTGATCACTACTACAGGCCAAATAGAATAGTTGGTGTTCTGGAGGGAATATGCATTGACGCCATCCATGGCTACGTTGAGTCGTAGACTTCGTATTTCATCCTTGAATTTTTTCGGGCCAGGTATCCTCTATATGCTTCATGGCTATTGAATTAGTTGGATTCGCATAGCTCCCAACTCACTTCTATGTGAGGCATGCCATCCCTGCAACATAGCTGATTCTTTGCAATGAAAGAGCCTTTGAATCCTTGGGATTATAGGTATGTACCTCAATATCTTAAAAGGAGGACCACATGATTTACCCTTCTTTTTTTATTTATCATACCTGTCATGACCACATTTCGGATATATTTATTTGTCTGCATATTCTCCTCTATATAGAATACAAACATTTGGACATGCATGATATGATATGTACTCAACACCCAACATTTTCAACAATTTCTTTTCCTTTGCACAGCTACCGGAAAAAAATTATCACTCAGAAGAACCTTATCTTTGAATAACCTGTAGTTGGTGATCATGGAAAATATTAAATTTACATTAATGTCGATATAATTATTAACGCTCATAAAATTGACCATTTGTAATGTTCATTGTGTGATTATATTTCTCAAATTTATATAAGGGAGGACTTTATGGTAATTTACCTCAAAATTTCCGAGAAACATGCATTCGACAAGCCAAAATTTGCTTTCAAGTTGTACAGTAACATCGTTGTCCCCAACTAGGTAGACTTTGACTAACCGCCAGGTCCAAAGAGAGGGGTGGTGGAAGAAAATTTAAGGCTTTCGAAAAATGTGTCAACGATATGAGCATCATCCCCTAGCTGATCATCGTTTTGGAATGCATCTAACAACATTGTCTCCATGGTAGTCATATCCCTTAAGTAATCATCCATACCAACCTCTATTTGATTGCCTCCATTTCCAGATTGTGAAGAACTACTATTGTTGTAGTCATTCCTAATTGGTGAATTTGGACGTAGCGGGAATTGAATTGGTGGTTGATTCAACCATTCTTCGTATAGTTCCTCTCTAATTTTTTCTCTTAATTCAACCTTCTCTCGATTTGAAATTGTCGTGGAGTGGAACAGAAGATGGTAGGTAGGTCTCTCATCATCACTAGAATCCTAATAATTTCAAAAAATATATTTGAACATGATTAGTACAAAATTTATGATATCAATTAGTAAGAAAGTTGATAATGCATGATTAATTTGTTTGACATTGAAATAATTACATTAATATACCAAAAAATTATTATTACCATCATTGTCCCGGGATTGTGGCTAGAAGATGCAATATTGTTACAATTGGCAGGGTGAAGCAGCTATCCATTTTCATCTACCAAATGTGCCTTGTGGTATGCTGCTCCTGATAATAGATTTCGATGTTTTGGAGTTGTTTGATTATTTTGTGCATATAAACTCGATTCTGAATCTGCATGAACCTGCAAATTTGTATACATTATAAATTTTATTAAGCTTATTGACATGGATAAATAACATAAATTCAAATAGATATTGAAAATATAAATAAAATATGAAGTAAATATTACGTCTTGAGATGGATAGGGAGAACTCCATGATGGACTTTGAGAAATATTATGGAACGAGCTAGATTTTGAAGAATTTTCCATTCGATATAATTATGATATTTTCTCCCTACATTTGAGAAAAATCAACAATAAATTTTAGTGCACACACCTAAAAGTAATTTTGGTGCCTTAAAAAAGGACTTATTGTTATCGGTACTTATGTACAGATAATCGCACCAAGGCAGTTTTAGTTACTGCCCACTGGTGTCATGTTATTAACTGACGCACTAGTGCGGTGTTATTAATTGACGCATTGATGACGAAAAACTGCAAATAAAAAAACGCAACTTTATTTCTTTAAAGCGAAAAAAAAGCAGTAAATTGAAAAATGGGCGGAAAAATATTTTCGAAAATCTAATTTCATAAAACAATTCTTTAAATACTAAAAAATTTTCATTATTTCACTATTTTTGCAAAAAATTTCAGCCATAGATTTGCACGAGACATACCTGGATCAAGAGAGCACAAGAGCACTGTGGAGCAGGGAAATACTTTCGAACAGAACTATTTAGACAATCAAAATTCCAAACCTCTGGTGATTCAAACCCCGTGGCATAGAATTTCAAACAATCTCGTGATTAAATTTTATTGTTTTGTTTACATTTTATGCATTATTTTTTACGCGGTAAGTAAAAACATTCATTTTGTTGTTCATTTTCAAAAAACAAAAAAACAAAAAAAATCATTTTTTACCCTAAACCCCTTCATTCTTTTTTTTTCTGCCCTTGTTTCTTCCTGTTTCTGTGATTTCAAAATTAGGGCTTTTCATTTTATATTTATATGGTTTGTATTGATATATATATAAGCCGATTACATCTAACCCACAAGACGACTTGCATAGTCGGATCCCAATCCATGTCGGCCCTTGCGTGAATTTTTAAAAAACATAATTTTTTTAATCAGTGCACCCTGCGTAAAAATTTAAAAACATTTTTTTTTTAATCTGTGCACCATATGTAAAATAGGGCACCGATGCGCTATTTCATTATAGTGCACCGCTCACATACTGTTTGGCAAAAACAATTTTTTATTTTGTTTTAATGGGTGCACCATGTAACATATAACGCACTGGGTCTCCTAGTTGACAGAGAGCACCGTACGATGGTCCCTTGTTTTCACAAGGCATTTATAAGAATAGGTTGCACCGCCCCCTCCACGACACCATATGCTACAAAAACTAACACTAGACCATTTTTATTATTTTTTCCATGTTAATCGGTGCAGTGGTTAACACGTAACACACTGGTGCTCCTTATTGACATAGAGCACCGTACGGTTTTTTATATTGTTTGGGAGGTGCGTTTATAATAACACGACGCACCGACATCGGTGCATACATAATTTAAAAGTGCACTGGTTTCTTGATGTTTTTTTTACCTGAAAATTTTGATAATCTATTTATAAAATATATTAATGAATGATATGGTGCATGTTTCATATTGATAAAGAAATGGCTGACAAGAGATCAAGTAAAAAATATACTTATAACACATCAAGAAAAGAAAAAAAGGAAATTTCTTTGTAAATTCTTTACAAAAATATTATTTTTGAACTATATGTAATTTTAACTAATATGTATTGCTTACTGTGTATCATGCAAAGCCACAAAATTTCGAAGCTCGATAAGATTATTTCTGATCTAGGACCAGAAGATCATAAAATCTTGATGGAAAAATTGCAAAAGGATGAATCAGGTGAATGAAAAAATACTATCGATCCAATATGAGTTTCTTTTTTTAATTTTCATTAATAATATACTTAAAATTATTAGATAACATGTTTCAAAAAATCTATTAAATCACATCTGTTTAATGTTCCGCAAGGACTAACAACTCAAAAAGGAACGTTGTTCTAAGAAAAGAAAAAAAAATAGAACATGGAAATGAAAATGAATTGCTCCTTAGTTCATCTGGAGTGGTGTTGGAGGTTAACGAAAGGGGCAAAAAATTTTACAAAAGTTTAAGGGATCTAGTGGAACAAATGTATAGATTTTCTTTCCATTTACAATACAAAAATCAATCCAATGATTCCAAGAACCATATTTTATCTAAACTACAAGAAGAGTTTCCATAGAATTGGTCAATGAGACATGTCAAACTTTTAATAGCAAAAACGTACAACAATAAAAAAGAAGGAATGAAAAAGTAATAATCCTTTAAATGTTTTTATATAATTATTTATAAATATCACTTTTGTTATATTTACTTTTCATATATCAATATAAAAATTAAATATTTTATTGTGATGTTACATTTTCAGGAAGATTATGAAAATCTCAAAATATGAACGAGCTGATATTATAAATATGCCAATAGGAATGTCCAAAAAGGTGTACAAGGAGATGCTCAAAGAAATGGACAAAATTGCATCGCAGGAGGAGCCATCTCAACAACAACGCGCTTCAAATGTAATTTGTAATCACTGAATTTTTCGATCATTAGGTACAATAAATAAACAATTTAGCATTAAATATTAATTTTCAAGTATTTTCTTGCAGAAAAGAAGAAAAAAAAATGAACTCATTCAGCGCATGAAATAGGACGACAAGGAAGAAAAGGGTTGATTTCTAAGTTTGTGAGTAATTGTTACTTCCCTATAACAACTTAACTAGATTTCATTTTTGTATATTTTAAGTTGTTTTACAAAAATCATCATTGAATGCCTTCAAATAGGTGCTAACATACAAAGAAGTATCATTAGACGAATTAATTGACATTGGGTTAAATATGGGTTGTGAGTATATGTTGGCATATCAGAAATTAATTGTGGAATTTGTAAGCATCTATCAATATTGTTTTACTTAGCTCCGTCTATAATTAATAGAATAAAAAATTATTTTATATTAAATATATGATTTTTTATGGGGTATAAAAATTGCAGGAAACAAAGTATGGAACTACACCAACAGATGAGATCTTGAAAGATGGCATGAAATTTGGTTTTGAAAGAATGTGTATAGTTCATGAGGCAATTATTGTTATGGTACGTCATTTCTTTTCGGTTTACATTGATGCGTATTATTTAATATTGCAATTTTCATTATTCTCACCAATGTATATACACTCATTACAGTTTAATTTTATGTTTTTAGATGGAAGGTGAAGAAGAAGAAAGCAATCAACACTATGAACAAAACATTCCTTAAAATAACCCAAGTCATGGAAGTAGCTCAAGCAGTCAGAGAAATTCAAGCGAGGCGTTGTATTTTTTGAAATATTTGTCTGTGAAATCAAACATTTTGTTTAATGTAATGGACATATTGTCCCAATTGAAAGACAAAGATTGTCTTATTCACACACACACACACACACACACACATATATGTTTTAATTTATTCTATTGTGTTCTCCATTGTCATTGTGAAATGTAACATCACTTATTAAATTTATGGATGATTAAATAATATAATGAAGAGATGTGAAATCTAATGACATGATATAGCAAATTAATCCAAACATCACATTCAAATGCACTAATAAAAATTTAATTGATATGAATATTGTTATAAGATATGTGTCATATTTTGATGAATAATGAATTTAAAAAAGTCACAATAATTATGAAATGATATAACAAATTAATCCAAACATCACATTCAAATGCATTAATAAAAATTTAATTGATATGAATATGGTTATAAGATGTGTCGACTTCTGATGAATAATGAATTTTAAAAAATCACTATAATTTCACTGTCACAGGTCGATGTTTCTAAAAAATACAAAATGAACATTGGTGCATGTTAGTACTGTACACCGGTGCATTTGTATGATACAGTGCACCGGGGCATTTCTACGACCTATGGGCACCACACAAATACCAATACCAATTATAACTCTCAGTGCGTTAGTGTGATACTGCACACCGGTGCATTTATGTGAGACTACCACTACAAGAAAAAAGCACATTGGTGAGGAGCGAAAATGGTCACCATAAGCTCATTGGTGAGGGTCAAAAGAGCCTTCGTCACCAAAAACTGAACGTCACCAAAGGTGGCGTCACCGAAAGTATAGGTGTTGTGGTGACATTCAAGGTTCATCGCCAATAATGATTTATAGTGACGAATAGTGACCGTCACCATTTCATATGAGCAATGGCGACGGACAATAGCCTCTGTCACCAAAAAATTGAACGTCACCAAAGGTGGTGTCGCCAAAAGTATAGGTGTTGTGGTGACATTCAAGGTCTGTCACCAATAATCATTTATAGTGACAGATAGTGATTGTCACCATTTCATATGGGCAATGGTGACGGACAATAGCCTCCGTCACCAAAAAACTGAACGTCACCAAAGGTGGTGTTTCTGAAAGTATGTGTTGTGGTGACATTCAAGGTCCGTCACGAATATTGATTATAATGACGGATAGTTATTGTCACCATTTCATATGAACAGCAACGATTTTTTGTGATGGACCTTTCATGGCCGTCACTATTGGTGCATATATATGGCGACATTCATTGACCATCACCATAAACTCATTGGTGACATCAAGGTCCGTCACGAATAATGACTATAATGACAAACAGTGACTCTCACCATTTCATATCAACAACAACGATTTATGGTGACGGACCTTTAATGGCTTTCATTATTGATGCGTATATATGGTGGCATTCGTTGACAGTCACCATTTCATATTTTTGTGAGGGTCGAAAAATGTCACCATAAGCTCATTGGTGATGGTCAAAAGAGCATCTGTCACCAAAAACTGATCTTCGTCATTCCCTATATATGAATATCAGGGCACAATGGAATCGAACCACCAACCTCCTGCTTGTAAATCGGGTGCTCTTTCATTGAGCTAGCACCCTTTAAAGAATTATAATTTTAAAAATTATATCTTGAAACTTCATAGATTGTAAATTCTACAACTTTCAATAAATTAAAGTCTCGACAATATTTTACTAAAAAAACAAAACACCATCGACATTGCAGGTCCCTACCTAATGGTTATGGAAGTTATGAAAAGTAGGTGAAGGGAAGAATTAGACTTTTAAAAATGATACATGGACTACCACCACAAGAATACCCCAAGAGAGATCTAGTGGGAGAATCTCTTGAATCAAATTCAATGGAAAATGAAGGACTAGATGAAAGATAAAGGCCTCGGCAGGATGGGGAATCCACCACCTCGAGTCAAGGAATAGAAGAGGTCCTCAGAAATTCTTACAACACTTTGAAATAGAGTTAAGGGTAGAATATCTACTTAAGATCTACTTATGAAGATTTCTTATGTAAAATAACTCAAATAGACAAGCAAATCCACAATTATAAAGTGATTATTTGGCATTTCAATCACTAATTTCAGGGCCAAAAACCTAAATAATCTAAAACACTCAAATATCCTAAAACAACGTGTGAAATAAAGACAAAGAAAAAGAGAATATGTTCTCAAACAATAATACAAAACAAAGACAAACAGAATATGTTCTAAACCAATAATACAAAACACATCCAACATTTTGAAGTATTTGACTTGTCTTGGTGAACATGCGTCCTTAGCAAATACAATGTAGCAATACCTTCCCCACAAAAGAGAAGACATGTCAAAATATTATGTTTGACATGGACAATCATAAAGATGCCACAATAGCTACTCCATTCAACACATGCACAGGCAATACAACTTAGATGTTGATGGAAAAGTATGGGATAGAAACAAATATCCTAGATGTTAGTTGTCTCACAACAATTAATTCAAATTTTACATATTGGTATGATGTTGTGGTGAAGTTCCCAGTTTCTAACCAAAATAAAAAGTAATAGATCAACATAACATACACTGCCAACATGTAACCTTGTAAATGGCTTCATCATATGCCTCATGCCAGGAATTGGATTTTGCATACTAGACCAGTGATAGTTAGGTTCTAAATTTCAACCTGATTATTTCAGACAGAGTATGAGCAGCAGTAGAGAAGTCCTATAATAGAAATTCCATCACATTTTAGTGATTTTGTTGTAGCATTTGTTTTAGTTTTAGGGCTCATGTTTCAAACAATTTTAACATGGTTTTAAGGTTCCAAAAATATCATGGGAAAGTCTCCCTTATTGCAGTATTTGTAGTATTTGGTGGTAGCCTCCATGAAGAGTTTGACATCAATAATCTTGTTATAATACAACCATTTTTAGTAGCATGTTGTCATCCTCCATGGTCTCCAAACAAAGCAAACAGATCACCATCCAAGCATAAATATAACTCGGCATATAAGATCAACTTTTGCTGGGAGGATGTGAGGTCATGTAACATACTCTTGTAGGATTATGAGGCAATGTGAAGATGATATATAGAAGAAAATGACCGCAGATTCGATGGCAGCATGTGAAGAGCCCTAAATAGAAGATACAACAGTAGATATATCCTTTGATTGGTGGTTCTCTGGAACCCAATAGTGTTGGTCTTCCAATGGTTGTTACCTCCAAATGTGGTAAATTTTCACCAACAAATAGAACTAGGATTAATGACAGCACGATTATGGCTCTGATACCAATGTTTGGACAGATAGGGTAGCATGAAAACAAGTATAAAAATACAGGTGTAATCAACAAATGTTTCCAACAATGATGTGGGGTTTTTGGGGAGCTTGTTGTGGGATTATTTGAGGGATTTCAGACAACTTTTCAGCCTTGTGAACAACAATAATATTTATTACTTGTTTGTGACTAAATCTAGGGTCAGTGTAAGCAAATTATAGCCAACAATAAAAATCTAAATACCCATCAATCAAAACAGTTCATCTTTCCTTCAAGCAGGAACCAATTTAAATCTTCATGTGTCTTCACCTTATAGAAATTTTGTGGCAAAAAAGGTGGTCATAAACAATATCGTAAGGGTTGTTAATATCTAGTGAAAGTTTTTTTTTTTGAAACCCTTGGAAACATACAACGAACCCTTGAGCAAAGGCACTAGAACCTTTGTGAAATCCTTAGGTAGCATTTGAATTGGACATCAGTATGTCATTATAAACATTGGAGTGCTTTGGTATTCAGAGGCATTTCAAGAGCCCTTTTCATATCTTACTTGGAGTGGTTTGTGGATATACCTCTCGTTGTTGGGTGTTCCTAGACTAAATCCTAGCAATCTAAAGCATGTATCAGATCCTAGTAATCTGTTGGGTGTTCCTAGTAACTTGTTGGTTGTATCAGATCCTAGACCAGCAGGTGTTCCTCCTTGGCAACATACATTCCTTAATTCATAGAGAATAATGTGAGGAAAAGGAGACCTTGAACCACATGTATATGCATAAACTTATGTTTGACCGTTAGCTTGAGTTCAACAACCTGAAATAGGTCCAGCCTCCTCATCTTAGATATTATCTAGGCTTTACTCAGGCAGTGTAATTGATAAATGGATTTCAACTGACCAACAGTTTACACCCAAAACCGCAATTTGAACTTGGTTCAGGCTAGCAATGGAAAAATTGGATCTTCTAATCATCCAAAAGGTTATATAATTTCAACATTCTAACTGCCCCATGGCCAGGAAAAGCCAATTCTTTGAGTGTAGGAACCTCTCTTTTTTTATAAAAAGGCAAGGTTATACAGGTGATAGAAAATTACTTGGTTATATAGGTGGTAGAAAGGTCAGAAAGGAATTTGGCCGGCCCAACTTTAGAAATGGCATCCACAAAACCATGTTGCATTATTTTAGGTCCTTCAATCTACAAACAACAAAAATGTACTGCACTAGGGTTTTTTCAAGGTGTTGAATCCATATATGTAGTCAAAATTCCATTTTAAATAACAAAATTAAGATTTGGCCAAAAAAAAATTTGGGGTAATAAGACAAAAACTCAAAAATGTAACATGTTTAGATTCCAAAGATTACATTTTTTGGTAGCCACAGTGCATGGATTTTCTATAGTTGCACACAATCCATGTTATGTCTTACACCATGACCTTATCTTAAGGCATACAGACACACCCTAGTCTAGTATTGACTCTGTGAGTCTCTCTATATATATCATTGAATGTTCTACTTTAGCTTATCCATCCATCCATTGATCAGTCAATCAATCGATGATGGTGAAAGTGTCATCCATTCTCTTGCATTTTTGGTGCATTCGGGTTTTCATTCACCTCTGAAAATTCCATGCTAGCAATCAAGGGCACAAATGGGAATTGAATCCAAGAAATTTGGAAGGGAAAGGCAAGTTGGCTCATTATGGTCATCCCTACAGAAAGATCAATGCCCCAAGTTTCTTTCAACTTTGCAGAGGCGATCTGTATACAAATCTAACCAACTGAGGAGCTACCCTTGTCTCCCTCGCTCTCCTTGATGCTAAAGGTAATCATCCCTAAACCCCACCCTTCAACTGCTTTACCATCATTTACTCAGAGGGAGCTAGCTCATTAAGTATTGGTATTTATGCATTCAGGCCATCTAGCAGATGTACTTCTTGGCTATGACAATATTGCCTCATACATGGTATGTATTTTCATTTCCCTTTGGAAATTAGTACTGCCATCATATGCTAGAATTTTAAGATAAATTTACAGTTTCTACTCACATATTGGAATGGATCTCAAATGTATGTGTTACCATGGGGAATATGAGATTGTTTGTTAATGCAGAACATGAGCTCCAGTAGACCTTACTTTGGTGCCTTGGTGGGTCGTGTAGCCAACCGTATCAAGGATGGAGAATTCACACTAAATGGGAAAACATATCAGTTTCCTAAGAATGATGGCAACAACACACTCCATGGTGAAAATCTGCCTTTTCTATTCTGCATGCATGTTTTATCCAGCTAACTAGAGCCCTATAATGACCGCTACTCAGGAATAAAATCTCTCTTTTTCTGTATATGTATGTTTTTTTGTGGAGGTCTAGAGCACTACTATTTCAGGTAACATATGTGTAGTTTGGTGATCTGAATGAATGCAGGAGGGCTGAGAGGCTTTGACAATTTCCTGTGGGAAGTGAAGGAGCAGAGAGGCTTTGACATGCACAATTTTATATGAAAAAAGGAGTCTTTGAGCCACAAAGGAGGGATCTAACATAATTTTGTTGATCCCCTACAACTATCAAGTGTTCAGCAAAGGAGGTGTTAAAATAGGTCTGCACTATAGCAGAAGATACAATAAGTACTGCTATATTGTATGGTGTTCCTATCAAGCGCTGAGGCCCAGACTTAACCATAAAATTTCCCCCCTGTATCAGTCTTAAAATTGGTTTAAATAAATGCCAAAAATGATGCACAGCTCGGCTCAAATCAGTATGTTGTCTCCTTAATCAAAAGACATGACTGTTCAGTTCATACACAAACAACTATAAATAACTAGTCATGCTCATCATTTTGGAATGAAAATTTCGGCGAAAAATACAGTGAGAATTCAGAGATAAAATAGGAGGCCAAGGAGATTAAAAGGGAGATCATATTTACAACGTTTTGGGCTAGAAGGATATATCTCTTGCAGACCTATTTGCACCTGTGGAAATAAATTTTTTCGGAACTGAATTCAGGCCTGAAATTTCGGCCCTATCAAAGCCTGAAATTTCTGCCCTAACAGGCCTGTAACTTTGGCCTTTCCAGAAGCTCGGACCTGAGACTCTTCTCTGCAACTCAGACCCTTCTAATTCGGACCTGTGGTGAAATATGTGACCTTGCAACAGTCTTGTAATTCGGATCTATAGTGATAGTTTTGAAGACAAATTCAGACCTGCAGATCTCTATTTTTGGAATAAAATTACAGAGAAGTCTTGAGAGGAATAGTATTGATTTTATTTTACAGTGAATATATCTAGCAGACCTATTGAAGAACATCTATTTCACACGACGTCTGTTTGAATTCATTCAAGCATCGTTGGAAGGTCTTGTTGGAAGGTCTTGCAATTTGGACATGGTTGGAAGGTCTTGTTGTTGAATGCTTGATTATTTCTTGAATTACCACCATGGAATCTCCAATTACCACCAATTTTTTGACTTGCCTTGCACACAACATAGGACCTTAAAACAATGTTAGGTTTTTAGTGTGATTTTTGGATGTCTCTCCCAATCCCCTGGCATAAGTAAATTATTGTGATCCTCTAGGGTTGTAAATAGCCACCCCTGCACCTGCCACTCCTAAGTCACTATGGTGACTTTATTTCACATCAAACTTTATATTCTAGCACTATTGTACTGTCCACAGACTCTAAATGATAACATTCAAGTGACCATCCTTTTGGAAATGAATCGATGGCTTTTAAATTTTAATGCTTAGTAAGAATTTATTTTAGTTGTCCAAGTCTGTTACTCTGTCTTAATAATCTACTATGGGTTAAATTTTTTTCCATTTTTCATGACCTTTTTATGAGCAACACTTTACATATTGTATGTTGTCTCTGATTTGGAAAGGAAGTCAGTGTTGAAATAAAAGGACACTGAAAATGGAATTTTTTAAGATACCACTTTCAAGTTTTGGGCATATATGGGACAATATTCCATTATGCTATGAATCCTACTTTATTCCATCACTATGGTGACTTTATTCCACATCAAAATTTATATTCTAGCACTACTGTACTGTCCACAGACTCTAAGTGATAACATTCAAGTGACCATCCTTTTGGAAACGAATCGATGGCTTTTAAATTTTAATGCTTAGTAAGAATTTCTTTTAGTTGTCCAAGTCTGTTACTCTGTCTTAATAATCTACTATGGGTGAAATTTTTTGCCATTTTTCATGATTCTGAAACCAATTCTGTACTTGCATCTATTCTTCTACATACTAGGATAACAACTATTTCCATTTATCAATTTAGTATAGATTATTTATTTTGATTTCTATCATTTAACTTAGCCTTTCTTTCTCTATAATTAATATAGTTTGTGATGCTATGATATGGTGAATTTAGACTAATATTGTTTGCTAAACCATAGCCTATTTTATTTCATGTCGTTCACAGTAGAGTGCTTTGAAGCTTCAATTAGTCGATTGTATTTATCTCAACCATTAAAACCCATTGAAGCTGGTTGTCAATGATTAAATCTTGTTGCTGTTTGACAAGACATTCTCCCCTATCAATAGGGCATATTACCAATCCATTAAGAAATAAATGAGTCCAAGGAAATACCCAACCTTATCCAAATTTAGCAATATCTAAAACTTAAATCAATCATAATATATGCTTGAGCTCCTTCCATATAGTCAAATATAAAACCGACCAACAAAAACAGACTTCCACTCTTGATATTTATCTCATTTAGTTGATAACAACCACACGATATCTTACTTCTTCATAGCATACAATATTAAAGCTCCCTACAGAGACATATGGGGTAAGACAGATCTCTTATTTAACCAATGGTTCTTGTAGTGGCATCTTTAGTTTAACTAGTTTTAAAGTAGACATTCAATAATGTGTTTTAGAAGCTAGCTACAATCTACATGTTAATTCAGCTATAATTTACTTGGTTTAAAAGTAATCTTCACAACCTTTTAGAAATACATTTTGAACTTCAAGCTATTGGATAATCTTCGCAATGATGTAGACTACAAATCAGATAGATGGAATGTAGAAATACCAAAGTAATCCATAAACAAATGAAACAAATAAATGACAGAATTTAATAGATGGTCATCTTACTGATGATTTCTCAGACAATGCAAAAGTTTGACAGCACAATAGGAAAGTTTGACTACAACATAAGGTGTTATAAACCTAGTAGGTTGGGCAATTTAAAACCATGCAAGCCAAGGAATTAGCCTACCAAAATACTGTGTAAAGAAATTATTATGGACAATTTTGTGAGCATGGTTATTAATCATAAGGCTAAAAAGGGGATTGGCAATGGGTGGCAGCAAGAGGCAAAGGTTTCTCCCAATCCACAGTTTCTTCAACTACTCATCCATGGTACTAGAATTTCATTTCCAATCATTTCAAACTAAAATCCAGTCATTTTGTTTGAGATCTTTTGGCTTCTCCCATTTGGAAAATGTTTCTAAAAACCCACAGGCAAACCTCTTTGAGTTCCTATCAATAGCTAAGAAAGAAGAAAAAACCCCCACTCAAGAAGGAGGAGTGTTTACATATTTCCTAATAAACAAGGTGAAGAAATCTACAAATGCGCAGCCTATGGAGGATTCCTGTTCACAAGCTCCTAATTTGGGCTCTCCGTAAATGGTTGTTTAGAGAGGGGTGCAATGAATAACATTGGCTTCAAAGACAACAGTGGCTTGTTGAGTCAATGAAAGCGAAGTTTTAATATTTCCCCCACAAGGTTGAAGCCTCTCCAACGATACGCTTCTACTTGTGCTCATCCTTGTGTTTGTGCCAATGCAAGTGAAAACAGTTGGAGTTGGGCATTGGGTAACATTGCCGAAAATAGATACCCCTCATTCATGGCTACTTGGCCAATAGAAGCTTGAGTAGTTGAATGTTGTAATCTGACTTTGATTCAACAAATAATTTTCTTATATCTAAAAGGTGCATTCTTGCCACATTAGGATATAAGAAGCATTTATCAAAAAAAATCTCATCAACAACCAGCATTTTTCTTGTAGCAATCGGTATGGTGCATGGCACGAGAAGCGGCCCTATTGAGCCCCATGTTGGAGGCTTTGTAAATTTCTCAACACATTCAAGGTCATTTAGAGATGTGGACAATCATAGTGAAGGCCATTCTCACCTTTGAAATTCGTCTAAAAATGTGTCTTGCAAAAGAAGTTTTAGGACAATTGTATATTCAAATGGTGTTCTAGAATCCTTGGAGGATCACAAGGAAAATGCATTGATTTGCAAATTTAATAGAACTGGGAAGCCTTCAAGGGATCTAATAAAATGGATAAAACATTGAAGATAAGAACATCTTAGAATGACCCTGATTCTAGGGGGACTCTTTGTAGCCCTAGTTTCCATATTTCAATCCCGAAAGACACATATACTACCAATCTAGTACGATCAAGACCTCCAAATCTACCCATTCATTTGTTGAAGACAAAAGGGATTCCTCTCTTAATCCAGATTATGTGCAAGATAGGATCTAAGTAAAGGGTTGCCAAAAAGGGTTATCTTGAGCATAGGATATTATAATTGTAAATAGATTTTGGATTAACACCTTCAAATGCAAAGTTTTCTTTGAAACCAAACTTCTAGTTTCAAGTTTGCAACTTTCCATGTGATGATCAAACAATCAAAAGAAGAGAGAAGCTTAGTGCTAACCAACATTGTCGCTCCACCAAAGCCAAAAGTCATGTCTCAAGTTGGTTTCCAGAAATTTAGTAGGAAAAAGCCAAACTCACATAGAAATCAACCAAAGAATGAGATAGTTATTTTGTCAACAAAAAACATGAAAAATAGGTATTGAAAAGATTGCAAACCTGAAGAGAAAAAGACATTTCAAGAGAAAGAAAAGCATGATAAACAAAACCTAAATTTATCATACAAGCCAAAACAAAAGGGGGCAATATTTCTACCTAAGCCTAGTCCGCAATCACAAAATGCAATCTTTGATGAAGCCTTCAAAGCTCAAATGCAAAGGGTGTTGGAAAAGGTAACTAGTTTCGGTCTTTATCACTTGTATTGAGAAAACAAAATTATTTTAGTATATAAAAGAGTCTAGAAGACTCCCAAGAATCAAGTCAGCCAACCAAGCTCAATTCGGCCTTGTGAGGGCTATTCTAGCCCTAGGAAAGGCTATATAAATATGGAGGTTCGAGCCATTAGAAGATACATCAAGCACACACATCTTGGATCTGATCTACAGATAGGAGAATAAATGAAAAGATATCTTTAGATGACTCGAAAGGCTGAAGTTTTGGCTGGAAAGTTCTCATATGCGAGTAACAACAAAGGCTATCTCAGAAAATCTTGGAGATTAAGTTACCCGAGAATTCTTAGGCTAAATACCTTTTTGGTCATGCTTGTTTTTCTTATATTCCAGTTCAAAGAGCATTTCCACAATGAAAAAAAAGCCTTGTTAGATTGGCCAGAACCCCGGAATAAGCCATATAGCCTAAATAGATTTGTATCTCTTGTGTGTCATTCATAGAGACTGTTTGAGTGGAATAATTTCAAGTTGTTTAAAGTAAGGGGAGATCGACCTGTTTAGAGAAGAGGTAGGGCATAGTCAGGTATTGCACGACATTCCTTTTTGGCAAGTCAAAGAGGAAACAAATTAAGTTGAGACAAACAATTTTATTGATAAGATGAGAAAAATTCAGTATAGAAGTTTAAATCCTTTGAAATTTTAACAATAAAAATCATAGAAATAAGATCAGAAAAATACCTGTCAAATGTATCCATACAGACTCTCCCTATCGAAGTTCTCTAAGGGTGCAATTTTATCTCCATATGCGGACGATACAAGGATCCATGCTAAATGCTAATGGCAGGCAACTGTCGTGAAGTGTAGCTGCAGCAGTGTTGTCCTGTGAAGATAAGTGAAGTGAGAACGGGAAGCCAAAAGCCTCATGTCGCCATTTTTCCCAGCGGAGGAATGGGCCATCTTATCCCATTCACTGAGTTCGCTCAGTGCCTCTCGGCACACCATGGATTCACTGTTGCGTTCATTACATGCAAATGGATGTTATCCGGTCCTGAATGCATAAAGTCCTCACATGGTCTAGATATCCGCTTCGTCCAGCTCCCTCATGTGGAAATCCAAGAAGATGAGGGACAATACATGAAGGTGGAAACCCTTGTATCAAAGTTATTTGAGAACTCGAAATGATTAGCAAGCCGACCTGGTAACATTAAACCCCAACAGATTAAAGCACTGAGGAATGGAAAGGTTAATCCCACCGATGCTAGGCGAATGCCCCTAATTTATCTAGTCGGGCAGCTGACACCCAGGTTGGATGGTTGGATCGGCTGTGCATTAAGATTAATACTCTATAGGCAAAATTCTGAAGGCATGAAGAGGTTGTAGCAGAGCCCAAGAAAATTATGAACGTGTATATGCAGAAGCTATAACCACCGAAAACACAAATAAAATAGATGAAGCTCGACTACTTACTAATACTTACTAATCAGAACACATTAGAACATCATCTTTATCTACTCATTCCTCAATCCATCAATCCTTACCTCATTCATTGGTGAAGCCAGCGATCCCAACCATCCCTCCAACAAAGACTAGTCTATTTTGCTACTTGACTAGCGGGATTTTCACCATAGTGGCAATATCAATCAAGCCTCTTGGATGAAGACGAGAAGGTAAAGGCTAAAGGACAATGACAAATTAATATAGTTTACTATAGCCAAATTCAGAGTTCTTGAACATGTTTTCTGCTCTAAATTACATTGAAAGCCCCAAATCAGGAGAAGAAGATTTCAAATAAAGATCGAAAAAGAGTGAACCCAAATCTGATATAATAAGTTCGGGTTAAAAATCTAGTAGAGTGGATAGAAGAATTGAATTTCAAAGAAGGGTATGGAATCTGCGGCGAAATCATAAACATTATGAGCAGAGAAGGAGCACCGAACTCTGTCCCAGACCTGGGAAGGAGAATATCGGCGGGAAAATAAATTTTAATAGGTTGATTTAAATTTTATAGTAGCCACCAAACTGAGATTTTAATAGGTAGTCAAATAAATTGCTATGGTCGGTTAGGTTTTCATCAATTTTTATTTTTATGTGAGTAAAAATAATGTTAAACTAATTAGAGTATTAATCAAAATTATATTATACTTCTCTAATATAAGTAAGAATCCTAATTAATCAAAATTATATTATATCTCTCTAATATAAGTAAGAATGTTCATATAAAGAGGGAAAATGAACATGAGCTTGGAAATATCTATCAACCTTTAAGGTAGTGAAAATTATCTTTAAATCTATGAATAATGTTATCAATAAATTTAAGTAGGTAAAGTTAGTTTCTTATTTTTGAGGAAGTTCATTTAGAGCTTAAAAATACCCAATTAGAAGGCCTTCACATGTGTTGTTAAGAGAGACATGGGATAAATTTTGATTAAAGGAATTAAGGGGTACAATAAGATCAATGTATAGCACCTACTCAAATCCCCAAGAATATATCCAAACCATCAAGATGACACACTTCTCTGAGAAAAAATATGAAACATCATGGAATAACTCAAATTAAAACTTATAGTCAATCAATCAATAGTTAGAACATAGTGTTTAAGTGAACACAACAAAAATAGTAAACAGTGGACATAATATCATATACACATGGATCATACATATCCAACTAAATGTGGTAGCTAAAGGAACTTCTTCCTACACATAGTGTCCTAGATGGCTAAGGAAAGGTGTCATCAAACCAATGATACATTCATGAATTACATATAGATCCATATACCTTAGATGAAAAATGATCAATGTGACAGGAATCATAGGGGTTGAGATGACAATCAAATTTTAAAATATCCTCTAAGAGCCCATATAGAAAATGGGGTAACATATCCTATGACATCCAACTTGTGATATATGGTGGGAAATCCTTAAAGTATATTTGAAGAAAGATGTCTCGTTGAGGTCTAGGTCAAGAAGAGGTACAACTCCTCACTAATTTGGTATCTCGTTGAGGTCTAGGTCAAGAAGAGGTACAATGCCTCACTAATTTGGTAGTTGAAGAAGTTTAAATCTTGGTTTGTCAATTTGGCCCTAAGTAGGCAGAGCAATATAGAAGGAGGTGACCCCCTTGGAAGAGTTCTAAAGGGGAAGGGCACATAAGGCCTTATATAAAGATCTAAATCCAAGTACCTCCCTCATAAAAAGTTCTAGACATGTATTTAAAGAATGTAGATAACGACTCGTCCAAATGTTGATAAAGACAATAGAACATCCCTTGAATCTCATAATAAATGGGGGCATCTACAAATGGAAATGCTATTAGATGTTATTAAGAAGAGGAAGGTCATTATGATTCATTTCAACTCGACACGAATGTAAACCCACTTTGAACGCACCAAGGGAGATATGAAGGGCAACATCTGATACTCTTGAGTGTATGTGGTTAAACAAAAAGGCCCCCTTTCATTTGCATGAAGTGTTCCTAATACAAATCCATGTTACAGTCGAGGCCCTAAAAAGATGAAGTCCAAGTACATTGAATGTATTGTCTATAAATAACCTCTCCAACAACCTGACACAAACATATAATGATGTCATTTACATTTGAGGTGTAAATCACTTGAATTGTGTTACAACTTTAATCGCTCCCCAACAAAATTGTGCCATGCTTCCTTGTGATGATGCTTCAACCCTATTGGAGAAAAATCTCACAATGTAAAAGGAATTTAAACATGATGTGACTTTAATAGTGCCCCACATTCACCCTTTGGCGCACTTCCCATGGCTAATTTGAGGTTATTTCAAGCACTGATGTGGATAATATCATTTTATTTTCTCTTATGTATAGTATTCTACACTGACACAATTGAGTTTGTTTAACAAACAAAATATTTATATTGAGGGTTCAATCCTTGTGTATTAGGGCTAGACAAACCTTGTCTTTATGAGTGATCTATTCATTTCCAACTCCTTAGTCCTTCAAATTTTTCAAGTTGTTAGGCCCAATACACATACCCTTCTACCAGTCTTGTTTTCCTTCACAAGCACAAGACCTGGGGCTCTTCCTTGATAGTCACCTAACAACCCTCCAACTATACTTGGACTACCATTAATTTTCCTAACCATGGTCAATTATTTTACTGATCTAGTGCCCAAAACATTGTCCTCATCTAGGGATCTTCAAAATTTCCACCTAATAGTGATTTGAGTCCTCTCAAAATCACTATTTTTGTGTACCAATTTCTTTGTTGTCCAATCTATGAACAAATCTTAACTACTCCTCTTATCATCCTTCTAACACTTTGTATATGCTTGAACTAGGGTCACAAAACATCCACTAAAAGTCGATTGACTAATTGTTTATAGGTTGCTTCAGATATCTGTCCAAAACTCTCTGGACAATCCACCAAAATCAACTCCTCTTCATGTCCATCCATTCCTCATAATATGCCACAATTATTCTACCCAATCTTCTACTCAGGTTCCACCTTCCTTTGTATTTTCTATCTTCGCACATACTTCTGCAAACCATCTTCCAAATTTGTGGTATATATTGCAGAGATAAACCTCTCTCCAAGGGTCTCGACCCCTCTTCTTCTACACATATTTTTCATGGTCTTAAGGGAATACCTTATGGATTGAACATGCCAGGAAACCTCCTTAACTACGGCATTATACTTCTATTTGAATTGTCTTAGAACAAACCCTATCCACCCATAGCAAAAATAATAACTCTTACCTCCATAAGAGACACAACCTAGCTCATATGGACCCATAGATTCTGGGAACTTCTTTAACTGAATTAGGGTTTAAGGGGTTAGGGTTAAGGGTTTAAAGGTTTAGGGTTTAAGGGGTTAGGGTTTAAGGGTTTATAGGTTTAGATTTTAGGGGGTTAAATGGGTTAGGGGTTAACTAGGGGTTTAGGGGGGTTAAATGGGTTAGGGGTTAAGGGTTTAGGGGTTAGGGGTTAAGGGTTTAGAGGTTTATGGTTTAGGGGTTAAATGGGTCAGGGGTTTAGAGGTTTAGGGGGTTAAATGGGCCAGGGGTTGGGAATTAGTGTTTAAGGGGTTAGGGGTTAAGATGATAGTTTCATTGGTCTCTGTTTGTGCACAATAGTTGCTTATTCTTTGCGTCTCAATGTAACAATTTTGTAAGTATTTTTTCTTGTTGCCACGTCTTTTTTATTTATTAATTTATAGTACTTGTTAGCCATTGCTTTACATTTATTGATGAAAAATTATATTGCAATCAAACCAAATGTATGTTCAATCTCTATTTTCAAACTCAGCCATAGTGTTGTCACACAATTTAAGTCCGGAGAATGGCCATCTGATGAAGTCTTAATAAACAGATTGCACCTCATGACTACTCCAGAAAATCTTAAGTTCGAGTGTCCCACATTCATGAGAAATTTGGCTCTTATACTCTTGCTCCACCTGACTGTGTCCTGGAAATACCCTTGTTTATTGCAGAAACATCCTAATGTTTTCGACCTTATCCCTTAACAAACCAAGGAAACATATGTGACTGAGAGGAATGGAAAGAACTACAAAGTTGAAGAGAGTACAAAATACTAAGATGGTTTAAAGGATAAGCTTGAAGAATGTAGTAGTGTTGAAACAACTAAAAGTTGTCCCAAAAAAATAGTTGATGATGTGAAACTTTCTTTTGTACCCGTCAAGCAAGACTACATTCATGTGAGAGCAAGAAGAGGCCAAGTGACTGATAGGCATAGCCTGGAAGATAGGGTATGTTTCCCTCTTTTTGATGAAATATTTGATCTACAATTTTTCTATCGAAGATTAACCATTTTAACCTTGCCAACAAGGTGTAATTAACCCAATCGTAGGTCCCAATATGTCATGATATATATTAACTCTAGATATATATGAGAAGGAATAATAAAGACATAGATTGATAGAGGTGGCGAGACAAGGGGAGTCACAAGGGAGAGATGGAGATAAACTGAAGGATAGGGGAGAGAAGGAATGGAGAGAGAGAGAGAGAGAGAGAGGGAGAGGAGTGAGAGAGGTAGAGAAGGGTAAGAGAGGGAGATAGTGACACAAAGATGGAAGGGGGGCAGAAAGAAGGATAGAGGGAGGGATATAGTGAGATGATTGGAGGGTTGAGAGAGAGAGAGAGGGGAAGAGAGAGCGAGGTAGGAGAGAAAGGGAGAGAGAAGAAGTACAATGTATTAAAACAATAAATATATTAGGCCCACTCTACACAAATCTGCAATCTAATAATTCAGGATAAAAAGAGCAGGCTCCAACAACAATTGCATAGAAGTCTTTATTACTCAAATAGAAGAATGTCACAGCAATTTGTCATCTCACAAAAGCTCCTACTACAACATACAAGCTAAAAGTACTCACTCTTATTATCTATTTCTACAAATGTCTAACTATTGTGCCCATCCTTTTCATTTATAAGTTAAGAGAAGGTGTTGTTAGAAAATAGGCTGATGATAGCGTTAGTGGTGCATCTCCCTTGAGCATGAACAACTCCCTCATAACTTTGCCTTGTATGCAAGGCTTTTCTTTTAGAGTAGTGCATTATCATAGTAGATATAACTCCTCTCCTGAAGGTGCCTCATTCCATAAGTGTGCACTCATGAATGCACCTGAGATGATGGTGTTAATCTCCTCAGCTATTGTGACATACTTGGTGGGTGTGACCCAACAACTAATTCGTCTATCCTCAAAGGTGTCGTTATAAGATTCTAGCTATATTTAAGAATATTTCTTACTAGTGTACCACAATCTAGCTCTGCAATCCTTATGTTGCTCAACTTTTCAAGGCTGAGGTGAGACCAACTAGGTAATCTAACACTCTTGAGAAAAAAAAAAATCCAATAACCGAAGATTCTCCCCCAACTTGTCAAACTTCCCCTTTGTTAGGAGCTTTGTCAAACTATTAACCATATGCAACTTTTTCAGAATGTGTTCCAACACTACTAACTCCCTAATGAACTTGGAATCTTAGGAAATTGTATTGAATATCAATGTGTTTTAAATGGTCATGACACATTGGATTTTCATAGAGCTTGATGTAACTTTTATTCTCACAAGAGACAATATTGGGCTTTAAAAACTGATTGGTTGACTCTACAATCAAGTTGCAAATCTGGATAGCTTCATAATAATTATATGAAACTTCCATATACTTTGCTTCAGTGGAACTGAATGCAATTGTTGATTTCTTCTTGTTGATTTAATAAAAATGATTTATAAAATGATAATAATGATGTTTAAAATGAGCCTTATGATGGTCTATTTATACACGTTGATTATTCACGAGGTGTAGGGGTATGTTTATAACATCACTTCCCTTGAAAGCTTTGTCTTGAAAGCACAATAATTAGAAATTTCTTTATTTAAGCACATTTTTGTGGTGGAATGAATTTTATCAGATATCTATTTATACTTTGTAGAGGTTTGACTTTGTTTGTCATTTGAGTGTTGGTGAGGTTTCTTTGTATTTTTTGCATCATAGTCTAAAGTCTTTTGACCTGATTGTTTAACATGAAAGCTTTATGCTTATTGGCAATATATTTGAAATACCTGCATGATCAAGAAACTATTATGGTTAATTAAATTACTAATTAGGTACTATAGAAAGAGGACGATGTTGAGAGGGCTTGTCTGGGTGACTCTGGGAGAAACCCAAAGGTGGTCAGACAAAGCTCTTCTAATTTACAAACTTGAAGAGAAAAAACTGGTGATGTATATGTGGTTGCTCAACCTGGGATATATGGAAAATCTTGGCTGAGAGTGTTTACCTTTCCGTGTCTTCACAAAAAGTAGGTTGTCTAGTCACAGAATAAGATCATGACTACATGTAGGTGATGGTTCTGTAGTAAGTTCTCAGCCTTATCTTCATAATGGTTAACAGAGAGGATCAGGCTTGCATATAGGATATAATTTGATGAATTTGGAGATTTAGAGTTGAAGAAAAAATTGTGGTTATGTTTGGATGGATGCTAATTTGTAGGATTTTCCATTTTTATAATTTTCTTTGTTGTGCTTTCTACCATGCTACCTAGTTGCTTTCATGTTTCCCTAGCATTTTAACTTTTTCGATTTCTATCTCTCTATTGTTTCTTGCCCCATTTGAAATGTCATCCTTATTTGGTAGGTGTTTTCTTCAATATATTGTGAATATTTTTCCATCACACAGCTTCTATGGGGTTTGTCTACGCAAATAGCTTGTAGGGCCCATTCATCAGGGTATTTGATGAAATGAAATGATTATCGATGATCACCAACTAATGGTACCTGCAGAGATTTACTCTAACAATTATACAGTTTTCTTGTGCCAACAATTATACAACATTTTAACCTCATGAATTAGTCTCCTCTATTCTCTTAGCTGATTTTATAAGCACTTATTGATGTTGTCAAAGCTTTTACTCTCTAGTCCCATTGAGCTATTTCATTTATTTGTGGACATTGATCTATTTTCATTTCATTTCTTCAATTTGTATGATTGTTATGCGTTGCCTTTGGCCAGTGCCTTCTTTCTTACCTATTCTTTTTCTGCTTAAGCATTCCAGCCAGCCAAAGCAACAGGGGTAGCAGGAGTCGCGCAGTCCAGCCAGAGCCCAGCAGGGGCAACGCAGAGGCAGCAGGAGCCACGCAAGGCTGACGCAGTCCCAGTCAGGGCAGTGTAGGGGCAGTGTAAGCCTTTCAGGTGTGACACAGGCCCTTACTGAGCAGCGCAGAGGCCGACGCAGGCCAGTTAGGCTAACGTATAGGGATTCAGAGCAGCGTATTACTGTCATTTTTATTTCTCTGTTCGGTGAACCAGTTTTGGTGCCCAGGATTATTATACTTAGATTTTGCATAATAATGAAAACCCTCTAGAGCTAGCTGCACCGGTTTTCGCACACTGGGTTTTTTCCGGGGATAGTTGTCTAGAAAATCCATGTGTCACTTTGTCTATGAGCATGTTATTCAGTATTTGATCTGTATGTGTAGGTTGCTAGTTGTATTTACTATTTACTTCGTCAATTTATTGAATATTTCAGAAATTAACTTGTATCTTAATTCAATTAGGAGAAGTAAATCAAGATACTGCAATAGGGTTTCTTAGATTAATAAATTTTCACATTCCCTAGGTCTAGCCCCATTAGGTCACCTAGGGCAACAATTTCCCAGGAATCTAGCTAGAGGAAAACTTCTATCTCCTAAATGAAGCTGCGTTGCTGGGTGCCCTCACTCTCCTCAGAACATGGGCCAATTTCGACGGTGAAATCTCCGAATACCTCAAGCCCTAGCTCTAGGATCAAGTTTTGCCTAGGTGTTCCCAAGGATAGAACCTAGTAGGATCAATTTGACTTATCGAAGTAAAAACACTTGTCTGATCCTTTCCCATCACCTTATCCAAGATAGGAACATCATTGGTTGCTAAATTCCATCCACGAACCTGGGTTGGGTCCACTTGGCCCCATGTGGTCCCATTTGGTGTCAAAGGCATTTCATCAAGGACCATTTGGGAATCCAAGTTCCCAAAGGATTTTAGGGATTGAGAACTTCCTTCATAATTCTTATTCTTCTCCCTCAACCCTTCAATCCCCCTCCTCTCTCCATAGAAGATAATTCCCTTGCTTAAAACGAAAGCATGTCCCACTCTATATTTTATCTTAGGGAAAGGGTTTTGAGGGTCACTTCCCACCTATTCATTGACCTATACTCTACAAGTGACTTCTTAAACTACCGGGACTCCACCCATCGGTGAAAGTCCATGAAGAGAAAGGAGCCTTCCTTCAGCCTGCCTTGCACATGCAATTCCTATGTAATTATCTCCATATTAATTAGGAAAATCAACCTTCCTTGATTGCGCAATCCATCATGGCATCCCAATGACTTTATAATTGCACATGGGAAATTTTCTATAAATACAAATGATATTTATGTTCCTCTGAACTGTGTTACAATAAGGATCAAGGGTCTTTTTATTATTTAAAATAAGATAAAACCCTAAACAATGAAAACCCTATCCTGAGGAGATGTAACACCAAGAGTTTATGGGCCCCGTTGGGGTTAGTTGGGTAGCCAACTTCCCGGGGTCGTAACTTGGTCATATGATCTTCGTTTGACGCACATGATACCTCGTTAGAAAGATCTCTCCGAGGAATACAACTGCTAATATGATTTCTATGAAATCACCAAACCTTTCATGCCCAAAAAACATCGTTTGGGGCCTCAAAATGGTTTTGAAAGTTCAGGACCCGAAAAACTGACAAAAAAAGTAAATTGTGCTATAATTAAGGAAACTGAAAAACTAAAAGAGACAATGGTGAGGGCCCAAGTGGAATAGGCGGGTGGTCACCAATATCCACCTCGATCACCTTAAATCAAATTTCTTGAGCTAACTCAATCATCGTGACTTAGTTAATTGACATAAGTTGTTATGAGACGAAATTACAATTTATTGTCCAATTTATTTAAGGGAAAAATAAATTAGGCGCCTCACATTCCTCACTCCTGGTACATCAAAATTCCTCACCAATGTGGGTGCATTTTTTTTTTTCCTTTCTAGTCGCCAATTTGACTATTTCTTGTTGCAAATTTCAACACTCCCTCTCAATAAGAAAGGAATTCAATCTATCCCCATCCGGTACCTTTGGAATGTTCTGCATGCTACACTTCTCTAGTGTTGCACCTACAAATTCTGAAACTGAATAGCCTCTGAACAACTGAATCAGTATAATGCATTTGTAATCGAAGTCTTCTGACTGCTGCTAGCTACTGCACCTGTCTAGTATTGGATTCTCTGCACTGCTGGTAACATCTGCATCCATGCCCTTTGAACTATTGCTAACTCTATTTGTGCTCCAGTATTTGACATTTGTCACTATGATTTTTGTCTTGCTAACATCTGACTACATCAATCTAACTGATCCTTCCTACTACTTCTGTACTGTGGACTCCTCGTAGCCAGGTTCGATCCATGAGACACGCCATCTCAATGGACCTTGCCCAAATTTCTTATCTTGGGATTATGTCTACACATAACCCCATCTTACACCTCGACGTATGGCTGCTCCCTCTTCCCATCTGGCTTGAAATTTCCCCCTCATGGAGGTCTCTTCTTGAGTGGATGCTTCCACTCGGTCTCCTCTCTGCTTCTCCAATTGTGGCAGCTACTCCACAACCATCTGAGACTGCTTCTCATGAGGATGCATGTTGAGAGGTAATTTATGCTCCCTCTAAACCACCAAGTCTCTAACTTTTTCCTTTCTCCTCAAAGCTTTGCATGCATCCGGTACCTCAAGTGCATATAGGTTCTTGACTCACGCATAGTGTAATTGTCCCGAAGTTAAAAAAAGTTTCTAAAAAATAGTTGATTTTAAATCGATGATATCTCCCTCATCCGAGCTCCGATTTGACCGATTTTTTTTCCATTTGGGTAGATTTTCGCAAGGAATCCAAATATTCTATTTGTTTTCGAAAATTTTACACCAAAATATTCAAATATTCTCTACAAACTTGTCGCCCAAAAAATTCTTGCTCTGATACCATGTAGAAAATCTAACCAATGAGATTCAATATGATCTTGTAATCTACTAAAACAAGATACTAAATCCTTCCTACAATTTACGGAAACAAAACATGATCGCACAATCATATATAATTAAGAGAAATAAATTATCAATCGCACAACAACATGATGTATTTGGGGAAAGCAACTAATCAAAACCCCTCTATCTTTATTGTGTATTAAGTCAAGGAATCATGAAACAATACAATGCTTAATCTCTCATAGATTCTCTAGCACTCTGTCAATTGTCTCCTGTTGATCCAGGCAAACTCGGTCTAGTACTTAGCCAATTCTCATCCTTACTTCAACCTGCCTTGCTCATGCAATTCCTAGGGAATCAACTCCATATTAATTAGTAAAATCAGTCTTCCTTGATTGTGCAATCCATCATGGCATCCCAATGAGTTTATAATTTCACATGGGAAACTTTCTCTGAATAAAACTGATAGTTATGTTCCCTTTAAACTCTGTCTCAACTGGGTATTCCTCGAAACTAACATGCATGCAACTATTAATAGTGAAATATCAGTTATCTGATTGATCACTCATTATGAATTAAATCTAATTTAATTCACTGGACCTCTCACTAGCTCATCACTCAGTTAGAACTAGTTAAACTGATTTTAACTCATTTAATTGAGTTAATTACACTTGCACTCCATTACTGCATCAACTTCAACTAGACCCAAAAAATATTAGAGTCCCTCTAGATGTCTCATATTAGATCCTCAACTCGAATTTCTTGAGCTAACTCGGTCATCATGACTTAATTAACTGACACAAGTTGTTATGAGATGAAATTACAATTTATTTAAGGGAAAAATAAATTAGACGCCCCACATTCCTCAGTCCTGGTGCATCAAAATTCCTCACCAGTGTGGGTGCATTTTTTTTTGTCCTTTATGGTTTCCAATCTCACTGTTTCTTGTTGCAAATTTCAACATTTCAGAATTTGATGTGGCCTTCACACAAAGACACCATTGAAATCACATGCCTAGATTCTCATGAGAAACCTCTCTTAAGCTCGATCTGCCAGAAGAGAACCAACAATATGCCATCCTACTTCCTAGCGCAAACCGACCCTTAAGGTATGTAACATTCTTCTGAACACTCACATGATGATCTTGCTCTTGGAGGATGATCATGACCTCTCTTTAGCAACCCTTACTCGCCCTCGTAATCGACCTACTTTAGGACTACATCTCTCTTCACCCCCTTGATGTGCCAGATAGTGGGAATACATGTCAAACATGCTAATATGTGCTAAGTGATAAGGCATGCCAAGATGTGCAAGGGTGTGTCAATGCATGTCAGGGAATGTCAAGACAACAAAAGGGAGAAAAAAATTAAACTACAAGGAAATGAACACATAAGATGGTTAATAAGTCATCAATTTACCTTTTCCAAGAGGGGCATGCTAGGCACACCAACACTAGGCAACAATAGGTGCCAAGTGAAAAGTCTTAGTGCATTCTAAGTGCCAAGTATTCCTTTGTTGCTTCTCATCTACTTTCCAACAATTGATAATCACAAATAAATTTAATATTAAACCATGCCAAATCATACCAAGGCATCTCAATGTATTCCATACATGCTAAGACTTTCCAAGTGCCAACACGTGCCAAGCGCCAATATGTGTTAGGGACTAGTGTTATGCATGTTATGAAGTGGAAGGGAATGTTGAAGAGTGCTAAGGTGTGCTAGAGAGTGATAATGCATGTTGATGAGTGTTAAGGAGTACTAGGAAAAAAACATTAAGGGAGCACTAGGTAAAAATTCATGGAAGTTAATGAATATGAGGAACGTGTGCCAGAGACTAGTGTTAATGAGTGTTAGTTGTCATGCCAAGGAGGGAGTGACAAGGTATGCTAAGAATTGGTAAGGCATGCTAGGGAATATCAAGGCATGTCAAGAATTCCCAAAGTGTGCTTGGGAGTTCCAGGGTGTGCTAATTATATCATGTGCCAATTAATAGTGCCAAGATATGCCAATACATGCTAGGTGCTAAGGATGTGGTGCAGGGTGCCATGGTATATCAATATATGTCAAGGCAACAAAAGGAAGAACCAATAAGAGGGTTAATAAGTCAGGACTTTATCTTTTTGAAAAGGGGCATGCTAGGCACACTAATAATAGGTCCTAATACATGCCAAGTGGCATTGTGTGCCAAGTGCTAATGTATGTCAATGCATTCAACCAAGGTGTTCTAGGGCATGCTAGGGACTATATGCAGCATGCCAACACATGCTAGGAGAGTTCCATGTTGTGTTAGCGCATGCCACCATGTGCTTGGGTGTCAATGTCATCAAAAGATGTTATAGGTACAAAGATGTTCCAAGACATGTGGGGTAATAAGAAATGTTAGTGTGTGCCAAAGCATTAATTTAAGGTGTGCCCAGATTGTTGAGGATTGTTAGGTCTTTCTCATTAATAGAATTTTCAGAGCCCAATTATGTATTAAATAATATATTTCCTACACACAATAGTGGAACTTTATCTAAATGGAATTTTCTAGATAATAAACTTAATAGATATGAATCATGTGTTGACTCATAGGAAATCTCTATTCGACTAGTCATTACTTGAGGGAAATGATACACGCTTATTACTTCTTAAAAAATTGACTGACCCTAACCATTATGGCCTTGGACATATTATAAAAAACGCTCAACAATAATGGTATTAAATCGTTATATTTTGACAAAAAATATATTAACAGGCACATAGCGTCATCAAAAACTCATTGGAATGATCAATGATGACGGACATTTTTTTATTGTCACCAAAAGTAACAAAAATAGCATTGGTGAGGGTCATTAAAAGTTCGTCACTAGAAGTGTCACCAAAGAGAGAATTAGTGATGGGCCTTTAACGACCCTCACCAAAATTGAAATGTCTTTAGTGACGGACCATAAAGGACCATCACTATATACACTTATAGTGACGGTTTTTAGTGATCAATGATGACAGACATTTTTTGACCATCACCAAAAGTAACAAAAAAGAGCATCGGTGAGGGTCATTAAAAGTTTGTCACTAGAAGTGTCAACAAAGAGAGAATTAGTGATGGGCCTTTAACAACCGTCACCAAAAGTGTCATTGAAAATGTCTTTGGTGACGGACCATAAAGGACCATCACTATATACACTTACAGTGACGGTTTTTTAATGACCGTCACCATATGTGACATTGGTGACGGACCTTAAAGTTCCGTCACAAGCATGACCCTCACCAATGTGCTTTTTTCTTGTAGTGTACACACTGGTGCATTTGTACGACCTATGAGCACCACACAAATACCAATATGATTGAACAATCGGTGTGTTTGTCTCATACTGCGCACCGGTGCATTTCCATAAGACTATGAACTGGTGCATTGATACGACCTATGGGCACCGCACAAATCCCAATACCAATTAGAACTGCCCCATGCGTTGTATCACCTATAGTGCGCCAGTTGCAGTTTTAATTGGTGCATGCACCTTCGACCGCTCCGATCTGACTGTCTAAATGACACGCATCAGTTTGTTGACACCTTAGTAGCGCACCAATGAAAAAAACATATGTAATAACATACGACCGCCCAATTTTTATGTTGTGTTGAAATTCCATTAAAATATCCGCCAAAACCTCTGTTACCAAAAACAAATGTTGTAGAAAATGTTTTTTTGACAATTTTGACCAATTTTATAACACTAAAAACCTCCTTTATAACCTCCGCTGGAGGGTCCTTTCCTTGTAGTGGTTGGTCATGCCTTTTGGGTTGACAAATTCCCCCACAAACTTCATGAGGCTGATGAACGATATCTTGTGATCCTTCACCAACTCATTTATGGTGGTGTATTTTGATGACATCTGGATATTTAGCCAGAGTTGTGAAGATCACCTCCACCACATTCGACATGTCCTCTAAACCCTACGACAACACAAGTTGTGTGTCAATTTGGATAAATGTACTTTTGGTATGATCCTAGTTCAATATATGGGGTACATCATTGATCTGCGGGATGTGCAAGTGGACCCAACCAAGATAAAGGTAATTCGGGATTAGCCAGCCCCAACTACTCTAACATGGTTCCGCAACTTTATAGGTCTTTCCAACTTCTACAATAGGTTCATGTTGGGATTCTCTCATATCACTTGACCTTTGAGTCAAGTCACCAAGGGAGTAGCGAAAGAAAAATTATTTTGGTATGAATCCCAATAGAAGACATTTGCTGAGTTGAAGCATCACCTCTTCTTTGCACCAGTGCTCACATTACCAGACCTGCAACAACCATTTTAGATTGATACAAATGCCTTTGATTATGCAATTTGTGTAGTTCTTACTCAGCAAGGGCATCTAGTGGCATATCACAGTGAGACACTTTCCGACATAGTCTGAAAGTATCCCACCTATGACAAGGAGATGTATTCTATTGTGCAAGACTGAGACAAAGGAATCATTACATTTTGTGGAAGAAAATTGTCATCTACATAGACCACCAACCCCTATAGTTCATACAAACACAAGGGAAGTTGTAGAACGATCACCATCAGAAATGGTCCACATACCTGCAACAGTTCTTTTTGAAAATTAAGTATAATAAGGGTAGCACCAAAAATGTTGGATATTTCCTTAGCCGACCTCCGGTCATGGCACTGACCACTATGCTTGAATCTTGTGGGTATGATACTTTGTGGTGGTCGACTCCTTACAAGAGCAATCTAGAATTCGGAAAAACATACGAGATGCTCCTAGAAGACAAGCAAGTTCCAAATTATAACCTCCAGGATGTATTGTTATGCCACCTGGGACGCTTCTATGTTCCTTCAATCAAGCATGTAAAGATGATTTGGGAGGCACACTATAGTCAGGTCGCTAGAAATTTCGGGATAGAGAAAACAGTGGCAGTACTACAGAAGTATTTTTATTGGTCAAACCTTCGACAAGATGTTGGGAAGTACATCATATCCTGCACTTCCTATGCCATTTCCACACTAACCATCAAGAAGAAATGCCAATATACTCCTCCACCTACCCCTAGTCGACCTTGGGAATGCATCTCCAAGGATGACATGTTGGGACTCTCTTCTACTAAGCATGGAAATGATTGTGTTTTCGTGGTCGTCGATATATTTTCTAAGATGGCCATTTTGGTGTCCTGCAAGATGATTATCACAGCAGAAGCCACTGATAATCTCTTCATTAAACGAGTATGGGTACCCTTTAGGATCCCATAGTCCATTATCTCATATTGTGATAGCAGGTTCCTAAGTAAATTTTGATTAAGAATCTGGTCGATGCTGGATACCAAGATCACTAAGTCCACGAATTTCCACCCCCAAACTGATGGCCAAATAAAGGTCATCAACAAGATGATCGTACACATTCTATGCATGTACAACTTGAATCATACATGCATGTGGGATGAAAGCCTCCCCTATGTGCAACACAACTATAACATAGCTCTCCATAACTCAATTGGCCACAACCCCTTTTAGGTGGGGTTGGGATTCTAGCCACTATGTCCCATTGATGTGCCCATACCATTTGCAACTACTTAGGAAGATTCGACACATGTCCAGTCTAAAGCTAACAGGGCTAACAACTTCATTGACCACATTCAACACATCTACCAGTAGGTTCATGACATATTGGACAGAGTGAATTCTAAGTACAAGCAGTGACATGATCAGCATCAGGTTCCACAGAAGTTCCAGGTGGGTGACAAAGTTTGGCTACATTTGTAGAAGGAGCACCTCGTTGGGCCCCACCACAAGTTTCACCCACTCTGATATGGGTCGTACACCATCACCAAGATTGTAGGATACAATTCCTTTGAGTTCAACATTCCACCATTCCTTGGCCTACACCTAGTTTTCAATGTGGACCGCCTTCAGCCATACTTTCCACCATTACTGGGCACATCTGACATTGTATAACAACTCACACCAACATAGTTAAACCTAGACTGCATGGAACATGCCACAACTAATCAGATCATGGACACAAAAATCAATAACACTTTCCAACAGGGGATCCAGCTATATCAAGTTGTCAAAGAAGGCCAACTCCTTCACCAGGGCAGGTAGTTCACCAAGGACCAGGTTCAACAAAAATTTCCTCACCTCATGGAGACTCTGCACACAATGGGTACCATTTCTTCCTAAGGAGGGAGGACTAATCTAGTTGGATATTGGTGGCTCGAGAAAGTTTATTTCCATTCTCTCTGTAAGCATGCTTTAGTTTTTTTATATTAATGAAATGAAGTGTTATTTCTACAACATCTCTGTATCTATGATTATATTTTTATTTTGTTGTATTCATGTTTAATTTCGTATTATATTAACACTTGTTAAGATACATTACAAGCATGCAACCCTTGAAAAGAAATTTTGGTATGCTTAAGAACTATGATACAATATCACATCTCTAGAATGACTAGTTAATGGTGGTTCAAGTAGTTAATACAGTGGTTTTTATTAGATATTCCCTATTGATTTATAAATTTGTATTTTTATGCGATATGAGTATATTAAATATAATAAAAAACAAATTTTTAGTTTTCTTTCAATTATCTACATGGAAAATTTTGAGGGTTAAATTTCGTAGATGGGTTAGTTTTTCATACTTTTAAATGAATCATGAAACTGAGGCGATGAAGGTGTTGACTGGGATCAATTCTATGTCTCTTTGAGATAGTACATAGATTCACGGTGGTCCTTGACGACCTTAAAATATCAACGACCTTATATTCTACTCAATTGTAGGAATAGAGTCTTCAAATGACCCAGAAGGCGGGAGGGGGATAGCCCCTCCTACCGAAATATAGTTACTAGTAGAAACTTGCACAGTGACAAAATAATGGACCATTAGAGGAATTTTTAGGTCTAAAATGGGCCTCCTAAGAAAATTATAAAATAATAGTGAAAATAATAAAATAATATTAGATTACATCATGAAATTTTAGAGGGAAAAAAGAAATAACTATTTTTTCAACTTGTATTTTCAACTTATCTCCCTATGGGTTTACTCAAATTTCGAGCAGGAACACTCATTGGATGTAGAATTTTTTTCCTCATCCAATGAGTACCAATTTTATATATTTTTTATGGACCCTACTACCAGAAAAATGAGAAATAAATGAAAACATGATTGCACGATTTTTATGTATTTCTCATTTTTCAGGTAGTAGGGTCCATCAAAAGTTGCACATGGGTACTCATAGGATGAGAAATTAAATTTTACATCCAACAAGTATTCCTGCTCGAAATTTGAGTAAAAAATTAGGGATATAATTTGAAAATATGAGTTGAAAAAGTAGACTTATTATTATATTATTATTTTTATCTTTTCGCTTTTTTATTCCAAAAATGATGAATCATCTCGCATGGTTGACATCATCATATTGAATCCTATTGGTCCTTGTAAAGTTTATTTTGTTTGAACATTTTTCTTAGGAGGCCAATTTTAGACCTCAAAATTCCCCTAATTTCTCTGGGAAACTCCTCGAGCGGTACTCAAATGTCGGTGTTGGGAGATAAATGGAAAATGGGTTTGGAAGGAAATTTTATTCCTAAAGCGGCTAGAAACCCTAGATTTGTGAAACCTTCAAGATATCTCGAAGATCACAGAAATATCATGAGGGATCAAACCTTTATATGAAAATTTGTGCGTAGTTGTCACATGGAGAAAGAATTGGAATGGTGGATTCAACAACTGGAAACCAAAGGAAGAGGCGGACCTGAGACTAAAACTGAAGGGCTTCTTCACAGTTTTTTTCCAATATCGAAGATAAAGCTCAAATTTTTGAAGGTGGCCTTATTTCTACAAATAACACAGGCCTCTATATAATACACTGGGAAGTTTGTTTCAACCCGGATAAGGAGGAGTTTGCAACAACTCTAGTTTGGGTAAGATTATACTCCCTTCCTGTAGATTTTTGGATAACATAAATTTTAGAAGAAATAGGGAAAGTGCTAGGGAATTTTGTCCAAGTTTTAGATGTGACCAAATGAGGAAATAATATGTCATATGTTAGGCTTTGTGTTTATATGACTATCTCGCAATCGTTTCCGGAATCGATTGAATTAGAATATTAGGAATAGATCTATAATCAGCCCATAGACTATGAACATTTTCCTTTTAGATGTATATTTTTTCATGTACATGGAAACCTCCTCATAGAGTGCCCTTTAAAGCAAAGAAGCTAATATATACGGGAAAAAGTGGGAAAGGATAGTTTTACTAGGGTTTCAATGCAAAGGAAAAATCAACAGAATAGGAATACAAATATCATAAGGGAGGCAACATACAAGAATCATTTCTCCACTTTGGAAGCTATGGAAGAATATCTTAAAAAATTAGTGGATACCCAAATGGAGAAACCTTTACCAATGGTAGAAGCATATAAAAAATCACTAAAACGAAAATTAGATGAACACGACCGACAACCAAGAGATTTTGAGCTCGACTATCTGCGAGGTTTTGAGGAGGTAACCCCTCTATTAACGCAACATAGATCAAAAATTTCCGAGGAGGAGTAGGTGCTAGTTACAATGGTAAATGAATGGGGTCACCAAGGCCTCGATGTACTATCTCGAGGAAAATGAGAGAATTACTCCAAAGCTTACCTTAACTGGAAGATCCCCAAAACTAAAACTTAATCAAAGATAAACAGTAAAATTTATTGAATCAACCTAAGGAGAATTTGTAACATAAATGCAAACACATAGAAGTATAGGCTAGAGACGTATTCCGGCATTGTTAAACGTAGGATTTGTCATTGTTTTCTAGTGTTGTATCTCAAGGATGATATCCCATTCACGTACATAAGTGTATAGGATTGTACTCCATGTACCTTCAAGTATATTGGATGGTGCTCCATGCATTAAAGTATATGGGCATTCTCATCAAATGGTTACACATTAGACAACACTACTATGGACTGCACTTCCACATATCATCGCTTATATTTTCGAAGTTCCCTATAGGTTTTTATCCATCCATAAGTAACCGAGTCAGCCGCCTTGTATATTGTGATACACCAAACACAACATTCAGGGAGATTTACTACATGTACGTTAAATCCTTGGTTCACCAAGGTGTATATTGCAGTTCATAGTTTCTTGGTAAACCCTTATGCCTAGATTACCCATTTTTTATTTCTTTTTTGTTTTTAATTTCTAAAATTAGTTAATTGAACGTGGAATAACATCCTCTTCATGGAACAAATCCTTAAAAGATATTAAGTTGAGACTAATGGAAACAGTTATCGAGTCAACCAATAAAGGAAACCCCTCTAACAGTAATCCTATTATTTTTCATTCTTTTTTAAATATTGGTGCTCCTTGTATGGCAACATTTTCCCTTCCCAAATTTACCATTGGTTTTCTAGTTTGGTTGTTTTCGACCCCTATGGTTTTGAATGTCGAAACTTCTTCTCAACCAGGTTCTCCTCCACCAGAACAATATCAACCTCAATTTGATCCTAAAATTGACCCTTTTCATTCTTCACATGTTTGGTCTTATTCCTCTTATTCCTCTTCGTATGGTGAAATATTTAATGTTAGTAACTAGGTAGATAAGAAGAATAAGAAAAGGAAGATTAAGAAGAAGAAAAATAATCAAGGGGGAAACCAAGCATACATTGCTACCCATGAAATTAGTATGAACAAATATTCCAATCAGCCCCACAAATTTAAATTCCCTTTCAAGTTATGTAAGTGTGATCACCTTCTTAGAGATTGTCCTAGTATTCCAAATATATTAGAAGAGTGGTCTACAGGTTCACATCAACCTTTGTCATCAACCTCTGGAGATCATACTGGTGATAAACCCTTAACTACTGATAGTAAGGTCCATGGGAAAAAGGGTAAAGTAAAGTTTCTCTATAATTTATGTGAAGGGAATCATCCTATTCACCTTTATCCTTATATTGATGAAGCCTCAAAAGTGTTGGAAAACCTTGCAGCTTCTCAGCCTCGTCTTCCGGTTGGTTATCGAAATCTTTCTCCCAATCCTCCACTAGTTGATGAAATGATTGATCAAAATCTAAATCCAATCAATTCCACTCTCTTTGAATGTGAATCCCATGATTTTGTTCCTGACAAACCATTGGTTGAGAAAAAGGTTGACTCGATTCCACCTTTGATCAATTGTACCTTTCCCGTAGAGAGTGAACCTCAAACCACTAATGTTATTCTTGTTTCTTTAGATCCCAATTAATTGCAAGTAAATCCTCCCATTCCAAAATTACATGAGAGTAATTATCCCATAGAACCAGGGTCAATTCTCTCGTTCCCACGAAACCCACTCCAAGTAGTATGGTCACTTCCTTTAATTGGAGTCGACTGGCATGATATCGTCTTCCTTCTTACGTGCCCTTCCAGGTCATAGTACCGACTTATAATGTGGTCGTACCTAGCACAATCATGATGAATGCACATATGTTGGTATTATTTCCTCATCTTCTTGGCAATATTTAGGTTCTCCGCCACTTGTTCCCGCTACCCAGAATTTGTTGGTTTTTAATAGAGGAACTAGTCAACCATTAGGGATCCTTCCTAAGTTTCCTATTACTTTGGGAGGAAATATTGTCTATATCGATGTGATGGTAGTCCAAGGCCCTTTGTATTTTAATTTACTCCTTGAGCATGACTATATTTATGTCATGGGAGCTCTTGTTTCCTCACTCTTTCATGTGATGTATTTTCAACATGAAGGAAGAATCGTGATCATTGACCAGCTTTTCTTTATTGGTCCTAATTTGACTCCAAATCAACCAGCATCCCTAAATGGTCCTTAAATTCAAGTGGTATCTCCCCCACCACAGATAATTATGTGGCAACATGTTCCGTGCCTGCATCTACTGATGATCTAGTAGGTGATGTAGTGCATCATGTACCGGGGGCATTGGAGTCTAATATTTCCATTATTCCCTTCATATGTATCCCTTCCAAATTTTTGTTCTCCCATCTCATGATAACCTCTTAGAATCCATGGCCTCTTATGGTCCATGATCAAGGTTCATGGAGAAGAGTTTTTTTTCTTCTTTCAAGCTCCTTAAAAATGAAATAAGGTCCTTTGAGAAAAGTTGTAAGTTTCCTGTGTCAATATCGTTAAAAAATGAAAAATATCCCCTTCTTGGTTCAATTATGTGATTAGATCTCATAAATTCCCAGTCAAGTCTTTCATTGGATGTCATAAATGAACTGTCATTAGGTGAATGAAATGAAGCTTAGGGGGCATGTACCTTAAATTGAGCCATTATATTTGGGGCATTCAAACTTATCTCAAGCATAGTTTTTTCCTATGTTTCAATATTGTCTAAAAATGAAACCACTTTTAAGCATAGTTTCCCATGTTTCAAGCTTGTGTAAAAATGAAACCATTTTCATCCTAGCCCGCATGATTTCCATTTTTATCAGCCTATTTCTACCAGATGAGCCTTGGTTTTTTTTCAAGCTTGTGTAAAGATGAAACCATTCTCATCCTATACCACGTGATTCCATTTTGATCAGCATGTTTCTTCCAGATGAGCCTTTGTTTTCTCATTCCATTTTCACCATATGTTTGGCTGATCATACACTTTCATTTGGATTTTTACCCTTTCCCGAGGAACTACTGCGATGAGTGGTATTATTAGCCAACCTCTTAACCTCTATAGGTTTTTATTGGTTCCATCATAACTGGAACCAGTTTCTACCCTTTATAAAACTCATTCCTCTAGGAGGAGTCCTCTTTCAGCTCTTTCCAGACTCTCAAAATATGAAATATTGTCGAGCACTTGTCTTTTCAACTCGTTAAATTAAATGGAAAGATGTCTACTCAGTATCAGTTTAACCCTTTTCCAAACTAAGGTAGATTATTTACGAAAAAGGAATACCTTAGTCAAACATAGCTCAGAGGTTCTCTTGAGTATTTTTTTCTCCCTTTTCAGACACAAGGGACAACCTACGAAAAGGAACATCTGGAGTTTTCCTCTTCACCTCTTTTTCAAACTATCTAAACATGAAAAAGATGTTTAGTTTTACCTTCGTTAGACTCGTTAAACATCAAAAAGTCATGGACTTGTTGAACATGACAAAGCCAAACCACTCATTCTCAGAGTTTGTTAAATATACTCAGATGGATTCATCCAAAGGATGAACTTATAAATCAAGCATATGTTATCCTCCTCAAGCTTGTTAAAAAATAAAGAGGTACTAACCACTATAGTTGGGGAAATTTGGAAAATAGGGTATTCCATTTTCTAATGGAAGTGAGTCACTCTTGAACACGACACTCTTCCACTTAATCTTTTTGGTTGTTGGGTTGGGTAGTCTTCTTGTCATTCAGTTCATCATACCTTTTCAAAGCCTCCATTTCGGTTTTGGGTCAATGTTTCCAATTCCATTGTGTCATTGTTGTGTTCAAGAGAAATCATTCAGTTGACATCTGTTACAATAATATTAAGCCTTGATTCCACGTTCGCCTTTCTTATTTAGTGTCATTGTTATGTTCAAGAGAATTCATTTAGTTGATATCTGTTACAATACTCTTAAGCCTTGATTTCATGTTCGCCACTAATCTAGTTTCATATCAGCATCATTATATCTCAATCATGATACCTATTTCATGTCGTTGATGGGGGATACATCAAGACCGTCATGTGATGGATCGCTTCCTGTCAACATCAACACATTATCCAGGAAGCTGACTTAGAAACAACCCTTTGGTACATTGGTGCATGCATACATCAATGGAAAGTTTCCTCACTCTCAGTGACATGTATACATCATTGGCCTTCGACCTAAATACTCTGTGTCGTGTTCGACATCAACTCATTTACTCACACCATACGGATTTTAGTGTAGTACCTTGAGAGCCATTAACATAAATATGTCATGATATAAATGTATGGTAATAGATGAAGCTCACAGGTTGTTCTTGATCCCAACTTGTCATAAGGTAAAGCACTTCAGTCATCAGTTATCATTCCTGACTTTGCGCTTTAGGGGTAATCTGTTATAGGAATTTTTTTCACATCCATTCATTATGTCTCCTAATGGAATAAATCAACATAATATACCCCCTTGTCAGCATCATTGCACAAATCCCTAATTATCCCTCCTTCATTTCCTAGAATTATGCATGAAACCACCTCATATGATCCAATTTTAAGACCAATGCTCCCTTGCCTTCCTCTGGACAACATTCACCTATAGATTTCTCCATTGTGGCCAACGTTGATCACCTATAGGTTTATCCCCTTTGCACCTGTGTTGGTTCTAGAAATTCGAGAAAAAGAGAGAATTTTTGGAAATTTCCTCTTCCAAAAGCTTCCATAATTTGTCACAACCATTTACCTATGACTAAAACTTTGGATCCTGTCTCATCCTTATTTGGATTTTCCATCCCTTATCCTTTGATCCCACGCTCCCATCAAAGGTGGATCTAAAACCTTAGATAGGTAATTGGATAAGAAACCCCAACTTACCTCACTCATCTATATATTTACTACCTTGCATATGCAAGGGATTGGCTTTTGGAGAGTGATTCTACACTTATGTTGTTGAGGTGATAGGTTAACATTACATGCATTTAGGATTATTGGATGTGCATATTGTGGCAAGGAAAGGACAATTTAACATCTTGTAGGAGCTCTTCGATAAGATCAACACCTATTTGTGGTTGTAATCTCCTTCCATTTATATTAATGCAAATAGTTCTTTGTTTTCCTATATTTTATGTCGTTATTTCACTTATTTCAATACCATGTTGATCTATTGAATAGAGTACTTATATCATACAATGTATATCTCATAGTTTCTTGGCTTGTGTTATCTGACTTTGAAAGTTATAATTTTGGCAATCAGAGCTGGAATTGGATCATTCAAGCTGAAGAAGGAACGAAGCATGCGATGGATAACTGGAAGGATTCATTCCATCATCTATTTACTTTAAGGAAATAATTGGGTTCCTTGTTTCTCTCTTGTTCTATTTTGGCCATCGAACCTAGGGGAGATAATTTTGTTCACAATCATAAACCCCACATAGCACCTCCATAAAGAAATAGAGAAGGAATTGGTAACTTATTACAAGGATCTATATACAAAGAAGAGCTCCGTGGGGTATCATTCCACCAATACAATATTGCAATACATACTGGCCCTCATCACAGAGGAATATAATAAGGCACTAATGCGACCTATCTCTTATAATGAAGTAGAATTTATAGTCAACAATCTACCAAAAAAAAAAGGCACTTGGATTAGAAGGTGTTACGTCGGATTTTTTCCAAGCATGTTGGGGTTTTTTAGGCAAATAAATTCATGCCCTACTCGAGGAGTTTGGAAGGACTGAGTTTTTTCATCTGAAATTAGATGCCACATTCCTCACATTTGCACCAAAAAATTAACACTCTGAGAATCCATATGGATTTAGGGGCATTTCTCTATGCAATGTGATATATATAATTATTTCTTTAGTGATAGTAAACATATTGAAGTTAGTTCTCCCTCTTCTCGTCTCTCCTTCACAAACTGGTTTTTTCCAGGGAAGGAAGATATCAAATGACATCATAGTGGCGCAAGAAGTGATACACTCCTTACAACTGATGAAATTTCCAGGTATGATTATATTATCTAAGGCTTATGAAATATTAAGCTGGACATACTTTTATCATATTTTAAGAGCTTATGGATTTTATGAACAATGGATATCATGGATAGGGTCTCTCTTTACATATGTATTTATCTCTTTTTTATTAATGGTTCAACTTCTTATATTTCTCAACCAACCAGAAGATTGAGACAAGGGGATCCCCTATCACCATTTATTTTCATTTTAGAGATGGAGGGTATGGGTTACATGTTTAGTAAAGCATGTGAATTGGGCCACATATATGGTCTTCACCTCTATGGAAATGACTTGTTGATCTTGCATCAACAATACGTTGACGATGTTATATTGTTTGGGCTTCCCTCATGGAGATAGGTGTGGAGAATGGGAAAACTCCTAAAAAAAATTATGGATGCCTCAGGTATACAAATCAATAATACAAAATATATTTTTTTCTTCAATTCCCCATAGATACTACAATGAAAATTGACTCAAACCTTAGGTTTTAATGAAGGTTATCTACCTTCAAAATATCTGGGAGTACCCTTGGTGTTGTGTCATAATAGGGTCACCACTTAGGAAGACCTTGTAGAGCACACTAAACATAAAGTTAGTAACTGAGCCTTTAGGACTCTAAACTTTACTAGTCGATTAGTTTTGACTAGAGTAGTTTTACAAGTAATGCCTAGTTACCAATTATTAGTAATGTTACTTACCAACGCAACATGTCAACAATTAAGGAAAATATGGAGTAATGTTTTATGGAAAGGCTCCTTCAAATCAGGTAAGTGGATTTTGGTAGGTTGGAACAAACTGGTCATTAAAAAATAGATAGGATATTTAGGCTTGAGAGAATCGCATCTTATCAGTTCAAAATATGCAATGAATTTATGGTGGTTATGGGTGCAGGGGGGTCTAGAAGTTTGGAAATAGACTTGGCTGCGAAAATACCTCCCTATGAGTTTGAAGGAGGAGATATTAATATTTTTAGGAAATATCAATGGCTCAAGAGTCTGGAATTAGGCACAATAGAGTAAGACATTCGTATGAAAATATGCTTGTTGGGACTTTTAGAGCGGGAAGATATCAGATTTCTGGGAGGATTCCTAGAAACAATACCCACCTTTAGATAGAAATGATAAATTCCAAGAGTCAAAACTCTTTACTCAATCACAAGGGGTCTGCAAGGTAGAAGATTTCTAGAAACCCACACAAGAAACTTAGTTATGGAGGAAATGGAAGGACAAGGGAAACTAGGAAAATGCTAACACATTTAATATTTGGGAGGAAAATTACAATTTACTTGAACAGAGAGAGATCCAACTATCACAAAATCCATACATTATGCGATGGCAAAGGAAATCAATAGGTACATTTACTCTCAAAGAGGATTATTCCTTGCTACAGGGTTGTTGGACTAGGGAGGGGCTTCCTTTATTAAAGAGATTGTGGAACGAACCAGGATGGCCCAAAATGTCAAAGTTCATTTGGCTGATTTATTGGGAATGCTCATTAAATTGGGGCAAAATCTGAATGAAAGGCTTTGAGGGGCCTTCATTATGCACCTTATGTGGCAACACAGAAGAAACAATGGAACACATCTTCATCGATTGCAAATTCGCAAGAAGCTTATGGGATTTTTTCCAACATATGTTTAGATGCACCCTAACAACTATTTTCACCATAAAGTCATGTATGGATCAATGGTTTAATACTAAATATAAAAATTGGGTAGTCGCAAGAGCATGGCCCTTTGCTCTTGGTTTCAGTTGGTGGTGGTTGTGTAAGAGAGGAATCTGAGAATCTCTTAAGGAAAAAATACCATTGACTTTGCTCCAAGAAATCATCCTCAATAATATTAGGGAGATGATCCTCATATCCTTACGTGAATGGGATGAGAAAATGGATGGGTCTGAGGCTTAAGATAATCCCTAACCTGGTTAAGAGCATAGGAGATATAAAAATCATTCAATTTTTTTGTAAGTTTCCCCCAAAATATTTTATTCAATTAAGTTTTGATGGCTCATCTAGGGAAAACCCAAGCATGGCGGATGTTGAGTCTCAAATCTGCATCTTTTCCATACACCTTTTTAGACCTTTTTCATTCACCTGAACCTTCTAAGTTGTCAATATCATTGCATATCAATTGTAAAAGAGCATCTAAAATGGTTTTTAACTATGTTTTGTGTCTGCTGTTTGATTTAGATTTTTTCTCATTTAGCTGCGGAATCATGCCACTTTCCGCAGCTGCTGCAACTTTCCACAGCCATTTTGTTAAAGTCTATGTTACAGGTGTCTTCAGGAAATTCGAGCCACATGGGCAAGTCAGAAATGATGTGGACATGGATCGTGTCCTATTGGCTCGGGAAAATTCACCTAAGGAGGCTGCGGTCAAAGGTGGCCAAGTGGAAGTCAACCGTAGAGTCCCACGGTGACAGGACTCTGTTTCTCATCACGTGGAGATTTGTATGACCGTTTCTGAGTTGCGGGAGACACATCAACACCTGTACACGGCTCCATAAGCCGAATCCAACATCCACTTTTCATAGATTTACTCCTCAACGCGGCCATGATCCTAGATCTCTGGACGTAATGGTTTACGTGTTCTCTATCAGCACAAACTTTAGGGAATTAGTTATATCACCTTTGTTATAAATAACGCGTTTCCATACGCATAATAGTTAGCCTCCATATATCTATGTAATGTAATTGCGTTGCCACTGTGCTGTAATATCATTTCTCTATTATGACTGCATTTTAATATACAAGAAGACTCTGTTTCCAAGCATAATTCGTATTTGATGGCTGTTGCCCGAGGTCTGTGCAGAGGGCCCCTGCACACGCTGAGGTTTTGTGTGTTACTGTATAGTTTCTTGTTTCGTTTCTTTAAATTCATTGTGCCATAATCATTCATGTGTTTATACATTGCATCTTTCATGGTATTTATGCTTCATCTATGTTTATAATCTTTCATGCTTTACATCTTACTTCTGTCCATAATATTTCATGTTTTATGTTGTTGTTAACTGATCAGTTTTCTTGTTTCAATTTACAAATAGGCAGCCCGAGCATTTGCATATCTTTTGACTAATGACATGGAATCAATATTGTTCTGCTGCTAATTTATTTTTCTTAGTTTTTGTTTAATTCCAGTACTGCTTTGTTTATTTCAGTCTTGCACATTTGTTTCCATAGTTAGATTTAGATATATTAAATTGCTCATGTCATTTTCAGTTACCTCCGAAAGCCACAGCTGGACTGATGGTGAGGGATTGAAGTATGAGTGTAGTTTGATATTAGTTTACTTTCTGCAAGTTAGATATATTAAATTGCTCATGTCATTTTCAGTTACCTCCGAAAGCCACAGCTGGACTGATGGTGAGGGATTGAAGTATGAGTGTGTAGTTTGATATTATTTTACTTTCTACAAGTTAGATATATTAAATTGCTCATGTCATTTTCAGTTACCTCCGAAAGCCACAGCTGGACTGATGGTGAGGGATTGAAGTATGAGTGTGTAGTTTGATTTTAGTTTCTTTTTCTGCAAATTAGATATCAGATTGCTCAAGTTGTTTATGGTTACCTCCGAAAGCCATAGCTGGACTAATGGTGAGGGATCAGAATATAAGTTGATGTAATTTGATTTAGATTTACTTCGTTGCAATTCTTGGATTTCTTTAAGCATAGTTTCTTTTGTGTTTAGACAGTAGCAAGGATAATTTGGTTTTCATGCTCAATAGTTCACTGTTTGATTTATTAGGCTAGCAGCACATTTTCATTTCCTTTCAAGTTTTGTCATTGTATGTTTCAAATTCCTTTTGAAGTTTAAAGTTGGTAAATCATTATAAAGGATATCATTGCCTTGAACAATCATAAACCATATTTTTTTTATTTTAGAATTTCCATCTCACATTAGAAAACCAAAAACAACAAAAAGGTAAGAAATAGGTTATCTTGCACATATAGTGCGCCACACTTCATCAGCTTACGAATCCCGGATTGATAAATTAATGTAGCAATTTAGGACACACTAAATTGACCAAACATTTTGGCGCCGTTGCCGGGGAAGTGTAACTAGGTAGCCAATTTCTTAAAAAAAAAAAACAAAATAATAAAAGAAGGGAAACTTGATAACTTCTTGAAGTATGCTCTCCTCTTGCACCTAGTGTGATCTGGAGGATCAGAAAAGAGAGTTATTGGTTTAGTAATTTCTTAAGTATGCTCTCTTCTTGCACCTAGTGTGACCTGGAAGATCAGAAAGAGAATTATTAGCCCAACTTTAAAAAAATAATAATAATAATAATAAATGACATGCATAGAGCAAGAGATTCTAGGGGAAGGTTTATAGCTAAAGCCAAGAGTTCGATTTTCACAACTCCATCTTCTTCAAGGCATAGACAAGATTCACCACCATCTACCCCTAGACTTAAGATTTTTGGAATTCAAGGAGCAACTGAATTAGAGGATTCTCCTATACCACCTACTAAATCTCATTTAGAAAAGGAAGAGACTCCTTCTCATCCTCCCTTGATAGAAGAACCAGAGGACTTTAAGGACTCTAAAGAAACTATCATGGCAGAAAATTTTTGGATAGATACTTGGACTATTGTATGCCCACCAATCACAAGGATGAGGTATTCAAAATGATGCAAAAAGAAGATGAAAATTTGGAAAGATTTCAATACAACTTGAAAAGAGCAAAGATGAGCAACTTAGATAATGAAACCTTGAAAGCCCTCCTATTAAAAGCCATTAGAGATGAATGGATAGACATTTTAAACATGATGGGGAAAGGAGACATTTCTCAACTTCCATAATGAGGTATATGAGAACTATGTATCCATCTCTCAAGGGGAAAATCTAAAACTGGAAAAGGGCCTAGGGATTCTTCTCTTATTAGGGCTAACAAATCTGCAACTAGATCGGTAAGTAGGGCAGAGATTGGTAATATGCTTGATGAGTTCAAAACTGATATCTTAGGGAGCCTTAGTGAACAACTAGACACCCTTAAAATCCAAAAAAAGCAGAAAGCAGAAACAGATGCTTTAGCCATCTTTTGTCCGAAATGTAGGAAGAAACATGCTTTAAGGGAATGTCCCTTGGATGCAAAATTTGTAGAAACATGTATGATTTGCTCAAAGAATCATGAGATCAAGGATTGTCCTTCAATTTCTGGACTCAAAGCTGTTTTTCAAGAAGACCCAAATTCAGTAGAATCTCTCTGTTTTGTTGCAAGAAGACCTTGGCAGGGACAACAAACTCAAGGGTTTAACAACCCTATGAATCTTCAAACCCCACCAAATTGGAATCCTTGGCAACAACCTTGGCTCCAACATCAAAATCCATATCATCCATGGGTACAAGGGATGCAAAATCCTTATGGGAGATTTGCTCAATTTTATCAATATCCTCCATCTTTTCAAAATCAACAAGCTCCACAACTTCCAAACCCAAATCCACAGCTTTCATTTCCATTTCCACAACAACAACCTTCTCAACAAAATCCAAATCCTCAACTCATGCTCCCATACCAACAAAAGACAAATCAACTTCCAGCTCAGCCATTGCCGAATCCTAATAATAAAAATCCTCAGAATACTTACATGGTAGAAGGACAACAATTTCCTACCTATATGATTGTTCCTCTCAATGATGTACAACTCAGATCTGGTAGAGTTTTAGAAAAACCTTCTATAGATATTCAAGAGCAAGATACCTCTGAGGAGGACTCTCTTAAAGTCAATGAGGGTTCTGAGGAAGCATCTCTTCAAAATTAAAACATTCAAAAAGAAAAAGAAAATTTAACACCCACAACTCCTATAGTTGAGCAACCTGCATCTTCATCTACACCTCCTTTTCCTGAAAGACTACAAATTGACAAGGGGGTGGAAAAACAAATCTTGTTGGCTAACTATGATTTTCTAGATGAATTGAAGAATGTTTGTATCAAGATTCCCTTGCTACAAGCCATTCGAGAGATTCCTATTCTAGCAAAAACAATAAAGGATTTGAGTTTCAAAAGACCAGGAAGGAAACTAAAAGACACAAGAAGAATCCACCTGGTAGGAAAGATTGCAGATATTATGATGGGAAAAATTACCATGCAGAAGTATGTAGATCCAGGAAGTCCAATTGTCAAGACACATATAAATGGGATAGAAATTCCAAACAAATTGATTGACTTAGGGGCTGCTATCAACATTATGAGTAGACAGACTATGGAACAACTAAAACTTCCTAACCTTCTTTTTACAACTACTTTACTGCAACTTGCAAATCGATCAATTATTAAACCAGATGGTGTATTAGAAGATATTTCAGTCTCCTTAGATTCTTGGGAATATCAGGTAGATTTTATGATTTTGACTCCCAAGAGTAATCTAGGAGGGCACCCACTTATCTTAGGAAGACCTTGGCTAGCCACAGCTGATGCTTTTATTAGTTGTAGATCTGGGGACATGTACATTTCTAATGGTAATTCGACAAAAAAATTCAATTTGTATCCTCCAGCAAAAGCAATCACAGAAGTAGGAGACAATGAATGGGTTGATGATGAGGACACTATACAACCTGTCTTTACCATTTCTGAAATCAGTGAGGATAGTCAAATTCTGAACACATTATAAAATTTTGAGACATCTTCAGAATATGACCCCACACAATTCAGTTGGAATCTGACATAGAATATTTATCATCAAGACAAATGTCTCTTTACTCTATGGAAGAGTTTGGTAGTTCTACTATTGAGATTTTTCCAGGAAAAACATTGAATATCAACAAACATTTGGAAAAGTCACAACAAGAAGAACTAACCAAAATCTTGTAAAAACATTCTACTGCATTTGCATGGGAGTATACTGACATGAAAGGTATTGATCCTAAGACTTTTATCCATCATATCTATATTGAGGAAAACAGTAGACCAATCAGACAACCTCAAAGAAGGATGAATCCAAATCTTAGGGAGATAGTGAAAGAAGAGCTCCAAAAACTTCTCAATGTAAACTTCATTTATCCAATTTCAGATAGCCGATGGGTTTCTCCTTAGGTTATAGTACCTAAAAAGAATGGTAAATGGAGGGTATGCATTGATTACAGGGAATTGAACAAAGCAACTTTGAAGGATCACTTTCCTTTGCCTTTTATCGATCAGGTATTAGATACATTAGCAGGTAAAAAGTACTTTTCATTTTGGATGGTTTTAGTGGCTATAATCAAATTCAGGTAGCACCTGAAGATCAAGATAAGACCACATTTACTTGTCCATGGGGAACTTTTGCCTACCGAGTGCTTCCTTTTGGGTTATGTAATGCACCCGCAACATTCCAAAGAGCAGTACTAGGAATTTTTCTGATCTAATCCATGATTGTGTAGAGGTTTATATGGATGATTTTACAGTTTATGGTAATTCATTTGAAGAGGCATTAGAAAATTTGAAAAAAGTTCTTATAAGATGTAAAGAAACAAACCTTTCATTAAGCCATGAAAAATGCTTTATGATGTTTACTGAAGGGATTGTTTTAGGACATCATATTTCAGGGGATGGGATTAAGGTTGATAGATCAAAATTTGAAGTCATCTCCAAGTTACCTATTCCAAATTGTCAAAGAGATATTAGAATTTTTCTAGGATTTACTGGTTACTATAGAAGATTTATAGAAAACTTCACTAAAATTGCATCTCCACTCTTCAAATTTCTTACAAAAGACTGTGAATTTAAATGGGATCCTGATTGTCAATCAGCTTTTGAAACTTTGAAAACAAGAATATCTGAAGAACCTATCTTGAGAGGACCAAATTGGAAACTCCCTTTCCATATTTCTACGGATGCTTCAGATACAGCTCTAGGAGCTGTGTTGGGTCAAAAAGATTTAGTTCCTTATGCCATTTATTATACGGTAAAAATTTGAAACTCCATGATTAAGACTATCTTGTATTTAAAAGAGTTTTTAAAAATTTAATTTGTTCATGCAAATTAATAGTTGGGCATTACATAACGACTGTAGAAGCAAATTATAGACATGCATTATATATTTAATGAAATATTTTTATTATACTAATGGTATAAGATAGCTCTTACTTTTACAATAATTCTAATATTGCATTATTGAGATGAACTAGGAAGAGATAAATCACAGGTAGCAGTTTCATATCAGGATTATAATGCTAAAGAAAATTCTACTGCTTAGAGATAAAGTTCCTATGAGCACTTGTTTTAGGTAACTATTAACTCACTTGGTATAGAATGTGCTAACTATTTAGTTCAGAGCGCATACCTATTTATTCCAGTGAAAAGCTTGAAAAGAATTATTAGGAGAGTTCAGAATATTACTTAGTTCTAACGAATTGTTTAAAACAGGGCCAGATCTTGTGATCAGAAGATGTGTCAGGGAAGATGAAATGCCTGATATTCTTAAGGCATGTCATGATGAACCATGCGGCGGACACTTTGCAGACAAAATGGCGGCCTATAAAATCCTCTCTTTAGGATATTATTGGCCTTCCCTCTTCAAAGATGCAAAACAATATGTCAAAAGGTGTGACAGCTGCCAAAGAGTAGGGAAACCTACCCTTTCAAATGAAATTCCATTGCAAACATAGGTACTCATTGAACCCTTTGAAAAATGGGCTTTAGATTTCATTGGACCTATTAATCCACCATCTAAGAAAAATAAGTATATATTGGTTTGTACTGATTATGTTACTAAATGGGTAGAAGCCAAAGCATTAGTGTCTGCTACTGAAAATTCAGTTGTTAATTTTATTTATGAGGATATTTTTACTCGCTTTGGTGTTCCAAGAGAAATTGTGACAGATCAAGGAAGCCAATTCACATCCAACTTGGTGGAGAAGCTGATGGAAGAATACAAAATCAAGCATAGAAGATCTACTCCTTACCATCCGCAAGCAAATGGTCAAGTGGAGTCTACCAACAAAGTTCTCAAAAGTATCATCACCAAAACTGTTCATCTACATAGAAGAGATTGGGCAGAAAGGCTTCCTGAAGCCTTGTGGGCCTACAGAACTACATGGAGAAATACAACAGGACATTCTCCCTATGAACTTGTTTATGGGAAGGAATTCCTGCTCCCCATTGAGTTCCAAGTCAAGACCTTCAAGATAGCAGTTCAGTTGGGGATGGACTTATCAGAAGCCCAAAAGCATAGAATGGAGCAGTTGAATGAGTTAGATGAGATCAGACAAGAAGCAATTTTAAGAATTGATCTAGTTCAATATCAAAGAGCTAAATGGCATGAAAAGTACATCAAAGAGAAGAAGTTTCAAGAAGGAGATTGGGCATTGTTATTTGATTCCAAGTTTAAATATTTTCAAGGAAAATTTCAGACTCATTGGCTTGGGCCATATGAGATTGACAAGATCTTTAGCAATGGAGCGGTAAGAATCAAGACCATTGATGAGTTTCAAACTCTTCTTATTGTGAATGGCCACAGATTGAAAGTTTATCATAAGCCACTCTCAAAAGAGGATTTTGTCAAAATGTTTCAAGAAAATTCTGCAATCAGGCTGGTACAGAAGAATTCTTCTTCTCCACCAGCCTAGCTTTTGTTCTTTTCAGTTAAAAAAAAAAAAAAATGTATAAGCCTGAAAACCAATCACTGATTGGCAGTCTTATACAGAAAATATTGGGTGAAAATCAGGAACACCTGACACCCTATATTTTCCAAAAAAAAAAATCTCTCTTTCATTTCACAAGTTTTGTGACCACCCACTCCATTCCATTCCACTTCATTCCACTTCATTTCACTCCACTTCATTCCATTTCACTTCATTTTATCTATTTCATTCCATTTCACCAATAAAATTCTCTTTCATGACCATTTCCATTTATTCAATTGTCATCCGTTCATTTCCATTCACCCAAATAATAGCTGTGTCAGTTTCTGCAGCTGACATCTGTTTCCACAGCTGACACCAGTTTCTGCAGCCAGAAGCAGATTCCGCAGCTACTACTCTGTTTTTCAAAAGAATGTACAGCCAGATGTTATTTCCATAATCATGAAATCAAATGCAGGTATGAGGACCAATTATGAAGACATGGGGCATTCAAGATATCAATGAGGAGCAACTAATTGAAGACCAAGGAAAAATGGCAAGAATTCCAAGGTATGAGTAAAAAATTATTTCAAATAGCATTTAAGCACATTTTTATATAGTTATAAACCATAAGCTCCATTATGTGCAATGATTGTATTGACAAACTCCGTAACCACTCCATGATCTCTGTACAATCCTCCCACAATCCTTGCATTCATTCTCAAACGGTCCCATAATTAAACCTCCGATATTCACTCATACTCCGATATTCCACCTGTGACAATGAGACGTAGTTGATTTGACTACGGCTTCTTTCAGCCGCATAAAATCCGTAGCCGTTGTTTAAACGTGCTTACATTTATTTTGCAGCCACCAAATTTCAAACACTGCCGGATGTGTTATACTCTTCCTATTGTTCTATTAATCTCACAGCCGTATCTCTGCCGTGCTCACGTAACCCTTCTCTGTTCCGCTTCTCTCCATTTCATTCTCTGTTATGCTACAGTCTATATACCCACTCTCTGATATCTACCTACAGTCATCGTGCTCATTTCTGTTCATTCAGCCGTCCTACTTCCATTGAACCCTCCTCACGCAGGCAAGTTTTTAAAGAGCAGAAAGAAGGATGGGTAAATTGTTGAGAGCAGAACTAGAGGGACCTAAATTCATGGAAGGATATCCGCAAGTCAGGGATATATTGAAGAAGGCAAAGTGGTTGCGGTTTATCCAAAAGTTTAGAGGCTACCATAAAGAGGTGACAAAAGCGTTTGCAAGGTCTTTCAATGGCCTGGAGGTAGAGATTGGAGACCTTAAGTTTACGGTGAATGAGGCATCTATAGCATCTGCCACAGAACTTCTTCAAGAGGGTGAACGTTGGTTTAAGAATAAAAGCATTAGTGATGAAGCTTGGAGAGTAATTCTACATAACCCAGGTATGGACATAACTATTTTTAAAAGAGGAATTCTTGTTCATGCTTTGAAAGAGGAATGGGCTACTTTGCTGCTAGTTGTTCAAAAATTCATCACCTGTGAAGGCCATTTTGGGTCCATGTATATGAACCATACTAGATTGCTGATGAATTTTCTAGATAATCAAACTCTCAATCTCCCATATTTTCTATTAAATAGTTTGAAGAAGATGTCTGTGACTGTTCAGAAACATTTAGGGGATGTAGAACCACATCTATATCACCATGGTCTTGTGAAAATTTTGATTGAAAAAAAGTTAAAGGAGAACAAAGATACATGGGAACAATTTTTTATTAGAAATTTCTTTGAGGAACCTCATGAAATTCCTGAAGGTAGCACATCAAGAAGAAGTAGGAGAAAAAGAACAAATGATGAAACTCAAAGTACTCCTACTACTACAATTGAAAGCACTAGTAGGGAAGAGAGACTGTCAAAAAGGAAGAAGAGAGAAACCAAGGGTAAAAATCCAATAACATCAAAAGAGAGAAAAAATATTGAGGCTATGCATCAAACCCCTTCTTCCGAAGAAGATCATCAAGTGTTATCTGAAAGACTAGTTCATCTTCAAGAACAGTCATCTCTGGTCAAGAAGAAAGAGAAAGGAAAACAAAAGCAAAAAGAAAGTGGTCCACAGCGTGTGAGAAGAAGTTCCAGGCTTAAGGGGAAGTTGAGGAAAACGCAAATGAAGGGACCTCATTTTATCGATTTAGGAGACGAAACATCTGAACAATCCCCAGCTGACCATATTCCATCTCACTCTCAGTCAGTTAGTGAACCTGGTTCATTTCATTCTCAGTCAGACATTGAACATAGTCCATCCCATTCTCAGCCAGATGTTGATGTGAGCCCTTCTCAGCCAGATTTTGAAGACAACTCTCCTCCACGGCATTTTGGGGACAGCCCAATAAAAACGACACCTGATATAGACCCAAAGCAACAAGAAGTATATGATTATATAGAATCTTTAGAAAGAGCAGCTACGGGTCCCAGTACTTCGTCCACTCAGCCTCACACAGCACAAGATGATCTAGTCCAATCACTAAAACAAGAAGTCTTTGAGCTAGAGCTTTTAAATAGACACATTAAAAATGAAAATGAGACATTGAAGGAACAAATCAAATTGGACAAAATCATTCATGATAATACCATGCTACATCTGGGACTATGGCAGAAGAAGAACACGAAATTGAAGAAGAAATGCCAGAAGTTAAGCAGAGCACTGATTAATATCAAATTCAGATGCTTGATGAAAAAGCCCAGGATGTTAGCAGCACCAAGGAAGAGGAGGAGAGGACTGGATGTACTGGCTGAAGTGTCAAGGCATATGAATTGAAAAAGGATTATCAAAATTTTGGTTGCATGAGGACATGCAACACCTTCACAGTGGGGGTATGTTGAGTCTCAAATCTACATCTTTCCTATACACCGTTTTAGACCTTTTTCATTCACCTGAACCTTCCAAGTTGTCAATATCATTGTATATTAATTGTAAAAGAGCATCTAAAATGGTTTTTAACTATATTTTGTGTCTGTTGTTTGATTTAGATTTTTTCTCATTTAGCTGCGAAATCCTGCCACTTTCCGCAGCTGCTGCAACTTTCCGCAGCCATTTTGTGAAAGTCTATGTTACAGGTGTCTTCAGGAAAAACGAGCCACATGGGCAAGTCAGAAATGATGTGGACATGGATCGTGTCCTATTAGCTCGAGCAAATTCACTTAGGGAGGTTGTGGTCAAAGGTGGCCAAGTGGAAGTCAACCGTAGAGTCCCACGGTGACAGGACTCTGTTTCTCATCACGTGAAGATTTGTATGACCGTTTCTAATTTACGGGAGACACATCAACACCTGTACACGACTCCATAAGCCGAATCCAACATCCACTCTTCATAGATTTACTCTTCACTGCGGCCATGATGCTGGATCTTTGGACGTGATGGTTTACGTGTCTCTATCAGCACAAACTTTAGGTAATTAGTTATATTACCTTTGTTATAAATAACGTGTTTGCATACGCATATTAGATTAGCCTCCAGATAGCTCTGTAATGTAATTACGTTGCCACTGTGCCGTAATATCATCTCTCTGTTATGACTGCATTTTAATATATAAGAAGACTCTGTTTCCAAGCGTAATTCGTATTTGAAGGCCGTTGCCCGAGGCTGGTGCAGAGGGCCCCTGCAAACGCTGAGGTTTTGTGCATTATTGTATAGTTTCTTGTTTATTTCTTTAAGTTCATTGTACCATAATTCATTCACGTGTTTATACATTGCATCTTTCATGGTATTTATGCTTCATTTCTGTTTATAATCTTTCATGCTTTACATCTTACTTCTGTCCATAATCTTTCATGTTTTATGTTGTTATTAACTGATCAATGTTCTTGTTTCAGATTACAAATAGGCAGCCCGGGCATTTGCATATCTTTTGACTAATGACATGGAATCAATATTGTTCTGCTGCTAATTTATTTTTCTTAGTTTTGTTTAATTTCAGTACTGCTTTGTTTATTTCAGTCTTGCACATTTGTTTCTATAGTTAGATTTAGATATATTAAATTGCTCATGTCATTCTCAGTTACCTCCGAAAGCCACAGCTGGACTGATGGTGAGGGATTGAAGTATGAGTGTGTAGTTTGATATTAGTTTACTTTCTGCAAGTTAGATATATTAAATTGCTCATGTCATTTTTAGTTACCTCCGAAAGCCACAGCTGGACTGATGGTGAGGGATTGAAGTATGAGTGTGTAGTTTGATATTAGTTTACTTTATGCAAGTTAGATATATTAAATTGCTCATGTCATTTTCAGTTACCTCCGAAAGCCACAGCTAGACTGATGGTGAGGGATTGAAGTATGAGTGTGTAGTTTGATATTAGTTTCTTTTTCTGCAAATTAGATATCAGATTGCTCAAGTTGTTTATGGTTACCTCCGAAAGCCATAGCTGGACTAATGGCGAGGGATCAAAATATAAGTTGATGTAATTTGATTTAGATTTACTTTTTTGCAATTCTTGGATTTCTTTAAGCATAGTTTCTTTTGTGTTTAGACAACAGCAAGGATAGTTTGGTTTTCATGCTCAATAGTTCACTGTTTGATTTATTAGGCTAGCAACACATTTTCATTTCCTTTCAAGTTTTGTCATTGTATGTTTTTAAATTCCTTTTGAAGTTTGAAGTTGGTAAATCATTATAAAGGATATCATTGCCTTGAACAATCATAACCATACTTGTTTTTATTTTAGAATTTCCATCTCACATTAGAAAACCAAAAACAACAAAAAGGTAAATATGTGTGAGTTTTTTTGGGGGTTAATAAGGGGTTTGGATAAATAAGTGTATTTTTTATTATAAATAATTATTAATGAGGTTAGATTTAAGACATTTATTTAAATTATTAATTATATAAAATTGTTGAATTTTTATTTCATAAACTAGAGATTTTGTTTGATTTTTTAATCTAATTATGTGATACTAAAGATGAATTATGGTAACTTAAAAATAAGTTTTATGTGGTTAAAAGGGAAGTTGTAATGTTATGGTATGAATGATTATTTTCAATGAAATTTTTTGGTTTAGTAAGGATAACTCATCTATGGACATTTTCCATGATTTTTAAGATGGAGTCAATATAGGAAAGGTGATACTTAAAGGGCTCCCAAATGCTTTAGAAATTTTATATCTATTGGTTTATAAACATTAGAGGTGGAAAAATATCCTAAGCTCTAGAGCTAAGTTTGTTCCAAATTAGCTATATCTTGAACAACAAATTGTTGTTGACGACAAGGATATGATAGAAATTTGGTGGGTTGTAGGGTAGTGATCTTGTCATGAAATAAATGTAATGTAGTTACTAGGTAGTTAGGGGGAACCATTTTGGTGGAACTTGGCCATAAATGGGACATCTATCCATGCATAGTTTTTTAAGAACAAATACACCTAGTGGATTATCATTGTACGAGAATCACTTTAGGATCTAGGCTACTGTGCACACAGTAACTAAAGGGATATTAGTGAAACCCACAAAAGTATTATAGGTGCTTTTATATAAATAGGTTTTCTTATGTTCTCATTGGTTAGTTATGGGAAAATGACAATAAAGTAAGAGAAGTTATAGGTGCTTTTATAGAAATAGGTGTTCTTATGCTCTCATTGCTTAGGTATGGGCAAATGACAATAAAGTAAGAGAAGGATTTGACTACTGGACAATTAGAGGAATGATTCCACACAAAACCAAGCGTGGTGCTACAACACTTTCTAGGCTAAGGGATTTTTGAAGGGGTTCCCCCACCATATGACTGGAAAAAGGGAATGGTCATTCCAGATGCTCTGAAAGTGTTGAGGCTTCAGCCAGGTCACAAGTATTGTCTGCTAGGAAGGCTTTCCAAAGAAGTTGGTTGGCATCACTATGACACTATTACGGAATTAGAAGGGAAGAGAAAGGCAAAGACTTAGGTATCATATGAGAGAAGGAAGCAATTGGAAAAATTGAGATCAAAAGCAGTGGAGTTAGCCGAAAATCAGCTTGCCCCAAAGATGGAGCGCTTAGCTTCAATAAAGTATTAAATAAGTTGCATGTTGTGCTCAATGAAGCAATCAATTTTGAAAATGACAAGAAAATATTTCTAAAGATGAGGTTTTTTACTAGAAAGATATAACAACATAGAAATAATTACACTATTGATACAATAATAATATAATCCACAAACAACCTTCTCACATTCATGATCTGAGTATATAGTGAATTAGACAGAAGTAAGAACCTGATAAGTATCAAGGAAATGAACGACTTGGGGTATGTTCATCAAACCCTTGAAGCAGCAATAACACAATAATTGACCCTAAACCCTGTATTGCGATTTTCTCCATCATGAAACCCTTGAAGTAGCAAATACTTGTATAGATAATGAGCTTCAAGATAAAAATCCCGTAGACATGAAGAGTGTCATATGCCTCGTTCAAAAATTAGTAATTGAAACTGTGGATCTAAAAAAGAACTCTAGAGAAGATACCTCTATTTAAATAACTTACAAACCATATTGCAGAAAACAATTTCTTCTTCAAAGCTAATTCTTCGAATTTGGAGGGCTTAGGGGATTGGGGGTTAGGGGTTAGGGGATTTAGGTGCATTTAGGGGTTAGGGGTCGAATAATGAGTTAGTAGTTAAGGGATTAGGTATTGGGGGCTTAGGGGTCTCGACCCGAACGCGTTTGGGTGGGTGCACTCAACCGAAACGACCCGACCTGAACGAGTTTGGGTAGGCGCCCTCAAACGAAACGACACGGTTTCGCCCAACCGAACGAAGGCACAAGGGAGCAAATGAAAAATGGGTCGCACGAA